>JAOTON010001814.1:1200000-1800000 GCA_034440635.1 Lepas anatifera | reverse complement strand
AAAAGGGGGGGGTGTAAACCTATGATGTTAGGTCCGAGGGAAATAAGAGAGTTAGCGGGCACTTCAGGGGGCGGGGAGAGGATTGACGGTTTCGGTGCCGCTTCTATGCGGGTAATACTTGGCGTACGGGTGGTTAAATGGGCCCCCAAAATCGCGAGAGGCGGGTGGGACCCCTGCTACCAGGGGAGGGCTACAAAGCTCGGCACTAGCTGTACTCCCTTCCTGGAACCAAAGGGTGTTGAGTGGGAGTGTCAGGACACAGGCTCGCCCGTCTGGATGACTCGGCCAAGTAAGCCGACATTGTCCACTTCCCACCGTCAACTCGGCCCGCCACCCGACCGCGCACGCGACGAGCACGACCTCTCTCAAATAAAATTTAGTGTGATTCTGGGAGCGGGTGCGACGTCGCCACCATCGTGAGCGAGCGGGTCACGGCCACGAGCAGCCGCCACAGCGGACCACCGAGAGGTCGGCCCGGCCTGACACACAGCAACATCAGCGGCGACGCCACCGCCCGACTCGCACCGAGCGACGCGCCCCGCGACCCAGCGCCCCCGTCACAGAACCATCACTTTATCAGGGAGAGAAGCCCGTTCACGGTTTAGGCCTGGGGCGCCACGGAGGGACACACTGTCACGAGCAGGATCAACACTCCGTGGGCCAGCACCTACCCCACCTGCACTCCTCCTCCTTCCTGTGGAACCATCACTTTATCAGGGAGAGAAACCCGTTCACAGTTCAGGCCAGGGGCGCCACGGAGGGACACACTGTCACGAGCAGGATCTACACTCCGTG
Organism: Lepas anatifera; assembly: GCA_034440635.1. Taxonomy (NCBI): domain Eukaryota; kingdom Metazoa; phylum Arthropoda; class Thecostraca; family Lepadidae; genus Lepas; species Lepas anatifera. The sequence goes on along the minus strand of JAOTON010001814.1, from coordinate 1,799,205 downwards.
AGCCAGGTGGACCACTCCCGCCACGCACTGGCCCGAACCGCTGACATATCTGGAGTATTTCCCCCTCTGTGGCACCAACATTTAGCTCAACCGGCTTTGAATCAGCTTTGACCCTGATGAAGATTCTCCCCATGTTGGTGTAGTATAAGAGGAAAGGCATTTTGTCCTTGGGTGAGTGGAGTCTCTGCAGAATCTTCACCACTTGGAGGCGCTCAGGGGTGAGACTCTCATGAACGGAGAGCCCATACTGGACAGGCTTCACCCTTTGTCTGTATATATGATTCTTTTCATCAAGGTAAGCAAATCTGACCAACATGACTTTCCTATTTTGGAGTCTGTGGCACGCTATGATTCCCCCTGACTACATCTGCACACCAAGGTAGCGGTGCATCAAGTCAATAGCCACTGCTCGAGTGTTCTCCCTTTCTTTTGGAGGAGGGACAACTATTCCAGAGAGGAGCAGTGTCGTCTTTCGGCTGTATTGGTTTTGCTCCTCAATGGAGGTAGCCAGTTTAATTTGTTGTCCCTCAAGGGAGGATCCCTGCTGCGACAGCTGAGCCAGTTTAGATTGCAGCAGTTCATTGGCCTCCATATTCTTTGAAGCTACAACCTGGACCTGAAGAAGTTCGGAACGTACCTCTTTGATTTCTGTCTTAAGTTTGGCGTTTTTGTTTCTAAGAGAGGCCATATCTTCCCTTAGCTTCTCCATGGAGGAGTCTAGAAATTTCAAGGTTGGTTTCATACTCATTGGGAAGAACAATGTATATCTCCTCGGAAATGATTTTTCCCTCACTCAAAGATTGATTAGGTATGTTAAGGCGATTGGTCCACCTAGCTCTTAATTAGAGCATTAATGGCGAATGCCTAGGGCCAGAAGAGAAAAGCACACTTGCCTCCAAGGATGCAGCAAAAACCAATCCACGAGTCCAATCTGTACGTCAGGCCAGTGGGATGCCCCAGCCCACTCACGGTACAATCGCCCCAAAAGACCCTGACGGTCCTGCCCAAAGTGTTAATGCGACACAGCGCTCTAAAAGATTGAGAATGTATGGCCGTGGCTGTGCGCGCGCGAAGGACAAGGCCACGGTCACGCCCCTCAGCAGGGTATAGTGATGGGCGGCTGGTACTATTATATTTTATTAGTACTGGAGCAACTAAGATAACGATGCTAGATTTTTCTCGAGCTCAACGAGCTCGAATTTGCTTAGAAGGGCGTGTTTAATTCCAGCAAGAACAATGGGAAAAACTGTTCGCAATATCAAGTTACAAACAAGAAAGTACTTGATCTTCAAGAGGTAACCTTCCTTCTCTACCCTGGCCTGTTTTGTCAGCTGATCAATCAGCTGATAGCGGCCTGACCCGGTCTACAATAATGACGCAAAACAAACAAATAGGACAAAACAAACTCTTTAGTTGGCGAAAAGAAGCAATATTTTATAGTACCAAATCAACAAATAATTTTAGGGTGACAGATCAAAAATGAGTTTATGCAAAAGAAAAATATCCTAGCAGCGCAAGCACCAGCTTATTATCACCCGTTGGAGTGAAAGAAATAAAGGCAACACGCTACGCACAGAGAGCCTGCCACACACATCCGGCACCGAGGGAGGATGGAGACGGAATGACGACGTGACTTGGATCCCATCACGGTCACCCTTCACCCACCGCTGGAATCTGCAGAAGCCGATACTGACCGCGACTCTGATGGAAGTGACGGGGAAGCCAAGTGCGATTTTGATCACTTACCACGCAGCATGTTAGCTGCAAACGCAGAGCTTCGCGGAGCATCCCTTGAAGAAAGTAATCAAGCACAGGGATTGCAAAGATTGCAGCCCGATGGAGCAACACCAAGTGAACCTGCCGCGCATGCTTCCCAAGAGGTCAGCTTACCTGCCTCAAAATCACGACACCTAAAAAAGAAAGGTTTCAGAAACTGGACGAGTAGCGCGCGCAGGCTGGGGGTAAGTGTACCGGATTTTCAACAGGAGATGGCGCCTACACAAATTGATCTTCTAAAAGAAACTGTGCGATCACTAGCTCAGTGCTTGGAACTTTTCCAATCAGGCGGTATGATTGAGTTGATGGTGGAACTGATTCGTGTATACGCCGCCCAGAAACAGCTGAATGGTTCTGAGATATCGACGAGCAATATCCGAAACGTGATATCCATCATGATGCTGTCCGGATACTCGAGTACCGCGAATAGACGACTGTATTGGAAAGAAGAGGACGACGTGTTCAATACACTAGTTTCCGAAACCATGCGGCGAAACACCTTCGAACACATGATGCGCGTCATGCATCTGGCTGACAACTCGAGGATAAGCGATGTGGATGGTGACCCGCTGTACAAAGTTCGCCCGATTTTTGACATCGCCAACAGAAACAACAAACTCTTGGAGCCGCCAAAGATGATGTCTGTCCACGAAGCGATGATACCCTATTTCGGGCACCATCGCCTGAAGCAGTTCGTACGGGGAAAACCCTCTCAGGTTTGGATTCAAACTGTGGTGCATCTGCGACACAGATGGGTACCTCAGACATGCAGAGCCGTACTGTGGATCCTCAACGCATCTCCCCTGCACTGGACTCAGGTCAGGGTCAGGGTGCCGATGTTGTCTTGGGACTGGCCGATAAGTGTTCTCTTCGACCTGGGCATCAACTTGCCTTTGACAACCTGTTCACTACCCTTCCTCTCTTAAACGAGCTGTCCCATCGAGGCATCGGAGAAGTGGGAACCATGAGGGAAAACAGAATCCTGAAGGATACTACAGGCCTGAAAACGGTGGCTCAGATGTCAAAACAAGAGCGAGGAGCAGCGTCAGCGACATTCACTCAGGACCAATCCCTCATTCGTTGGCGTGACAACAAGGTCGTTACGATTGCCAATAACGTGCATGGCTTGGAACCAATGCAACATGCCAAGAGATGGTCTCGCCAAACAAAGTCACACATCAAAGTCGATATGCCCCAAGCTGTGCATGCCTACAATTCCTCCATGGGCGGTGTGAATCTGCACGACCAATTCGTTGCCACATACCGAATCCAAATTCGCTCCAAGAAATGGTGGTGGCCTTACCTGAACCGGGTCATCAACTCGACAACAGTCAACGCGTGGCTCATGTATCGGAAACTGGGCCACGAAATCCCTTTGCTGGAATTTGTCCGCGCCTGTGTGCAAGAGAGCGCACGAAACTATGGAAATGCTCGTAAGAGACCCGGCCGATGCTCCGCGCGGATGATGCAGGTTGTGGAACACAGGGTACGTGAAGACGTGGGTGGCCACTGGCTGGGGAAAGGCAAAACGAAATATGCACGCTGTAGGCATTGCTCCCGTCGCACAGCGTTCATATGTGTAAAATGTAAGACCCCCGTTCATGCGGAGTGCATGGGTCCCTACCACAATCAGTAGGTAGAGCACAAGCACCTACCACCATCAACAGGTTGCTACCAAAGTGGAGATCAGAAGTGGTACCAAAGTGTTCGTGAGCGGGCATACACTTCTTGCCGAAGCATGCCAAAGTACATCCGTGTAGCTCAGAATATAACACAAAATGCACTGTAGCCTTTTATGTCATTGGTGGTTCCAACAATGCTATCTCCGAAAATGTGTTCGGTCATGCATATTCCTGCAAGGAGAGAAGCCTGTATTCGATGAGGCTCAAATTGGTTGATCCTCCCTAGAATGGAAACCCTGGATGCGTCAGTTTGTTGCTCAAACACTTAAATAATGACTACGCTAATGCCCGTTGGCAACTGCAGTTGCCATGCCTATTTCACCTACCTATAGACAATATTTTTCATGAAATCACACATACATGACAAGGTAGCCTCCAGAATAAAAATGTATAAATATTACATTCAAAATCGAAAAAAAGAATTCTGGGGTCTAATGGGTTAAGTTTGATGAAAAATCTAGGATTTTGCAACTCTGCAGTCCAACACTGCCGATGCCTGTTGGGCATTAAGATTAGTATTATTTGAGCACGTATAAACTAAAATGTTTGCCTTCATATGCTTCCCGTACAACCAAAATCAGCATAACGAATGTTAAAGGATGGCAAAGTTGGTAATACTTTCTGAAAGAATACCATAACATATTTCATTATTGATGAAACACGTAAACATGATGCCATATTACCATCGAAATGTGCACTATATATTTCAGCTTTTGAGTATGTCTTTCATTAGCACAGGGAAGTCAGCACGCCCTTTATACAAAAAGCCACATCCTGAGTGGTTTTTCCTAAAGTGTTTGGACTGATGCGAACAATTCCAAACTTATCATTCGAGCAATGATAATTTCAAAAATTCTTGTCAAATCCTTTTTACATACACGTATCTCGAATACATTCGATTTGGATTGACTAAATTTACATGGATACTTTTCAGGGGCTTTTGAGGTGCAGACTCTCTGGGATGAACCAAATGGAAGCGAGTTATATGCAACACTCTAGTGAGCACCATATCTCCGGTTGGAAATTTCCTGCGGTTTTGCAGTTAGACGAATCATTGTCAAAAATAAAGGTACGGTATGAAATGTTACTAAGTGTTTATTCCATTATTTTAACTCTGTTAGGGGCTACTGTTATTCCCATTTTTCTCAAAACTTGTCCGCACGAAACCTGGTGCCCACCACGCTGATATTGTCAACGCTGTATCACGGCAATAGATGCACTGCGCTCAACTACATATTTGGGAACAGAATATACATTCATTAGGAATATAGGACTAGGTACAGTGGGTAGCGACACCGCCGCCGGGTACATGGTTTTGTGTAGATACAACATTATAACTATTTGGGTCAACAATAAACATTTTAAGGAGCATCTCCTGCATCAGCTTCAAGATTTCCTATAGTTGTGATGTATTTTTCTGATGTCCCTTGATACGTTAAAATAATTGGAGGGAAACTGGAGGGTTTGAAGTTGAATTTCTGACGTTTTTTATATTGGGTATCAGGCAGCACTGCAGGCAAGCCCCCGGTAGAGCGTCCAGGCGTTTTTTCCGCAGAAACTGAGAAAGACATCCTCTTAATTTTACGAGCTCAACCCAACAGTCATTTCAGGTCACCGCTATTGAATCCGTTATTTTGGTGGAATACTTAGGCGCGAAAATATTCGAAAATGTTTTGGCTGGCCACCGAAAGATGTTTTGACCAGGGTCGGGTCCATGTCAGAAGTAAAAAAAAACAAATATTTGAAAGAATTTCTCGAGTCCGATAGCCGAAAAGCCGTGTGCTGATTGGAAATTGCTTGAGACAGCGGTCTGCATCGGCCATCATTCTGACCATCCATTTACTAGTTATTTGACGGAGCCGTTTTCAAAGGCACCAAACAATGCCAGACCCAATCACCTAAAGTCCAGCTTGCGGCGTTGACAGCTGCTGCCATCAGGCGGCTCTGGAGAGCGGAGTATTGGCACAGAGCGACGGTGAGGTCACGGAGCCCAGCCACGGTCAATACGGGCAGGTGACGGCGCCACACCGGCTCACTGTCTCCCAGTGGTACCTGCTTCCTGTGAACCGCACGCCACCAGAACCTCCCACAGCGGCTGTCCCAACCGGCCCACTGTCTGCCGGCGGCGCCTGCTTTCCTGTGAACCGCACGCCACCAGAACCCTCCACAGCGGCTGTCCCAACCGGCTCACTGTCTCCCGGCGGCGCCTGCTTCCTGTGAACCGCACGCCACCAGAACCCTCCACAGCGGCTGTCCCAACCGGCTCACTGTCTGCCGGCGGCGCCTGCTTGCTGTGAACCGCACGCCACCAGAACCCTCCACAACGGCAGCCTCGGCGGAACGGCGACCAGGCCTGTGGACCGCGCTCGCAGCAGGCAGAAGCTTAGGGCTTTGTTGCGGACACACTCATTCCGATGCTGGATGGTATTCCTGGTTTCAAAGCTGGAGGTAGTGTGAAAGCTTCATGATAACATCTGAACTGAGAAAGCTAATTGACGAACTTTTGCTGCCGAACAAACTTGTGATGATATAAATGTTTGCATTCAAATGACGACGTCTAAGCAGAAGTCTACGTCAAAATATCGGCCAGAAACTGGTCGTTAGTTCTAATATTTTTACCACTTCCCAGTGAGCAACGAAGAACCAGCCCAGGGCACAGATTGCGCCATAGGACTTGAGCGTGGCTGCCCTTAACATCCGCCCCGGTGGGCCTCCGAGCCACCTTCGCCCCGGTGGGAGGGGGTTTTTAAACACCCTCCCCCCTCGAACTTGGCTCCTATGCGGGATAGCGAAAACATGAACGCTTGTGGATAGCCCATAAAAAATCATGAAGAAACTAAATCAGTCACTTTTTGGCACAGGTCAATATTGAAGTCATGACAGGCCAAAGAAGGTGCATGTTAGTGTAGAGTTTTAAGGATCTAGCGTCTGACAGATTTGAGTTAGAATCATTTTTAGGCACCATTCGCTTCCTCTCGTTACGGGAAATTAAATGATGTATGATATGACTATACTTGGTCAAAGCATGGCAAATGACCTGAGGTTAGGTCTAGGTCACCATCTGACCTAGCATAGTTAATATGCATTTTAATCTATTTGCAATATCGATCCAAACCTAATGGCATCAAAATAAAAGCTTTATCATAATTTGCTGCGAAGTTATTGACCCCAAGTTGGAAAACCTGCTTAAGTAGCCCCAGATGACCTCTCAGATATCACAGGTCCAAATTTGCAGCATGAACCTATAAAGGGGCTTGGGATACCATGATTTGGATAATACAACGGTATGCCAAGCAGTATGCACAGAAATAGAGCAATTTTTGCCAACTTTCGTTTTCCCCATGCATTTCGAATGGAGGTCATGATCCATACCTGACCCTAAGTCATCGATATGAAAAATCCTGGAACAAATTTTTTTAGTACTCGGTGGGCCCATTATGTGGTACAAGTTTAAATTCAATAGATTCGCCCCTTTGTTACTTACGCCACCTTAAACATTTTTGGAGGTGAGGTCACTTGAACTGCACTGGTGACCGGACCTGATATGACGTAAGCCCATAACTTTGGAGGAGATTGCGGAATTGATTAAGGATAAGATGTACCAAATACGGTGGCGCTTCGCAACGCCGTTTTTTCGAGCCGCCGGAAAAACCCGAGGGGGTGTTCAAACACCTCCACGGTGGCGAGGGTTAACATGCGTCGGTACGGAGGGCGGATAACAGCTCCCACGGTGTTTTATAAATAGGGAAATAGTGTCCCACAGCGCCACCGTACTTGTTATATCACTTACCTGATCTGTTTTCTAGCTTTTAACCCAATTTTAGCGATCCAGGTGATATCAGGTCAGGTCAACAGTACCTAGCCTCAAAATATATTTTGAGGTGAAGCAGATAGGGACAATTTAATCCATTCATTTGATCTTTAATCCATCGTATTTACACCATGTAATAAATTCACCGAATAAAAAATTCGAGGTAACGGGAGTTTGTATAAAAAAATCCCGTTACCTCGATTTTTTGTATACGGTGATAAAGATATTACATTTGTAAATCATTGGCCTGGGGCCAGGTCAGGGCCATGACCTAGCCATTTGAAATATTTTTGGAAATAAGTTCTTGCTCGATAACTTCGAAGACAAGGGCTACATTGCATTTATTTTGACCTCATCTATTGTGACTTGCCGCTGCAGTTCGAACCATATATATGTTTATATATTATGATCTGACCTCAGGCCAGGAGAGTCTTAGGACTGACTTGGTAAGGTCATAGGGAACATCATTCGATCGAGCTTGACAAGAGGGTTCCAGCAGTGCTTATATGTTTTCTATGATCTACTCCGCCAGTGGTTACAACACAAAAGTTCACGTCAATTATATTCTTATAAGAACGTACTTTGACCCAGTGGTGGATCTACGTTGGGGTAAAATGGGTAATTGTCCACCTCTAAAGGGAATATGAGTGAGCAAACATGTCTTCCCCCTAAACGAGTGCAGAGAGCAATTAAATAGTGTTATAGAAGGTGATTTACAGTAGTATATGGCCGTGCTTACAGAAGTATATAGCCGTGCTAACGGTAGTTTCTAGCCGTTGTAACAAGGAGAACAGAGACGTTCTATCTGGTACACCTTCCAAAAGAAGAGGACTCAGAGAGAGAGAGAGAGAGAGAGAGAGAGAGGTGCTGCTCTTTCAGGCAGGGTGGCGTATTGCACTGTTAATCGATTGGAAGCGTTTGGCGCTAAGCTGTCATTGCGCAAATACACACACGTGCTCCATATTAGCGCCTTTTGCGTTCCAGTCTTAGCACAGTATTGCCTATTTTGATGATCTTTGCGAACTATGAAAAGGCTCAAACAAGGGAGCTTGTAGAATTTTGTTAATAAACCACGACGGTCAGAAAGGTGGTTTTATTTTACAGGTCTACAAGTATACCCACTACCCAGCCGTCTGGGTTTGCACAGGGACACGGGAGGGGAAGTCAGCCACCAACTGGAAGTCATTGAGTACCTATGAGCACTGGCGGAGCCAGGGGGAGCATTGGGGCATACCCCCATCCTTTGGCACCACGGTTGTGACAGGGTCACCGAGCTACCGTGATGGTGGGTATTGAGAGTACCACAGGAGAGCGCTGTGAAATGTGTTCAGATGCCGTTGACTTTTTTGCTTCTTTTCTTTAGTTTGGGCTGGCTTAGTCCCCTTAACTGATTCTTGGCTACGCCAATGTACAGAAGAGTATCTTTGTATACTTTTATGGGTGCCCGATGCCTCTAAAAGTTTAAAACATCTCTAAACTTCGAAGAGGCGCCCCTAAAACTTCTAGGATATTTAAACCGGGCCTGGGCGTTGTATGGGTTGTCATATTCATTCTTGTACAAAATTTATCTAATATCCTAGGATTATCCGTTTTTGGTCCATAGAAATTACCCACGGTTATTGACGTTTCATTATAACTTACTATCGAGATGAGAAATCGTCCATCGCAGTCCTTAGACACATCCTCAACCAGGGGCAGACACAGACCAGAGTTTTGGGGGGCCAAACCCATGTCTTCCTCTCCTCCTGGGGGGGACGTGCAATTTGGGTGCTCGACAGACCTAGTATAAGCTACCATTCCAAGTACATGATTGCTTCCAGGAGGTGGGGGGGGGGTGGGAGCGAATTTTTTTTTGCTCTACAGACCTAGTGTAAACACTTCTTTTTTAATTTTCCGGCGTTTGGGGGACCAAAAGATAGCTTGGCCCCCCTCCAGCGCTATGGGGGGCCATGGCCCGCATGTCCCCCTCCATGCGTCCGCCAATGTTCTCAACCGAGATCCCCGCGTTTGGTATGATTAACATACCTACCCCACGGCTACCATGGAATAGAGATACCTGGAATAGAGACCTGAATGCAAACCCACCCCGCTTTTGGGTGCCAATCTACGACATGGAAAAATCCTTCGGTAAGTAAAGCTCGGTAAGGACTAATGTAAAGTCTATGGGAGATTTAGTAGCCGATGACTTTGATGCGTCATAACTTATAAACCGTGGCTTGCAAAGGAAAACGACCATGCATTTCGGAAAGGCCAATCTGTGCTGCGTCCGCTAAAATACATTTTAGGCATGAAATGTCTAAAATCTCAGAGCAAAGCGCAGGAGAAATGAGAATCTAATACTGCAGCTCACCTTGTATTATTACATGTTTTAAGAGCGCGCGGCTCAGCGCCGCAATAGCGCAGTGTTAGTTAGTTAGTTAAAGGCTTTTTATAAGGCGTTCTGTGCAAAGCACCTTTGTCCGCCTCTACAGTGTGGGGGAGAATTTTCCGGGAGGGGTGTTTACTTTAATATCGCAGAACAAAGGGACGAATCTTATTTCAAGGAATGGGTCGCGAAGTGTAGCAATACTTGCGAGGGAAGGGGATTGCTACGGCAGAGATGCCGAGCCTGGGGCACAGGTAGGATTTAAAAGGGTTCGTGAAGAGGCTTGCCAGCGTAAAGATGAGTTTATTTTTAATTTTGTTTCTTGTTATCGAATGACCGTTGTGCTTACGTTACTCGAGTTCCTCCATTGAAAAATAATAATTTTGGGTTATTAGAAACACCCGCAAGCAACATGACGTGATGCCGCGGGTTTTAGGGGTAGCACGGGTAGCCGCCGCATAGAGGAAGAGAGAAGGGTAATAGAACAGATAGAGCGTTAGGGAGGGGTGTGAGTTGGTTAGTTGTTAGTCTTAGATGTGGTTAGTATAGTTAGTAGTCCTTAAGTTAGGGTTAGTTGGTTAGCAAACATGAACGGATGGTTAGATAGGGTTAGTTGGTTAGTTGAACTTTTTTTTGGAGGGAGCTATTCTGAGTCTACCATACCTTAGGACCAGACAGTTAAAGAATAGTTTGAAGCACCCATTGCTTAAATTTGTCAGAGGGACGTTTATAGTGTAATTGAGGGTGCTTTCTGATAATATGAGGGGTGCTATTCGGATGCAGGTATTTTCCACACCTGCCACCAAAGATGTTCAGATAAAGCTCTCGAGCCTAGTAGCCTTCAGGAATGTAAAAAGCTTGTCCAGCAGCTCAGGTCGATCATTGCCGAGATGAGTGGAAAGGTTTACTGGGATATTTCTGATGCGGCAATAATCTAGCATGGGCTGCCTATGGGCATCGTGCTGGGGACAGTCGATGAGGATATGGTAGGGATTTTCCATGGCAGAGCAGGTACCACAGGTACCTACACGCCCATAGGCATTTAATTTGGTGTGTCCGCTTCTGAGTCTGGTCAGGATGACCTCACGTCGGCGACTGTTTTGGTTGGAGCTGGGCCAGTAGCCGATGTTAGGCTTTATATGGAATAAATGGGCGCTGTGGTTAGTGGTCCAGTCATTTTGGATGTTTTTCTAGATATGGTTCTGGAGGAGAGCTTTGCTATCGTCTCCAGACCATTTGATAGGTGTTACGTCTCTGAGTTCTAGAGATTTTTTGGCCTGTTCGTCGGCTTTTTCATTTCCGGGAATTTTGCAGTGGCCCGGGATCCAAAGAAAAGAGATATCTCGGATATCGTCGATACCCTTCTGGATGTCTGCTACTACGTGATGGCTGGGGTTGACGACGTTAGTGATAGCTTGCAAAGCAGATTTAGAGTCTGAACAGATGACGGCTGAATTAATATTTAGGGTTCTAATCAGGACTAGTGTATCTAGAATGGCGACAGCCTCGGCAGTAAAGATAGAGCAGTTGTCCGGAAGTCTTTTTTGGAGGCAAATATTTTGCCCCCAGATGCCGAGGCCTACTTTTTCGCCCATTTTAGAGCCGTCTGTGAAGATGAAGGTTTTTCCAGTGTTGTTAGACTGGAACTCTAAAAATTTCTGAGAGATCTCCGCTGTGGTGAGGTTGTCTTTGCGTGTGGTGACAAGAAACCCGACTTTGGGCTCTTTGCGAGTCAAAAAGCGGGAGAGTGGGGGTTTGCCTATGGCTTCTGGGATCGCAAGGTTCAGGGTTTCCAGGGTCTTAGCTACTCTATTCTTAAATGGAGGCCAGGTTGTCCGATTAGTTTTTGACACACGTCCGGGGTGGGCGAAACATTGTTTCGCCGGGTGATTTTCGGTAGATTGGACCTTGATATAGTAAGAGATAAGCTGGGAGTGGCGTCTTGTTTGGAGAGGCAGCAGCCACTAACAAGCTGGTGATGGGGATTCCTGAGCGCGCCTGTGGCTGCCCGGATACTTGCGTTTTGGATGCGCTCTAGCTTTAGCTTATTAGTGTTGTTTGTTGAGTCAAACACGAACGAATTATATTCAAGTGTGGGCCGGATCAAGGACTTGTAGAGCATGACAGTCTTTCGATCCCCACCGTACTCTGTTCCGCCGAGCATGCGAAGGATATTGACTCGTTTTTGACAGCTAGAGACGACTTTGGTAATATGCTCGCTAAAACTAAGGCGGGTATCAAGGATGACGCCTAAGAATTTGAAGCTTTTCGCGCATTCAATGGGTTTGCCTGAGATTTGGAGCAGAGGTACTGCGTGTCGCACGTCTGGCCTGGCAAAGACTACGACTGATGACTTTTCGGCCGAGGGTGATAGATCCCATTGAATTGCACCAAGTATGGATGTCTTCGAGACCACCCTGCAGTTCGGTAGTTGCGGTTTTGAATTCTGGTTGACTGTGTCGCCTGGTGCCGACCGGAGTGGATTTCCAAATAGCGACATCATCTGCAAATAGGGAGTACTTAACTCCAGGCGGTAGCTTTTTGGAAAAAATGTCATTGATCATGACTAGGAAGAGGGTCGGAGATAAAACACTACCCTGGGGTGTTCCCTGGTCTTGAGATGTCAGGTAGGAAAAGGTGGTGCCGCAGCGCACTTTAAATTTTCTGTCCCTGAGAAAGTTTCCAATGAATCTAGAAGGTGGCCATGGACTCCCAGTTTACAGAGTTTATACAAAAGGACGTCTTTTTGTACACGATCGAAGGCCGACTTGATATCTAAGAATGCAGCAATTGTGACTTGCTTCTTGTAGAAAGCCATTTTGGACGTCACTGATCAGTCTGATCAGATTGTCAGTGGTGGCTCGCCCGCGCCGGAAACCCGATTGCATAGCATCGAGTTTCTTTTCGAGAATTCCGTGCAGTCTTACGTTGACCATGCGCTCTACAAGCTTGCTAGCACTGTTAGTAAGCGAAATGGGGCGATAACCTTTAGGGTCTGTTTTTTCTTTGCCAGGTTTTAGAATGGGAATGATGACACTCTCCCGCCACATGGTGGGGAACGAGTCGCTAAGAAACATGTTGTTAATGGCCGAGAGAAGGCATTTTTGTGCTGTCTGGCTGAGGTGCCTGAAGAAAGAGTAGTGAATTTCATCCGAGCCCACTGCAGTATTTCCACACTTGCTTATGGAGTAATTTAGTTCGGTCATTACAAAAGGTACGTTATAGTACTCCTGATTACTAGAATTGAAGAATGTGCGGCGTTCGCACCATTCGGCCTGGTCTTTTGAGCGCTGGTTGTAGGAACTGTTGGCTGCAACGCCTTTGTAATGATCAGCAAAGGCGTCTATGACTTCTTTGGGTGCCGTGATGTTTTGGCCGGAGATTGTCAATTGAGGGAAGGGTCCACGGGGCGGTCGTTTCGCAGAGAAAGCTCCAGTGGTTTTCCAGATTTGAGAAATGGGTGTGAAGCGGTTGAATTTAGAGACGGAAGTGTTGAAACTATCTTTTTGGACCCGCTTGCACGTGATTTGAAGTTGGCTTTGGCTGCCCGGAAGGCATTGCGAGTAGGGCTGTGTGCCCTCCTCTCATAGGCTTTCCTGGCTCTAATCATTTGAGCTTTGGCGTGAGCCGTCTCCTCCACCATCGGGCTCCTTTTTTCTGTCGGGGGCCTTGACTTTTTGGTATTGCTGAATGTGCTGCTGAGCTGATGGCTCTTAGTACCGAGTCAATGTCTGCCGAGTCGGGGTCACCTCCGGTGACAAGTGTGAGGTCGACCTCTGCCTCAAACTTGTTCCAGTCGGCACGTTTTAGATTCCATGAGGGTGTAAAAAGAGTAACATGGTCGATTGAGCCTGTGGGAATACCAATTTTTATTGGGAGGTGATCGCTCATTCCTAGGTTGTCTTCGACTTCCCAGGTAAACAGTGACGCAATTCTAGGAGAGCAGCACGAGATATCGATAGCAGTATCAGAATGGCCACCGCGCATTGCTTGGTGGGTCGGAGCGCCGTTATTTAAGATAACTAGATTTTGAGAGTCTATTGCGTCATAGATGATTTCGCCTCTGCGAGTGGTGGTGGCGCTGCCCCATGAGGGATGATGGCCGTTCAAGTCTCCAAGTAGTAGCAAAGGGCCGGGAATTTGTGCCAAAGTTGGGCGAGGTCCCGAGCCGACGGGTCAGGATCGCTTGGAGAGATGTACAGTGAAATCACCGTCAATTTGACGTGCTGAATTTCTACATTAATAGCGACACAGTCGAGTGGCGTTACCAAAGGCACTTGGCTGTGAGGGATGCTATTTTCCATAAGGATGGCAGTGCCTCCTTTACGGACAGTAGTGTTTACATTATGGCGGTACCAAGAGTAACCTGAGATTTTGAATTTGTCATTATCATTATCATTAAAGAAGGTTTCTTGGAGTGCTGCTACTGCCGGCTTTTTCTCAGTAAATATTGATTTAAATAATGGGAATTTCCCAATTAGACTGTTTGTGTTCCATTGGAGAATTGAACCCATGGCGGTTTAATGTCTTAGATGCTGGGGGGGGTTGCGGGGGGCGGGGGCGGAGGTGATAGGAATGTGTGCTACTGGTGTCGCTGGTAGTGGAAACGGGGGACGAGTGCCGAGTGTACCGGAGTTTCCTCGGCACCAGGGAGCTGCCGGGCCTGAGGGATTTGGATGAGACTGAACTGGTGGGGGAGGCCGACATGAGGTAACTATTTTCTACAGAGTCTGTGACCGAGATGCTGTCAGCATTTGGGTAAGACTCGGTCCCGGGCAGCTCACTATTAGGTTCGCTGTTGCTACCTGACGTGTCGGAATCACTGGCAAATTGGAATTCCATGTAATGACATGCCAGGTCTGTTTGAGAGCCACAATGGCGGGTCGTCGGTGCTTGAGAGGCAGGAGCTTTGCTGCTGTCCGTGAGAGAGGTTTCGGTTTGGGTGGCTACACTGGCTTTCTGTTTGAGTGGCAGCTGTCTTACTGGAAGGGGGGAGCTGCCACTCTGGTGTTTCCGTCCCGGCGCCCGCCGTAGGCGGCGCCTGGGAGGGGGTGCACCGGTGACTTTTGGGTGGGAGGGGGCTGGGAGCGAGGGAAACTCTGTACAGCTAGGCGAAAGATCCCGGGTTCGAATCCCTCGCGTGTAACTTTTCACCTTCATAATGGTAATTTTGTCGCTCAATAGCGCAGTTGGCAGCATGCTTGTCTAGCAATCCTAGTGTTCCGGGTTCGAATCCGGGCTCACGCTGATTTTGCATAGATATTTTATGGCTATTATGCAATTATTTAGGTTTATATTGGATAAATAATACCTCAGTAGTAGCTGTTTCCTCTCGGTTTAATTAAGGCACCTGCAAAGGCCTGTTTTTTGTTGAATATTTTAATGCCGTCTATATTTTAATGTTCTTGGCTATTTACCCAATTCTTTTTAATGAGCCGCACAGAAGCATCCCAAAAATCAACGAGGCTTCCGTTCCAGGTATCTTTATTCCATGGGCAGCACTATTTATTCTACCTAGTTTTAGCCTGCACTTATCTCAGATATGCCTAATAAATATGCCCTCAAAAGAAGTGGCTTCCCACATGTTAAAATTTTTGGCAGGGTCTACACCACATAAATATTTCGAACTTGTCTTGTCGCTGTTGCGTAGTTTAAGTAGAATTGCTGCCCAGCTGTTTTTATTTTTCACTCATTTATTACTTTTCTTAGTAGCTTTTAGGCGTACTTATTACTAAATTCGAAGAAATAGGGGCCGCTAAATCGAAGGAACACAAACTTTAAATATATTTTAACCGGACAAAATGGACAAAACCAGAAAAGTACTTGATAACGTATCTGCGTTATCTTTAATGCCCTAAATATGCCTCCAATCGTTTATATCTCGAAAAAATTGACTGTCACATTTCGGGCATCTAGGCTGCAACTTCCTGGCAACTACTAACAATCGGCACCATTGGGCTGCATCTTAAAATCTGGCAACTGTGACCGCGGTTTCCGGGTTTTCTGCAGCGGGGGTCCCTCGTTTTAGTAGAAACTGAACAAATTACCAATATTGTATCACTGATGGTACGCTGTGCAAGTGAAGAACAGAGTTGCTAAATTAAAATACTCGCTACACGCTTGATTCTGTATTTCGAAAATATGTGGTTTGATTTTGAACCATACAGTCAGGATCGCTATTTTGTCACAGTTATGCACCTCGAATCTCGTAAATGTGTCACAAACTCCAGTAGCCGAGTTGGCAAGTTTCTGCACTTCTGACATCAGCATCACCACGGACCTCAACACCATAGCCGCCGACGACAGACGACGACTCTAACCGACCGAGGTCGGGAGAGGCGGCGGCCGTCGGAAGGTCAGAAGTGATGTGTCCGCGGCGATGCGACGACGTGGGCTCCAGGGCTGACTGGGGCCCCGGGCGCGTCACTCCCCGTTGCTCCAATATTTACTTGCCGGACCAATCCGGCAAGTGAAGATCGGTCCCCTGAGGGGGCGTTTTTGCGTTATGTGGGAAAAACCAGGAGAGGGTGAATTTCGCCCCCCCAGCGTGGCTCGTGTTAAGGATACGTGGAGGCCATGCTCTACATTATAGCCACTTTTTATTGACCTAGGTCAATATCTTCAAGGTCAAAGGTCAAAAGGGTCAAATCTGGGCTGTGCTGGGGACCATTTTGGAAATGCCGTGAATACACTGAAGGCGGACAAACGTCATGGAAGGAAGGTTCCATACAATGTCTTCTGCAATTTTGTGGTCCTGGTCATTGGCCTATGATGTTCTCATGATATATATTCTCGATAATTTGCACCATATCTGGCACTAAAGCAACCGTTGGGAGAGAAATCGGGGTTTGACCGTGTAGTTTAGCCAGCGACCTTTACACTGACCTTGAGTAACCTTAACTATGACATCCTAGCATAACATCCGTCATACTGAGTAATGCCATCTGACTGAAACATTCAAAACTTGAGCTGGCTGACAGCACCGGCTGAAAGCACCAAATAGCTTTGAAAATGCTGGTACGACCTTCACCTGTGTCCTCGACCCTGACCTTCAAGTGCAGTAGCCTTGACATATTATCTATAATGTGACGTCATTACGTCACCACTTAGTCAACAGCGAAGGCCAACTGGTGCGACACCACGACTGTGACGATCTCAAAATATAGGTCTCGATTTCGAACACTGTAAGTCGAACAATTATTGAAAAATCAAAATTCCTTCACCAATCTATTTATTACCTGGTTATCTCACATGTAGCACATTAGCGTTTCCCGGCTGCAAACGGTTTTTCGGATATCTCAGGAAAAATAGGTGGGGGAGGCACTTTAGGGCACCCTCCACTTCGTGTTAAAACCCACAGCATTCGAAATTACGTGTCACAAAACTCATACTAGACCGTCTATTTCGAGGCTTGAAAAGTGTCCGGCCGTATCAGGGAACTGACTCCCAGAATATGTCATTTCCACGACTGGAAGCAACTTTTTAGTTTAATTTGGTTTTAATTTGTTCTAATTCCCGCGTGGAAGCAACCTATTCTAGTGTGAGCACACAAAATATAAACGGTTGACTAGTCTTGGCAGACACGAGCATGTTCAATACAGCAATTCGTGGAGGTGTGCCAGTTTCAAGTCGGTATTTCGACATCGCTCTCACAGGGGCGCAGCCAGGGGGGCACAGGGGGCACGTGCCCCCCATCGGTGCCGGGGTGTCCTTTTTGATTGCCAGGTGGTGTACCCTCTTTGGGCTGTGCCGCTCGAAATTTAGTGCCCTACGCCGTAGGGCCTAGATAGAACTAGACTGTATTTAGCGATTTAAAATATTGTTTGACAATTAAGTGCCTTTTTGGTTAGTTAGGGCATTCTGTCGCCTTTCCAAGCACCCGGGAAGAGTAAAGGCACGTAATCCGTTTCCAGATAATGCCTCATCGTCGCCAATAATCGTACGGGCAGAGCTATTTTGGTGCCCCTTGAGCTCATCTGGTGCCCCCTGAGCGCTGGTTTTGGCCCCTGGAGCTGATAATGTGCCCTCTGAGCTGATCTGATGCCCTCGTAGTCAATCTGGTGCCCCCATCCCCGGAGAAAATAATTGTGCGTTCTGAACCTATATAATATTCTCTTAGTTAGTTCGATGCCTCCGAGGTTGCCTGGTGCCGTTTTAGCTGTTTTAGTGCCCCTTGAGCTGATCCGGGCCCCCTGAGTTTATTTAATGTCTCACGTAGTTGATCTACTGTCCAGGGGTGCAGCCAGGGGGCACAGGGGGCACGTGCCCCTATCGGTGCCGGGGTCCCCTTTGATTGCCAGGTGGTGTACCCAACTTTGGGCCATGCCGCTCGAAATTTAGTGCCCTACGCCGTTGAACCTAGATGTAACTAGGCCACATTTAGCGATTTAAACTATTGTGGGACAAATAAATGCCTTTTTCGGTCAGCTAGGGCATTCTGTCGCCTTCCCAAGCACCCGGGAAGAGTATGGGGACCTAGTATTTTTCCAGCTAATGCCTCATCGTCGCCAATAATCGTACGGGTGAAGCTAATCTGGTGCTCCTTGATCTCATTTCGTGGCCTCTCAGCTGGTACTGTGCCCCTTGAGCTGATTACTTGCCCTCTAAGCTGATCTGGTGCTCCGAGTCAATCGAGTGCCCCACTGTGCAAATAATTGTGCCTCCTGAAACTATATAATGCCCTCTGAGTTAGTCTAATGCCTTCGAGCTTGATTGGTGCCCTAATAGTTGATTTAGTGCCCCTTGAGCTGATTCGGGCCCCCGAACTGATCTCATGCCTCCCCAAGTTGTTTCTGTCTCCTAAGTCAATATGGTGCCTCTTCAGCTGATTAGGTGCCCCCTCAGCTGATTATTGATGTCTCCTTAGATGGCCTGGTGCCCCCTTGAGCTGTTTTGGTGGGCCCTGAGCCCTACTTGTGTTCCCTGAACTGTTATGTTGCTCCCTGAGCTGATTTATGCTCCTGCCATAGTCTGGGGGGGCTGGGAGCTGATCTGGCCCCCGAGCAGATCGATCTGGTGTCACCTGAGCTGCATTAATGCCCCGTAGTCGATCTGGTGCCTCCTGAGCCCATCTGATGCCCTCTGAGCTAGTCTGGTGCCCCCTGAGCTAATCCAGGTGCCCTTTAAGCTGATCTGGGCCTCCTTACGTCATTTCATGAGCAGCTCTAAAGCCCTGAGCTGAGCTGGGCCCACAGAGGCTGGTGAGGGCCCCTGAGATGGTATGGGGCTCCTGAGCTGATTAATGCCTCCTGACTTGATCTGGTATTCCCGAGCTGGTCGGGGACCACTGATCTGATTGTTTGTCCCCGAAGCTGATCTGGTGCCCTATGGGCCGATCTGGTGTCCCCTGAGCAGCTCTGGGGGTTTTGAACTGCTTGGGCCCCGAGCTGGTGAGGGATCCTGAGCTGAATTAGTGCCCCTGACTTGATCTTGCCCCCTGACCTGACTTCAGGCCCCTGAACTGATCTGGGGCCCCAAGAGCTGATCTGGGGTCCAAGAGCGGATCTGGGTTCTGAGGGTACCCTGAGCTGGTCTGGGCGCTGAGCTTTTGAGAGTCCCTTTAGTTGGCTTGAGGCCCTCTGAAGCGATCTGGCGCCTTAAACTGTTCTGGGGCTTCTTGAACTGGTTTAGGTAGGCCCTATGAGCCCATATGTGGCCCATTGAGCTAGTCTGATGACCTCATCTCTGGGACCAATGAGCTAGTCTAGTCCCTGGGTGAAGCATGAGCTGCTCTGTGACCCTGATCTAC
This sequence comes from Lepas anatifera, assembly GCA_034440635.1. Classification (NCBI taxonomy): domain Eukaryota; kingdom Metazoa; phylum Arthropoda; class Thecostraca; family Lepadidae; genus Lepas; species Lepas anatifera. The sequence goes on along the minus strand of JAOTON010001814.1, from coordinate 1,779,823 downwards.
ATCAGGGGCCCCTGAGGTGGTCTTGAATAGCCAGATAATAAGAACACAAGGCCAACTCCCATCATCACGGGGTGGGGTCACTGAGCTAGTCTAGCCCCTGGAGGCACAACTGGGGGAATGGGGAAGCTGCTCTGGAGGCCTCTGATCCACACTTGGGGGCCCCAGAGCTGGTCTTGAATGGATGGGGAATAAGAATACAATGGAAACTCCCCTTGTAAAACGGAGCTAAGGATGATTGAGGAATCTCTAAAAGGGCTTGTGATACCTAGGCACCCCTGGTTATATAAATTGCTTATTATGCTGGTGGATTCTGGGAAGGGATGATAAAAAGGCATGTGCCCCTGAGCTCAGAGCACAGTCCCCTAAACCAGGATTTCTACTAATTAATTTAAATGAAGAACTAGTTTTCACAATTTTCAGCCCAGTCACACCATCCCCATCCAAACCACCGGCCTGTTCACCTTTTCTTTACTCTTAACTGGGACCGAGCCTTGAGAATATGGAACCTAATAAACGCGTTCAAAATGTATCTCCCAAATCTTTCCGGCAGCAAAAAATGTGTTCTTCCAAAGACACTATGCTACTCCTCGTCCCACAGCGACTGTGGGAGGCAAGGAACTTAATCCTCGTTCAGCCAGGGCTCACTCGTCAAGACAAAACCAGTGGGCATAACACATGAATTTTCGACTTCTGCCTTAACCTGCACATTGTAACAGATATCACATGCTCCGCTGATTTCTCTTATGTTAAGTACTTGCATAAATTGGCTGATTTGTCCTTAAATCTATCCAAAAACGGTCGTGTTTTGGCTACTTCCATAACATTTTGGTGAGATTCTTTTCCTTTTTCGGTTTTAATCGAGGTTTCCTTCTCCTTCAATGATTTATTTGCATTTTTATTGAACCAAGAATGCCCAAAAAATGATATAAACAAAGATATAGTAAGATTTTTAGGTTACGTTAAAAAGTGCCCTTTTTCCCTCGGGGTGCCCCTCAAAGTTGGTGTCCCCCTCCCATACGAAAGCTCTGGCTGCGCCCCTGCGTTCTCACAATCACCGTCATGTGTTTCCACACTTTTTCATAAAAAACACTGGTGTTCGTTCTGCGTGGGAGATATATTGGATCATTTTTATAAACGCTCTGACGGCAACCTAGCATATAACGATGCAGTCCACTCCAGCATAGCAGAGCGGTCCGGTTTCAGCATCATCAATAAATTAGCAGTCGCTGTTTTCAGACGCAAAGCGCTTGCGATGCCCCACACCACTCCCATGCCACGGCCAAGCCGTTCTCGGCCACCTTATTCCGGGTCATCACCTTTTGCCATATCCACTCGCACCCGTGCCAGCCCCTCCCCTCAATCCACAATTTCACTTCCTCTGCGCTTTGTACTTGGTGGAAAATATTTAAAACCCGACGCGCCGAATTCTTTCTCTCGCTCGTCTTCTCAGGTCATACCGAACTATTACATACTTTGGGTCAAGCCAACGTCCGCGACCCATTGTTATTGGTTTCGCACAAACGTCAACGGTGGTTTCTAGAACGCAGCTTAAAATCGTGCTGGCCTAAATAACGCTGCTGGATGCTGCCAGGCCTATGTCAACTCTCATGTACACGACGGCACCAAGTTGTTAGCCTCAAAGAACGTCCCGAACAGAGCAACGACATCTATCCACTCACCACACAGACCGTATTTACAAAAGAAAACACGAGGTGTCGCCTGGATCGCGTCTCGGACCCAGTCCTCCTTGCCGCACTACTTCATGCAAACGTTGCCGTCCCACAGACCAAGACCATCTCTGTCTTACTCAATCGCACCAGTTCTCTTCACACATCATCTCCTAACCTCACACTCCCCCTATGCCATCTGGCGGGTGTGTCTAGAACTGCAGTTTCCAGGCGACACCGCCGCGCGACTTACTCAACTAAACACAGGCACGCGGGCTCACCATCACGCCGACTACACACACGCACACACACGCGCGCGCAGGGACGGCGAAGAGTCCTGGACAAGAGGCGGACGCAAGGCGGCACTGGCAAAGAACGGTTTACCGACGAAATGGGACACAGTAGTTTTAAAGACCGGAAACTTAACAGCGCCAGTCACAGACGATTCAATGGCCGATACTAAACAGTAAATTACTCGCGCGAATAGTAATGGGAAAGACGACACAGGATTGTGGGTTGGGGATTAGACACCGATTTAATCGGTCACTAAAGTGCACACGAATTTAATATTGAAACCAGACGCTCGAACGCAATGACAGCCTCGTCAAATGAACAGGACAGCCAGTACCATCCATGCGTCGCCAACTCAGCGATAACCTAAACAAGACCGGTTCCGAAGACCCGACCAGGTGAGAGCGGCTGAGGACCAGTCGCTGGACACGGCCAGCCTGCTGGGGTCATGGCGTTCGCGACTGTGCCCGGACGGTGCACGTGACCTGTCAGTACGGCTATTGTGACGACCAAACTTCACGCTCACACGAGTAAAGGAGAGTGCTGCACTAAGACATGAGTGCCACATACACCCGCCTCTGGACGTAAGGACATGGCTCCGTACAATTTTCCGCGGGAGAAAAGGAGTGTCCATCCCTGTCACCGCCGAGAAAAATAGAGTGAGGTGTACATCAACTGGTGTACACTATCCAAACTACACTTTCTCTAATCAGCAGGCAGATGTCTCAGCCGTACACGCGGTGACGCAGGGACTCCGCGCGCCAACAAAATACCAGCTTCCGCGGCAGACAGCGAAGGAATGAGAGCACGCAACTAGCGAACACGCACGAGGACTGCAGAAAGAGGAGAGCAGTAGAGAAACAGCTAACCGCCCGCAGCGGTTGGGTCAACTATGTCTACCTGAAGGCGCTGGCGTTAGTGCCACACAAGATGGGAGCGAGCGACCCGCCACCCAGGCAATGCCTCACACCGGTAACAATAACAAAAGCGGCGACAGCCACCCAGCACTCGGCCCAGAGCCGGTTAGTCACGCCGAAGAACCTCGCCATCCGCGCGTGGACCACCCCGCCGCTCTCTATACATACTTATGGGAACGGTTGAGTTGTGTTTGTGTGTGTGTGTTGGTGTCGCTGAGGTCATTGCCCCGGTACCATGGCAGCCGCGGAATCACACATAATCCTGCGTGCGGCCATACCCCTGCCCAGCAGCTGACGACTTGGGGTCGTTCCTCTGCGGCCAGGAGGCCGCCGGGCCCGCCTGGCCGCCGGCCTGCTGCGGCATGGCGGCGCCGGCGCCGCTGCCGGCGCCGTCACCGCCGCCCTGAGACATCCAGCTGAGGAATCCGCCGCCCGGACCGCCTCCCGTCTGACCGCTGGCCATCGAGGTGGGCCCCTGCGCCTGAGAGACGGCCGACGCGCCGCCGGCCTGGCTGTACTGCATGCTGGCCTGGTCCTGGCCGGGAAGGTTGCTGAGCAGTCCCCAGCCGGCCTGGTTGAGGGCCGCCGCCACTGCGATAGGGTTGATGCCCATGTTCATGGGGCCGACGCCCATCTGAGGCCCCTGCGAGTTGGCGTGCGCCGGGTGTCCGCCGCCGTGGCTGCCGCCGATGCCCAGCGACGTGCCGAGCGCGGCCAAGTTGGGCATCTCGCCGCCGCGACTGCCCTGCTGGTGACCACCCCAGCCTCCATTCATGTTACCGCCGTAACTGTGCTGAGCACCTCCGTAGCCGGCGGGCCCGCGCGGCCCATCCCGTCCCATCGGCCCACCGCGCCCCATGCCGAACCGACCGTGGTCCGTCTTGGGAGCGGCGTTGCTGACATGGACAGACGTGTTCTTGACGATGTGGTCTTCTCCGCACAGGCTCTGCGCCACGTCCGGGTTGAGAAAGGTGACGAAGGCGAAGGCGCGGAAGGGCTTGGGTATGAAGACGTCGGTGACTTCGCCGAACTGTCCGAAGTAGTCGCGCAGGTCGTCGCAGGTGATGTCCTCCGAGCAGCGTCCCACGAACACCTTACAGGGCACCTGCTGAGCCGTCTCCTGGGGACGCACGCCACGGCGCATCAGCGGCCAGTACGCAAACTCACAGTTTGGAAGCCCACCACTCACACACTCTCACAGCATCCGCGCGATACCACTGGCAAGCCAGCCATGCTTTCTTCTGATGTTGAAAACATCCGTACCCCTGCCCTACTCTTCAAAACCATGTAACCAAACCTACAAACACCAAAAAGATGATTAAAGGGAATATGGTGATTTCGTAAGTTTCGAACTGATCCATCAGACGCGTAGAGCATATCTAAAAAAACCGCAGCATATTTTGTTTGTCTCAACATACTCTTTTAACGGAGCAGCAGCGTTCAATGAGGCTACTTGTTGAATGCACAACTCTCACGCCTCCCCTCCCCTCCCTATCCCTACGGGCCTAATGGCCGCGCGCGGCTGTTGGTTTACACATCCCAAAACGGTGAGTTCTGTAGCGAATGCAATGCTACAATGGGGATTTTCGACATGCTTTACCGCCTGGATAGTTCAAATCAAAACACAGTATAAAGGTGCCACATTTCCATAAGTCCATACCTTGACAAGAAATCAGTTGGCACCGCACTAACCAGACCTGAAATTTCTCGTTCAAATGCAAGACCTTCATCCCACATTGCTTTCAGATGAGTGGTCGGGGTTCGACTTAGTAGCAAGGAAGACGCCTTGGGGAGAGCACAAGATACATGCAGGGGCGTCGCCACAGGGAGGCCTGTGGGCTGGGCCCCCACTTTTGAAAAGTGGGGGACCGCCCCCCCGTTTTGGCCGGAAATACTATTGAAAATTCCGAGTTTAAGCGAGCGTATGGGTTTCCAGTGTTTCACCACTGCCCCCCCCCCACACACACACTTTGGCTCCGGCCTCCCTACTCTAAAATCCGTGGTCACGTCTTTGGATACAAGTGTATGCGGACTAGAGGTGGGGGTTTCGGGTAGCTTTGAAGGCCCGGGTCCGGGCCCGGTTTGCTGCTGATTTTAGAAGCCCGTCACAAGCCCGGGCTATGGAAAAATAGTTTTATTAAGCCCGGGCAGGCAGGGCATCCTAAGATGCCATAAAAGACTATATGCAATATTTGTCCAGTTTAAAGTTATTCAAAATATATGTTTAGCACGCGCACTGGAGAGGGGTCTGCCGCTAACGCGCACTGGAGGGCCTGGTAGGCCCCGTAAGATCTCGGAAACTAAGCGGCGTAGAAAAACGCCGTTGGGGGGGGTGGGGGCTATAGTGAACTACATCATGACCAATTTGTATTGACCTAGGTCAATATCTTCACGGTCCAATGAGGTCATAAAGGTCAAATCTTGGACATGCTGGGGACCGAGTGGAAAAAGACATTATTATGCGAGAAAAAGGCGGGAATAATCTAAAATCGGATCAAGGTCATAGAGGAAATGTCGCAAAGAACCTTCCCCGCAGTTTTGGGGTCAAGGTCATAATTGTCGGGGTTTAACGACGCACCAACTGCCAGGGTCATATGGCGTCGCCAACTCTCACCCTGTTGGAATGGATTTTGGAGATCAGATCAACTTATTCAGAGGCTCCGCCGGGACTTGAACCCGGGACCGGTGGCTTAGAAGACAAGGGTGCTATCCACTAAGCCACCTCATCCCCTTGGGGTCAAGGTCATTCAAGGTCATTGACATATAGGTCACCATATGATATACTACTTATAATATCTATTATGAATAGCACTATAGCAACTGTTTAGGAGAAATGAGGATTGACCTTTCCCAATGACCTTTGACCTTGAAATTTACATTGAGGTACCTAACTAGGTCATAGCATAATATACCTACGTCAGACCGGGTAACGCCATTTGACCGGAAGCACTTAAGTCAGTGACCTTGAAAGTGCTGATATGACCTTGACCTGTGACCTTTATGTAAGGAGACCTTGACATATCATCCCGGTTATATGGCGTTATGACGACACCACTTGGTCTCCAATGCAAGTGAACTGGCCCGACCGCGCGATTAGGGTGATCTCAAAATGCAGGTCTGACTTCTCACCAATAGACGCGCTATTAAATTATGTTAAATGTGGCCCAGTATCTTTTTTCGGCTGCGAGCGGTTCTCCGGCCACCTTGGAAAAACAGGTGGGGGAGCCTCCGAGCCCTCCCCCCCACCCTGCAGTGCGTGTGTTAAAGCCAATTAATCTTGGAAAAAGTTTTGGTTACATCCAAAACCATATAAGAGAGGTGTAAGCAGCATCAGTAGCCTCAGATATCTTAATAAGTCTGCAGACAATGATACTGCAAAAAAGCGCACAGTGTGAAACGATATGCAATATAAAAAACTGACATGAGGAAGTCAAATATGGGTTGCTTTTGATGCACACTGACTTCAGGCAATGACCAGCATCGCCTCATAAAGAAACACCGGGCATTCTAGATCGAGAAATGTGCACATCGCAGCTAAAAGAATTGGGATAAAATAAGCCCACTCATTTCAGCCATTCCCTCCATTATTGCACACGTGTTGTTGGGCGCCTGCAGCCCCCCTACTGGATGTTCTCGTTGGAATTTTCGATGCGCGTGGTGTTTGGCACTACTTGTCAGCTGCCGCCCTTTTCTCTGTACTGATAGGGCAAACCTCCCTGGATGGTGACTGCTGCAAACGCCACACAGTGAACTACCGGTACGCTAAACCATAGCTGGACCTTCTTCTGAATCGGGGTTAGCAGGCCAATTTGATAATTATAAGTTCCTGACAGATAGTTTGTACCTGACATGTTTACTTTCACCATTTTCGTAGAGGACAGGGGAATGACTCCATAGATTACAGTCTTTTCTGACCTGAGGTAAAAGCTTCGGAAAGCGTGTTCTAGCTCCCGCTAAGTACTAATATAAGTATACTTTAGCAACACATTTATCAAGTGCCTTCCTTTGAAATGGTATGTTGACAATGTGGAGAAACAAATAGGCTATCACAATTTATACTTTGTCTACCCATATAATTATCATGTGTACTATTCAAAACTGATACATGTTTTAGTAACCTGTTTTGAACCTTGCATAAGTACCAGATGAAAAGCCAGAGCTCCATGCTTTTAAATGCCTGATGCATGTCCCATGTCTCAAAGTTAATCCTAAATGCATTTGCAAAACCCGCAGGTGCATGAATAAGATTGTTTCAGTGAAAAACTAGGTTTTACTGAGAAAGGCTTATTCATCCTCCAGAAAAATTGGCTTTGGATCCCAGTTCAGTTAAAGTCGGAATAGTCTGGGTGAAGCCCGGTATCAGCCCGGCATTGACTTAAATCAGGCCTTCAGGCCCGGTCCAAGCCCGCGAGCCTGGGCCGGGCTTTGCCCCGGGCGTCCGGGCCTAGAAAGACTCACCTCTAATGCGTACCATAGTACAGCTGGTTTTCGGTAAGATATTGCACAAGAAAATCTGGTGAAATACACATTTCACACAATTAAACAATATGAACGGCCTAAAAATAAACTGTTTTTGGTAGAACAGCGATAATATTTGTGTTCTCAAATGAGACTTCCACGCATTCTACCAACCAAACCCCCACACCAGCTTTTCAACCGTGACTCTAGGCCATTTAAACCCTCACTTCCGTAGAGAGCATGTTAATCCGGGGCCGGACTCTAGTACCCACTAGCCAAGTCTTCTGTGTGCCTCAGATCGAAGTTCCGTCGAAGATGGCTCGGGTAGCTATATACATTACATGCTCATACAATATTGGTTTAGGAAATGAACAGAAAAAATCAGATTATTCATCCGGACATTAAGATACATTTAATGTTAAGCTAGTGATCAAAGCGGTCTCGACCGAACCACAATCCAGAATTTGTGTTGAAACTGTTAGCAAAAATAAACTACATATTATTATTCCGTTTTTTGCCATGCTAAACAACTTTTCCAGCATGGCATGTAAAAAAGGAGTGCAACTTACGCCGTGGCGGGAGTTGGGCACCTTGACGTCGCACCAGCGGCCGTCGATCATATGCCGCTGACTGAGCACCCGCATCTGCGACTCGAAACTGCTGAACCGGATGAAGCCGAACCCCTTGCTCTGGCCCGACTTCAGGTCCTTCTTCACCTGCGGGGAGAACGAGTGCAGAGGTCAGAATATCACTGGCCTTAAAGAGACGAGAGACGGAGACACAGGTCAGAGCAGCTCTAGCCTTAATGGCAAATGAAGAAGGGGAGAGACGTCAGATAAACCCTGGCCGTAACGACCAGTTGAGACAAGAGGTCAAAGCATTCCTGACCTTAACGGCGAGTGAAGATGAAGGAGTGAGAGGCCAATGTATCCTTGACGTTAAAGTTGGGTGAATATGAAGGAGGTCAGAGCATTTCTACCCTTAACGGTAATAATGAGCGGTGATGATTAAATATTACAAGTGTTTAAGTGTATATCGTGTCCGTGCCTCAGTGAATGTCACAAAGCTACTGTCCCAAAATCATAGTCCAGCCAACCGGACCAGTAATTCCGCTATAGTAGTCAAATCCAGATGTCATTATGTAGGAGGGTGAGGGCTTTGCAGGGGCCAGGTCTGATCGCAGGGACCTTATGTAGCTAGGCAGAGGGCGAGAACAGTGCAACCAGGCGCTGATAGCGTCACAGTGATCTAAGTATTCGTTATTTATTTATTCATCTCATATGAGCGACAGGGGCTTGCTCCCAGTAAAGGCTCAAGCCAGGGATAACATCATGATCTCCACCGTGATGCCCTCTGTAGTGTTCATCCCCCACTCCTGGCATTGCTGTTCGTGTCATTTGTGTGTGCAGGTCCGCCCACATGGTTGGGTCATCTCGCCCGGAAATGTTCCGGCGTAGGGCACCGAATTAAAAGGTGAATCAGGGTTTCTTCCTCTCCGTCATCGCATCCCTGGAATGCAGATTCAGGGTGCAGGCCGATCCTCCGGCGGTAATTGCACAGCAGAAGAGTGGCCAGTGCGTAGACGCACCTCCTCCACTCTCCTGCCGTTTGGGACAGGAGGTCCCCAGAGTGGTCCATCCAGTCCCGCACTCATCGGCGCGACGCGCCTCCTCCACTCCCTGTCGTGTGGGACCCAGGAGGTCCCCAGGTGGTCCATCCAGTCCCGCACTCATCGGCGCAGACGCGCCTCCTCCACTCTCCTGCCGTGTGAGACCCGGAGGTCCCCCAGAGTGGTCCGTCCAGTCCCGCACTCATCAGCGCAGACGCGCCTCCCCACTCTCCTACCGTGAGACCCTGGCGGTCCGTCCAGTCCCGCACTCATCAGCGTAGCGCGTCGGCGCAAGCCTTTCATATCATTTTTTGGTGGGCATAGCGGGGAAGGCAGGCCCGGACTGGTGGATGGCAGCGGCTCAGCGCGCTGTCTCGTCCGTCATCCCGTTGCCGGAGAGGCCGGCGTGACCCGGCACTCATTGTAGGGTGTTGTGTTCCCCTGCGCTCCAGCGCCGAGAAGAGGAGCCGGACCAACTGGGAAGCAGCCTCATCTGGGACAGCAGACCCTCAGCCAGCCTGGGAGTCGGTGCACGCGATGCCAGTCCGCCCACACCGACTTCCTTCGGTGCCGCCAGCTCAGCACGATCAATGGAAATAAAGCGTCCAGCAGACATCCTGATGTGCTTTGCAGTGTGGTCAGCCCGGATTCCGTACTCGTGCCACCGGTGGGGGATCGGTCGGACGCCGGTAGCTGGCGACGGAGGCGGCAGGGCGGCCGGTCAAGAGCCGCCGCCGCCGACGGTGAGGCCGGATGTCGATTCCAGGTGGGTGGGTCTCCAATGGCGCGGACCGCGGAATCACTTGCAGGGGCTTCCCCGGGAGGTCAGCGATGCCGGCCTCGGCCGACACCGCCAGCCCGGTGTCGGCCCAGCAGACATCGTCGCCGAGTTGTCGGAAAGGAGATAATTTACCTACCTCGCTATATCACTGTAGACAGGCACTGCAGTGACCCGGCTGTTGCTGCCTTTTCTCGAATGACCTGATAAGATTGAAAAGCGATGAACTTCATAGACTCCGCTGAATGTACGCTTCCGGCGAAAAATAAATGTTAGGTGCCTGTTGGCAGTACCGCAACCGACCGCAACACAGATTGTTGTACTCGGGAGGTGTCACGGGCCGCAATAGCTGGTGAGACCACTGAGGGTCGACTCGCCTCAGCGCCGTCAGCCGCGGTGCTTCCGGGGCCCTTGTTGGGCTGTCGGACAGGTGTCATCGGTCTTGGTGCTACTGACGGTGGTTTTCGGTGTGGGTGGGGGAGGGCTGCTCTGGTGAATGAAATTTTTGCACCACACCAATGAGAGAAAAATACAAAAAAGAGTAGCTGAAAGAATAGGCTCTAAGCAGCGGGCCCGAGTGTAACGTACACAACGTAAACAAAAATTGGGAAAGTCCCAGTCCTCCTAAAATTCGAGAAAAAACAGTAAATGGCGTCAATTCTTGCGCACCCTAATGACTCCTGTCTCAAATATTGGAGGATGGGAACAGGGGGAGGGGGGCTTCGAGGCCCCCACCTCCAACGCGTGTGCTAAGGCTCACGCCCCGCTATGCGCAAAATTTCTTCTTCCTTAGATATCTTTAAGACCTACGTGCTAAGCATGGTAAAGGCGACTATAAATGCGTATAACTTACCTCAATGACTAGTTGAAAACAAGAAAAATATTTCAATACAAAATAGCAGAGCATGTTGTCCGAATCCTCACACAAGGAGCAGAAATTCATAACTGCCACCTCGGGTCCTTGCAATTGCCTGTTTACAGTTAAAAACGATTTACTTTTATAAGGATTCATTTCCAGCGCAAATTAATAGTTCAATCTGGCAAAGTGATACCAGATCATGAAGATACGCAGATATGGAGACATTTTACCTCTGGTAAAATAAAATTGCACGATACGAAATATTGGGCTCTTTGGCCATTTTTTCAGCAAAAATAAGTTCAAATTCATTGCTTTCAATAAAATGACCATCAACCCACTCCAGTCTGAAATTCGACCCCAGTGCAACTACCCGTTAAAGTTTCAGAAAAAGTCGGCAAGTTTCAGAAGCCAACCGCGAACCGTTCCGGAGATATCACTGGAAACCTGAGGAGGCAGGGCACCCCCCTCCCCCATCCCAGACGGAAACTTAACTGATAACTTGATGTAATTCCAGGAAATACATTCATCCACTCCCTAAGGTGGTATGTTAGCTGAGGTGCAGCAGATGGGTGAATCCCAATAGGTTCTGATACTAGAAACAGTCATTGAGACGGATACTTTAGTAATATTTGCAAGACACGTCGAAATTGTCAACGGTCAGATGCAAAATAACCAGCGTGAAGTTTGCAATCTACACCGGCCTTCGTTCCAGAATCTAGTCCGTTTATGAGCTTCTGAATTTGAACGTCTAGAGACATTTCTTTCTTTGACAAACGGAAGCCTGCTCTCGATCACACCTAACAGCGTGCCATCCTTTTTGCCGCCACCCCTTCCGTTTCAAAATAACACATTTGGCGTTCCAGATTTTGTTTTCTGCCTCCGAAGATATCCAGCTAGTGAACTGCACTCTGGACCCGTTGGTGTACCTCCAGTCTCTGTCACTCTGCCTGTGCAACCCGATCCAAGTATCCTGATTAGCAATAGAATACCACAACTTTCGGATGAAGTTAGTGTTATCTTGATCTTCATGAGCCAGGTGTCCGTTAAATTTTTGACAGTTGGATTGCGCTCGTTTGAAGTTGTGCCGTTTGGTTACAGCTTTGTAACAGGACTGCCGATACACTTGCCACGTTTCGGGACACCTGCATCGGTAATTTGCATTTTCGTCTTCGGTCGTGCCCATCTCGCCCGTGGCATTGGCAAGCTGAGCCTTAAGCATCTTAATTTCGGCACTAAGTTTGCTGTTCTGGTTGCTGCAACTTCGTTTTTCGTTCTGAATCTGTTTATTTTGCTTTTCAAGATCTTCAATGGTTTTGTGAAGTTTGTCAGCATCCTCAGTGCACGATGTTAGTCGGGAAATGTAACCTTTATTGCCTTGGGTTAGATCACTGTTGTTCTTTTCAAGCTGTGCTAGTGCATTTTCCAACTTAACATACCCGCGGCTAATATTATCGTTTTGTCCCGCAAGCTCCTTTATCCTATTTTCCAATCTATTTTTCTCAGCTCGGAGCTCTTTTATGTTGACATGGGATGCTGTCTGGTTTCCATGCAGATGATTTTTCAAATTGTTGTATGAATCATTGATCTGCACATATCGGTATTCAAGCTCAGCTATCTCATTGTTTTTCTCCTTTAGTTTTCTTCGGTACCAGCATATCTTTTTTGCAACTCCCTTTAATGTGGATGAACTCCGTCCCATATGATGGAAGGCTTTATTTTCTTCCGGGACAATGGTCTTATTCCCATTATTTACCAATATGGTAGCTGCAGCATTTCTTTCCTTAATTTCATCATGAAAGGAAACTGAACGATCGAAAGCTAATTCAGCGGATGATTGTCTTGCTAGAGTACCTTCAAATATTGTGTTATCGCCACCCAATGAATTTCCACTTACAAGACATATCCATGGATAAATAAAACAAAGAAAATTAATTAGGCTCATAAAAATTATTACCAAGAGTACTTAAACTAGAAAACAATTTCCTTGAACTAAATGCATGAGTATAATAAATTAAGCACAGCAAATGGTCAAAATCCTCACAATGTGCAGCTTTTACACTGGTACATGTTCCAAAACAAATGTGAAAGTTCATGCTATTATCGGCACATGGTCTTCCTCTCACATATGCTCTTGAGTTTAAGAACACCGCGAATAACTCAGGGACTCCGCGGACTTAAGAACATACGTGTCGACCCTCCCCCGAGGTTTGATCCCAAAATGTCTCTATTTCAGCCGAATTGGGGAATAAGTCGCACAATGTTGTAATCAGCCAGTGGGGAAGCTAGCCTTGAGCCCAGATCCGACGATTTCCGGTTCCAGATGGGTAGTACTTTGTCAGCTGCAGGTGGGAGATTGATGATTAGATTTTGCATTAATGGTTGGTATCATTATTATACGATTTTAAGGCAAATTTGACCTATCATTTCGTAGGTACTGACACTTCCATGCTCCTATTCCAGTGAAATTCTGCATGTGTTTTTCCATTCTCTTCCACACAAACATGAAACTTCAAGTTCATTCCTTGACGTTATAACTTGAAAGATTGAGTTTCTAGCATCTTAAATTTGTTAGCTTCAAGACGGGGTTGAATTTTATGCCAGAAAGGGGGACTTCTGCCGCCAGCCGGTTTTAAAGGGAATGTGGCACCTTGGTCGAATCCAGGAATTTAGTCTAATTAGGCGTATTTTTAGCTGAAAATTATGAAAATGTCCATGTTTCTCTGAAAATGTACAACGAGCTCAATATTTGTATTTTAAAACGTTCCTCTACGGTAAAAAATAAACCTCTGCCTGTGGATGACGTCATGATCTGGCAACTTCTACCATATTCAATAGGCTTCAAGGGCTTCAATCGGCTGATTACTCACCGTGACGTCAGCGCTGTCGTCACACCAACATCTCACAACGGTGGCCGCCTGGCTGGGGTAGATTTTGGGTACATTTCAATTGGGTTTTTAGCTATTCTCCGAGTTTCAAGACTCTGAGTTTTTCAAGAGTTTCAAGACGACTTATAGTACCAGGTTTTCCGGCATACTTTACAGCTTGGCTATCTCAGTTAACATCACGTTATAAAGGTGCCACATTCCTTTAAACCGGCAAAAATCGTCAAGAAGTGGCAAAAACAATGAGGAGCCAATTTTCCACCTTTTGACGCATAATGAGCTTTTGGTACATCCAATAAGCCTTACCAATAGCGTGATGCCAGGCGTGGCATTCCACGACATATCGACCAAGGCATGACACCATGATCCCTAGGATTTGCGCCAAAGTTGGTATCCGGGGTTATCTGGTGCGTGGAAACAAAATTCTTAAGTTTTAGCGAAATCGGAGTTATGGTCCGACGCATTTTGGGAGCTAACCAAAATTAGCAATTGTTCTTTTGCTGATATGACAGGGTCAGAGTACAGAAAAATATAATCTCTAAACATAATTGGAATAGCAATGACCTATAGTTTCAGTTCCTTGCCTTTATTTTATTTTTTTTTTATAAATTTTTACATGGTGACCTTAGGTCACGTGACCTACCGTGACCCCGAGTACATTAAAAGCTGCCCTTTTTCTTGTTGTAAATTTGGGTTTAATCAATTTTCTTTTCATGCAGAAAATATAAAAAGTGATATTTTTATAAGTATGTCAAATAGGACCAATCGTTTCTGGTGTTTTGTAAAAACATGTGCTTCCTGTTTTCCAATACCGGATTCGTCCGCACAAAAACACATCGAGAGTCTTACTTATGTAATGCTTGCCGAAAAAGACGCTGGTGTGGATGGTTTTTTTACCTCTTGGAAATATGGCATGGGCTCGTGACCTCAGATGACCTTTAGTGACTCCGTCGACCTCACATCAATATGCTATGACGAGAAAATGTCACGCCTTTGGGCCAAGTGCGTTGAAATGAGTGCCTAGTACGTACCTTAGTCGTTTACTGATGTATGATCTGCTTAAGGTTAAGCAAGGTCATGACCTAGGGTGGTCCAATATCATGAAGTCATGAAAATCATCGTTGGTCAGGTACTAAACAGTTAAATCATTGATAGGTTGTGTGCAAAAAGTCATCAAAGGGCAAGCAAGGTCACTGATCTGAAATGACCTTCGCCAGTGCATGTTACACATATGGGTCATTCCAGGAAAAATAGTCCGGGCGAGTTCATCATCACTCCTCTGATTTCCACCGAATTGTATACCCAAGAACCTCCATAAAAAGAAAATGTGATCCAGTTTTCAGGTTCCAAGGTCAAAGAGGTCTCGAGATAGAGGTCATCAAAGTTTTGAGGTAAACGCAAACATCGTTGGAATTCTTTTTTCCTTAAAATTGGCTGATTAAAATTATTTAAAATAGACATAAATGTAAAGTAGATACAACGGGCCATGTACAAAATACAAAATTTGACCTCAGGCCAGATTTTGACCTCATGAACGTTTCTTTAAATAGAGAATTTATTGAAAAGTCCCATTTTCATTTTTTCAAATTGGGGGTCTTCACGGTATAACAATGGTGGGTAATTTTTTGTAAATGATATTTAATAAGAGGTCACAGAGGTCATCACTTAGGGCGAAACACTCACTGAAAGTATCATTCGTGCGGATACGCTATAACGGGACTAATAGGATGTCAAATGAAAGCTGGTCAATTACCTACTACAGATTTCGAACCAGAATTTAAGTCATGGATCGAAAATGACCTTTGCGACCTGATTAAATGACCTAACTTGACCTTAAACGACATTTGAAAGAAAGTTACGCATATACATCGTTACCGATTTCATTTCAAGACTCGAGAGCTTCATGGTGCTTCAGATATTGCAAAATCGCACAAAATGCTAGGTCTCGTCATACGCAGTATGCAGACTTCCCAGAAAAGTAGACGCGCTCGTTTCAACCACAAAGCATTTATTTGTGCTTACTATGCCCATATTCGGTCCATTCTTGAAAATGGATGCATAGTGTGGTCGGGAGCCGCTCAAACTCACCTCAAACGTTTAGAACGGGTTCGACACAAATTCTTAATCTGGCTGGTCACTTTCTCTGACCGCCCAATAGCCGGCATGGATTTTGATTCTCTATTAGCACACTTAAGTACCTAGCTTAAAATTTCGCCTGACTCAACACGACGTGACATCTCTTCACAAGCTTTATCGTGGAAAAATATATTGTCCCGGCCTGCTTCCGTCCTTCAGCCTACACATACCCATGAGAGCATCGCGTGCTCCGACGCTATGGACCGTGCGCCGGGCGCGTGTAAACACAGTACAGCATAGCCTTTTTATACGAGTGCTTTCTATTTGTTCTTCTTTTCTGAATTCTTGTAGAGACGTCTTGAAGAGAGTGCTTTCTATTTGTTATGTTTTTTCTGAATTCTTGTAGAGACGTCGATTTTTTCCATAATCCATGGTGCTCGAACAACGGCAGCGCCATAAAATTATCGTCTTCCCTAGGGTCATTTTTACATTAAAAAACTGTTGTGTGTGTACTTTGTGTATCTTTGTGGTATAATCGACTGCACCTGTAATTGTGCCATTTGACCTGTTGGTGTAAGGCAAATACAAATATGTTGAGAGCATTAAAGATTCATACCAACCTCGCATGACCTTAATTCTTAGCTTACCTACAACCAAATCACGCAAAAAATAGCGCAGGTCAAATAAGGCAATACATAAGATCACGCAAGACCGGTATGACTTCACGCAATGCTCTCAACATATCCGAAACGCCATGGGCCTATTAACTCTCGCCCCACCGGGGTGGAGGGCATTGATGGCCCCCTAAGGCTTTTTCGAGATAGCAGAAAAACGACGAGACGCAGCACCGCGGTTGAGGGCTCTATCTCTCACCCCGTCATTTTTCCACCATCCCTGAAATGTTTTACCCCGGGTAACCCAGGGTCAAGTCACCAGGCAAGGTTAACCGAGGTCACCTCACTTCAACTTTTGAGCTCTATAAGAGCTACATTTCTTCGTCGATCCACTTGAAACTTGCTACACTTCATGACCCCTCCAGAGTTTACAAGGTGTATATCTGGGATTTCTAAATTTCGTGACCTGAGGTCAGGTCATGAGCTGACCCTCCCATTAAAAAAACGTGGAAAAAGCTGTCATGAGGTGAAGTCACTCGACCTGGCATTAGATGACCCAACATAACAATTTTTAGGAAAGCTGCGTATTTGATATACAATAAGTGATGTGCTTGTGCAGTACGGCGGCGCCTTACGCCGCCGTTTTCCGCCACCACCGAAACCCGAGAACCCGAGTTTAAAAAACAAAATAATGAATCAAGGCATCAAGATTGCCGAATAGAATGCAAGTTGTCATGCACCAGATGATACGCATGTATGCGGATGGATCGGTGAATAGCACTAGGGCACTTTTCCATGATCGGGACATTTGCCAAGTATTCGGGCTCTCCAACATGAAAAAACAGGCTATGTGGTAGGATACCGTGGTAAGGACCCAATTTGTCCGACTAGGAATGCGATGGTCGAAAAATGAAAGTATGGGTATATTTTCGATGGGGACGAAACCGCTATTAGAATAACTAGAAGGTAAAATGGCCGAGATAAAAGCCACAATAAAAACCGCGAGAAACCTTCATTATACGGCAAAGTGGTAATAATTAAATCTCTTCTGCTTTCGAAGTTAACTTACTTGTTTTTGTCTCTACCGAACCCAGATGGTAGGTTTATATGTGATCTTAATACAACGTTATCAGATTCTTATGGGGGGAAAAAGGATAGAGTAAGCCCAAGAGTGTGACGAGACCCATTCTTCAGGGTGGCTTAGGAATGACTGACATAAGCCTATACATAGCTGCCCTAAAATGTACTGGGTGGGAGAGAGATGAATTCTAATCACTTATGGACCCGGCTTTTCAGGATAAGATAAGCCAAGGCAGTTTTTGGAGAGAGGTACGAAGGCAATAAAAGACTGGCTCAACTATTAACAGCAGCTTCGGAAGATGTGCTGCTTCATTCAGCACGCTATCAGATGCCTTCGTAGTCGAGCCAAAGGACCTTGGAGCATGTAGCATTTGGTTTCTGATGGAACCAGGTTTAATGAAGATTTAAGACGATCCTGGTTTACTAGAGGTCTCCGAACGTACAATGATCTGTTGGATGAAAATGGGCAGGTAATGACCTTCATTCAGGCCAAAAACAAATTTGGCATTCCAGGAACTTTCTGGATTACATGGGTGTAGTAAACAGCGTGCCTCTACAGTGGAGAAATAGTGAGAAACAAAAGCTGCCTGCACCGGATATCCATCCCTTAGTTCGGTACATTCTGGGAAAATATTAAAGCTAAGAATTTTACACTCTTATGATCCTGAATAAGCTAAGGAACACAGACACAAGTGGGTGCCAAGTGGCACCTTCAGTATGGTGAGGATCTGGAATGGGCCAACGTTTATGGTAACATAGCAAGCGTCACTAATTGCACCGCTTATAGAGCCCTGCATTTCAAAATAGTGACTCGTATTGAAGTTACCAATGTACTGCTCAAAAATGGGCCTAGAAAGCAGCAGTAGCTGTAATAGATGTCACAGCCGAGATGAAACACTGATTCATAAATTTTGGGAATGTCCGATTGTCTCGATATTTTGGGAAAGGGTACATGCGTGGTTGGTTCATATTGGCGCAAGGAGAGTTAATGAGCCTTTACTAGTCAGCAGGTGCTTTGGGCTAGGAAAAATGCATTTGTTAACCATGTGATTATTGTTTCAAAGACCGTCATTAGGAGGCAGACGGGACCACGCTTGGAAAATATGATTCAGAGACTGTGGCAGATAAGGGGTCGAACAGTTGGCGGCCTCGATTGGGAGTGGTGGTAACATGCAACGAACTAATGATAAGTGGGTCATCTGAGAGAAGAGACCCCTACTACAGATTGAACCGGCACTGTGGCCTAAACGAGAAAGATGGCGTATGGTTGTGGGATTTAGTACAATTGTGTTCTTTGAGCAGGTATAAGCATGCAATGTTTCTAATAGTGCAGTTTTGTCTTTGTCCTATCTCAGGTCTTCGTCTTTGTAGGGTGTTATCCGTTGTCGGCAATCGTTACTGAGTTGCGTTAGGCAATGTTAGGGTTGTGAATTGAGGTGCATGGATGTAGAGAAATAAATGAGTACAAGTCGAAAAAAATTAAAAAAAAAAACCGAGAACCCGAGAGGTGTTCAAACACTCCTTCCCACCAGAGCGAGAGCAGTACAGCGAAATTACTCACATTGCCGTAGCATAATACTGCGAATAATTAGGAAATGATTTTATGGACCCATCTGGTCTCCGTTGCCTGTATTTTGATTTTGGAGTCCCCATGCCACAATATAAAATATGATAGGCATGTACATAAGAATATTTGGGTGGTGGTAGTGGATAAACCCATTCCTTCCCAGTCTAGTATAGTTGGCAAATAATCCTGACCAGGAAATTGTCAATGATATTGACACATTCCTCATTATCTCCTCAGATTTGCATAATCTACAGCATAAGAGCTCGAAAGAACTCGACATACCGCGTCAAGCAGGCATTTCAGGAACTAAGGCTTCTTTAGAACTGAATTTTACAGCAGAGAAAGTCAAACCCTTGGATTGAATATCAAATGGTGTTAAACTTCCATATTTTTCAGAATTAGAGGGGGCCATCGATGCCCCCGGTGCACAGTGGTCGGAAACGGCCTCACGGATGGCCACCGAGGTTTTTGTTCATGTTCACTTTGCTACAGCGCTGAAACGGCTTAACCGATTCACCCCAAATTTTCAACAAATCATGCCATATAAATTGCAATGTGAGATGTATACTTAAGTTCATTCAACTAACACTCGCAATGGAGAAGGGTCTGACACTAATGCGCACTGTAGGGGGCGTGGTAGGCCCCCTCTAAGATCTCGGAAACTAAAAGACACAGAAAAACGTTGTTTGGAGGGTGGGTGGGGGCTATGGTAGTCTACATCATGACCAATTTGCATTGACCTAAGTCAATACCTTCAAGATCAAATGATGTCATAAACGTCAAATATTGGCCATGCTGGGGACCTATTGGGAAATACCGTTATTAAGCGGAAAAATGACGGAAATAAGCTAAAGGCAGGCCAGGGTCATAGAGAGAAGGTAGCAAAACAGCTTTGCTACAATTTTGGGGTCAAGGTCATCCAAGGTCATTGACCTATGACGTCACAATATGATGATGTACCGATAATGTACACTTTGACTATCACTTTTGCGAGTGTTTGGTGGTAAATGATTGACCTTTAAAATGACCTTTAACCTTGACCTTAGACCTTGATCTTCATATTCAGGTACCTTAACTATGACTATATAGAATAATACACCTCCGACCGGGTAACGCTATTTGACCGGAAGCGCTGGGGTCAATGTTCTTGCAAATTCTGATATGACCTTGACCTGTGACCTTCGACCTTAAGCTATACCTTCCTGAGAGGTGACCTTGGCATATTATCCCGGTTATATGACGTTATGACGTCACCACTCGGTATCCAATGCAAGCGAACTGTTCCTACCGCGCGATTGTGGCAATCTCAAAATGCAGGTCTGACTTTGAAAGCCTATACGTCACAAAATTTTCGGCCGATTTTTTTAGATATCTTCGCCAATCGATGCGCCGTTAAATTCTCTCGAATGTAGCCAAATATCGTTTTCAGCACGAGCACCCACCTCGGAAACAGGTGAGGGAGCCTCCGAGGTCCCCCTCTAGTGCGCGTGTTAAGCAAATAAATTGACTTAACCCGACCCCTAATGACCTGGTCAGGTGTGCTGGCTCCGCATGCAAAAGGGCATACCCAGCCTCTTCTCAGGTTAATCGTCTAATCGGGCTAAAACAAAATACATATTGCCATTCAGAACCCCTGGGTGAAACGAGTTCGTGAGCTGCCTACCATTTGCTACTCTCGTTAAAATTGATGTTCCCAGAAGTCACATAAGGTCATGTTGAATGTTCGCACGATAATATGGGTTTCTTTCATTTCATATATTCAGACGGCAGGAAGATCAAGACAGTAGTTATCAGTGTACACCTCTCATCATAGTATGTCGAATCATGTGCAATATGAGCATGGCTTATGCATGGCTGACCTTGACCAACGGTGATTCTGGGTAGGGTCAAGAAAACCTATGAGCTTACAATGAAGATAATGTGCATAAAGGCGAGCAATACGACATGAGAAGCACCTGATAAGCGTCCCCCGCACCTCGCGGGCGGCCGGCAGGCCGTGGCGAGCCGCGGAGGCGCCGGGTGGCGAGCGGGCGGACGTCTCCGGGCGGGCGGCCCGGTACAATTTACACTGTGGACAATTTTGCGCACATTTGAGCACTTAGCTCTCTTCAGGCCATGACGGAGAATTACTTGACCTATGTGTCCATAAAAAAGCTAATTGGCAGAAACGTAACTTTTTTTGTTTGTCTATTCAAAGTCAGCAACTAGTTTGTAAGGTGGATTTGTGAAAGGGGTAATTAAAACGCAGATTATATATCTTTATTAAAATTCAAATATACACATAACGCTAATCATCTTAAAGCTGACATTATGAAGAACATTTTTATCTCAATTATTTCTAGTCTGACTCAGTTTTGACGTTTATTATTCATACTTAAAAAATCGGATCTAGCAGACGCATCGAGTGCCTTACTTCTAGATTTCATCATCGCCTTACTTTGATGGGTAATAAGAGCATCTTTCAACCAAATTAACTTGATAATAGTGGTCATTCAAAACACTCTTCAACAATTTTCTTCACATCGGCAGCCATAAAACCCCTTAATTCCAAAATCCGAAAAACGGCCCTGTGGCCACCCACGACAGCATTTCCGACCACAGTGCGGTGGGGCGAAGGTGGCGCCGGACCCCCGCTGGGGCGCGGGTTAGAGATATTCAGGCGTTTAACGGAGGGAACGCCAAGTTACAGGAGTCCACCCATGCCTCTCCACGAGACATATATAAAAAGTTATTCAGTTTGGAAACTTTGAACAGAATGGCAACTAGAAGAAACCTAAAAACACACACAACTTTCAAATAGTCTGCAAAGATCTACTTAAGGCTTGCTTCCAAAGAAAAAAACAAGATGAATATATTGCGGGACATTTCACAAAATGTGCTCCCGTAGAGTTAACATCGAAAATGCGTCCTTACGTGAGACCGCTCGCGTTGGTTCAGTTCAGACACCACTGGGCTATTGAAGCGTTTTGCGGGCCTGACGAAAGACTTTTCAACTGGATGCCGGTCCTGAGGTGTATATTATATGAATAAACTGTACAACTCAGCAGCGCAACGCTACATACTAGAGGCTAGCATGGGGAAGACGCTACCACCAATACTGTGTCCCACTTCACTCTGCCCGATCCAGTTCCGTTCCCGAAAGTGCATTCAGTAAAAACCCCGTTCCACCCGCTCTTCTCCCTTTCATCATATTTGTGTGAAAACGTTATCCGCCCTGTACCGAATGACACCGGGAGAGTTCCGTTCCATCCCCTCCCATTCCGTTCCGTAATTATCAGCCCCGTTCCCACCCCATGTTGACCTCTACTATGCAGAGTGCACAGCCAGAAGCAGAGTAACCAATACGGTGCATGGAATCTACACTGATCCTCATCCCAGAACAAAGTTCATTCAGTAACAGTAACTATCGATCGATACATTTCTTTCTTTGACAAAGTGAAGCCTGCTTCTGATCACACCTAATGGCTTGCCATCCTTTCAATGCCCACCCCTTCTTTTTCAAAATGACACATTTGGCGTTCCAGATTTTCTTTCCTCCATCAGAAGGCATCCATCTTGTAAACTGTACTCTCGATCCGTTAGTGTACCTCCAATGCGGGTCATCGATCCTCTGCAACCCGATCCAAGCATTTCGTTCCGAGATACAACGCCACAACTTTCGGATGAAGTCGGTGTTGTCTTGGTCTTCATGAGCCAGGTGTCCATTATATATTTGACAGTTGTATTGTGCTTCTTGGAAGCTGTACTGCGTGACTATGGCTTTGTAGCAGAACTGCTGGTGCTCTTGCCACGTATCGGGACATCTACACCTAAGGTTTTCATTGTCGTCTCCGATAATTCCTATCTGGTCTGTGACATTCACTAGCTCAGCCTTAAGTCTACTGATTTCTGCGTTTAGTTTGCTGTTTTTATTGCTGCACTTTCGATTATTGTTATGAATCTGTTGCATTTGCTTTTCACGATCCTCGATGGTTTGGAGAAGTTGGCTTGTATCATCAGCACATGAGGATAGTCGGGTCTTGTAATCGTTATTGTCTTTGGCTAAAACACTGTTATTCCGATCAAATTGTGTTATTGTATGTTGCAACTCATCACCACCGTGGATGAGTTTTTTGTTTTGCCCTGCAAGCTCCTTTAACCTATTTTCCAATTCAGCTTTCTTATATTTAAGCTTATTTATGTCGCTTTGGGATAGTGACTGGTTTTCCGGCTGATTTTTCAATTTGTAATATGAGTTATTGAGCTGTGCATATCGGTCTTCAAGCTTAGCAATCTCCTTGCCTTTCTCCTCTAGTTTTGCACTGTACCAGCAAACGGTATTGTTATTTCCGTTTGATCTGCCACAACTCCGTTGGAGCCGGCTTAAGTTTTTATCCTCTTCTGGGACACCTGCCTCGTTCTCCTTATTTATGTATGCGATGCCTGCGGCAGCGCTTCCCTCAATTTCATCATCAAAAGAATCTGAGTAATCAAAAGCTGAACCCACGGATGATTGCCTTGCTAGAGTACCTCTAATTCTTGCGGTATCACCACCTAATGAAATTGAGCTGACAAGACAAATGCAAAAATAAATAAAATTCGTCCCACTCATAGACATTTTGATGGAGAAGATTTAGGCCACTATGCAATTTCTTCAAATTAAAACCATGAATGAATTACGCGCAACGCATGATCCAATTTCTAACAATGAAGCCGTTAAATTGCGATAGCTTTCAAAATGAATTTTCATCGTGTGCTTTGCTTGGCTCGTGGTCTTGCTTTCACAAGTGTTCTCGGAGCTTAAGAGCATTGAGAAAAACCAATAAAATCTACAGATATGGTGACAAACGCCTCGGAATAGTGGGGACGGGGGGCCGAGCCCTATTCTCTTCGTCACCCGGAAATTTATCGATGATAGCCATAGTGAAAATACATCGCAAAATATTGTAAGCAGTCAGGGGAAAGGCTACCATTAGCCAAGATCCGATAACTTTGTTATTCTAAAGGGAATTTTTTTGTTACCTACAGGTTGAAGGTTTATGATTACAATTTGGACCCAATACAATTAATATTGTACGATTTCGAACCTAATCTTAACAATTATTTTGAAGGCACAGGCACTTCTCTGTTTTCATCCCGGGGCAATTGTGATTTTTTTCGTTTCTGTTTGTTATTTGAGTTTAAGGGCGCGCCAACCAGTGTGGTCACATAGCGTCCATTTTTTTCGATTCTCAAAAAATATAAAAGTAAGATCATCTCCCCTAACCTCAAAACTCAAAAGCTTTGGTTTCTGGCCACCGCAGACTTAATTGCCTCACGAATGCCCGAACTTTTCCATTGGATTTCATCATTGTTAAAAAATGCATCCAACAGACAGTTACAGAAGAGTTAAACAGACAGACAGCACGAAGCGAGAACATTGTATACTATCGGCAGACATTTAGTTAGTTATTTGGGCTTAGGGGGTGCACCAACCTGGTAAGGCCATATAGCGCCCAAAACAGTACAATCGCTAAAAGTGCTCCATCTTGGACAAGAAGAACGTGTGATTCAAAGATTAATTACCAATTTCGGTGTCAATACCTCGCTATGCGGATTAATGGCAGAGCAAACAGCGAAAAGCTCACACACTGCAAACGTCAGCGCCTCCTTTATTGAAAAAGCCAACACCCCACAAGATCCACCAGGCAACGCCGCGCAGGGAGCCGCACGAGGCGTCGGGGCGTCAGTTCCGACGCCCACTCCGTACCCCCGGACCCAGGGGGCCCGGAAGTACGGGGAAGTCTCTGAGTGCGCCCGGGCGCCCACCAAACAGCTGGGCACCTAGGCAGACTCCCCCCTGCGCTGCCCTCCGACGAAAGACAAGTGCAAGCCACATTTTCATGCGACCCACGCCCGCCCTCCGCCGGACGGCAGTGTATTCCCAGCACGGGTGTAGGACTCCACAGGGGAGTCAGGCGCTCGGCGCCAGGCAGCTCCCCGCGCAGCATGGCCTGAAGAACCCACAGGGTATGTGCAAAAAGTGCTCAGCTAAGGTCCTCACAAAGCATGTTGCCCTTAACCAGGGTCATAGATGATTCTAAAATTGATGGCCTTCAGGAAAGTCAGCACTTGTTCGATCATACGGGAGTCGCGACCAACCATCTCTGACATAGCAAAAGGCTCCCGTCTCTCGCCAAAGTGTGTGGTCCTCTCACGGTTATACCCTGGGCAGGACGTCAGCATGTGCCTCACTGACAAGGGTGCACCGCAACGCCGGCAGGGCGGCCTCGCTTCCCCACAAAGGAGGTAACGATGGGTGGCCAGTGTATGGCCGGTACGCAATTTGCAGAGGGCCACCTCCTCTCGCCGACATCGACGCGACGCACAAGGCCACTCACCGAGTTCAGGCTTTATCTCGAATAATGTATTGCTTGCAAGCATATCCCACGATTGTTGCCAGGCTTTGCGGAGGTGATACAACAGATGAGAGAACAAGTCCCTGGCCGGGATTGGGAGTCGACGCGAACATGCTCCTTCCGCTGCACGCTTTGCCGCTGCATCATTGCCTCCTATTCCCGCATGGCTGGGTATCCAGCACAATATCGGCAGACAGGATAAGGATAAGCATGATTAGTTTTAAGCATCTATTAGTTTTCGTTGCTAGAATTTATCCTGCCTTCCATCAGTTTAGCTTGATATTTCTTTCTGATTCTGAATTGGGCTTGTAAAGTGAGTTTTTGGCCAAAATCAAGTGCCCCTATTCGGGAAGGGATATCGTGTCAATTGATGTAGGCCGTTATGATTCCTAACGGAATTTTGTGTAAAAAAGGAAATAATAGCTTACGACTAAGAAAGCAAATTCCGTTCTAACAATAAGTGCTCCTCTTTGGTATCACAATGCCATTTTCCTCCTTCCGTTCACCGTACAAATATTAAAAAGGCAATGGAGATGAAGCCACCACAACTAAATTCCAAAAGAAAATTTCCGCAAGGACGGATAAATTTCACACCCAGCTATCAAGTAACACCTCACGACATAAAGATACGAATATGTCATCCACTCAAGGATCAGTTAACAGCCACTCCACCCCGTGTAATATCTAGTCTCTGGAAAACTGATCCCTCGACCAAAGCCCCGCTCTATCAGTTGAGCTTCTTGGATCAGCTCATTACCTCTTTTGAATAGAAAACAGTATTGTTCGGGGAACCAGCATGGGTGTTAAAGCAAGTACAGTACAAGCGATCCAACCTTTTCTGCGTTTTAAGTACGAGTGCGTTACAAACTCCGAAAATATTCGAGTGGCAATGCGTTACATGAAATCCCATACCTTACCTACCATGAAATCGCGCTACAAGATTATGCACGATGGAAATGATTGCCACATGCCTGTATGAGGACGAAAATCAACAATATTTCAGATATCAGTGCACATCCCGACGCTTAAACTGCCCAATTGCAGAACAATGTCCCCCACCAAGTCCGGTCAGAAGCATTACTTTGTACTGTAAGGAAAAAACCATCACGCTACCAAAGCCTGCCAAATCTTGTTGAATGCGCATTGAAGAGAATCGGATTGGAACCCGGTTTCCATTGCTAAAAGCTTTCGTATCGCATTGGCATCCTGATACAGCGTGCGATCGCGATTGCAACTGTGCATGGAACCTAGTTCCATGAGAGCCTCGCTCGGGATAATCTTCTGCGTCGACAGCAACCGGGGAGGTGCCATAACAAATATGTTATTTGTCATGTAAGGAATAAACGTCTTTTTAAATCCACGTATCTTACCAATTTTGTCGTATAAAAAGACATGCGGTACATAATGTAAAGCATCAGGGCGTGAACAAGCCGGACATCTTGGAGAACGAAAATGCTGCAACACTCTTAAGTTGCAACCTATTTGTTTTCACCAAGAAATGTCATTGTGTAAACAGGAATGGAGTTTTACAAGTCTAACATTGTTGGAGTTATGTATTGCCATTTTTGTTATTTTCCTATTAAAATTTTGATGACCACATTTCACACATCTCTTTTTAAGCGTTACCTTTTTTGGTCGACAAAAGTAACTCACCAACCAAAACAGTAAGCACTGAAAATAGTTAAGGTACTTCCCGGTCACTTTCTTTCTAGCCATACTTTTTCCGACCGATTTAGGAAAACGGAGTGTTTGTAGCAGCATGGGCTGGAGTTATCAGCGGGCCCCAGATCTCGTTAGCTTGTCGTTTTCAGCGGACATTTTTGTGTCAGATTTGGAAGTTGAAGATTCATGGGCCCATTCAGTTATTTGGGTGGTGGTTTGACCCCCAGAGGTCACCTCGTGACCTAATATGACCTGAGGTCACGAAAGGTCAGACGGTGACCGTGTCATATATCAAATGAAAGCCAGTGACGAGACATACACGATGGTGTTTGATTCAGCGCTCTTGCTTAATTAGGTTAAGTTATTGTCAAAATACTGTTTTGACCCCTGGTGACCTGTTATGACCTCAGAGAGATCAAAGGGCAAATATTGCTCCTGGGATCCTTAAGAGGGTGTCCAAGAACGGTTTTCTGAGCAATCTGAGCATTTGCAAAAGTTGTTGTTACTTTTAGATCATAAAACAGCTTTTCCCCATGCTTTTTAATGAGTCACCTCGTAACTTAGCCTCAGGTCACGAAATTTAAAGATCCCGGATATAAATTTTGTAGACCCTGGAGAAGTCATGCAGCGTAGGAAGTTTCAAATTGATCGACTAAGAAATATAGCTCTTAGACAGCTCAAAAGTTGAGATGAGGTGACCTTGGTTAACCTCGCCTGGTGACCTGACCTTGGGTGACCCGGGGTAAAAAAATTCAGGGATGGTGGGAAAATGATGGGGTGCGAGATAGAGCCCTCAGCCGCGGTGCTGCGCCTCGTCATTTTTCTGTTATTCCGAAAAAAACCTTAGGGGAGCCATCGATGCCCCGGTGGGCCGGAGGTTAAGGGGAAATTCTTAAGGGGAATGTGGCACCTTCATAACGTGATTTTAACTGAGTCAGCTAAGTTGTAAAGCAAGTCGGAAAACCAGGTACTCCATTTGTCATTTGCCTTGGAACTCGATATTTCCGTAGAAAAAAACTAAAACCTACCTGACGCCAGCCCCCTCATCAGGCAGTCGCCGGGCGGCTATTGTTGTGAGCTACTAGTGTGACGACATATGCTGACGTCACCATGAGCATCAGCCCATCGAAGCCCTTGAAGCGTTTCAAGTATGGTAGTGGTTGCCAGATCGTGACATCATCCACAGGCTGATATTTATTTATTTTTCTAGAGGAGTATTTTGAAAATCAAAATATTGAGCTTATTGTACATTTTTCAGAGAAATTATGAGTGGTTTCATTATTTTCGGCTAAAAGTATGCCTAATTGCACTAAATTCCAGGATTAGACCAAGGTGCCATATTCCCTTTTAAAGTGAAATTAGGGGCTGTTTAAAAATGACGTCACCTTTTGTAGGAGTTTCTAGACTACCTCCTTCCCTCGTTTTTCCACTTTATTCAGGCATTCCGGTCTCACTCTGAATTCTAAACAGTGCCATCCTATTCTGACAAGCTCAAGAAGAGCTCAACTGTAAAAAGAAACTGCTACCAAAAAACAAACTGTCCCATGCTATGGTCCTGGGTAGAGATCCTGCGGGCTTGGGAGCCAAGACCTCTCGATTTTGGGTCTTCCACAGATTCTGTATAGGGCTTATATTGCCGTGCCAGCATTAACCCACCCAAAAACCCCTGACTCGAGAAGAGATATCCAGCCCTGGCTGTGTTATGTTATATTGGTTCGAGTGTGCGTTTTTGGTGTTAACTCATGGACACATTTTAATACACGATAATAAATTTATCCAATCAAAAAAGTTTTTTGTTTTATTATAAATAATTTTCGTTTATATAAGGACGTCATGGTGTGGCTTGGGGGGCTGGTGTTATGTATATTTTATATTTCGGCCTGACACCCAACCCTCGTGCTGTAATTTATGAACAGCTCCGTATAGGTTTAATAAAGCCAATTTATATGTGCGTAGTTAGCCAATATTAGGTGATTTATTCGTCAAATGCTAATAAAAAACGAACTCGATTGGTTAAAAGTGAATTAATCGCAATCCGATATGGGCTCCAAGGAACACAGGCCTTGGTTAAGACTTTGCGCTCTCCAATCCTCAGAGGTCCCGGCGAAGTCCCGGCCGAAACAGCACCCAAACCAGCGCCGGGACCAAGAATAGACCCTCTGGAGCTAGCCCCGTCGAGTGTTCTCCGCAAAATAAGCCTACTAACGAGACAGAGTAAATTTACATCCGGAAAATGTCAAAGTTGTTCAAGAAGAACCAGACAGCAGCAGGAGGCAGTTGCTGAAGAGCTGCTCACTGCGGAGATACAATCATCATCGACTGACTCACTGGGCGCTACAACAGTTCTAGCCGAAGTCTATATTTTCCATGTACTGCCGCTGCTGGACGAGACCGCCGTCAGAACAGATAAACTTTTGGTTGAATTGATCCATTGAAGTTGGTTTATTGTTACCTGTGTGCTCTCAATTTCTTATTACCGTTTTCGAAACATAATAGTATATGCTTGGGGTTTGTCATTTTATTTCAGAACCGAAGTGGCAAACGTCAAGGGAGGAACGTCCATCCATACTGTGAACCAAAGTAGATCAATAGATATTAAAACTGTTTTTGGTACATTGATTCAGCCTCCTCTGTTGCTTATTAAGGAGAACCAAACCAAATGCCACTAAATTCAATACACTACTGTCATAACACAGCCCTTTAGCTCCGAATTCGCCTCCAACCTTAAGAAATTTCCACAATACCATGTGCTTATGTAGATGCATGTTTCCCTAGCAATTAACTTCTAACCCATAGTCTCCGCTGAGCACCACACGCATGGGACCCACCGACGACACCCGGTGTCGTCGGTTGGCTGAAGTGCCAGTCGGCTGTCGGTGAGGCCCGCCGGGCGGCCCATTTTCGCGCGCATGGCGTCACCCTTTGGCTGATTAGACATAAATAAATTCAAGAACGCAAAATAAGATTGATGCTATTGGAAAGCACAGACACGGGGAAAATTTTTCTTGGGTTATTTTGAGGTGAATCATTGGCCACAATCGGAAACATTGTTTCAAAAATTTAATGCAGTATTTCAAAAAACCATAAATCATTATTTTTGGAAAACTTAATGCTTTAAAGTTGAATAATAAAAAAAAAAAAATTATAAAATATTATTTTTTATTTTTTTTTATAAAATTTTTATTTTTTTTTTTTTTTTTTTTTTTTTATTTATATATTTTTTTTTTTATATATATTTTTTTTTTTTTTTTTTATATATATATTTTTTTTATATATTTTTAAATAATATAAATAATATAAAAATATATAAATTTATAAAAATTAATTTATATAATATATAATATATATTAATATAAAAAAATATAAAATAATAAAATGTTCAATACTGTCATATTCTAAATCAACCTAAAAAAGGAAGGGCTACATAGAAAATAATGATTGTATGCCACCATGTTTTGCCAAAAGCACGGACCTTCACGATTGTGTGCAAGCTGTAACTTCAAAACCCGGAATTGAAGAAATAAAATATTCCAAATCTGAATTCTACGCCACTGAAAACCCTGTGTACGAAGTTGCAACGAAATCTGAGATTATGGTATGTAAAATCCAGGTGATGCCTAGTCGATTTGTCCTGGAACGCCCCAGACAAAACATTAGCTGATATGCGCATTGCATATGAATGTGAGGGCATATTTTGGCATGGAAACGTATCTTACTGTATATGAAGAAGCTTTAACTCTCTCTCTCTTTTTCCAATTGATCACGCAACTTCAATAATCTGGTCAAGGTGAATGGTCCTTTATGGCTGGAACCAACCCATTGGCAGATCCAAAAGGTCAGCCCCGAAAACCAAAAATACTGTTTGTGCCCCCCTCCTCACCTAACGGCCGGCAGCAAGAAATTTTAGAAGCAGTCTTGTTCGTTTGGTGTCTACTTGCCTCTTCTGCACAAGTTAAATCTTACCAGTTTCCATTTAGACCATTTAGACAATTTTTGCTCCACTTTTTGCCGATCAGTTTTGCGCCCGTGGGCTTATTCGTTATTCACGCACCACCTCCGACCGAGTGGGCGTATATCGCGTCACATTTCTCTCCCCTCTGCCTCCATTGTAACCGAGACGGTAGACTGCAGACCTGGTCCCTACTAGCGGCTGTTAAGTGTGGCATCGCCATTTTCCATGTACTCAGGCTGAAATAATGCTCTTCGCCGAAAAATGTGCACACCAGACATTCAGAGCGGCATGAGAATTCCCGGCTTGTACTCTTAGTTATGTCCGCTACTGTTCAGCATTGTGGAACACTCTAAAGTGTCACAAAATAAGACACACATGAAATAATTACAGTCTTTGCCATAATATGCCGTGCACCTAAAATGCGCTTGCATAACACCGATAGAGAATTGAATCGGAGACCTTAACACGCGCATTGACGGGGGTCTGAGATACCTTCGCTTTGACGGGGGTGACGGGTACCCCCCCCAAGATCTCGAGAACCACGGTAGGTAGCGAAAAACGATTAACAGCGCTGGGTAGCCTATCCACTTCTCCATCGAAAACATTTCAACCATTTTTGTCAGGTCACATTTAAGGTCACTAGAGGTCAAAACATGCAGTCATAGAATTAACATATAAACGAAGGTTTCGGCCATTACATCTGAACAAGTAAAGATATAGCAAAACGATTTTAGCTATATGAATCCTCGCAGCAAGCCGAATCGAATGATATATAATATGACCTTGCTAGGTCAAATCAAGGATTTCACCTGACCCGAGGTCAGGTCAAAGTCTAATTAGGTAAAATGCATATCATTAGAACCGCAAAGACAAGGCGAATCTAACACAATTAATATAAACGCTGTATCAACATCTGTTACTGAGTTATTCAGTTAAAACCATTTTTCCCATGTATTTCCAATGGAGAGGTCATGGCTCGTACCTGACCTTAGGTCATCGATATCAAAAATACCGGAACATATTTTGGAGAACTCGGTGGGCCCATTATGTGATAGTTTCAATCCGATAAGTTCACCCTGTTCTGACGTATGCTATCTTCAACTTTTTTAGGTCAGGTCACTTGGCCTGTACTGGTGACCTGACCTGGGATGGCATAACCTTAAAAATTGATAGAAGTTGTAAAAATGATGAGAGAAAAGATACACCAAGTACGGCAGTGCGTAGCGCCGCCGTTTTTATACTGCCTTCGAAAAATCCGAGGGCGGGGCGTGTACTCAATCCCCCCTCCCCGTCAATGCGCGTGTTAAAGCATGGGCTGGTTTCTTACAGAGCTCGATCAGCTTGACTTTTTCACGAAAACCATATTATTTCAACTAGATTGCCACCAAACATCAGAATTAGCACCTTTTGATGCAGCTGTTAATGTTATCGAGGATTAGCAATTGGACTGATTGAACTGTGGATGACATACGATCCTATATGCGTTTGTTGCCCTTGAGGTATCCTGCCCAAACTTCGGTGATCCGATACCAAAAAATACAGTGTAATTATCTACATCATTTTTTTTATAAATTTTGTTCAAGTTGTTCCTGGTAAGGCTGCTTGAGTCGAAGTCTCACTAAAGTCATCAAGGGACTTGTCACGGAGACCCCGATCCCACCACCCGAACGAGCAACTCCCTCAATGGAGGGTTAATTTAGAAGCCAAAGTTTAACGTCCCACAAAGCACAGGGACGGCCGCCCCGTTCAGGTCACCCTCTCATCAGACAGTTGCCAGCCGACCTGTACGTCGGGTGAACTATTGAGCGCCGGAGCGTCTCAGGGGAACCGATCCCAAGCCTGGACATGCACTGCCACTGCATGCTTCTGAGCAGCGGGCCAGAGCCCAACGCTCTACCAACTGAGCTACCGAGGCGGCTCAGTAACAACTATTGGAATTTAAGTTCAATTGCCATAAATAATGGAAAATTTGGCATCCGCGAGTTGTGCCACTTTTTTCCAGTTTAAACAGGTAAAAACTGGCTGGCGGCAAAAACCCTCTCAAGTGGCAAAATGCCAACCCTGATAAACCACATATTGTTAGGGCAATGCAAGTAAGGATGTATATCGGCATGCAAACACATCAGTTACCGAAATGTTATCAGCAACGTTTCGATAATCGATCGGCTGAGGGCTGATGCTTCCGAGAAAATTTCGGTAATTGTAGAAATGCTGTAAGTTGACTTTCGAGCGCACGACAAATTATTTATCAGCGACTTATAATAACGAAAAATGAGCTGTAAAATCCGACTTTTGGATACCCCACGAATTTTTAGAAAACACATTCTTAATGCTTTTACACCGACAAAGGCTCAATCACCTAGCATGGAAATTCACCCCTTGGCTAATTTAGATCCTCCATCCGATTAGAGCAACAACTTGCTGATGTTCATGAATGTCGAAGTGTTCAAAGCCAAATACTATAAGAGTTCTGTTCGGTAAAAGATGTGCTCCTCTACCTACCAGGGCCTCAGCAGTTGGGTGGTGTTCCCACGTGACTGTCACGTGACCGCCGCACGGAGGCACAGGTCACTTCTGTGAACAGGATGTGTGCCAGTCACGGACCCAAAAGGTGATTAGGCTAAATCATCTCCTTTTGGCCCATCTTTTCCATGCCCATACACGTACCCATTCATTTTTACTCTTCATTGCAGTTTATCACCTATCAATTTTATTGGCATATTTCGAACTATCCGACCATTCAGTCCCATGTATTTTTATAACGATGACCTAAGGTCAGATACGGATCATGACCTCTCCATTGGAAATGCATGGGAAAACAAGAATTGGGCTGTATATGTACGGCTGGTAATACCTTCATATTGTACAAATCATAGTATCCTGGGCCCCTTTCCAGGTTCCTGTTTCAAGTTTTGACCTGTGACCTCTGAGAGGTCACCTGGGACTACTTTTCAGACTTGGTCAATAACTTTGTTGGAAATGACGATAAAGCTTTTGTTTTGATACTATTACGTTTGGATTGTTATTGAGAGTCGATTGATATGCATATTGACTATGCTAGATCAGATAGTGACCTTGACCTGACCTCAGCTCAGGTCACTTCTATGTGTTGACCTAACATAGTCATGTCATACATCATTCGATCCACTGTAACGAAAGGCAGCGAATGGTGCCTAAAAATTGGTTCTAACTCAATTATATCACACGCTAGAGCCCAGAAACTCTTCTCTAACATATCTTCTCTCACTTTCTTAGACCTGTCATGACCTCAATATTGACCTGAGCCAAAAAGTGGCTGATGTAGTTTCTACATGACTTTGTATGAGCTATCCACCAGCTATCCTCCAGGACAAGCCTAAAATGGTTCGTCTGTACCTCTGATAGGCGTCAGAGGGTCATCGTCAACGGAAAAATTTCTGATTGAGACCTGTAACTTCGGTGTGCCGAAGGCGCTCTTCTGGCCCCTTTGCTCTTTCTCTGTACATTAATGACCTTCGGACATCATTCAGAGCGCTGCCTCATGTACGCCGACGACGTCAAAATTTTTCGAAAAATTAAGTCACCATCGATGGACGGCTGCTGCAGGGGACCTTGACCGCCTCGCAGCGTGGTCGTCAGGTGGGACTAACACTAAATCCATCAAAATGCAAATCCTGACGATGACCTCAGGCGCGCACCGTCCGGACCAACTACTTTAAGGCCCCTCGGTGCTGGAGCACGTTGAAACAATTCGTGATCTCGGTGTCATAATCGATTCTAAACTCACCTTGCCAATCATGTAGATAATATAGTTAAGCGGGCCAATCGATCTCTCGATTACTCATTCGATCTTTTCAGACCGGTCTCATGACGGCAAAATTCAACAGTAAAGCTCTGCTGCTCATATTACGCAACGTGCGTTCTATTTTAGAATATTGCAGCGTTGTCTGGGCGGGGCGGCTGACTCCCACAAGGTTCGGGTCGATCGGGTTCAACATAAGTTTCTTCGTGGCTT
Organism: Lepas anatifera; assembly: GCA_034440635.1. Classification (NCBI taxonomy): domain Eukaryota; kingdom Metazoa; phylum Arthropoda; class Thecostraca; family Lepadidae; genus Lepas; species Lepas anatifera. The sequence continues at coordinate 1,745,040 of JAOTON010001814.1, read as the reverse complement.
ATCCACCACATTCCATCTGGACAACCACTCTCTCTTACGAGCATCTTCTAACACATTTCAAATTTGTTCTCTCGCTGCGGAGGGTAAGCACGATTTACTTTTACTAGAAATATAATCCGTGCAAAGCTCGATGTACCTGCTCTGCTCAGCTGCTTTCTCTTGAAGGTGCCTGCCCGATCGACCCGCAACCTGACGTTGTTTCACATTCCCCGAGCACGTGTAAATACTGTACAGAGCGGCATGTTTGTCGCCTAGGCTCTCAAATATGTTTTTATTCAGCCGTGATGTTGAAGCCGATATTTTGCAAATGACTAGCCACTTACAGAAACCATGTTATAAGATATGTAGCAAGGTTGTGACGCTTGTTGGCCGTGCTGGTTCATCTTTTAGGCCTTTTTCGTCTTATTTTACTTTTATGGTGCGCGATTTTACCGCGATCTCTTTTAGGCCTATTGCTAAATTTTAGTTTTGAATCGTCTTCATTTTTATTTTTACCTATTACTTGTTAGTATGTATACTGTCTGATGTGTTCCACTATAAATACGCTTTTAATGCTTGGACTTCGCCTTAACTGGATTTATCTGTTGGCGATGCTGCGAATAAATAAATAAATAAATAAATAAATTTGGAATTTTTTCGCAATCCCGCATAGACTGAGGGGGGTGTCCGAACGTCCCCTTACCCACCAGGGCGAAAGTGGCTCGGAGGCCCACCGGGGCGGGCGTTAAATGAACAGATATGCCGCAATAGTCAGTGATGTGAATCAGATACTGCCACCTCCATTTATCAAGGAAGTTGTTCAAACATCATACATGAAACACAAAGTTTCCTTGACCCTCCATGTTTGTGATATTCTCTGGAAATTAATTAAATAGAGACTGCGGAAAATTGTGGTTTCCCCATTTTCCACGTTTAACCGTAATTTTCAATATCCGAACTTCAATTTCTTATAATCAATCCATGCTTTTCACGGAATCTCGTATAATAAAAATGTTATTCAAGTCTTTTCGAAAATTTTTAAAAGAACGTTAAATTGTACAAAACCTAGGCACGAGCCACCACTGACATTCTTGCGGGCCTGATGAAAGACTTACTTTTCAACTGGATGCCGGTCCTGAGGCGTATATTATATGAATAAACTGTACAACTCAGTAGCGCAACGCTACATACTAGAGGCTAGCATGGGGAAGACGCTACCACCAATACTGTATCCCACTTCACTCTGCCCGATCCAGTTCCGTTCCCGAAAGTGCATTCAGTAAAAAAACCCGTTCCACCCGCTCTTCTCCTTTTCCTCATATTTGTGTGAAAACGTTATCCGCCCTGTACCGAATGACACCGGGAGAGTTCCGTTCCATCCCCTCCCATTCCGTTCCGTAATTATCAGCCCCGTTCCCACCCCATGTTGACCTCTACTATGCAGAGTGCACAGCCAGAAGCAGAGTAACCAATACGGTGCATGCAATCTACGCTGATCCTCATCCCAGAACATAGTTCATTCAGTAACTGAACTATCGATCGATACATTTCTTTCTTTGACAAAGTGAAGCCTGCTTCTGATCACACCTAATGGCTTGCCATCCTTTCAATGCCCACCCCTTCTTTTTCAAAATGACACATTTGGCGTTCCAAATTTGGTTTCCTCCATCAGAAGGCATCCAACTTGTAAACTGTACTCTCGATCCGTTAGTGTACCTCCAATGCGAGTCATCGATCCTCTGCAACCCGATCCAAGCATTTCGTTCCGAGATACAACGCCACAACTTTCGGATGAAGTCGGTGTTGTCTTGGTCTTCATGAGCCAGGTGTCCATTATTTATTTGACAGTTGTATTGTGCTTCTTGGAAGCTGTACTGCGTGACTATGGCTTTGTAGCAGAACTGCTGGTGCTCTTGCCACGTATCGGGACATCTACATCTAAGATTTTCATTGTCGTCTCCGATATTGCCTATCTGGTCTGTGGCATTCACTAGTTCAGCCTTAAGTCTATCAATCTCCGCGCTCAGCATGTTGTTCTGCAGGCTACACTTAAGACTTTCGTTCTGCATCTGTCGCACCTGTTGTTCAAGATCTTCGATGGTTTGGTTAAACTGTTTTGTATTATTAGTGCACGATTTTAGTCGGGTCCTGTAATCGTAATTGTCTTTGGATAGATCACTGTTGTTCCGTTCAAGCCGTGTTATTGTATGCTCTAACTCAACATAAACGCGGATGAGTTTGTCGTTTTGTCCTGCAAGCTCCTGTGTCCTGTTTTCAAGACTATTTATCTCAGTTTGGAGCTCTATTATTTCGTGTTGGTAGGCTGATTGATTTCTCTGCTGATTTTCCAATTTGTTGTATGAATCATTGAGCTGTGCATATTGGGCTTCAAGCTCAGCGAGCTCCACGTTTTTCTCCTTTAGTTTTGTACGGTACCAGTAAATACTTTTTTCCTGATTGAGTAATGGGGCAGACCTCAGCTCGAGCAGGTGGAGGTTCTTATTTTCTTTGGGGACACTTGCCTCATTCTCAATACTTATGGATTCGATGGCTGCAGCCGGCCTTTCCGTAATTTCATCATCAAAGGAGACTGAGTGATCAAAAGCTAAGACAGCGGAAGATTGCCATGCTAGAGTACTTTCCGACCTTGTGTTAACGTCATCTAGAGAAATTACGATGACAAAAAATGGGCATAAATGTATAAAAAGAAGAAAATTCATCAACCTGACAAACATTTTGATTACGATTATTTAAACAACGCAATTTCGTACAACGAAAATCATAGCTACAATAAGTTACACACAACACATGGCCAAATATTAACACAGTGCACGACTGTGCAGCTATTACAGAGCTACATGTTTTGAAATATATTTCAGAGTTCATGCTTTTATTTACACAGGGTCTTCCTTTCACAAGTGTTCTTGAACATCGGAGAGAGCTTGACCTAATGGACTGCGTGAACGTAACAACACCAGGAACATTAGAGGGCAACGGTTATCTTGGGGTTCATTTCTATTTTCTTTTAGGGCCACTCTTAACGCACACACTCGCCCAATTACAGGAAGTATTGCCATGGGTGTTAAAGGAACCTTCCCACCGGGTAAGATGAAACACGGAAGGCGTTTACCACCGTGGGAATCGAACCCACACTAATCCATGCGCTTCCAGTCTGGATGCAGACAATTGAGCCACTGGGTCATCCAGCTCCCAGCTACATTCCACTGTTACATCCCACTCTATCCCCAAATATGTCATAAAACAGCATGTAAAAACGCAAAACTAAAGGTGATACGCACGCCAAGAGCCAGGAACTGCTCAGATAAAAACTACGTCTTATAGTATGTAATAGACTGTAAGAGACTGTAATAGACTGCAATCTACCCATCATATGGTGATGAAGGGTCCAGGATAGGATACTTTTTAAAGTTTCATGCCTAATAATCGTCGTTGGCGAGTTAAGGCAGCCGGGCGATGATGATTATGATTATTGATTTGGCACAGGTCGCTCAAGCGTCTTATACTGGACAACTCAGTATCCGAGGGATGGACTTATTAGATAGTCGGTACGTACCAGGAACAGTCATTGCAAACAACGCTATGACGTAACATTCCTCCGTCCTTGGTGCCTGCGAACTCTTTTAAAGCATTCAACACCAGAACAAAATATTATAACTTCCAATAGCCACATCAACATGCAGCTCTCAAGGTCAAAACTTAGTCAATAACAGCCAACTTTGAATTCAAGCCAATTACACGTGAAAATCCCGACCGCGTAATAATGATATATGAGAACCCTGGGCAGAAAAAGGAAGATGAAGAAAAACCATAATTTCACCATGGATTCAATAGTTCTTGGAGTCTAGCAGAGTGCTCGTCGCGCGGTCGAGAAACTTGTGGTCCACTGTCGCTATTCCATGACCGAAAATTTGGCGTTCCGCGACGACGATCGTTGAATATATATTATGAATGCAAATTCCACATTGTATATTCCACGATCAGTAATCGTCAGGAAAGTTAATATAACAAACAGCTACCCTATACCAACCCTATAAACTTATAGCGAGCCAGATTGGAGGTCTGAGAAGTTCGGAAACTGCTTTACAAGCTCTTCAAGATGAAGCAGACACAAAATGCAGAAAAGTGTGGGAATGCTGGCATCATATCTAACATGTGACCTCCCTCGGCCACAATATCCCCACTCAATGGATCCCGAGCCGTGCTGGCTTTCAGTACAATGAAGAGGCTGACCAGCTAGCGAGGCGGGGAGTGAGCTTGGACCAGGGACAAGTGCCTATTGACCTCAACGCAGCACGTGCTGTACCGGCGGTGACGTTTAACAAGTTCAACAAAGCAGAATCAGGGACTCTCACTGGAGGATCCAATGGGGCCCAAAGAGGTCGTGGCCTCCCAACAAAGTCTGAAATAGTATCGTCCCCCCCAAAGAGCTAAATGTTTGCTGTTTTTTAATGCTTGTTTTTGCAATTTTTTCTCGTTTTAGCCCCCCAAAACGTTGATTGTCCCTATATAAAAGTTGCTCCTGGATCCGCCAATGGGGACTCTCGCCACCATCTAGAGTCCTCGCCGGGACTGCGACTATCAAGACGCGCCTAAATTGTAACAGCCCAACTAATAGTAGGATCCGGCACCCTTACACGAGACACCCTTTTCACATTCGGACATGCCACCAACATTGTAAAGTGATTGATCTCAGCATCAGACCTCTCACCTCCGATGTGATCTCAGATGATCTCTCATACGTCACAACAAGAAGAGCAGTGAAATACCTAACACTGGATATCAAGATTTCTGAGGTAGTTTGGGCAGTATCCATTGAGATAGAGCCAAGCTATGCACTTCTCATGCTATGGTCTATGCTTTTTCAATGGAATGGTCACGATACTGACCTGGCCTTTACTCGCACACTGGAGGGGGCGGGCCCCATATATTTTTAAAGGTGGCCGGAGAACCGCTCGTAGCTGAAAAACGATACTGAGCTACTTTGGGAGAATTTAGCAGCGCGTTGATTGATGAATTTTGAAAATCAGTCTAAATTTATTTTACTTATAAGCTTTTGAAATCAAACATACATTTTGAGATCGCCACAATCGCGCAGTCGGATTAGTCCCCTTGCATCGGCGACCGAGTGGTAACGTCCTAACGCCACACAATGAGATGATATTTCAGGGCCACCTCACATGAAGGTCAATGTCACAGGCCAAGATCACATCAGCACTTCCATGGTCGCCGGCCCCAGTGCTTCCGGTCAAATGGAGTTACCTAGTCTGACGTATATTATGATATGACGTCATAGTTTAGACAACTCATGTAAAGATCAAAGTCAAATGTCATGTGTAGAGCTCAATCCACTTCTCCCACCCAAAGGTTACTATAGTGCTAGTCATAGTGTATATTACAAGGAATATGTGAGTGGCAACCATTGACCCGTGGCAACCCACTGACCCCTCAAACTTTTGCCCCTTGGCCTATTGAGCACCAAGGGCAAGGTAGACGAAAAGGTGGTATGAAGCCATGTTGCCTGGGTAATCTCACCACAAGCTTTCTGATTCTCAATACGCATACTAACCACACACCACTGTGGATGCAGCAACTGAAATCATCTGTACGACGAACATAGATGAACGACGCATCACGAGCGTTACGTCAATGGATCTGTCCAAAGCTTTCGTTTGAGTTAGCCGAAGCCTTCCCCCATTAAGCTTGAACGCTATGGGACATCTACACACTGATTCGGGGACTGTTTCACCAACCGCACACAGACCGGTGGACAATCTACGTAAGAAATACAGGTGGGTGTGGTGCAAGGCAGTATACTCGGCCCGATAATGTTCGTTCTGTTCGCCAACGGCATGCATAGCAATCCTCAAGCAATCCGGAATCATTTCCCGCTCGGCCAGTGCACGGCTACTCCATTCGACGATACCAGGTCAACGCGGCTTGGCTGAACTCACAGTGGAATTGAAGGCAGACTTTCCCACGCTACCGAGATAGTTCCAAAGCAATAGTCTAAAGTTTAACCCGACAAAGACCGAGCTGATCATAATAGGCACACCAACACATACCCCTGGCGACGAGACTGGGGGGAAGCACCGGGACACGGTGCACACCATTCAATCAGGAATGTTAACACTAATCCTATGGCGTTCACCGGAAAGAAATGGGTTGAAAAGTCTATGGTGCACCCCTCCCTCCCCTTAAATTGGAACGTTCCACCTTCACTGACACTTGCCCATGAAAAGCGAAGAATTTCAGACCACCAAAGTCTCGGGCTCCCTTCTAAAATCCTCAGGGACATCACAAAGTCTAAGAGTGACTATCAACAAGTACTTGAGCTGGCAAACACGACTATCGAAGCCCGTCGGACGGTGCTACGGCACACTGATCGCCATAAACAAAACGCGTCACATTTTTTTCCAAAGAGAACGCTTAAATCTCTGATCAAGACACTGGTACTATATCAAGTGCTACTGCCCGCCAGCCTGGGAACCTGCTACCCATGGGCCATGTGACCTTGGCTGTCGGCGCCAAAACCCAATGATGATGATGAACCTGCTACCCATCTGGGATTCAGATAATTGGCAGACCATTCAAACTCGCAGTCGGCATTGTCGCTGCACACTGCTTCAGCTTAAGTATAAAAAATTGAGGAGACCACTTACCTGAGTTTTTCTTGTTTCTGATACAGTTTCATGCGTAGATTCCAAATATTAAGTCCGCAAAATCCTCCTTCTACGCCTTTTTGCAATTATCACTTGTTTTCCAAAAAAGTTTGGCCCAAGTAGCGTCCAAAATGTCTTTGTGAGATATATGATGTTTGGTATTTTCTGAACCACCGAAGTGCGGAATATTAATCTCTTTGAACCAATGCTCTTGATTTTTGCCGTTCTATCCGTAATTTTGAAAGAAAGGTGCAAGACTTTTAACATAGAAGTCAGTGGCAGGTGCCCGGCAGTCCCGTTCTCTCCCGACAAATGCGCAGTGTGCTACGAAATGCGTTCTTGGTGTGGCCTTTTCTTGCTATATATGTCAGGTAAGATCACAATGCAGCGTACTGTTTGAGTGACGTCTGCGAAATCGCGACCATTTTTTTAACAACATGAATAAATCATTGGAAATCTAGGTTCGTAAAATAGACTGCAGTTTCAATATGTCCAGACAGAGGTCGTACCGTCCACATCTCCCCCACCGATACAATGCGAGCGGAGCGGACAAGAAGGGCACAACATCCAGTTTCTAACAAAGGTGCTAAATAGCGTGACTGGGATGTTGCCATGTGAATTAAATAGCGGATCTAGCTGCACTTTTCGGGGAAAATTGTATTTATTTCATTACTATTTTTCGAGAAGGGCCTAAGTTAACTTCCACAATACTTTACATACATTGCCGCAAAATAAATATCTAACTGGATTGCATGTCTGAAGAAGCATAGCTATTAGAGGTCTCCACGGGACGCTTTTTCAGCTTCCATCCCATTTCATCCCATTTTTCTCTGTTCCGGTCCCTACCATCCCATAAAATTTCACCAAAATCCGTCCCGATGATAATGATTGGGGTTTTAGGGCACGTCAGCTGCTGAGGCTATATTGTGCCCGCCAAAATCCGTCTCATTTCGTCCCATTCCATAATTTTGCCTCGAAATTGTACTTCACTTCTATACCATTCCTAATAACTCTGCAAAATGGTGCTTCATTTCGTTCCATTTCTGCAAAATCTGTACCATTCCATTAAATCCCGTTCCATTCCTATTCCATGCAAAAACCAAAAGCACTTTAATTTTCCATTTGTGTTATGGACTGCATGAAGGTGCATTTCTGTGATTTGATCGTAACTGAATGTGATTTATATTATTCCTTCCATTTACCATGATAAGTGTGTTAGGTAGATTATTAAATGGCTTTTGAGTGACAAATCTGGTCCCGCCCCCAAAAGCTGCTAAGTACCATCCACGCACTGTCTTTTTTCTTCTAAAATGTTCTTTTCTTTTCTTTGGCGAGCGTACCCGGACTGCCACATCCCCCGAAGGCTGGTTCTGGTCCGGTTCTGCTATGGCTTTGCTTCCGTAACAATATCTAAGAAAAACTGCCGCAATCTTTATAAATAATATTGGGACAATTTTTGATACACACTGAGCTCAATATTGATGGCCTGAAGAGTTACTAAAAAATACGCAAACTATCAGGTAATTATGTGAAAGAATGAAAGGTTCTTAGAAGTGCTTGACACCATCTGCTTAAATAATTGTAATTGCTTTGACATGCCGCATTATATTTTGTTCCCTTTTTTCCGGAAACTGGATATGCAAAAGTGGAATGCGCCCTCAACATGAGGCACAGAAGAAGCTTTTTAGATCCATATTGGGCGTCGAAAAGGGGGCCAGTGGGGCCACCCCCTTTTCGTCCAAAATTGTTTTGATGTCAGCCCGGTACAGTAGAGAGGAAAACGGGCGTTTTTTAACCATCCAGTGCGGAAGGAAACGAGGAGCTCAAATCCGAACAATTTTTGGTCCTACCGTGGACATTGTTTGTCAGCAGCCAGTTTAAGATTTGCTGCCCCCTCGCCCCTCTCCCCAATTTTCAGCCGGTAGAAACGGTTATGAGCTCCATTGTGCTATGTATCCGTAAGATGTATGCGAACGGTAATCAAACATATTCAACGTAATTGATCCTAATTGAGCTTAAAACCTTCACGCGTTCCATACTTTCGTCATATGAATAAGAGCTGCGGTGCCCATTGGTCTAAACGTGTCCAGGAGCTGGCGAAAACGTCTGTGAGCCATCTCCCCGTCCTGTTCTCCATACACCGCCGGAGTACAGCGATGTCGCTCACAGAACTGGAGGACATGGACGGAGAGGACGTGCAGTTTGACTGGAGCGATGAGGCCTAGCTCATCGCCCAAGCTCATCCACAGGCCCACAAACTCCTGGACACACGTGGCCACGGCCAGCAGGTCATCGTCGGACAGGTCATGTCGGGCGGAGAAGAAGGTGGTGTACACACTGTCTAGCGCCTCGAACAAAGGCTTGTATGGCGCCAGAGTGTGGTCTGCAGACCAGGTGCTCTCACATGCCGCCTTACGAGCCGGCGGCACTCGTTGCCTTCGAGTGTCCCGCCCTGGTGTACCGTCTTAGTCACACCCGCCAGGGCATACCACGCCTCCATCTCCTCATCGCTGGCTCTCACTGCCATCGACTTGTCCAGCGCGTTCACAAGCCCAAGGGCGACGTGAAGCGTGCATGGACTTATCCTGGCAGTGAGGTCCTGGAGGAGGTGAGGCGGCAGACACGGGATGGCTTGCTGGCCGTGACAGCGGCGACTCTGGAGGAGCCTAGTCGCACGAAGTATGTGTCAGGTCCGCTGCCACCTCACACTTATGACATACGGTATCAACTGGGTCTCTATGGGCTCCCGTCATCCGTCAGTAGCACCATGGACACGGGTTACAGGCATTTCCCGTCAGGATACCCAGCATGAGCTGTATGAACTTGAAGTCTCCTGTGAATACCAGGAATACTCCACGCTCATTAAGTCTCAGTAGGTCCAGAATGCGGAACAATTCCTTCAGTCGCGTTTGACACATTCGAGTCTTGGGTGTCTGCTAGAAGCTGGAGCTTCTCCACCGAATTTCTGTGAGTGAACTGGGCGGATATTTTTAGAGACCCATGCCCGTGATCGCCTTGCACTTTCATGGATGTGAACAGTTCGTCTCGGGTGCTGCACACTCGCCGACCAGGCCGAAACACATCTGTACAGGCGACCACGTGCATATAGCACGTGAAGACCATGCCGATAACGCATTTGGTAGCACACTGCGCATTTGTCGGGAGAGATCAGGGCTGCCGGGGCACCTGTCATTGACTTCTATTTTAAAAGTCTTGCACCTTTCTTTCAAAATTATGGATAGAGCGGGAAAAATCAGGAGAATTGGCCCCAAGAGATTAATTTTCCTCACTTCGGTGGTTCAGAAAAGACCAAACATCATATATCTCGCATAGTTATTTTGGATGCTACTCGGGCCAAACTGTTTTGGAAAACAAGTGATTATTACAAAAAAGGCATAGAACAAAGATTTTGCGGACTACATATTTGGAATCTATCCATGAAACTCTATCAGAAAGAGGAAAAAACTCAGGTCGGTGGTCTCCTTAATTGTTTATACATTAGCTGAGGCAGTGTGGTTGGCAGATAACTGCATGAAGGGTCTGGGTGGCGCAGTTGGCTAGCACGCGCTTCCGGCTCCATCACGTGGCATTTGCAGTTAGGCAAAGCTCGCGAAATTGAACCCGCCCGAGGCAGGTTTCGGTGCCCTGCCTTAGCCTACTATTTACCCTGCCCCTTCGGACCATACAGCCTTGTAGTTGGTGCGTCGGTAGAACCCCAAAAAAGGCATTAGCACATTTAAAAGGCCTGAAAAGTGCTGGGATGGCTCAGCATCGATGAGCCGATCAAGCTTCGCCCCTGCAGAACGATTCACGGTACGTCTTGAAGGGAGTGTCTCACATTTATGATGGGTTTTGAACTGTAAGGCAGTTTTGTAGAGCGTGTCGAGAGACTACTACTGACATTTAAATTCACCAAAAGCTCCCTGTATAAAATTCCCGCGACCTTTTAACTTCAAAGCTTACTACCTTATTTCAAACCATGAAGGAATCCCTTTCCATCTGGCAGCGCACGTCACGTGATAAATGCTAACGCATGGCATGGTTACGCAACCTGACATGTCGAAGGTTCCAGATTCGAGATTAAGCGCGATGCTTGGGCCAACACAGCGCAGAAAGACGAGAGGCGGTACCTTTGTTTTGGGCGACTTGAGGTGAAAACAAAATATGGTTTCCTGATTTTCAGAACTATTTGATCCATAAAAGCGCTCTATTCCCTTGAACAAAGATGAATCGACACCTATGAAACGACCCATCAAACGAAACGAAATATCATCCCGAAACACCCAAACTTCCGCCGACGCCACCTTACTCCAAACAGATGAAAGGATAGCCCCGGTGCGTTCAGGATCCCGCAAACAAACCCTGAAAAGTCAGGCATCATCGTCGCAACAGACCAGCGGAGTTCCTCCCTGACTAAGCCGCTCAGCCATCAAACTCTGTGGAGGAACCGCCGTTCTCTTCGCGCTGACCGTTTACTGACACCAATCACTGAGGAGCAGTCGCAGCAGCAGCAAGTCCCACTCGGAAGCGAGCGCTCTCTAGAGAAGTGAGCAGTCATCCCCCGGCGTGGTACAAGAGAACGGACGCAGCCCACGGCACTCGTCGGTCCCGGACGAAAATCCTGCGCCTGATCCGCTGAGCGGGCAGGTGGTGGGCACATGTGGCCTGTCAGGCGAGGGTGCGCAATACTGCAAAGTGGAAATGTGTGGAAAGACAAAGAACGCGTGCGAATATAGCAAACACTGAGAGCTTCATACATATTAATTAAAAAGTTGTGTGAACTGAGGTGTGCCTTATTGTTAGGGAGATACCTGATAAGCTCGCTTCCTTTCCGATTCAGCGCTGGCCAGAAATCAAAATCCCAGCTAAATAGAATCCATAACCATCCGTATTTGTCGCCAGCGTCCCGTCAAAGTCCTCTGGAGCAGCTAAGGCCGCTAGCAATCATTCATCCACGATGATTGTTCCATACATAATACTATCCACACCACGCTATCTAGCGTGAGGAATTATCCGTCCAGACACCAGGACAACCTTGAAGTGACGTTGGTCCCCTCCTTCAGCTACTGGGGTCAGCAATCGACATAACAGTGTCGAGCCTGACTTGACCTTTTCAGGCGCCCTTCCCCTCCAGTGCGGTCGGAAATCGACACAACCCAGTACCGACATTGACATGACCTCAGGGCCCCCCTCCCCGCCAGTGGGGTCGGCAATCGACACAGTGCAGTGTCGTCACAGCGACTAGGATCGATGAGCGACGACGCCTGGCGTAAACACAGACCACGCCGCCCAGCACCGCCTCCTCACACTCACCAGAAACACAGGTCTGCACACCTCCAGGCCTGTCCAGGCGGAACCTGCAACCACGCCTGGACTTTTCCGGCCAAAGACAGTTCTGGCCGCCAGCCGGCTTAAAACGGTAAAAAAAACTATAAAAGAAGCTAACAATGGCTTAAACTAAGTAGGAAAATTTCCCTTCTCCCAGTTTTTTAACATGACGTGTTTTTCAACAAGTTGTTCCAAAACATAGTCTCCCATTTATTCTGCTGTAGTACGATATGTTTGCTCAAACCACATGTCTTTTTCTGAATGCTCAATTCAGCTTTGGTTGTGATAATCTATAGTGTTCAACCCCAAACAACGCCAGCTCTAGTCCCACACCGGGTGGGAGCGAAGATTTTTTTCTCTACAGACCTAGTGTAAACACCTTTTTCAGTGCTCGACAGACCTAGTATAAGCTACTTCTCCAAGTGCATGATCGCTCTCCGGGGGGGGAGCGAATATTTTTGCTCTTCAGACCTAGTGTAAACACCTTTTTTCCCCAAAAAAATCCGGAGTTTGGGGGCAAAAGATATTTTGGGCCCCCTCCAGCGCTTTGGGGGTCATGGCCGGAATGGGCCCCCCTGCGTCCACCAATGTCGCTAGCATGGTATTTTCAGCGAGTAGGCGAGACGTAGGGCTTACGACCAATCAGGTTACTGCAACCATATGGAAGGTTTTTCTTCAGGGTTTGAAATAAGCCAATAGGCCCCTTTACTTTGAACTTTAAAGCTGGCGGAAATTTTATACCCAGAGGTTTGGGCGAAATTAAATATGCAGATAGTGGTTTCTCTACACGCTCTACAAAACTGCTATCTCAGTTCAAAACCCATTATAAAAGTGCGACACTCCCTTTAAGGGACGATATAGCTACAGACATTCTTTATTCAAAACTTTAGATAAAATGGCAATGTTTTGTTCCAGGACCATATCATGCACTTTTAACAGTCAAAATTATATAAAAGGTTCATTTGATGGAATTTTCTAGCTATTACTCTAAATGCTCGTTTTTGAAGTCTCAAAGGCCTGTTCCATTTCGAAGGGTAGTTGCTCCCCATATTACAGCACAATAATTCAAAGAGAAACAGGGCTCTTGTATAGACATAGTAACTCCCGTGCACTTAATATAGGGTAATATTTTGCTAAAATACTAGGGTAATATTTGCCCTAGTCCTTAAATATAAACTGCTGCTAATTAATGTCTCTGTACTACCGATGTGTAGAACTTCTAAATATTTCAACGTCTTTGTCCTGAAAATATATACGGCATTCAACCTAACTTTTATATCACGAACTACATTTCTAGAGTAAATTTGAAAGTGTGATTTCTCATGGTTAAGTGACAAAATATCACGATTTGAGTGACAAATTGTCCAATCTTTGGTAATACATCTGATATTTGATGTTGTAGAATTTTCTTGATCTAAGAAGAAATTAACAAGGCCGCATCATCTGCAAAATGGTAAAATCTTGCGAAGTTTGAGACTCGATAGCGGTCATTTACAAAGATTAAAAAGAGAAGGGGCCAAGTATCGATCCCTGCGGTACTCCCATTTTCATTTGCTTTGTCAGATATCAGGATACTGTGCAGGGGCACCGCCACGGAATTTTCACAGGGGGGACCGACCAGGACTGGTGCTGACCCGGGAGGCGAATTTTAAGCATACTCGGTAGCTGGCAGCATCAATGACGCTTAACCAAAAATTCGCGGGGCACGTCCCCCTGGTTGGCCAACAGGGGGACGTGTCCCCCCGTCCCCCCGCTTTCGGCACCCATGATACTGTGGTTGCGGTACAAGGCCCAAGTTCCGGATGAGTGCGCACTTGGCCGCCAACTGGCCAGACGAGGCCGCTGCAGTGCTGCCGCCTAGTGGCGTATGCCGAGATCGCCCGCCGTACTAACCGCAACCAGTCAGTTCTGGCAATCACTTCAGCAAATGGTCTTAACGCAGTTATTTCCTCGACTTAAATATCCGATCTGGTGGATATGTTCGATTGCACCGCCTACAAATTCCGATCACCGCAGGGATACAGGAGCTTCCTCAGCAAAGAACTAAGCAAAGGCCAGCAGCCCGACAGTAAGGTTTGACGGCCCTCAAAAACAGCACAGGCAGATTTTATGGAAAAGTTCCCTCACACAAACAACAAGGCAATTCGGAGGGTAGAGGCCCACAAAACTCCACCAGGCAAAGATACATTCCCGAGGGAGGAGGCCGAGTCTGGTAAATGTAGACCCATCTGAAAACGCCGACTCTCTGCCGGCACAGATTTCATGGTGACACGGTCTCCCGTCCCCTGACACCCCACCAAGACTCCAGCCGAGCTCCACCAGTACAGTGAAACACGGAACTAGCGCGTGGGTCCTATGCAAAGTAACCAAGACTCCAGCCAAGCTCCACCAGTATAGTGAAACACGGAACTTGCGCGTGGGTCCTGTGCAAAGTAACCAAGACTCCAGCCAAGCTCCACCAGTACAGTGAAACACGGAACTAGCGCGTGGGTCCTATGCAAAGTAACCAAGACTCCAGCCGAGCTCCACCAGTACAGTGAAACACGGAACTAGCGCGTGGGTCCTATGCAAAGTAACCAAGACTCCAGCCAAGCTCCACCAGTACAGTGAAACACGGAACTAGCGCGTGGGTCCTATGCAAAGTAACCAAGACTCCAGCCAAGCTCCACCAGTACAGTGAAACACGGAACTCAAACCAAAGAGCTGGTGACCAAACACCGACCCACCAGTCACAACACGGCACGGCCCAAAAGACCAGCCAAGCCCACCAGTACAGAAACACGCGGCACGGGGTCCAAGTAGCCAAGACCCAGCCAAGCCCACCAGTACAGTGAAACAGGAACTGGCCGTGGGTCCGCGAACCAAGACTCAGCCAAGCCACCAGTACAGTAAACACAGAACTGGCACGTGGGTCCTACGCAAAGCACTGTTAGGACCACCCTCATCAAAGCTGTAGCATCCACTGCTCGACCACATCGTATTTAAAGGGAATGTGGCACCTTTATAACGTGATCTTAACTAAGATAGCCAAATTGTAAAGCATGCCGGAAAACCTGGTACTCCAGATATCATTTGTCTTGAAACTCAACATTTCCGCAGGCATACAATTTCCTTTAAAGGGAATGTGGCACCTTGGTCGAATCCTGGAATTTAGTGTAATTAGAGGAACTTTTAGCCGAAAATTATGGAATCGTCCATGATTTCTCTAAAAAAAGTACAATAAGCGCAATATTTATATTTTCAAAGTGCGCCTCTTGGGAAAAAATTATTATCTGCCTGTGGATGATATCGTGATCTGGCAACAACTACCATATTCCATAGGCTTTGATTGGCTGATACTCGCCGTGACGTCAGCATATGTCGTCACACCAACAGCCTGACAACTGTGGCCTGCTGCTTGAGGTACATAAGGGGCACATTTGAGGTAGGTTTTTAGCTTTTCTCTTCGAAAATTTTGAGTTTCAAGACAAATGATAAGTAGAGTACCGGGTTTTCCGGCATGCTCTACAACTTGGCTATCTCAGTTAAAAGCACGTTATAAAGGTGTCACATTCCCTTTTCAAACTCAAATTTCGAGAACCGACGCTATTTGGATGTTCAACCCATCGGTGCTGCCTGGCTTCCGCGATAAGATTTCAGATTTGAGCACAGAGGGAGCGAATAGAAGACGGCGCCAAATGGCAGCCACCGCGGTCCCTCCGGCGTCCCTCCTTGTCAGGTGGTTATTATTTCCTCCCTAACGATGCAACCTGTGGTTTGAAAAGCACACACAATAATACGTTGAATATCCCCCGAATTTTCACTTTGTAGACATTTGATCTGTTACGCGTCCTGAGACATAACATTAATTCGTATTTAAAACGGGGCGAGGTATAAAGATAGAGGCGCTCCAAAATTTCTTCCCAGTGGATACAAATCAAATAGGTACTCTTGAACTTTCGCCTGGTTCCGATTCACCTATTCTATTTGCAAATGCTTTTTTCAACCTGGGTTCCAACTTTCTGAAACAGCATCGTTTCTGTGGGGCAGCGCTTACAATTTCACAGATATCCGTTTACTCATACGAAGAAGGTACATCATATCGATAACTCATATTTTCACCATAAATTAAACTGATAAGTACGGAGAAGCATCTATGAGAATACAATCGTCGAGGAGGTCTCGTGGGGTAAAAAATAATGAGCTTTTATATCATCCCCATCTAACTCCGGTCATAACGACCCGAACGAATTCACGCACAAACATGGGCGTCGCCACGGAATTTTTCAGAGGGGACGGACCCGGGCTGGTGCTGACCGGGGAGGCGAATTTTGAGCAGATTCGGTACCTGTTGGGGAGAAAAAACCGAAACCACGAACAGGTGCAATCGAAATACCGGAAAATGTGTTACATCCATCAATTTCAATAAATAAATAAATCCATCCATCCATCCATTTTTCATCCATCAGTGTCAACGCCTCTCTGCCCAACATTGCCCCAGCCAGCGTTCGACCCCGCTCTCACCTGAGCCATGAGAACCTCGCCGAAAGAAGCGAAGTACTCCCGCAGCTGCTGTTCAGTGGTCTTCCACGGCAGACCCAACACTATCAGGTCCGAGCACTTCTGCTTCAAGTCCAGTCGCTTCGTCTTGGCCAGGCTGGTGTCCATCGCCTCGTCATTTTTTCGCTTGTTTTCTGAGGGATGGAGTGGAGTGTGAGTGGAGGAGCTAGAACCAGAACTGGGAGGGCAATGCTACAACCCTGCTATCAACAACGTCGCCTTCGCAAGGCGTTTCGGGGAGGATTTCTTTCCGAACCATGCCATTCAGTACGCTAGTTATAGTCTGTCACCTGGCGTGCCGAAAAATGAGCTTGATCCACAAACAAAATTTTACCTTTTTTAAAGTGCAAAAAAATAGTACACATTTGACTTTCACTGGACAGTAATCAAAATAAACTTGGAAAACAGCAATTGTCACAACTGATCTTTCAACGCTTCGATAACTCACGCAGCTCTGGCCCACACAATGGAATACCACCCTTCACTGCAGC
This sequence comes from Lepas anatifera, assembly GCA_034440635.1. Taxonomy (NCBI): domain Eukaryota; kingdom Metazoa; phylum Arthropoda; class Thecostraca; family Lepadidae; genus Lepas; species Lepas anatifera. Next base: position 1,728,023 of record JAOTON010001814.1, on the reverse strand, counting down.
TCGGTCAGACGTAGGGGCAGGGGAAGCAGATACATACAGGCCACACCTCTCTCTCTCTCTCTCTCTCTCTCTCTCTCTCTCTCTCTCTCTCTCTCTCTCTCTCTCTCTCTCTCTCTCTCTCTCTCTCTCTCTCTCTCTCTCTCTCTCTCTCTCTCTCTCTCTCTCTCTCTCTCTCTCTCTCTCTCTCTCTCTCTCTCTCTCTCTCTCTCTCTCTCTCTCTCTCTCTCTCTCTCTCTCTCTCTCTCTCTCTCTCTCTCTCTCTCTCTCTCTCTCTCTCTCTCTCTCTCTCTCTCTCTCTCTCTCTCTCTCTCTCTCTCTCTCTCTCTCTCTCTCTCTCTCTCTCTCTCTCTCTCTCTCTCTCTCTCTCTCTCTCTCTCTCTCTCTCTCTCTCTCTCTCTCTCTCTCTCTCTCTCTCTCTCTCTCTCTCTCTCTCTCTCTCTCTCTCTCTCTCTCTCTCTCTCTCTCTCTCTCTCTCTCTCTCTCTCTCTCTCTCTCTCTCTCTCTCTCTCTCTCTCTCTCTCTCTCTCTCTCTCTCTCTCTCTCTCTCTCTCTCTCTCTCTCTCTCTCTCTCTCTCTCTCTCTCTCTCTCTCTCTCTCTCTCTCTCTCTCTCTCTCTCTCTCTCTCTCTCTCTCTCTCTCTCTCTCTCTATTACCCCGGAAGCTGGGGTCTCTCTCGGCTCATCAGGTTAGTAAGCACGCTGGGATCCACGCGCAGGCGCATTCAAGCCCTATCCCAAGTAAAAGCAACAGGCTGTACCTGCATATATGAAAAGACTGTCAATGCGGCGTGAAAGAAAGATGAAGGATTTCTGTGTTAAGATTTCTACCGCATAAGTAGAAATTTGAGCGTGTAACAATTAAATAAATTAGACAAAATTGCAGCCATAAAGGGCTTCGCCGTTTATATCAGAAGAGACAAATGAATATTTTGCTTGTTTGTCACAATTCAAAGCAAACAGATAAATACCTCAGTAAAAGGAAAGAGTGCAAACTCGTGACATTCAGAAGTGCAGCATCTTGAGCATACCTTTAACTTCAGAAATTTCCGCACAATCTGACTTATCTGAAATATGCATATTTTAAAATGAAAAATACGACGAACTCCAAAATAATGCAGAAGTGATTTCATAAAGCAAAAGTTCTGCCAACAACATAAATTACGTAGGTCAAAGGCAGAAAATAGGCTTGAAACAAGGGAAACTCCATGCTCCACCCTCCATTGAATTCCAACCACCTCCCATTACCAGCATCCAGCTCCAACTACCTCCCACATTGCCAACATCCACACCAACCAAGTGGACAAGCATCAGTCAGGCCAGATGTACAGTGAGGTTGGGTCGCGTTAGCCAGTCATCTCACCACCGGTCACCACGCTCATCTCACTCCTCGCTCAGTCCACTCTCCGCCCGCTCGCACCACTCCAGATCGCCAGTCTCTCTCCACAGGGTCCGACCCATTCTTTAACTAGCTTTTCTCAGGCTCTCCTGGCTCTGTTGCACAGCCGTTCCCTCCACTGCTCCGGACGGCACGCCCTCAGCCATGGCCAAACATCCACCATTCAGCAGACTAACATTTTGGTGGATTAGTTTTGGTACCAGAACATACACCTCAGCCCAATTATCGGAAAACTTATCCACAAAATCCCATAGTTTAGAGACTTTCTACACGATATCCTTGATATGCGAAACTGCAATTACTGTACTCGATTTTACCCACTGTTGCCAAACCCTCAGAAAAAGGGGGGATGGCTAGAGGGAGCGCTGGGAGCCGCTGCCGCTCTGGACCGTGACAGAGGCGTGTCTGACCTGTGACCTCGACTCGTGGCTGACCTGACCTAGAGCGGTGTCTACCGACCTGCGCTTCTCCCAGTCGCTGGATGCGACTCACCTTCGGGCGTTTCTGAAAACAGACCAAGTATTTCGGTTACATAATTGGTACAAGCAAAATGATAACTGCAGGTCGTCACCACGGATCTTTTAATGTGGGAAGGCGCGGAGCAGCCTGTGCCTGGAGGGATGAGAGGCAAAGCTTGTAGATTTTAGCTGTCTTTGAGAACATTTCCACTGTTATTCACTACGACTAAGATTGGGAACATGTACGTGAATCTACTCATGTTTTATAAAGCCAAAGACAAGAGGTTGTACGGACACACAAAGTTTTGAGGGAGGCCCCACCTGCTTCAATGTTGATCAGCGGGTGGGAGGTGAGGAGAGGCGCCCCGTCCTTCCCAACGTTGGACGCACCTCTAATCCAAGCCCATTCTGTAGGCCAGCCCATTCATGACCTACTCACTGGAGAGTTAGAAAACTGACTCACTTCTGAGGAGGTTTCGGGGACCACGCTATGCCTCATTTTGAAAAGATTGGAAGAATTGTACCTTGAATAAGGAATTGGAGGGCAAGAACATTAAATGTTTTGAAAAGAAAGTAGCATTCAATATTTTTAGGCTAGCACACGACATTCTAGTTATGTACTTACCTGGACACAATTTTGGAAAATGGGAAGAAATTATGCAAAAATTAGCACTCCATTGTCATATAACGTCAAAACCTGGAGCTAAGGTCAAGAGATAGTAGAGACATTCAGTGGGAGGCGAGGGGGGGCGGAAGAGCACTCACCCACCGCCCCTTAGGTTTTTCACAGCTGGTACAAAATGACGGCGCGCAGCACCGTCGTACTTTGAACACCATTACCTGATATCATTAGCAGCTTTCCTGAAAGTTGTAGGCCCTCGTCACCAGTTCAGGTCACACGATGTCCCCTCAGAACAATTTTCAAGGGGAAGCAGTGAGAGTGTTGTAACGATTATTTCAAAATCTATATCCTAGTAGGGCCACCCCACCCAACACTTAGTGGTCATGGGAGTTCTAGTGGGAATGGCCAACCGTCAGATAAGGATCATGAACTCTTCATCGGAAATACATGGTGAGTTCATGATCCTTCTTATCGAAATACATGGTTTGGCCGTGACTCCAGTATGGTTGAACGGGTGCTGTCTATCTAGAGACATTGACTTACGATAATATTGATCCTGGTTAAACGCGTGTTTTGTAGTCAACCGCGCTGATAGGCCCGCGCCATTGGCGGTCTCTTTGCTCGGGGCCTTTCAAGTCTCGGAGCGACGGGAGCTCGTTACGTCGGGCTTGGGTCCGGCGTCTGGCCCCGCCCCCGGGCCCCTGGGTCCGTTGGCGCGGGGTGGGCGCCGAGTGATGCCCGGCGCCCCGCGCCGGCGCCTCCGGCGCGGTAAACTGTTTGAATCTGTGACCATGCATCCGTGCAGTGAGAATCATAACTACATGTGAAAGAATCACTCTTAATGTAAATATTAGTTCACTGTAGACGAAATTTACTCCTAAAGACAGACAAATTTATAAGCTTGACTGCAGAAAGTGTTATGGGCGCTATATGACCTCGCAGGTTGGCGCCCTAAAACAATAATCAATCAAATACATGGTATCTTAAAGAAAATGGTTTCAGTTCAATAACTTCGCAAGGAATGACGATCGAGTGTATATTTTGACGGCATTGTGTTTTGTCACTGAAATTCCAATGATTTGCATTATGACCCATCTTGATCTGATCTTAGGTAATACCAGTTCTTATATCAAAGTGATATTATGAGGGGTATTGATGCCTGACAACGCACCAAGCGCTGAGCTCATGCCACTTAGACAATTATCACTTGAAAGCGTATATTGGTCAAGCATTCCCGCCCATAACCCGGGTCAGTGGCGTGGAAGCAAAATGGCCGACCACTGACAACGGGAGAGTGTGAGCACGGATTTTCAACTCATTTGTAACAAGACTGACGAACGCACCGCGATACACTTTTATCAAACACCAACTCTGAAAAATTGCACCCTGCAGCTTCGCTCTGCTATCCTCTTGTTTACACGCGTATTGACGGGAGAGGGCGGGTACCCGCCTCCCTCGAGTTTTCTGGAGACAGAATAAAAACAGCGGCGTGTAGCACCGCCGTACTAGGCGTACCTTTAACCTGGGCCCCATTTCATAAAAGTTGTAGAAATGCGGCGTGTTTTACACCACATTCACCTGCAAAGTTACGCCGTACTCAGAATCACGTTTCACAAAGAGCGGTGAGATTCACGCGAAAGCGGCGTAGATATCAAATGCAGCGTGAATTACGCCCAATTCCAGAATGGAATTACCCCTATCAAATATGGCATATAACTTGCTTTATTAACATTAAAAAGAGCATTTATATTTTTTAAATAAATAAACTGAATGAAAATTATCGTACTTATTTGCTTTTATTCGATTTTTAAGTTTCTAATGCACTTTTACAAATACTGCGGAGGAAGATGCACTAACAGCTGACGCAATAAAAATATGACGTATTTGTTTTTGGCAGTACCACATTTTTTTAGGTAGTTACTGTCGAGAAGGCCTTAAAAAGGTTATTGTATTGTTGTGTGAGTGTAGTTCAGTGGAGTTTGCGGTGAATTGTATTTACTAATTATGAGTGAACTGTGAAAGGTCTGTGAACCTTATAATTTCGAGAAACTGGGAAAGGAATAGTGAGTAAACATTTTTGAAGAATAACTAGATCAATATGCTGGTACTTAGGTACCTAGGTATATCATCATTTTCGCCAGAGGCCTCAGTAGAGATACTTGGATTTTGTTGGTGACAGATACCTTAATTGAATTTTTACCCTCCATAGACTCCATATAACACTTTGTCAGCGTCAGCCTATCTAGGGTTCTGTCCTCACTAGACTGTAAAATAACAGTAACAGCGGGAAGTCTAAAGTATAAATCAATGTCAGCTTTCCTGTGCATTTGCATCAATAGCTATCATCATTTTTGGCATACCAAATGGCCATAGAACTCTAAATTTCAGCTCAATTTGGGATGTGCAACTTGCACTTCATACCTGTGCAAGGAAGAACTTGCACACCTTTTTTATTTAAGTTTATTTTACATTCATGACTCTTTTTGTCCTTCACTACACTACCTAATTTTGCCTCAGATTCAGAATTTCATAAGAAATTATATATTTTTCATGTTTTGCTTCATTGTCTGATAAATGTTACGCTGCTATATCTTGCATAGCTTTTCAGGAGTGTTTTACATATTTAACGTACATGTTGTCTGCTATATTAAACAATATTGGCAATATTCTACGCTGCATTCCAGTACAGCGTAGTTTAGAGCAGCGTAACTTAACAAGTAGTTGTGTTTTACGCTGCATTTTTGTGAAACAAGATTGTGGTGTATTATTCACTTTCTACGCTGCCCTATGCTACTTCTACGCTATAAACATAAGTTACGCCTTTTATGAAATGGGGCCCAGGTCATTATTACTACTGTTTCCAAAATTTTAAGGTTGGGTTATCTTAGGTCAGGTCACCAGTTCAGGTCAAGTAACCTCACCTCAATTTTTTTAAGATGGCATAAGTCAGAGCAAGGTAGACCTATCCAATTGAAACTCATACCATAAAATGGCCCCACTGAGTTCTACAAAATATGTTCCGGTATTTTTATATCAATGGCCTAAGATCAGGTATGAGACGTGACCTCTCAATTAGAAATATATGAGAAAAATTGTTTAAACTGAATAATTTAATAATGGATGGTGGTAGAGCAACTATTCTAGCAGCATTAGGCCTGCCTCATTCTTGCAGTTTTAACGATATGCATGTTGACCTTATTTAACCTTGACCTGACCTCATGCCAGGTTAAATCTAATATTTGACCTGATTTAACCCAGCAAGGTCATACTATACATCATTTGATTCCGCTTGCTGCGAGGATTCCTATGTTCTAGATAAAGTAGCTCTATCTTTACTAGTTCAGATGTAATGACTGAAAACTTTCGTCTACATGGTATCCTTATGGTGGCATCCAGGCGTGGCATCTAGACATCTAGTGACCTCAAATGTGACCTCACAAAAAATATTCCAAATAGTTTCTTTAGAGAACTGGATGGGCTATCCAACACCATTTACCGTTTTTTCTCTATTTTGCGTGATCTTCGAGATCTTAGCGTGGGGCGTGTACCCACCCTCCCCCCGTCACCCCGTCAAAGCGAAGGTGACTCAGACCTCCGCCAATGCGCGTGTTAATGTTGTGCCATTGGCGAACACCACGCGGACTAGGGGCTCAAGAACCCTTCCCCCTCCCCAAATGCCTGAATGCCTACAATAAATGCGGTCAGAGGCTGTTCCGAGGCCATGGCAGGGGACCCTATTCCCCCCCCCCACAAATGAAGTCCTGGATCCTCCAATTTTTGTGTGATGATAGGGTCGACCAAATTGTAACTTTCTGATTGCAAATATTGTTATAACACTGGCCATTCCCACTGGAACAAAATATTGTGGATGAAACATCACTAGCTTTTAAATAATTATTTCTTGGGTGCATGTCCCCGATGCTCACATGGTTCATCCGGCTACACCTCTTTTCTGAAACGCTCCATACATTATCTCAGCTAGTTTAGGTTTCTGTCCTTAGATAAGGACCTTTATCTAAAAAGTTCCTGCCTATAGGTAAAGTCACTAAAAGAATAGCTCTGGTTACTGGTACATAGTGAACACAGAAGGCCATATTTTCCACCTTGAGTTTTGGTGGAACACAAAATTACTCTCACTTAGTCCCCATGGCTGATAGGCGATCGCGATCAAACAGAGCATCAGGATGGAACTGTAACAGATAGAACAAATTTCAATCTCAATTGTCTCCATTTCTGGCGCACCAGTGACGTTTTCCTTCATTTTCCATTCAACTGGATTTGCAAAAAGCTTTACCCTCTGCAGTTTGCTCTCCTTCACTTTTTACCCCCTGTACTGTAATGTTATCAATTGCCATCATGCTGCCAGATTTTCTTAAGCGGATGGATGAGAACCAGATTGGAAATGGTCAAGAGTATAAGTGGTCAAGAGTATAAACCGTTTCAAAAAAGTATAAAGCGTATCAGGATCGTAAATGTATCTGGATACACCGTCCGATCACCATCGAAATTGTGCATGGAACGAAGGTCTGTAGGACGATCAAACATTTATTCCTGGTGGACTACAGCTACTTTTTTGGAACAAAGTTGTGTACTTTCACGGTTATCTATTGTATAACGTATTGTGTATTTCTATATTAAATCGAAACATGAGATGGAAAAACTAAAGCAACAATTGCCCTGAGGAAAATCTGCCCAGTGGAAAGAAATTCTGCTCCAGTCACTACATTTCTGTCCCACCTGGAGCATGATTTAAGGTGACCCAAACACTTCAGAGGGCAGGGGGAGGGGAATGTGGTCTGATTTCCCAAAATAGCTACATTCTTAAGAATGGGAAAAATGACCCACAAAAGAAAATCCTCCTTCCAAAATTGGAAACGGAAGCTTCCAAACATGGCAAACATCAGGCCCATTTTTTAGAAAGCACCCAAGGCCGTCCAACAATAACATGGGAAGCATTCTTCCTGCTCGATTCGCCTTCTACATTAATTTTGGAGGGACTTCTGCCTTGAATGAAGATATTCAACTTTGAATTATACCTCAAATATTCGCTCAAACTTCACGACCTTATTCCATCGGAACATACCGACGAAAGAAATTGCATTGCAACGCTCCTGTATAACTTTAATTGGATTCCTGGACATTGCTTTTTTCAGAAAAGCCATGCAAAATACTGGAAGAAACACACATTGTCATCACAAAAACATGTATTGAAGATATTTATTTTCACAAAACCGGTACTTCCAGCCACGTGACCGGTGGGGGAGGGGGGCTTGTGCCTTAAAATACCTGTTGCTCTGTGGGTAATCTGAAATAATGCTGAGAAATGGTAATTCGGTCAGTTTGAACATTTTTATTCACTGTCAGACATAAAACAACCCTCAACTATTATACTGTTCTACCATCATGCAGCATGATTTCTTCCCGTAAATTAAGCAGGAACGGTGTGTCACTTCCTGAACTATAAGTTGTCTATGACCATAATATCAGCTCAATGGGCATAAATTGTTAATGCAAACTAGTTTAATCAGCAAAGAAACGTGGTTATTGAGGACTGACCATTTTTGCAGCAAACACTATTTCTAATTTATTAGAGCCCTAGAAAATACAGCAATACCATAGCAACACAGCATGGAAGCATTCCCAGTTACCACATGCATTTCCTTTTTTGGAAAGAGTCTCCATTCATGGAATGAGCATTTCCAATTAAGGGTCATTCTTCGCTTTATTGGGAATGTAGCTATTATTGGGAACTCTGAACACAATTTCCCCAACTGACCCTGAAAAGTCACTTATGTTCTGCATACCAGCCCATAACCTATTCTTAACACTTGCTTCCTAAACCTAATCCTACACCACTACCTAAGGGCGGTATCAATATGTATTCATAATGAAGATGTGCAGAGACAAGTTAGCTATAACAACGTGCCGTTTTGATGGAGTTTCCTTGAACTGATGTGAAAAATGGAGGAAGCAAATCCTGCTGATTCTGGTGATGAGTCATGAATCAAGAGGTACATATTTAGCTCAAGTGAGAAAGCTTCTTGGGGATGTTCAACTTTAAAATTCTGCAGTTAGGCACAAATACCAGAGCTGTTGTGAGCACAAGCAGGGGCTGAATTCTGTGGAGGCCAGTCTGCAGAATGTGGCATGTTTCGACGAGATCTCGTTGGGGCAGCCTCAGGGCAAACCTACCAGTTTGGGGCATCTTTTGGCCATGCTTTGGGGCAGAGAAGGAGCTCCTGGGGTAGGCACTGATCATTGGGTCAGCACTGGTAAGCCAAGGTGACCACATGGGGGACACAAGGATAACATAAACTAAACAAACAACAGTGATTAGTTAAAATAGCACCAGAAAAGAAAATTTTTCTTGAAAGCGTCACATTTTTGTCGACAAAAATAGCTTAAAAAATACCAGGTGAAAGAAAGCTTATACTTAAAGTTTCTAGATGTGTTAAAGAAACTCAGCCAACGAATGCCTTTCAAAAGCTTAAATTACAGTTATTTTCTAAATCTAAATTCCAAACACTTCATAGAGGAAGTGTGAGTTTTGCTGTGAGAGGGCAACTCAGTTCAAGCCCGGGATGTGGAGCCTGTGCAGTGTACCTCTGGTTTTATACTTTTGTCCTTCCTTGAGCCTGTCTTAGCATAATCGACATGTTTTTTTCTATTAAAGGGAATGTAGCACCTTGGTCGAATCCTGGAATTTAGTGTTATTAGGCGTACTTTTAATAAAAAATAATGAAACCACTCACGATTTCTCTGAAAAATATACAATAAGCTCAATATTTGCTTTTTAAAAATACTCTTCTAGAAAAAGAGATAAATATCAGCCTGTGGATGATGTCACGATCTGGTCACCACTACCATACTTGAAACACTTCAAGGGCTTCGATTGGCTGATGCTCATCGTGACAGTACCGAGTACCGTCACACCAGTAGCTCACAACAATGGCTGCCGGCGACGGGGGGCTGAGGGGGGTTAGTGTCAGATAGGTTTTAGCTTTTTTCTACGGAAATATCGAGTTCCAAGACAAATGAAATATGGAACACAGGGTTTTCCGACCTGCTTTACAACTTGGCTATCTCAGTTAAAATCACGTTGTGACGGTGCCACATTCCCTTTAAGTAGGTGTTCTAAAACATCTCTAGGTAGATGGATGAAACAAGTTTTTTTCAGAACCTGGGAATATTGCGGTATCATAGCTCCATTGAGTGACTTTTTTAATTTTTTTCCTGGAAATAAAATTTCATAACTTCTTCCCCATTCCATAACTTCCCCAACCAGTGTACTTGTTGAGGAAGTGGGGATGATGATGTACATTTGGAAGCTATGATGTAATAAATATTCAGTACTGGATGAGGTCACATTTCAAAGTGCCTTGATACTTGCTGTTATTTGAATCATTGTGTACTTGCTTCTCTACTTATTGTTTGTCTTCTTTCCTTGTCAAATATACTCCCAGCAGAAGCCATGACAAACCTAAAAACATTTATAGCTACATAAAAAACAATCCTATAACTCCTAAGAAACCTTCCTGATATGCAATTTGTTTGCATTTCTACCATCAAAGGCATTATTTTTGGCTGACAAATTGTGCCAGCCCCTCCAAGAGCAGGGGTCAGCCTATGGTTTGGCATTACATGGGCATGAAGATGTTTTTCTCTCTGAACTGTTGAAAGTATTCCAAATTGTGATGCCTTCTTGCAAATGTAAAAATACACAAGGAATCAAGATGTGGCCCAAACAGTAGTAAAACGTTTTATTTCTGGAATAACATTTAAATTGTTGATACACCTTGCAGTTATGGGTGTGTGATGTTACCCAGGCAAGAATGAACCACTTTTAAATTTACTATTAAATAAAGTTATCTTAAAACCATGCACCAAATATGCCATATACTGGTGCGAAAAACACATCCATTCCTACCCACACCATGCAATGCTACCTCTCTTATTAGTTAGTTAGTTAATGACTTTTATAAGGCGCCCTCCTTTGTTTTTATAACCATTCAGCCATTATATGTTTGGTTTTTAGTGTAACCTTCCTCGCACCAGTCAAAAAATTTGCACCAGGTTGATAAAATTTCCACCACCTGCTCCTGTCACTGAGGGCACTCGCACAGATGAGATCTCGCCGAAAATGTCATACTTTGCACACTAGTCCACCAGTGTGCAAAGTGTGGCATTTTCGACGAGATCTTGTCCGTGGCGAGTTCCCTTGGATACAGGACCGAGTGGTGCAAACTTTACCAACCTGGTGCGAATTTGTGAGGCTAGTGACACTTAAACTAAACAAATAATGGCTGAATGACCATTAAGACACAGGAGGTGCCTTATAAAGAGTCCTTAAGTGACTAATGATTGAGGTAGCATTGCATTGTAGGGGTAGGAATGGGTGCATTTTTTCCCTGGTATGTGGCAGATTGGTGTGAATTTTTGGATGCTGGTGGTGCGAGAATTTTAGATGGCTGGTGCGACTCGTCTGGCCTGCTGCCATACTTTGCAGACTGGCTGGTCCAAAATGGATTAATTCAAAACTTGTAGGCATTGTGGCGTGTAGAGCATGCAGTGGCAGTGCATGTCCAGGCTTGGGATCGGTTCCCAGAGGCTCCGGCGCTCAATAGTTTACCACGTACAGGTCGGTGGCAACTGATGATGAGAGGGGACCTGAGCGGGCGGCCGTCGTCTTTGGACGTAAACTTGGCTTCTAAATCAACCCTTCTGTGGGAGTTGCTCATTGGGTGGTGGGGTCAGGGTCTCGTGAAAGTCCATTGATGCTTCAGTGAGATACAACAGCAACAAAACAAAATTTATTAAAAATAGAGATAGTACCCCCACCCCATTAAAAGAGTTTGCCCCAACAACCAAATTCCAGCCCCAATTGGGGCATGCTTAGGGCTGCCACATTTTGCGGACTGCTGATTACTGTCAAAGTACAACAATGAACTAGTTATTATCTGGTTGACAGGCTCAAAGACACATTCAATGCTAAAAAGACTTGCTGAATTTACTAGACCATAAGAATCCGAGAATAATTACTGAATAATTCCAAAGCAGTAAAACTATGGTAAGATACCTGACATATACATTCATATTTCCAAAATGGCTGATGTTCATGGCGCAGCCTGCAGAAATCGATTCTCACCTTTAGGAAAAACACATATATACAACTCTTTGCCCCATCCAGTTTCCGGTGCACGCATTTTTCCCTCCAACAATCTCACACCTCTCAAGCTTCTTGTTTCAGACCGATATTTTAAGCCACAAGCACCCGGAAACTGCGCCGATAACGTCGACAGCAGCACCGTTCCATCTTCTTCCACGGGAATTTCCATGGGCTCTCCACTCTCTTCCTCCGCACATCGAATGTAGCCACTGATGTCATTCTTCATTTTTGCAGCAAAGAAATGAAGAAACCAAGGAACTATCACTCACACACACTCACACAGGGCTAACCTACACCCCACAACCGGCACTCTCACTCCTCTCAAATGCCTTCCGCGCAAGTGGCCGGCGTGACATGCTGGCATTTGAGAATACAGCTCCGTACCAGACGGATGGTATTTCCGTACCAGATTATGTTTCAATCAGTCCAGTGACCGTGGACTTGGTGGTCTAGCCTGAATGCCTTTCAAAAAGGAAGCTAAAACTTAAACCTTTTTAAAAAAAAAATTTAAAAAAAAAATTTTTTTTTTTCCTCTTTTTCCCGGGGGGGGGAGGAAAAGATTTTGGTTTTTTTTTTTTTTTTTTTAAAATAAGGGAAATTTTTGGCTAAAAGGGGGGGGGGGGGCCCCCCCCCCCCCCTTTTCCGACGCGTATGCCTTTGGCATCCCGCTGGATGCGCCTATAATCACTGCCTCGACTGCCTCGGCGAGATCACAGTCTCTCTGCACACGATGGGACACGATGGTCAAGGTGTGGAACCGAACATACCGTAAAGCTGTAGATCAACCATGACGTCCGCCTCGACTTCCTCAGACAATCACCGTCTCTCTACAAACGATGTAGACAAGATGATAAGGTGCGCAACCTGAGCAACTGTGAGCTGAGGACCAACCAGGTACTGGCAACTGTGAGCGCCCGGTAGCTCAGTTGGTGAGCGTTGGGCTCCGGCCCGCTGCTCAGAAGCATGCAGTGGCAGTGCATGTCCAGGCTTGGGATCGGTTCCCTGAGACGCTCCGGCGCTCAATAGTTTGCCCGACGTAGGTCGGCTGGCAACCGACTGGTGAGAGGGTGACCTGAGCGGGGCGGCCGTCCCTGTGCTTTGTGGGACGTTAAACTTTGGCTTCTAAATTTACCCTCCATTGAGGGAGTTGCTCGTTCGGGTGGTGGGGTCGGGGTCTCCGTGACAAGTCCCTTGATGACTTTAGTGAGACTCCGACTCCAGCAGCCGTACTAGGAACAACTGAACGAAATTTATAAAAAAACCATGATGTCCGACTCGGCTGCCTCGGCACAATCACCGTCTCTCTGGCTGGCTCCCTGCCTTTGGTGACGGCGGCACCTGCTTACACTATGTGACCTACGCTAGGTCACATAGAACTCAGCAACCTTCTGCTGCCCCCTTCCAGACCAGAGCCATACGTGTGCCCCGACGGAACCCGGTTCGGAGAACCGAAGAGCAAGCGGATGTTGGAGGACCCGAGGCACTGCATAGAGAACAAACCTACCCAGGGCGAGTGGTCTCGTCGCTGGCACGATCCAGCGTCGCATAAACCCTGCTCTCTGCCCTCAGACAGCTAGACTCGTATGTGATGGGTCTCAGCACACTACAGGCTCTCTCTTCCCCCTCTCCACCGGCTGGACAGTGGGGGAGTGGACTACCGGCCTGGGCAAGATGGACTAGGGTGTTTAACCTGACCAGCTCTTAGCTGAAGACCAACCACGGCGGCCGCCGCCGTCTCGACTGCCTCTTCGCGATCATCACCCCACTGGCCAGCTTACTAGTTACTATGAGCCTTTGGTGGTGATGACGCGTACGCCGTACTTCCGGGAGCACCAGTGCGCCGTACTACCGGGATCTGCATGAAGTGAATCGTCACTCTCACAGCCAATATTTGACTGAAGGGCCCATCAGACCCCAGGTTCGCCTCTGGAGTGTGGAGGCTGGACGGATGACGGAGTCCCTGGGGCGCGGTGTGGGTAACCAGTCCGTGCGGAGCGGCTGGCCGTCGGTGCCCTGGTATATCGCTGGCTTAGCCCGGGCCCATCTCGTCGCCTGATCAGACAGCGGGATCCATGTTTGCTGAAACTCCACGCGGTGTAAGCCCTTCTCGCTCGCTCTCGCCGGCCGTTACGGATGTGCTGTTGGACGGTCGATGGGGCTCTCAGCCGATGATTCGCCGAGGTTGGTCAAGGTGTTGAGGCTGACCAGCCGTAAACTGGAGACCAACCACGATGTCGAACAAGACTTCCCCAACACAATCGCCTTCTCGCTGACCTGCCCGCTCTGCGCCCTTGGGAGAAATTAACACCCATGGGATATTACGGTAGCTCGTTTCGTTTTGCTATGCTCATTTTGTCTCTTGTATTGCTTGTTTTGCTTTTTGTCGCTGCTGTCGTGCTGTTCCACTTAACTCACACCATTATTTGTCCTTTTCGTTTTGCTTAATGCGCTTTTAGTGTCATCTCTGCGCTCATTTCGCCTGGTTATGCTCTTCGTCTTATTTTTGCGCTTTTGGTTTCCTGCTTGATGCTTTGTTTTTGTTTCATTAACTACCACTATTGTTTGCTCTTATCCGGCACATTTATGTGATCTTGGGTATTTTTCTCGTTTGTGACTAACTTAAACAGCATATGTGGGCCCACGACTTCAAACTAGCTTAGAACTATAATTTGTTAGTTTTTGTCATTTTGTTCAGTTTTTTTGTCATTCTGTTTTTTTTTTGTTAGGCGTGTTTTGAATTATCTGGTCGCTCACTTTGTTTTGTATTGTTTCTTCTTCTTTTTTGCTTTTCTGCGGTGTTTTTTGTTTTTTGTGTTATTTCTGCTGACCAACATTGTGTTTATTTGTTGAGATCTCATAACATACTCACCGACATCACTTTTACGTTACTGTATGACTATTGCTGCCTTTCTCATGCTTCTTATCTGCTATTCTTCTCCTTTGCTTCTCTTCGCCTGTCTGTATGGAAAATAAAATAAAAAATTGATTGACTGATTGATTGATTGAATCATTAAAGGTGGGCGTCGCTACCAAATTCCTAAACCGCTAGGTCCGCTACCGCTACTTCCACTACCTTGGCTTACTGAAACCGCAACTAGCGCTACTAGCGCTACTTTTTTCAAAATCACGAAACCGCTACCCGCTACTCCGCTATTCCGCTACCGCTATTTTTAATATGAAGCACTGCTGGAAAGTTTTCGTAGTGGAAAGTTTTCGTTCGCACTTTTCATGAAAAACTTTTATCATAAACAGAGCGCAATTTATCCATGTTGGTAGTTAGTTGTTACATTTGTGGAAAGTTTGTTTATTTAAGGTTTCTAAGCTTCTTTGCTGAGCCGAATAAGTCTGCTACACCGGAGACGCACTGAACCGCTGACCCCATACTCTACTGGCACAGATATCAGGGGTGTAATTTTCCAAAAATCTTTGGGGGTGCTCAGCCGGTGGGGGCGGCACCCCATAGGGGCGGCGGCGTTGGGGGCGGCACTCCTTCATTGCACCAAATATGTTATTCATTGCTTTTTTGCACCTTTTATAGCACAGGGAACATTTTATTTTAATGTTGGGCAGGTATTTTTAGGCGGCATCCCAAAGCTACAGACACGTCTTAAAATAATCAAATCTGAGCTTTAAATCTTCCCACAATCAGGGGCGCAGCCAGAGATTTGGTGTAGGGGGCACACCACCTTTGAGGGGCGCCCTGGGAGAGAAAGGGCACTTTTAACGTAACCTAAAAAAATTACTATATCTTAGTTAAGATAAATTTTTGGGTACTTTTGGTCCAAGAAAAATGCAAATCAAGCATTGACGGAGAAGGAAAACTGAATCAAAACCAGAAAAAGAAATGTCACCGAAATATAATCAAAATACCCAGAACACGACTTTTTGGGATAGATTTAAGGACAAATCAGCCAGCTTATGCAAGTACTTGACATCAAAGAATTAAGCGGAGCCTGTGATTTCCGTCACTATGTGCATGATAAGACATATTGGAGTAGAAAATTCATTTGTTATGCCCACTGGTTGTGTCGTGACGAGTGAGCCCTGGTTGAACGCGGATTAAGATCCGCGGCTCCCACAAGGGCCGTGGGAGGAGGTGTGGCATAGTGACCTTGGACGGATACAATTTTTGTTGCCGGAATAATTTGGGAGATACCTTTTTAACGCGTTTAAAAGTTCCCTATTTTCAAGGATCGGTCCCAGTTGAAGTTAAGAAAAAGTAAACAGACTGGTAGTTTGGATAGGGCTGAAAATTGTGAGAAACTAGTTCTTCATTCATTTAAATTAATTCGTACAAATCCTGGTTCAGGGTTTTGTGCTCTGAGCCCAGGGGCACATGCCTTTTTATCACCCGTCCCCAGAATCCACCAGTATAATAAGCAATTTATTTAACCCGGGGTGCCTAGGCATCACAAGCCGTTTTAGCGATGGCGGCTCATAATCTTCGTTAGCTCCATTTTACAAGGGGAGCATGCACTGTGTCCTTATTCCCCATCAATTCAAGACCAGTTCAGGGGCCCCTAGCGTGGATCAGAGTCCTCCAGAGCAGCTGCCCCAGTTGTGCCCCCTGGGATTAGACTAGCCCCGTGACCCCCGAGGTGATGGGAGTTGACCTTGTGTTATTATTCTCTGTCTATTCAAGACCAGCTCAGGAGGCCCCTGGTGTGGATCAGAGCATAGGCGTAGGAACCGGGGGGCCAGGGGCCACTGGCCCCCCCACTTTTCAGTGATGGGCCCCCGCAACGGAGATAAGAATATCAAGAACTGTAATATCAAGCAAGAAACTCTAATTGGCCCGATAGCTTGCCCCGGAACTCCGTTAAACTTACCTGTACCCCTAAACTAAGTTGAGGTCATATGAGTCGATTTTAAGGTCCCCTGAGCTTCTGGGGGCCCCTGAACTGGTCTCTGATGCCATACGAGCTAATCTGGGCCCCTTGAGCTGAACTGAGCGCCCCTGAGGTGGTTTGGGCAGCATGAACTGTTCTAGGATGCCTAAACTGAGCTAGGAGCCTTGACCTTGAACAGGGCCCTGTAAGTTGGCCAGGCCCTATATCCACCGACCTGGGGGGCCCCTGAGCTGAGCTGGGACCGTACAGTTAATATTGCCCCTTGTGCTAATCTGGATTCCCTGTGATGCACAGAAGACCCTAAACTTATCTGAGGCCCCTGCACAGTGATAGGGCCCTGCCTTGAAATTGGGTTGTAAGCTTTAATTGAAACCCTGAACTGTTCTGAAACCCCATATATGCCGACAAGGGGCCCCTGGATGATCCGGGCCCTTAAGCTTATCTGGTCATCAGAGCTAATATTGGCCTCTGTGTTGAACTGAGAGTCCCTGAGATGGTCTGGGACCCCCTATAAGGCTTTACAGCCACTGACCACTGAGCTTGAATGGGCCCCTTGAGATGTTCTGACAGTGGCGTAGCCAGGGGAGGGGTCCCTGGGGTCCGCGGACCCCCTTTGGCTGACCTTATGCACTAAAAACACGACCATTGATCTCGCGGCCCCCTGAGCTTGGTCTCGAGGCCCCTCCCGAGCTTGGTCTCAGGAGGCCCCCGATAATCGGTATCGAGGGCTCCAGAATACCGAATATTGATCTTGGGGGATCCTTAGGTTCAGTCTCAGGGGGTCCCGAGCTTGGCCTCAGGGCCCCGAGCTTGGTCTCAAGGCCCCTCCCCTGAGCTCGGTCTCACGGGCCTTTCGATCTTGGTCTCACGGGCCTTTCGATTTTGGTCTCAGGGGCCCTGAGCTTGGTTTCAGGGCCCCCGAGCTTGGTCTCAGGGGCCCTGAGCTTGGTCTCAGGGGTGCCCCCAAGATTGGTCTCAGGCCCCCCTCTCCCCGAGCTTAGTGTCAGGGGGCCCTCAAGCTTGGTCTCAGGGGAGCATCCGAGGGTATTGGATGCATAAGGCTGACCGTATGCACTGGAAAACACCAGCATTGGTCTCGGAAACCCCTGATCTTGGTCTCAGGGGGCTCCCGAGCTTGGTCTCAGGGGACCTCCGATCATCGGTATCGAGGGCTCTGGAATACCGAACATTGATCTCGAGGGCCCCTGAGCTTAGTCTCAGGGGCTCCCGAGCTTGGTCTCACGGGCTTTCCGAGCTTGGTCTCAGGGGGCCCCCTGATCATCGGTATCAAGGGCTCTGGAATACTGAACATTGATCTCGGGGGCCCCTGAGCTTGGTCTCAGGGGCCCCCGAACTTTGTCTCAGGGGACAACCGAGCTTGGTCTCGTGGACCTTTCGATGTTTGGTCTCATGGGCCTTTCGATCTTGGTCTCACGGGGTCTCGAGCTTGGTCTCAGGGAACCCCCGAGCTTGGTGTCAGGGGGCCCTCGAGCTTGGTCCCAGGGAGCATCCAAGCTTGGTCTCAGGGTCCCCTCAAGCCTGGTCTCAGGGGCCCCCGAGCTTGGTCTCAGGGGTTCAGGGCCCCCTCGGGGTGCACCCGACTATTTATATCGAGGGACTCATGAGTGAGGCAGGAGCATTGATCTCATGGACGCAGAGTTTGGTCTCAGGGGCCCCAAGCCTGGGTTCAGGACCCCGAGTATCGGCATTGAGGGACTCCAGAGTAACGAGCATTAGTCTCGGGGGGGCTCGAAATATTGATCTTGAGGGCCCCGGAACATCGGTGTCAAGTTACTCCCGAGAAAAGCGCGAGCATGGGTCTAAGGGTGCCCCTGAGCCTGATCTAAGTGGGACCCCGAGCTTGGTCTTAGAAGCCCCGGGCTTTAGTATCAAAGGGCTCTGGAGTATTGGTCTGGGGGAGAAATTATTTTAGGGGCCTCCAAATGGTGATTTCGGAGGGCCCCGAAAGTGTGGATGCAGTGGTGTAGCCAAGGGGGCCCTAGGCGTCCACAGACCCCCTTGGGCCAATCTGAACCACTGCAAAGAATTCTCTGATCACGGGGCCCCCAGAGTCAGTCTCAGGGGCCCCTGAAGATTTGTTCTCAGGGCGTCCCGAGTCGGCCTCAAGGCCCCCGCCCTGAGAGTCAGTCTCAAGGCCTCCCGAAAGCAGACTTCGGGGGCCCCCAGAGGGTTGATCTCAGGGGCCCCAAAAGTCGGTATCAGGGGCCCCGGGAGGCTGTCTCAGGGGAGGTGGGGGCTGAGCTAGTCTCAGGGGCCCCAGAGAGTGGTTCTCAGGGCCTCGCAAGTCTATTTCAGGGGGCCTCCGAGAGTCAGTCTCAGGAACGGCAAAGACTCTTTTTTTCAGGTGTCGGCCGGAGCCCTGTATTTTACACCTATTTCTTGTTCAGAGGGTAACAAGACACCAACTAGATCTAGTCAAACACAGATAATACGACTCAATATACCACTACTACAAGCTGTGAAAACAGTCAAGAATACCTACCCCGCAGTTGGTGGTACATTTGATCTTCACATAATTAATTACGCTTGTAAGAAACGAGCACTGGGTGTGGGTGTGCGTATGTGTATGTGTGTGTGTGTGTGTGTGTGTGTGTGCGTGTGTGTGCGTGTGCGTGTGTCTGAGTATTGTTAGCAGTGATGAGCGAGGAAGTGTTTAGTTTTCTCAGGTTTAATTCATAGGCGTTGGTATAACCCTCCCCATACGTCATCGAACTGTTGGCTCTTTCTTTCTATTTTAGAAATATATTTCTCTACCTCAAGATATCCCTTCAAATATTTCTTAAGATGATTAACAGTAGGGCTATCGTTACGGTCTCTCTGCCTCCAAATGAAATCTTTAACCATCATAATCATCGAATTTACCTGTTTTGATTTTACGTTGTTTGTTAGCTCTTTTCCGAGGAAAATGTTAGCGCAGGTTAAGCTTTCGGATAATCCTAATAAGTTTTCTAATTCTCTCCATAGCAACCGTACAGATGGACAGAGCCAAAATTTATGTATAATAGTCTCTGAATATATTGGGCAATTTTTGCATTTGTCGCTTTCTTTAATTCCGTATATATAAAGCAGCCTGTTCGTCGGCAATATTCTCTTTAGAAATTGATACTGTAGCCATTTTAGCCTCTTATCATTTGAACATGCGTGCAAGTTAGTGTAAACTTTTGGCCAATCAATTTGTTGCATTATCGATAGATCATTTTCCCATTTTAGGCGACATGTCTCCAGTTCTGTGGGCAGGTGAGTGTCTATAAGTTGTGTGTAAGCCCATTTCGCGGTCTTCGGTGTAGTCTGCAACAGCTCAAAAATATCTTCTGGCTTGCTAAAGTTTGGCCTATCGGTCTCTATCTGTTGCTTCCATCTGTTTGGAATTGCCCTCATAATTGAATGGGCTGTCATCGGGTGAATGCCGAACTTTTCGGCCACTTGGTTTGACGTCATTAGATACTTCTCTCTTGCGTCGTAAACATCGCTAATTTTCAATAATCCCTTGTTAATTATACTTGACCTGTTGATTGTGTTATTCTGTTCTAACTTCACGTGCCTATTTATCCATATAACTTGATTGAGTAAGTGAGCTCCACTATCCTCTTGCCATTCGATGGTTGAACTCCATGCGGAGCAGGCTTCTACCCAAAACGGATTTTGTATGTGCTTCTGTATCAGCTTATCACTACAATTGCAATGAAAGATTGAAGTGTTTCCGTTAAGTGATAGCATATTTTTAACAACATTTTTCCATTTTGCCGCGTTACTTTGATCCATGAATTTTTTTGCCCAAGTCATTTTTAGGCTTTTTGACTGAACTGTGATGTCCGGTACGGCCAGGCCACCGTTTTTATATTTTGATTTTAGCGTTGCCCTCTTTACACGATCTTTCTTCCCGCCCCATATGAAGTTAAATAGTGATCTTTCAACGGCTTTAACAAATTCTTGTTTAGGTGCTGGCAAGACGGTCATTAGATACACTAGCTGCGACATGATTTCCGATTTAATTAAGTGTATTTTTCCAAAAGGTGTGAGAACTCTTCCGTTCCACGGAGTGAGACGAGCCTTCATACTTTTAAACTTGCTTTCATAATTTGTTTTGCAGATATCAGTGTTAGGATTATTTGAAATTTGAATGCCTAAAATTTCTATCGTGTCATTTGGCCATTAAATATCATATTCGGGACACATGGGCTGCTGATTTGACGCATCTTCTCCAATCCACAGAGCCTGCGTCTTTCTACGATTAAGGCCTAATCCTGAAATTGCCCTAAACTCATCAAAGATGTCTAAGGATGCTTTCAAGGAGTCCCTACTACCGTCTTCTATCAGCGTCACGTCGTCCGCGTAGGCGCTGACCTTAACTTCTGTTTGCTCTACGGTGATACCTCTGATTGATCTGCATCTTCTGATGCGTTCCAAAAGGGGTTCAAAGCATAACAAAAACAAGAGACAACTTAACGGGCACCCCTGTCTGAGGCCCCGTTCTATTTTATACGGCTGGGAGACTAAACCATTTATTTGAACGGATGCGAGGGTAGGACAAGTTGGCCTTGGGTCGTACAAAATGTCTATCCATTTCACGAAATTATTTCCGAAGCCAAATTCCCTAATTGCCCGTTTCAAATATTGCCAATCTACGCTGATTTTTTATGCGTCTCGCAATAACCCATGGTATCAAGGATTAACCGAACGTTCTCCCCAATATACCTTCCTTTTATGAAACCAGTTTGATCCTCATTAATTATGGATTTGATTACAGTGGATAATCTATTTGCTAGACATTTGGTAATAATTTTGAACAAAGTATTAAGAAGACTTATTGGGCGCATGTTTTCGAGACAACGGCTGTCCTTACCCTTTTTAGGAATAATTGTTGTAACGCTTCTCTTGATATTTTCAGGCATTTTTCCATTTGCAAAGATTTCATTGCACACTCGCATCATTAGGTTTTTTAGTTCTGACCAAAAGAACTTATAAAATTCGCCAGTATACCCAGAAGGCCCCGGCGATGAGTTATTACGGGTCGAAAATACAGCATGTTCAAGTTCTTCTACACTTAGGGCACTATCACAGTATTCTCTTTCTTCGTCTGAGAGACGAGGAAGATGATCAAAGAACGGGGCATTGTCTACTAAAGCAGTTTCCCTCTTGTAGAGATTGTCGAAAAAGGACTTCCCTTCATCCAGCATCGCTCTTGTGTTGCTAGTTATTACTTTAGATCCTTCGTTATTTTGATCCCTTACAAAAATGGATTTGCAGATATTTTTACCTCTGTTACGCTTTTGTATATCGTGGAAATATTTTGAGCCTGTCTCGCCAAGATGCCGCCACCGTACCTTTGCTAAGAACATTCCTCGGCTGGTCAGGTTATTAATCAAGTCATCCCTTTGTTCTAGCAAAGTTTTTATGCGGTTAGAGTTTTCGTCATCATCTCCTTGCATTTTCTTAATATTTTCTTCTATCTCTTTCAGAGCTTGTTCTGCTCGGCTTTTCTTACGAGCCGAAAAAGCAATAATATATCCCCCTCAACACACAAAGAACTGTCTCAAACAATGTTACCTGTGATGTTGTGTTTGACATATTTTGGTGAACAATTTCTGGGATCTTCTGACGAACCATACTTACGAATTCTTCATCTTTTAAAAGCCCATTGTTAAATTTCCAAAAGGATTTACCTATTTCAATGGTTGGAATGTTAACAGAAATTGAAACCAGCTTGTGATCAGAAAGGTAACCGTTTCCAATTTCAGCTTGTGGATTTGCTTCGGCTGATACGAGTTCGCGGCTGACAAGGAAGAAGTCTATGCGAGACTTACTTGGCGAATTTTTCCTGACGCATGTGTAGCTTTCTTCGCGAGGGTATAGCTTCCGCCAAATGTCAACTAGGTTCTTATCTACCATCAATTGCTTTAATATATCCCTACATTTTTCGTTGTTAGTAACTCGGCGTGCCAAGCTCAATCGGTCTTTAGAGACATTTAGGCACAGGTTAAAGTCACCACCAATAATAATTGTTGCATTTTCATATTCTGTCAACTTCAGACAAAAGTCTTCAAAGATACGGGGGTTATCGTTATTTGGACCATACATATTTCCCATCGTTATTGAAATTCCGTGGTATTGCAGCTCGAATGTGAGAAACCTCCCACTTGGATCACTGCAGACTTTATCTATCACTATCCCTGAATTTGGTTTCACTAGCACGGCTACCCCTTTACTGTTAGTTTCTCCGTGGGCGAAATGGATGGGGCCAGACCATTCATTTTTCCATTGAGATTCATCCTGATCAGACGAGTGTGTCTCCTGGAGAAGCATTACGTCAAAACGTAACTGTTTCAGCCACGTGAAGATTTTTCTCCTTTTGGGAACTCCGTCAATGGTCTGGGAACGCAGGCCGTTTACATTTAGCGATGCAACACTGATATTTGACCTAAACGTAGAAGATGTGCTCATTTTAAATTATGCAGGCTATTACTTATATCGGCTACCGAATGACGCTCGCGGATTCTCTTACAGAGAAGACATCTGAATTGGAAGCTGGGAGCCAACAGTTCGTTGCTGCAGTTTTTCCCTATAGAAATGTACCTATGTCTGCGGCATGCTGTGAGATGTGTGGCAAAGACTCAGTCTCAGAGTTGATTCCACCCCCCCCCCCCGGGTGTTTGTCTCAGGGGCGCCCTAGAGTAAGTCTCAGAGGGCTGTTGGAAGTCATTCCCAGTCCCCTCCCCCCACCCCAAAGACAGCCTCAGGGGACCCCAAGAGCTAATCTGGATGGCCACGATAGTCAGTCTCAGCCCCCCTCCAGAGTAAATCTGGAGGGGGGCAATAATTAGTCTCAGAGGTGCTGCCAAATAACTAATCTCAGGAGCCCCGAGAGATTCTCAGGGGCCCCCAGTTTTGATCAAGAGGTGCCGTGAATCGTTCTCAGAGACCCCCTGAGATCTAATCAGGAGAGCGGCCGAAAATTAGCTTTGTGAGTGCCGCCAAGTGTTGGTCTTAGGTGGCCCCAGAGCTCGAATAAGAAATTTCAAAATCATATGCCTCGGAAAAAATGTATCTACCCCTATTGCGTACTAAAAAAAATTGAAACATGTCCATCAGGCACCATTATCGAAGGAAAGGCAGAAATTAAACTAATTTTACCATAAGAGCAAATCGAACAGGGAATTTGGCTCTTCAGTCAATTTTTAATCCATAAGCTTAACACCAATAATTACATTCCTAAATATTCTGAAATAAACAACCTTCAAATATTTTCGTAGGAAACCAGACAAACAAGGGTAATGACAGAAATCGATGAGCATAATCCTCAAAGGAAAAATAGGTATGAAAGGTTGAAAATAACAATGACAGAGAGATCCAAGGCGATAGATATCTCAGGCGCCTTTTGTCTTGGTAATTTGCTCGTTTACAAGATAGCAAGGGTAAGAAAGTAACTGGATCTCACTGGATCTATCGACGGAATAGAGGTTATGTAACGTTCGGGACACACTACATGTCCTTTGTATTTTTCGTTTTTTCCGTTTCTTTTGAAATTTCCTGATTAAAGAGTTCATGGATTCGACACCGGAAAATAATTGCTAATCATTTCCCGTAGAAGATAATTTCTCCGTACTCAAAACGACTGACCTTCAATAACTTCATGTTTGATTACCAGAGTGAATTGAGGTAGACTCGGGTGTAACATCATGCGCGCATCAACATTGAACTTCCCGAAATATGGCACAAACCTGTTATTATAGCCACGCTACCATATAAGGTATGGGCCATCCTTAATATTTGGTGACCTTAGTTTACCAACATTTGGTCGGATCGAAAAAAATCAAGCTATAAACAAAAAAAGAATAAATGATTAAAAAGGCACAACAAAATTTCCTTCGTGTGAATGTTAAAATACTATACAAAAGATATAGGAGATGGGCCCCAGTTACTAAGGGGACCCCCGGTCTGGGGCCCCCGACGGTAGTCGGACCCCTCCTTGGCCGAATCCTGGCTACGCCACTGTGTTCTGAGACTCTATATCAGACACCCTGGGACACCCTAAGCCTAGCTGGGGCCCTGAGCTAATCTGGGTATCCCTGTGCTTAACTGGGGCCCCTGATCTGGTATGGGAGCCCTGAACTTTTCTAAGGTCCCTGGGATAAGCTGGGGGCCGTGAGCTTGAAGGGAGCCCCCTGAGCTGGTATGAGAGGGGACCCTTTATCAGCCAATCTGGGCCCCTGAGCTGAGCTGGCCTGTGCTGAACAAGAGCCCTGAGCTGGTCTGGGGCCCCTGAACTGTTCTAGCGTCATTAAGCTAAGCTGGGATCCGTGAGTTGAACAAGCCCCTTGAGCTGTTTTGAGACCTTACATAAGTTGACCTGGGGACCCCCGAGCTGAACCGGGCCCCTAAGCTAATCTGGCACCCTGTGCGAATCTGGGGGCTCCACTGTGATGAGCTTCTAGGGGTCCTGTGCTTATGTAGGGTCCCTTGATAAGCTGGTCCCGAGGCTAATGCACTGGTCTGGGCCCTTGAGCTGACTGATCTAGGTTCCTGAGCCATGGTCTGGACCTTGGGGCCCTCCGATATAATTTGGCGGCCCCTGGGCGGCATAGACATAGGAACCGGGGGTCAGGGGATACTGCCCCCTTTTGAGGTGGGCCCCGCAACGTATATGCAAATATCAGCAAGTACGCTGCCTACAAGCCCCTGGAGGAGGAGCGCTTCGTGAAAAAACCAAGGCACCTACTACCCGAGTGTTTCCAAATGAGTCCCGAGAACTGGTCCCAATCAAACTCCATCCCATATCAATCCCAACACAAAGCATGAATCGGATACGGACCCCGCATCAAATGCCGAGCAACAGTCGTCCCTGAGCCATAGAAAGGCGTGACGTCCTTCGATGCCAGGGTTATATGGCGTCGCCAACTCTTTCCCTGTTGCGAGGGATTTCTTGGGAGTCAAATTGCTCCTTGCACAAGGAATCTGCCGTGCCTTAAACCCGGGTTGGTCGCGTGGAAAGCAAGGTTGCTAACCACTATATCACCACGCCCACACCTCCACAGCATCACAAAGCTGGCCATCAAGTACCTACATTGCACTTGCAGTCATGCTGGGGCTCTGCATTTTAGGCATCGAAATATAGCTAGACGTATTTATTGTGATCAGCCTTTACCTAAATAAATCTCTAATGATGGAAAGAAGGGATCCGTAACAGCCTAAAGAAATGTTCCCATTTTTTCATTAAATAAGCAAAATGTTGATCAGGCATAGCGAAGTGAGGCTGTTTGGTATCAAAGCATTGTCTGTAGTTTTCTAAACAGTTTTTAACTTTGTAAATGTGATAAAAGGGCCTAAACATCTAAAAATATAAGAAACGCACTCGTGGTAAAAAATGATTGAAATCCTCCAAAAGAGCTTAAAAATGTATTTCGTATTTTAACAGGATCAAGTTAAAAAAATGTTTTTTGCATTTTACTATGCTTTATTAGATCATAATAGGTACAAATCAAAATCATAGGGCAAAATTTAATTCCTCAATTTTCCATACGTTGGCATCCTAGTGTGCATGCGTGCCTTATTGACACCAAACGATCTAACTAATTTTTTTTTATAATTATGGGCCCCCATGGACTGAGGCACCCCTTGAGGTGGGCCCCCTCTAAGGTTGGCCCCCCCCACTTTTCAAACCGTTCCTACGCCCCTGGATCAGAGCCCCTCCCCCCCGAGCAGCTCATGCTTGGCTCGGGACTAGAATAGCTCAGTGGCCCCAAAGATGGGGAGGGGGTCATCAGACTAGCTCAATGGGCTGCAGATAGGCTCATAGGGCCTTGCACCATATTAGCTTAGGGGCACCAGACTAGCTCAGAGGGCATCAGATGAGCTCAGATGGCAAAATGATGACACATGAGGCACCAGATCAACTCAGGGGGCATTAGTTTAGCTCAGGGACAATATACCTGGTCAGGGGGCCCCAGATCGATCAGCTCGGGGGCCCAGATAAGCTCCTAGTCACCAGACCAGAGCAGGGGTCTAGATCAGCTCAGGGAGCACCATATCAGCTCAGAGAGAGGGCAAGGGATCAGCTCAGTGGTCCCCGATCAGCTCAAGACACAGATCAACTAGGAGGTACTAGATCAAGCTAGGAGGTATTCAATCAGTCCAGGAGCCCCATACCAGCTCAGGGGCCTTCATCAGCTTCAGTGGGCACAACTCAGCTCTTTAATCGCTAAATGTGATCTAATTGCATCTAGGTTCGACGCCGTAGGGCAATAAATTTCAAGCGCCACAGCCCAAACAGGGTAGGCCGCCAAGCGATCAAAGGGCACTCCGGCACCGATGGGGGGCACGTGCCCCCCTGGCTGCGCCCCTGTCCACGATTTAAGAGTATCAATCTTGTGGGGCTAAATTTCACCTTCAGAATGGCAGAGTGGATGGATATTGAAATGAAAGCAAAGGACTTAAAGGGAATGTGGCACCTTTATAATGTGATTTTAACTGAGATAGCCAAGTTGTATAGCATGCCGGAAAACCCGGTACGCTATATATCATTTGTCTTGCAACTCAAACTTTCCGAAGAAAAAAACTAAAAAATACCTGAAATGTACCCCTGATGTACCCTTAGCAGCAGGCCACAGTTGACAGCCATGTTGGTGTGACGACATATGCTGACGTCACGGTGAGCATTTGTGAGAATAAAATCCTTTTTCTTTTTATTGCTCGTGTTGCTCGTGACTCATAATCCTTGCTGACCGTCACCACAAAAGACCCGAAAACCAACGATACGTTTATATTGAACAAGTAAATAAAACAAAGATAAGGTTTGTTGTGAGAAAGGACAAAGTTCCCTACACCGCAATTTGTGTCACACACGTTACGCTCTCGCCACTTCACTTCTTCACTTTGCAGCCGGCAAGCAGAAGGCCGGCTGCTGTACCTGAGGACTTACATGGCGAGCAGGCGAGTAGAGTGGCGGCGTGTCACAGATGTTCACCCCCTCTCGACGGACCGGCACTCGCTTTTTACACCAGACGCTTGAGGATGTAACCAGTTGATAGCGGGGTTACAACCTTGGGATCTAGGACGGCGGCTGTGACGAAGGTCGCTCATTGCGGCCGCCTCCGCCGCCCAACATAATCTAGGACGACAGAGTTAGCTGCTGCGGCTCCCGACCGCCGTCCAAAATATTTCCACACCCCTCCAACGAATCATGATGGCGAACGATTCCCTGGTTGGGGGGTGTTGGGTGTCAGCCCAAACGTCTGGTGTAGCGGGTTGGGTGTTTCGCTCTTTGCTAGAGTTGTGACTTCGTTCTCTGGTCCCCGGTCCGCTGCTGCTGTCACTCATCGCCTCCCGGTGCCATGTTGTCTCCTGGCGCCGTATCTGTCTCTCGGCTAATTTGTCCTTTCGTTTGTGTCTCCGTCTCCCGGGTCCTCTTTCTCGCTCCGATTGTGTCGCCTCCGGCACCGGTTCCGTAGGCGAACACTGTCGCCGTCTCCGTCTCCCCAGATCGTCATCCAAGGCAGGCCTATGGATGGATTAAGTCATCTGCCCTCAGGTGCGGCTCGTCAGCTGCTGAGCTGTTACAGCTGCCATCAGCTGTCGGAGTTTTGGCCCAGTAACGCCTGTCCGGTGTAGGTTCCTGCCGACACCGAACACGTATAAGCTCTGCATCATATCATCGGTTAGGAATGATCCGTGCGTTGGGAAAACATTTGTGCAAGTAAGCCTAATATCAGACTCACAACTCGTCGAAAGTATACGTCATTAACGTTAAGATTTACGTATCACCTTTGAAACAGAGTCGCTCCAATCACCTTGAAACACTACGCAGTCACCTGCGTTGACCTTCATTAATTAAAACTAATCGAAGGATGTTCGAGGACAAAGCCAGAACAAAATATCGGAAACTCTTTTAGCATTCGCTCGATTTTGGCATTGTGAATACAATGTTAGCACTTGTCCATAGACAACATTAGTCCAAATGAAATAATCATTATGCATCCAACTCACAGTGGACCCCTCAGGGGACCGATCTTCACTTTCCGTTTTTTTCAGTTTTCCTCCTGAATCCGTTTTTTAAACCAGAATGTTTTGGGAATTCAGAACGCTCATCGATAGCACCCCAATAGACTGATCCGAGCCTTTTACGAAGATAATTGTATCATCTACATTTTGGCTAATTGTTATTTCAAGTCGGGGGCCAGCTTGATACCTGTCAAATTTTGTGACTTTTTTTTATTCCCTAACACGAGGACGGACAAAGTAAGTAAGTATCTGCAGAGTTAGGGTCTCGCTGACGGATTCTGCGCTGCAAAAAATATCTCCCAAAAGCCATTCATTAAAATGCGAGCGTAGTTATGGGAATTCAGATACTGTGTTCGGATGAGTTTAATGAAGTGTGGGCCAAAGTTCAATTCCTTTAAAACGACTGTCGAAAAAGGCCGAGACACGGTCTCAAATACAACCTCAAAGTCCATGGCCATCAGTATGCCTTTTAAATCTTGCTTGCTTACAATTTCTAAGACATCGTAAAGTAGACGGCTGTTCTCACCTATAAATCTGCCACTAATGTACGCCGACTGAGAAGGTGTTATGAGTTTGTCCAATACTTCTTCAGCCTGTTAGCAATTACTGTTGATCAATTTTGAAGTGGACGTTGTTAGACGCCAGCCTTTCAAAGATTATTCCGATTTTCCTGAGTGAGGAATCACCGTAATTATGCCTTCCTTATGAGTCATTAAGCTTATTTCATTTAAAATAACATTCTAGCATAGTATTTTTCTTGACAGCTAGAATAGAAGAATTCTTTGAAGCACTGTGCAGAAACACTCCTAATTCTATCCAAAAAGATCGGAAAGAATCCAACAGGGGACCCATTACTGCCTGGTGTTTTTCCTTTCTTCATTAATTCCAGAGCTAATGTTAACTTTTCAATGCTTATTCGCTTATCTAAATTTTGTTTTTCAGTTGCATGCAGCTTTGTTATTAAGTTCTTACGAATGAAATCAATATCCATATTGCTTTTGTTGTGTTCTGCGTATTTATCCTGAAGCCCTTGAGTAAAAACCGATAATATTCCGTCCGATTGAGTTATTTTCTTTCCCCTTCTTGCATATACCTCACAGACTTTCGAATCATATTACGTTTTCTAGAGAAAGAAAATATTTTGAGCTCTTCTCCCCTTCTTCATGCCATTGCGCGCGGGAACGTAGGGGAGACTGGGGCTAGTTGTAGCCAGGGGCATGTTAAGCCACTCGCGATAACTCCGCTGTTTCTGAAGAGATTGCGCTGTAATTATAACAGGGCATGCGTGCAACCGCTTTCCGTCTTTCAGCAGGAAACCGTCGTGTATCTGGTCGGTAGCGGTTTGAAGACAGAAAAACCTGTTTCTCATAGCAAAAGTGAATTTTACTTTTGTCAAACATTTTGTAATAACACTTTTGATATTAGAGATAAAGATTAGCCGTACTAAATGAGTTGAATGCAGGTATTTACGCCTTATTTGGGCCGAAAACTATTAGAACTGATCACCCACTTTCTGTGTCAGCTGCCTCGGGAGTTGCGGTGGGGTCTCGGGATAAGTTGAACCACCAGGGTGTTGGGGTATGTTGATCCATGATCAACGCGCCCCGGAGAAAAAATTGAATACCTCAATTCCCCCCAAACTAATGGGGCACGGTGGTGTAGTGGAAAGCACGCACACTTTCCATGCGGCTAACCCGTGTTCAAGACTGGGCGGCTTCCCTGATCAAAGAAAGAGCAAGCTGGCTTCCGAGAAACCTTCCAACAGGGATATGGTTGGCGACGCTATTCGGCCCGGGCAGTTGTCTCCTAAAATGTCTGCTATCGGGTCGACTCATTGGCGAAGGGGGAAAGGCATTTACCACCAGCTTCTGATTTTCCCGTTTATTTTCAAAACACTTAAGCGATTTAATGTCCCATTACCTGCCCCCTGACCTGCTATTAGGCCGACCAATCCTTATTCCCTCTTATCCCAATACCCTCTTTGTGCCGATTTTCCCGTTTTCTCAAATAAACACTGTTCCGTGATTCCGAACAGACTTTCAGCAGAGCCCAGCCATTGGCGGACGCAGGAGCCCCGTTTGGGGAAGGCAACTCGGGAAAATAGTAAGAAGATAGTTTTTTAAAGAAAATCGGCCAAAGTTTCGCTATTTGTGGGGACATGGCCCTCTGCTCTCCCACCCCCCCCCCACTCTGGATCCGCTAGGTTTGTCCAGCATGCCTGGAACATCAGCTGGTGACTCTGGGCCTATGCCCGATCCCTAGCGGACCGAAGCCCTCAGTAGGTCCTTGAAATGTCAGGAAGTCTACTGAACATCTCAGCGCCTGAAAATCCAGCAGGGTTCAGCCTGCCTGGAAGATCAACGAATGCCCCTAGTCCTGGACTGGATCTTCAGCAGAGCCTTCATGCAACATCAGTAGCAGAGCTGGACCTCCCCGCAGATGGTCTGAGCTGTACACGCAGCAGAATCTTCCCGGACTATTCAATGAGCAGCAGTCTGCCCTGACCCTGACGGTGATACTGATCCTGTCCTGATCTTGTCCTACTGTCCTGATACGTTCTCGCCTGCAGCAGTCTGCCCGTTGCCTAAAGAGCTGAGGCCGAGGAAGAGAGCCTCGCTCTTTAAAAATTCCGATAACTATAAGTATAGGTATAGGAGGGGCGTTGTCCCGGACAGAAAAAAACTATACAGTGTATGCTTAGATAATTAATATTGGCACTAGGTATTGCATGAAAAAAATCCCTTTTCATTTTTTACCACCTGCCGATCTCGGAGGCCCCATCTGCAGAGTTGGTCTAAGGGGGGCCCTGATATTTCGTCTCAGGAGCCCTTTAGAGCTGGTTGTGTGGGAGAGGAGAGGAGGGGCACAAGAGTTGGTCTAGGGAAGCCCCCAAGAGTTGATCTTCCTCCCACAAATGTTAGTCTTGGTGGCTCCCAGAGTTCTTTCCCCTAAAGGTTGGTCTCAGAAGCCCCCCAAAAAGCTTTTTATTTGTGGAAATTCACCCAATTCCTTAAAAAATTGAAGACTGCATCAGGGGGTTTCAGTTGGTAAAGATTTACCTCCTTAAACCAAATTTTTCACATGGTAATGGTCAAACTATGTTGCTTGGGGACGATTTAAAAATATTTACTTTGAGAAAATTAAAGGAAATATCCATCCCTCAGTTCAAACAGGGGCTCTGAGAGTTTACCACCCGAGTACCCAAATTGGAAATTTTTTACTCCGCCATACATTTTGGGGGAATTTTCCACTCACTCGCCATACATTCCGAGCTGAATTTCCACTCGACACCCTAGCGCAAAACCTATTTTGTGTCACTGGGGTCACCCAAGGTCAGGTCACCGGGTGAGGTCAAGCAAGGTTACCTCACTTCAACTTTTGAGCTCTATAAGAGCTATATTTGTTCGTCGATTGATTTGAAACTTCCTACACTTTATAACCCCTCCAGGGTCTACAAGGTGTATATGCGGGATTTTTTCGATTTCGTGACCTGAGGTAAGGTCACGAGGTGACCTCTCCCATTGGAAAAGCATAGGGAAAAGCTGTCTTATGATCTAAAAATCACAAAAAGGATTGCAAATGCTCTGAATGCTCAGAACAGCGTTCTTGGACGACCTTTCACGGATCCCAGGGGCCCTTTGACCTCTCCGAGGTCATCCAAGTTCATCAGGGGTCAAAAGCAATATTTTGACAATAACTTTTGACCTTGTTAAGCTAGAGCGCTGAATTAAACATCATCGTGTATTTCTTGTCACTGGCTGTCATTTGATATACGGCAAGATCACTTTCTGAACTTTCGTGACCTCAGGTCATATTAGGTCACGAGGTGACCTCTGGAGGTCAAACCACTGGCAGGAGGTCATCACGTTCCCCATAGTGGAAAAAGGTCGGGTACTTTCCTATCAAATTTACTTTACCAGGCCTCAATAGCTCTAATGGCATAAGTGTTTTGCTCAGTTTTCTTAAGCATTGCATATTTGAGTGAAAATAGCCTATCGTGACCTAACTTGACCTCTGGAGGTCAAACCATTGACCTGAGCGCTTAAACATGCAAAGTAATTTCTTACTAAATTTATGCGAGCTTTCTAATGCACTTTGCAGATTCTCGCTAACTCCCATATTTTCGGAGTTAGAGGGGGGCCATCGATGCCCCCGGTGGGGTGAAGGTGGCGCCGGACACCCGGTGGGGCGCGGGTTAACACTCGCAGTGGAGAGGGGTCTGGCGTCAACCCGCAGTGGGGGTCCTAAAGTGCCCCCTGAGGTCTAAAAACGAAGAGGGTTAGAAAAACTCCCGTTGAGGGGTGTGTGCTGCGATGGTTATCTACGTTAAGGTAACTTTTCATGGACCTAGGTCAAGCGAGGTCGTAAATGTCAAATCTGGTCCGTGTTGGATACCTTTTGGGAAATGCCGTGATTACGCGGAAAACGGGAATACACCAAAAGCAGGCTGAGGTCATAGAGACAATGACCCAAACAATGTTTTCTGAAATTTTGAGGTCAGGGTCATTCAAGGTCGATGACCTATGACCTAACAATATGAATATTTCCAGAAATGAACAATATAGCTGACACTATAGCAGCCTTTGGGCGGGATATGAGAGTTTGAGCTTGAAATAGGCTTTTCACTTCGACCTGTGACCTTGAACTTGACCTTGAATAGCCTTAGCTATGAATTGGTGGACGCAGGGGGGGGCATTGCGGCCATGGCTTCTCCCAAAGCGCTAGAAGGGGAGGCCCAACTATCGCTTTGGCCCCTCCAAAGGACGGACAAATTTGGGAAAAGTGTTAACATTAGGTCTGTCGAGAAATTAAATCTTCGCTCCCACCCCTCCCCCAGGAGAGCGATCATGCACTTGGAGAGGTAGCTTAAACTAGGTCTGTTGAGCACCCAAGTCGCATGTCCCACCTCCCCCGGAGGAGGGGCAGACATGGGTTTTCCCCCAAAACTTGGGTCTGCGTCCGCCCCTGTAGCTATGAAGTCATGACATAGCATATTTCATACTGAATAATGCCATCTGACCGGACTACTGGGTTCAATGACCTTAGCATATGACCTTTGACCTTGACCTTCATGTGGGTTGACCTTGACCTATAACCTTATCATAGACGTTATGACGTCCACTGGTGAACGCAGGAGCGCCGTTTTGGAGGAGGTAACTCGGGGAAAAAAGTGAAAACATGGCGTTTTTTTAAGAAAATCGGCCAAAATTTCGTCATCTTGGGGGAAGGGCCATGGTCCCTTGGCCTCCCCCTCTGAATCCGATGGTGATGACGTCACCACTCGGTTTACAGTGCAGGCGAACTGGTGCGACCGCGCGATTTCAATGGTCTCAAAATATAGGTATGACTTTGAAAGCCTGTAAGTACAAAAATGATCAACCAATTAAAAAAATCTTCACCAGTAAACGCGCTCATGAATTCTCTCAAATGTGGCCAAGTAGCGTTATCCGGCGGCGAGCGGTTCTCTGGCCACCTTGGAACAGTAAGTGGAGGGCTCTTTCGGATTCCTCCACTGCGTGTGTTAAATCTGAGAGAGGCTTGGGCTCATTGCTTCCCTGTTTTCAATTTTTTCAGAGGCCTCGATGCAGACGTTATTTAGCTAAAAGTGAAGCGGTCCCCCCTCCCCCGCTGGCCCGCTGCGGCGGTGGCGCTGCTGCACGAACAGGTCCAGGATGTGAGGCCGGGCAGTGCGCGCGCAGAGCTGGTGAGCCACTATTGATTGGTTAGTCGGCTGCCGCGCGGCACCGACGAAGCAGATGGCGCCCGTGCTCAGCGCGACCCGCCCGTGCCGCGCCGCCTCGTCGAGCTGCGCTTGTTTACTGGGTTTTGCTTGTTAGATAGGCGGTGCAGCGTATACAACCTCGCAGCCCCAGACATTGACCTGCATATGTTGAAATGCAGTGCCCAAAGTGAACCAGCCGTGCAACTTCGCTGACTGGATCCAAGTGTAGTAGCATTACCTTTAGTGGTTTGTTATGCTATGTGAGCGACTTGCCACAGACGCACGCAATGTCCCTAATAAACGCGGTTTAAATGCCCAGTGAAGACTAATCAGGCTGGCGAACATATTCTCGTGGTCGCGATCGGACAGCTCGGCTCTGCCTCCGGTGAGGGAGAGAAGATCGGAGGTTAGACCCGCACCATCAGCTGTGGCTTCCAGGGAGGCAATTCTGACGGACGTCTGCAAGCCGCCACCACCAGTGCGCGGTAAAAATACCCACCGGCCGCCGGCCCAGAGCCGCTCAGCACTGGCTGTGTCCGACGTATGTGGGGCCGTTCCAGCAGTCTCCACTGAATGCAGGTGAGGCTGCCTGCTTTTCTTGGTTGCAAAGAGCCAAGCCGACTCCGAAAAAGTACATACTGTGGAGTTTTTCCCCTGCCCTCCATTCGTAGAGCTGGAGGCAGGAACACCATTTGTTGAGTTAGAGGCAGGAACACCATTTGTTGAGTTGGAGGCAGGAACACCATTTGTAGAGCTGGAGGCAGGAACACCATTTGTTGAGTTGGAGGCAGGTGCTGGTGTCCTGGAGAACACAAGAGCGCTACCACAAGGCGAGCGAATATAATTATTGGGGCTTATCGACGCACCAACTGCCAGGGTCATATGGCGTCGCCAACTCTCTCCCTGTTGGAAGGGTTGCTCGGGAGCCAGCTTGCTCCTTGTTCAGGGAAGCCGCCGGGCCTTGAACCCGGGTCGGCTGCGTGGAAGCCAGCTATGCTGACCACTCCACCACCGCGGCCCCTACAAGGGCACAGTGTTATAAGGGGCCGCGAAAACGGACATAATTGAATATCTCGGGAACTAAGAGACGGAGCCTCATGAAACAAAAACTGATGTGTACTTAAACACTCACCACACCTATTGACACCAAATTTGACACTTAACCCGCGCCCCGGTGGGCCTCCGACCCAACTTCGCCCTGGTGGGGGTGTTTGAAAATCCCCTCTTCGAACTCAGCTCGGCTATGCGAGATAGCGAAAAAGCGCGAAGGCTGGTGGAGAGCTCATACAAATTCATAATGAAACTATATAGGTCACTTTTTGGTTCAGGTCAATATTGAGGTCATGATAGGTCAAAGAGGGTGGCAAGCTAGGGTAGTGTTTTTGGGCTCTAACGTCTGACAGAGTTGAGCTAGAATAATTTGTTAGACACTATGCCCTTCCTATCGTCACGGCGAATCGAATGATGTATAATATTACTATGCCAGGTCATGACACAAAAATGACCTGACCTGAGTTCAGGTCAAGGTCACTTTCCAAACCAACATAATCAATATGCATATCAATCGACTCGCAAAAGTAATCCAAACTTAATGGCCGATGATGGATGATTTTTCGTTTGCCTTCACGGATAAGCTAAGACAATAGCCAATGTGAGCTCAAAAAGTACAATCCACGCATGGAGTGCTGAGAGGCCAAACTGATAAGCCACTTTGTTTGCCACCTTCTGAGGAACTTGTTCTAAGTCATTCATCTCAGTCGGCTTAGCTCCACAGATGTGACATCTTTGAGATGACGCTGTCCCAGTCAGTGCATTCGCAACTTTCCCATCTACCATTGTCAACTGCATACTGTAGGATACCAGAACAGTGGTCCCAGCGAGGTCGACTGCACAGGGCTGGAGCTTCTCTATCTGGGTTGAAAAGTTGTTCATTTCTTGTCGGGAGACTGCGGGGGTTTCCTTGACACATTGCACGTGCATTAGACGGCAATACCGAGTTAACGACAGCTTTTCGTTGATCCACACGCATTTGTAGTTAATTACCAGCAGTAGAGGGACTAAGGATGAGCAAAATATGATCCTATATCTATAGCAGCACCATCCTGCGCCGCTTGCTTATATATACTTTGTCCAGTGGCGCCATCAAATCCCCATTTAAGGTACAGTTTTCTAGATACAGCCTCACTGCGGATCGGCTGTTGTTCTGATGGATGTACCTGGCTGAGGCTGGCTGACGTCAGCTCCGACCTTTGTAGGGTCAACCTCAGCCTCTATCAGTCTCCTTGTCGTATTGTCTAATATGACTTGCAGTGGCACATCGGCAGAGCTGTCGGTTACACTGATGTTTTCGCCAGGGAAACATCTCTGCCGGGCGTTCACAACTTTATAATGGGGTGGGTACACCTCTTTCGCACTTACTTTATTTGTCATATTCCTCACGATGTTATAACTTTTTGTTGACATGTCTGCCGATACGGTTACAGCCAGGGCTTCATCTGGGGTTAGATCACAAGCCTTCTGTACTCTGGCACTATCACGCATTCCACGGCGAAGCTTGGAGGGCCGAGTTGGAGTAGCGACGCTTTCCTTAAGCACAGCTGATAGCTCTGATCCTCGTCTGTTTTGGCACTTCGGGCGGCAGCCATGACGAGCTCGTGGGTGCCATGCTGTTCAGCAGTACTGGCGACGCGACATCTCTTGCTCCGCTCTCCGACTGCGTCGTACGGAGAACGAGGCCGGCCTGGATGACGTTTTCCGGTAGAAACTGTAGCCTGTTTATCCGCAAGTGTGATGGGCTCACATATGTCCTCCGCTAACCAGTCGGTTTCTTTGCTTTCGCACGCCACGATCGATCTGGAACACTGTTCCACTTTTCTCTTGAAAATGACATGGAAGGACACCAGCTTCTTCCGGATTTCATCCTCTGAATTGCGTGAAATGCTCACTCTTTGAAGACCTAAGAAATAAACAGTATCATTAAAAGCAGCTTCGACAAAATCTCTTCTGTTCTTCCGAAAAAGAGCGTTTTCCTTCAGCCGTTTAAACAGCTCAGCGCTGCTCACCCGGAACTCAGTTATCCCCGCACGTTACCACGACACTGTTCTTCGCACGAATGAGGCTAAACCTGAAGTATTTCTCTGCGCCAGGGAAGTATTCACAGGGCAGAGGTGTCGCAATACTCTTTGACCTGTTACAAGACTTGCCGTACACACGGATGGAAGTATATCTCTGACCAGCACTTACCCTAACTAAGCCTAGCAATGGATACAAATTTCCGGGGCAGTAACTTTTTGAACTGTTGTGGAAATCAACGAAACTTTCCCTCTTTCGGTGAAATACCGCCAGTGCCAGATAAAACCCCAGCCCTAAGGCATCAAATTCACCCGTCGAAGGGCACGAGCGCCGGTGTCAGCTGAGTCGGCGCGCGACGCGTTCGTGCCTTAACTGCCGCCGAGATCGGAGCACCACTGTCTCCAATGCCGTGTCAGCAGTATATATGCAAAACTATGCAAAAAAGTCATGATTGCTCCTGTCCAGAATTTATTGGGCTTTCTTCTGATACGCAAATTGAATTGTTCACTTTTGTTCACAAAAGTGTGAGACTAGTTAAACAAAATACTCCAAGTTGAAAACGGAAAAAATACATAGCGTTATTTCGGCGGTCAATGATCCTTCGGCAAATGGTACATGGCTTAATAATATAGCTGATCCTACAAAACAGACATCAAACTATCATTTAATACCACACAACAAAAAATCCGCCGATAAGCCTACGCGCAGCAGGATTAAGAAAAAGACTGTATGAAAACAACGTCATTCATCCGCGGGACGAACATGAAGAAGTGGCAACTTTGAAGCAATATAGCGGCAGAATGAGATAAGCCACAAACAAATGAATATCAAAAACGCATGCACCAGACAATTTTGTACGGGCCAGTTGAGGTTATTTACTGAAATACGGAAGTCGGTTTCGGGGTATTCTGTCCGTTTTCGCGGCCGCTTATAACACTGTGAAGGGGAGCGAGGGGGCTTGGGAAGACAGGCGGGGAATTCCCCGCTTTTGGTAGGGAGCAAAAGTGAAAGTGACTAGTTTTAGGACAGACATGTTGCCGCTTGCTATGTCCATGAGACTTCACCGGTGGTTAGCACAACAAAAGTGCGGCACCTGTCTTGCAGCTAGTCGACCGAACAGAGGGACAGGTGGACAGGGGGTGCGGATTGCACGCCTTTTCTCGGCCGGCTACTTGTCCGGTCGGATCGGTCTCGTAGGCGACCCATCTTTTCTCACGGTCTGTGGTGACAGCGTACGTGTTCGGTGTCAGCTTCGACTTTTTGAGGGCAAACTGTAAGATTGGGCTTCGGCACAAATAGCCCTTGATTTCTTCTGAATTCAACTTTCATTTTAAGAGCAGTAAATCGAGTGTTGTCTTTCTACCCCAGTTGACTTGTTGCTTGACGCGCGCTTGGCTTCCTTTAAAGGGAGATATGCGAAAAAATTATTATTGTGGTTTCTTGCTATTTGAAAAATCCTGATAACGAAACTATCAATTAAATTTGCATCTTCGGCAAAATTTTGGGAGGCCACTTACTTATTATCGGAATAGGTTAACAGTTTCAATAAAACACCCATCACTTACCCATGCCCATACCCATCACTTATTTTCGAAAACTATTTAAAGTTGAAAAGTAATATTTTTGTATAATGAAAATGTCTGTTCTCCTGTATTTGTATTTGAATTAATTTTAAAAAGCTTTTAAAAACTACAAAATGAATTAGTTTGCCCCAGAAAAGGAAAAACATAATTACTCAAGTCTTCAGCGGTTTCGTACCTCAGGTCTTGAGTCATTTTCTGCTTCGGCCTCAGGTTGACAAAACTTTTGCGTCAGATAGGTCACGTGGCCCAGGTTTGAGCATTTCTAGACCTCTGATTGGTTAATTGTGATTTTTTTTAAGCCCTATATTTCGGTTTCAAAACAGTTTTGGAATGTTGTTTTTTTCTAAAGAAATTTTTTTCTGGAATAGTCCAAAGTTCTACATCACTGTTTAGGATATATATGACCTAACTCTCAGAGAAATTGATAGCCTTAGCCATGTGGACGTCATATACATCGATATGAGGTGTCCCGGTAAAGTCGTCTAGAAATGTTGACTTTGAGAGCAATTTTAAGGCATTTGCAGGCCGAATTCGCAAAAATGAGAATAGGACTTCTGAAACAATTTTTTGTAACCTTTTGATATAGCCAATAAATTTTTTTCGCGTATCTCCCTTTAAAGGGAATGTGGCACCTTCACAACGTGATTTTAACTGAGATAGCAAAGTTGTAAAGCAGGTCGGAAAACCCGGTACTCCGTATTTCATTTGTCTTGGAACTCGATATTTCCGTAGAAAAATGCTAAAACCTACCTGACACCAGCCCCCCTCAGCCCCCCGTCGCCGGCGGCTTTTGTTGTGAGCTACTGGTGTGACGACATATGCTGACGTCACGATGAGCATCAGCCAATCGAAGCCCTTGAAGCGTTTCAAGTATGGTAGTGGCTGCCAGATCTAGACATCATCCACAGGCTGATATTTATTTGTTTTTCTAGAGAAGTATTTTTAAAAACCAAATATTGAACTTATTGTACATTTTCAGAGAAATCATGAGTGGTTTCATTATTTTTGACTAAAAGTACGCCTAATTACACTAAATTCCAGGATTCGACCAAGGTGCCACATTCCCTTTAACCCTCGCCCCACGGGGGGCCATCGATAGCCCCCCTAAGGTTTTTTCGGGATAGCAGAAAAACGAAGAGGCGCAGCACCGCGGTTGAGGGCTCTACCTCTCACTGCATCATTTTCCCACCATCCCTGAAATTTTTTACCCCGGGTCACCCAAGGTCAGGTCACCAGACGAGGTCAACCAAGGTCACCTCACTTCAACTTTAGAGCTCTGTAAGAGCTACATTTTTAAGTCGATCGATTTGAAACTTCCTACACTTTATGGCCCCTCTGGGGTCTACAAGGTGTATATCCGGGATTTTTCAATTTCGTGCCCTGAGGTCAGGTCACGAGATGACCTCTCCCATTGAAAAAGCATGGGGAAAAGCTGTCTTATGATCTAAAAGTCACAAAAGCGATTACAAATGCTCAGCTTGATCAGAAAAGCGTTCTTGGACAACCTTTCACGGATTCCAGGGGCCATATTTGCCCTTTGCTCTCTCCAAGGTCATCCAAGGTCACCAGGGGTCAAAAACAGTATTTTGACAATAACTTTTGACCTAATTAAGCTAGAGCGCTGAAAAAAACACCATCGTGTTTGTCTTGTCACTGGCTTTCATTTGATGTACGGCAAGGTTACTTTCTGACCTTTCGTGACCTCAGGTCATCTTAGGTCACGAGGTGACCTCTGGAGGTCAAACCACTGGTGGGAGGTCTTTACGTTTCACATAGCGGAAAAAGGACTGACAATTTTCTATCAAATTTACTTTATCAGACCTCAATAGCTCTAATGGCATAAGAGTTATGCCCAGTTTGCTTAAGCATTGCATATTTGAGTGAAAATAGCCGATTTTGACCTAATTTGACCTCTGGAGGTCAAACCATTGACCTGAGCACTAAAACATGCAAAGTAATTCCTTACTGAATTCACGCGAGCTTTCTATTGCACTTTGCAAATTTGCGCTAACGCTCATATTTTCGGATTTAGAGGGGGCCATCGATGGCCCCCGGTGGGGCGAAGGTGGCGCTGGACCCTCGCTGGGGCGCGGGTTAAAGGGAATGTGACACCTTGGTCGAATCCTGGAATTTAGTGTAATTAGGCGTACTTTTAGCCGAAAATAATGAAACCACTCATGATTTCTCTGACAAATGTACAGTAAGCTCAATAATTTGATTTTTAAAATACTCCTCTAGGAAAAGAAATAAATCTCTGCCTGTGGATGATGTCATGATCTGGCAACCACTACCATACTCGAGACGCTTCAATGGTTTGGATTGGTTGATGCTCATCGCGACGTCAGCATGTGTCATCACACCAGCAGCTCACAACAATGGCCGCCTGGCGAGAGGTACATGAGAGGTACATACATTTCGGGTAGGTTTTAACTTTTTTCTACGGAAATATCGAGGTCCAAACAAATGATATTTAGAGTACTAGGTTTTCCGACTTGCTTTAAAACTTGGCTATCTCAGTTAAAATCACGTTATAAAGGTGCCACATTCCCTTTAAAGGAAATAGTAAGCCGCAATGAATGATTCCATCAGATCGACGGGTTCATGACCTTTTGAATACTGTCTCTCAGCTGCAGTGGCGGATCCAAGGGGAGGGGCAGGGGTCTCAAGCCCCCCAAATGTCCGAGCCCCTATAGATAATGTCCGAGCCCCTATAGATTGGCGAGAGGCTACCCGAGGTACTGGCGGGTGAGGCTCGAGCTCCCCAGCCTCCCCAATGAATTCCTGGATCCGCCAATGCTTGGCCGTCTGCCGCCTCATCAGAAAAAGGAGATAGCTGATTTCGATTGGTTCCTTTCTGCGATGGCGAAGAAAGCGCGGGTCCAGCATCGCGATGAGTGGGGTATAAAGACGGCACTCGATTTGGTGTTGTTAAAGTTGGGACGTTTTGCCCTCCAGAGGAAAGCAGCAGCTACTCGTGCTGCATCCCAATCTTCCAGCTCACCCCAAAAATCGGACCTGGCAACGTGTATGCACGCTGCCACTACAGACCGTGGGAAACAAAGTCGGCCGCCCAGCTGACCGGCCAAACCGATCAAGTGGCCAGCCGGGAAGACCCGTGTAGCTCGGGCTATAGGTTTCCAACGCTGGGGCTTTCCACGACAAATCAACCAAGCAATGCCACAGTGGGCCGGCGGGCGCTCAAAAGCGCTTAAAATTAATTACCATCGAACTATTGAGGCTACATCAGCAATATTTTATATCTAGGGATTTTAGATGCCCCCGAGTAGTTTTCGAGGCTGTTATTGCTGTATCTGCAGCCTATGTCCAGCTATTGGCATAATATTACTGGGATAATATACATAGTAATATACCCCTCCGGATAACAATTTTCCTTTGCCTTCGGGATGTCGTATGGAGGACATATGTCGACATTCTGACATTCTGACCAGGGGCGTAGCCAAGGGGGGACGGGACAGCCACCCCCTTGAGGGCCCCTAAGGACACGGGCGCGCGAAGCGCGGCTCGCCCGCACTATGCTCTGTGGTCAAATATGAAATTTCATACCAGACAGGGCCCTCTTAAGCCCTCTTCAGCACTACTCTGTAACAAGCAGAATCCTTTTTACCCACCAGGGTTCTTTTGGCGCTGTCGCAGGGGCCTTTTTCGGGGCGCCGCCCCTCCCCCCTGAGCGAAATCCTGGCTACGCCCCTGATTCTGACTCTTGGCCGAAATCTCTGGTAAACTGCCAGGTTTGCTTCGTATGCTGCCCTTCAATGAACACAGCAAGTGCTTCTTCGTCTGTGTATGGTATTGGGGTATTTGCTGGTTTTCTTAGCATTTTTCTTACCTTAGTAGGTCTTGTGGGAGTCACGATCACGTCTTTAAGAAAACCAAAAGGCCCTGACGCTTTGGAGCGTGTGACATTCAAAAGCTCTGCAGAGGAGTAACCAGCCATGAAAGCGGAAGTTCGACGCCGTTTGGAGCTACCAGAAAGTGTTCCACATAAACCCACAGGCCGACAAAGACCCCGGCTTATAGATGGCTGGTCAAGGTCAATAGGCTCCAATACCCTCGGTGAATCTGCTGCGATGGAACACTCATTCAGCCACTGTTCCTCTTTCTCCAAGAAGCGGTTTAGGGTCCTGTGACTTTCTTGCCATTTCCGCTTCAGCCTTGCACTAAAAATTGTAATTTCCGACCGCACGTGTCTCTTTTATGCTCACAAAATCCGCCCTGTAATGTGTCCTTCATATGACACCTTCGTCATCCGCCGCTACTCTGTTGATACCAATATTGCAACGCACAAAATTAAACACATCCCTTCGTGAGATCATTTTTCCCACTACAAAACCACAGTTCGTTAGAGCAAGGCACTTCTCCACATGAGTCAGGGGCGTATTGCAGAGCTGCAAAAAATCTCAAATCTGTCGGGCACTTTCGAAAAAACCTCCAAATCTGTCGGGTGGTTAGGATAGGACTATTAAAATTGTCTAAAACCCATTCAATTGGTAAAATGTTCCTTTTCTATTTCCACATTCTTAATAGAAA
Organism: Lepas anatifera; assembly: GCA_034440635.1. NCBI lineage: Eukaryota > Metazoa > Arthropoda > Thecostraca > Lepadidae > Lepas > Lepas anatifera. The sequence goes on along the minus strand of JAOTON010001814.1, from coordinate 1,684,592 downwards.
ATACTAAAATTAGCATAAAAAACTTCTAGTTTGGCACCAATGGATATCATTATCCTTATTTTTGTGCTCTGATCCTTATATGTGTGATATCCTTATTTTTCGTGCTCAGAAGCCGCCTATGGAAAATCTAAGTGGAATGACACAAGTCTATTAATTTTCAAAACTCTAGAACTGAGACTGTTCTTCGGGTTTTCAATTATCAGACACGCTCAGGAAATTAAGTTTATCGGCAGAAACCTATAACAAATTGAATACCGAACCACCAATTCTCATTTTCTGGAGTCACCATTGGTAAAGGAAATTTATTATTGGATGTAATTTGAGATTTGTGGACGTACAGCATACAAATAGAGTGTGTCAAAGTCAGCTCGACTGGGTCTTGAATATGACTCAGTCTTGAATTCAGATGATTTAGGTCACAGGTGGAAATATACAATAACATGAAAAGCAGCCCCCCTTTTTCAGTCCTCTGCAGCCGCCATTGACAAAAAATGCTGCACTAGAATGAGAATAAGTGATATTTTGTTATTATGTTACATAGTCCAGCCCAGAATACTTAAAAATATAGTTTGCAATGGAAGAAAGCTGACCTGGTTCCCATACCATGCAGTTACTTATGCCAGCTTCTGCAGATTTTCATGATTTCAGTTTTTGGAGGTGGGAGGGGGTAATTTGGAAGGAACCCCCAAAATTTATATATGGATTTTGCTCTGATGGCCAGACAAACAAGATTGGAGGGGTACTTTTTTGATATTCGAAAGTGTTTTTTAAGGATCATGGCTACTTGTAGTTGAATACAAACATGTAATATTAGCTTTCCATGACTTTAAATGCATGTTTACATGAAAAATCCTAAATTTTGAAGCTGTTGGCCATCTCAAAGTTTTTCATGCATTGCCGTGCTCATTTCCATGAGGGTACGTGGTTTAGGATCTGAAGTTCATGAGGCTAATAAATAACCTTAAGTCAGTTAGATAGTAAATGTCAAATAAATATCATGTTTCCAAGGAAGTTAAGAGTAAAAGGAATGAGTAAAGGTTGCACTAGGCTGTGTTTTTGTTATATCTTTGTCCCCTTGACATAGATCATAGGCATATTTAGGTAAGTGAATAAAATGAAATAGGAGAAAGTTTGGTACTTAAAACTCAAATTAATGTGGAAGGGTGAAGACTTTTTTTTCTTTGGCATCTACAAATCTACTGATGAAGGTATGCAACTTTTGTGGTTAATTCTGGACAAACAGGCATTGGATTTAAAAGAAGACGGAAGGGAAAATCAAATGTTTTAGTCTAATTTGACCAGTCTGCTGGTAAAATTCATTTTTCCCTTATTAATATCATTTAAAATTATTGATCAACAGTGAGCATAACATACTGTGTGGAAATAAATGTAAGCTGCCGAAATTACAACAAACACCACATCACTTACTTGTTTGTTTTCTCCCCACACTGTTCTGATCTGCCCGCTGTTTGATCCATGCTTCAAAACGACCTCCTTGGCCAAAACCACTGTTCCTGAACTTGCAGGGCAGCCCAGAATGCTTGATTCGCTGATGCTCCTTAAAAAACGTTTCTCGCCAAAATACCCCACATCCCTCAAATCCACATTTAAGCTTGACACGGGACGGTGGAAGGGGCTTCAGCTTAATCGGAGCCATTTATCAGCCCTTCAACTATGGACGATGAAATCCAGGCTCAACCAGTTTACTCAAGATGTATACCAAAGTAATGCAAGAGAAAAATAATCAAAAACACAACCTTGTTGCCTCCACCACACCACGGGATTCTAGGGCCTTGGCCTCCGCCATATTTACAAGGCAACACACCAAACCGCAGGGCTGCTTTTCAGACCAGATACCTTTTACACCGGCTTTGTTCAAACAGCGCCCTTACGGAAGCGTTGAGCGTACTTCCAAACGAAGGAAACGAAGGAAAAAACTGTTTTGCCTGTCGCCTTTACCTTTACGGCGGCCTGTCGGGCCAAGCTGTCGCGTGCTATGGAATACAAATCGGGCCCGACAGGCCGGTGAAGGAATTTTTCCAGCAGAGGATTTTCTGGGTGACGTTTAAAAGGCCTTCTTCACATAAGGCCCTCTATTCAAAGGTTCCTCGATTCATAAGTCCCTCGAAAAGACCCTCTGTGCATAAGGCCCTCTATTCAAAGGTCCCTCGATTCATAAGTCCCTCGATTTTCCATCGGTTCTTGCCGCACACTGGCTTGATATGGGAGAGGTGCAAATTCATGAAAAACTTGTTGAGTGAAAGAGGTGCCAATTCTAATATTAAGTTTTTTTAGAACAAAAAATATTTTCTGCTTCCTTTCAAGATTTTTTTCTCCCAGATTGTAAGATCTGTCGCAAGACCATACCGTGCCCTAAAATCTGTCGGGCACTTTATGACCCGAGAGCCCGACTTTTTGCAGCTCTGGCGTATTGTTTCTCTGTAACAGACCACTTCTGACTCAAGGAAACGACCGTCTTATGTTTCGTCTCATCTCAAATTTGAGCTCTCGTGATCAGTTCTCGTGCCAAGCGACGTAATCACCTGATGCATTTAGTGTAAAGCGAGTGGCAAACCCAGGCCAATCTACACAGTATCTTAAGCCCGAGCGGTGTTTAGACAATACCCATATTTCCTGTGTAAAGCATTTGACCCAATGTGACCTGGAACAGATTGCTTAACTTGCAGGTCTACAAAATAGCTCAGAATTGTGTTAACCGGGACTCGAGACGAATCCTAAAGGGAAAACTTGCGACACTTGCCTTAAAAATGAACAATTTATACCATTTGGCTTGTAATAGTGTAGTACTATGACCGCACCCATGCATTGCACTGAACAACAAATATGCTCATCAGTGACGGATCCAAGGGGGCCAGGGGCCCGCCCCCCCTTAGCTCCGAAGCGCCTCAGCATAGTCTAGCTCATGTCGGGCGCTGAAGGCGCCCGATATGAGCGGCGCGCCTGTACTCATTTCGTGCGCCAAGGTGGTAGATACCACTTATTCCACTTGAATTAACACATAGTCCTTAAAACCATGGCAAAGCGCCCCTGCCCAAACACTAGACGCTTTTACTGGTAAACCTTACTTTTACTTTTACTTTACTTTTACGCCCCAGTAAAATGTTGAAGATGAAATTTAGAAAGCTAGCGCCCCGGCAAAGAAAAGGCGCCACTAGATAGCAGGATTGTGCCATGGGGAACTAATGCATCCCTGAGTAGCCTAGGCGCCCCCTGGATGAAGCACCCCTGGGTAGCCTAGGCGCCCCCTGGATGAAGCGCCCTACGGATACAATATGCGCCCTTGGCTAGGAAAGGTGCCCCTGGGCAGCAAAGGCAAATCTTGGTAACATAGGTGCCCTGGACAGCATAAGCACCCCTTAGATAGAAATAGGCGCTTTAAGAAAATAAAATGCTCACCTTGAGTAGAAGAAGGCGCGCTTTGATAGCCTAGGCGCCCACTGGAAAAAGCGCCCTACGAATGTCATATGCACCCTTGGATAGCAAAGGCGCCCCTGGACAGCAAAGACAACCCTGGATAAAACAAGTGCTGTGGACAGCAAAGGCGCCCCTGGGTAGCAAAGGCGCCCCTAGGAAGGTACACCTTCGATAGAAAAGCCGTCTTTGGATAACCTAGGCGCCCCCTGGATAAACTAGGTGCCCGAGAAGGAAAGCGAGCGCCCCACTGGGAAGTACAGGCTCCCTCTGTATAACAAAGATGTCCCTTATCCACCTTCAGCTGCCCTGGATTGGAGCAGCGCCGCTCAAGAGAAAAGGTGCCCCTGGGTAGCAAAGGCGCCCCTAGGAAGGCACCCTTTAGATAGAAAATCCGCCTTTGGATAGCCTAGGCGCCCCCTGGATGAAGCGCCCTACGGATATCATATGCGCCCTTGGCTAGGAAAGACGCCCCTGGGCAGCAAAGGCAGATCTGGGAAACATAGGCGCCCTGGACAGAATAGGAGCCCCTTAGATAGAAATAGGCACTTCAGGAAAATAAATGCAGCCCTTGGATAGAAAAAGTTCCCTTTGATAGTCCAGGCGCCCACTGGATAAAGCGCCCACGGATATCATATGCACTTTTGGATAGCAAAAGCGCGACTGGACAGCAAGACAACCCTGGATAACACAAGTGCTTTGGACTGCAAAGGCGCCCCTGGATAGCAAAGGCGCCCCTAGGAAGGCACCCCTTCGATAGTAAAGGCGCCTTTGGATAGCCTAGGCGCCCCCTAGATAAACTAGGTGCCTGGAAGGAAAATGAGCGCCCCATTGGAAAGTAGAGGCTCCCCATGTATAACATAGATGTCCCTTATCCATCTTCAGCTACCCTGGATTGGAGCAGCGCCCCTCAAGAGCAAAGGCGCCGCTGGACAAAAAGGTGTCTCCATAAATCAAGGGCACTCCTAGATAATATATGCACCCCTCACACAGAAATAGGAACTTCAGGGAAAGTGAAAGGCGGCCTTTGGTTAGGACGGCGCCCTTGGACACCGTAGGCGCCCTTTGCATAAAGCGCCCTACAGATATCATATGCGCCCTTGGATAGCAAAGGCGCCCCTGGACAGCAAAGTGAACCCTTCTTAAAATAGATGATCTGAACAGCATAGGCGGCCATGGATAAACTAGGCGCCTGAGAAAGAAAACAAGCGCCTCACCTGAGAGTACAGGCGCCCCCAGGATATCATAGGTGTCCCTTTCCATCTTCAGCTGCCCTACTGTCTATGGTTTGGCACACCTGTCCGACAGTTACGCGCTCTGTTACAGGGCTCGAGCGCTCAATTTGAGCATGGACTGCCTTCATTAACCACATTTCATTAACCCATAACTGAAGGTTTGGTGCTCCATCGCTGCAACCGGGTGTCTTTTTCAGTATGTGCGCCCCGTTTCCGAGAACGCTGCCCTCACCAGTGGTGTAGGTATTCTTGAATAACAGCAGCGTCCCTTGATAAGAATAGCCCCAAGATGGCACAGGTACCCTGCTGATAGGAAAAGCGCCCCTGAATATCAGAGGCACCCTCTGAATGAGGTGCCCATGGAGAGCATAAGGGCGCCCTATGTATAGCAAATTGCCGCCCCCTGGATAGCCTAAGCGCTCCTTGCATAGGGTAGGCGCCACTGGGTAGTATAGGTTACCTTGAATAAAAATACGCCCCTCAATGCCAAGGTGAACCTGGATAAGAAAAAGCTCCTGTTGGGCACTGGGTATCAAAGGCACCCCCGGAACAGCAAAGATGCCCCTGGATAGCTAGGTTGCGTCCATTGGGGAGCGAAGGCGCCCCTGGGTGGCACAGGTGTCTCATCGAAGCCATGGGCCTTCCAGAGAGCATAGGTGTCCCTGATGAGCACAGGTACTCCTGGACAGCCCCTAAATGACGTTGCATAATGTTACGACACCTATTATAACGGATGCTATTACATCAAAGTAAAGGTTATTCAGTGTTTAGATCAAGGTCACAGGCCAATTTTAAAGGTGATTAGCCTTGATGATCAAGGCTTGATCAAAGGTCATTGGTAAGCTTGGGCACAGCGCTAATTATAGCGTAAATTAGGCATAATATGTTGGGTTGTGCCGTAATAGGTCAACGACCTTGAAGGACCTTGACCCCAAAATTTCAGACATTGTTTAGAGCCTTCCCTTTTGGCCTCAGCCCTGTTCTAGAGTATTCGTCCCCGTTCCGGCCCGTTGGGGGGTGCTTGAACACCCCCTCGAGGCCTCCCAGTGGCACGAAAAACGTCGGCGCGAAGCAACACAGTACTTGTCGCACCTTATCATTGATCAATTTCGCAACTTTCCCTCAAAATTTAAGGTTGCGTCATCTCAGGTCAGGTCACCAGTGCAGGTCAAGTGACCTCACCCCAAAAAATGTTTAAGTTGGCGTAAGTAAGAAAAGGGTGAATCTATCGAATACAAACTTGTACCATATAATGGGCCCAAAAAGTACTAATAAATTTATTCCGGGATTTTTCCCATCGATGACCTAGGGACAGGTACGAATCATGACCTCTCCATTGAAAATGCATGGGGTAAAACGGAAATTTGCCGGAAAACTGCTCTATGTCTGCAGACGCCGCTTGAAATACCTTCGGATTCCCTAAATCATAGTATCCTAGGCCTCTTTATCGGTTCATGTTGCAAGTTTAGACATGTTACCTCTGAGAGTTCATCTTGGGCCTTCCTAAGCAGGTTTTAATACTTGGGTCAATTGCTTTGCAGGAAATATTGATAAACCCGTATTTTGATACCATTTTTTGTTGTTATTGTGAGTTGATTGATATGCATACTGACTATGCTAGGCTAGATGGTGGCCTTGACCTAGCCTTAGGTCAGGTCATTTTATGTTTTAACCTAGTATAGTCGTATTATACATTATTTGATGATTCGCCGTAACGAGAGGAAGCGAGTTGTACCTAAAAATGATTCTAGCTCAACTCTGGCAGACGCTAGAGTATAGAGCCAGAGGCATGTTGTAAGCTTTGTCTCGGGGGAGGGACCCCAGCGCTGATCGCGGGAAAAATCCCCAATGGCCCCCAGGGGCCCTCAGGGAGTCAGGAAATCTGGCGTGGGTGGAATCCGGTAGAAGAAATTTTGGGTCTCCAAAATCAGCTGAGGGGCCCGTTTCAGTTAAGGGGGCCCAGATAAGGGCCCTCGACGAGCTCATTTGACCTCAGTGCCAACACAGGATTCTCAAGACCAGCGTGGGGTGCCTACCTATTTAAACGGTTTCTAAATAAGCGCAGGGACCCAAAACTAACCCAGGGGTCCAATTTTCAATTCATGGGGCCCAGACACTCTGAGGGGACCCTGCAGCAGCTCAGAAGGCCCATAAAACTAATAGGGCAAGACTAGCTGGGTGCCTTGACGAACTAGTGCCCAGATACGCAACAACGGGCCCCAAACAAGCTGAAGGGATCTATATCAGTTAAACGAAAACGGTATCAAGCCAGGGGACCCTGACCAGCTTAAGGGACACTAATCCAGCTTGGGGCTCAGAGCTCGGAGCTCCAGCTCTTAGCTCAGAGGGTCCAGGACCTGTTGAGGGGGCCCTATATCAATAAAAGGGCCCCGAAAAGCTTAATAGGCTTCAGCGGCGACATATAGGTTTCAAGTTCAGTGTGAGGGCCTGGTTAACTAAAGCGGTCCCAGATCAGCTGAGGGGACTCGATATAAACTCAGGGAAGTCACCAAAAACCCAGGGGCCCAGGCCCGCAGCTGTTCTGCGGCCTGTGAGGCTAAGGTTAGCGTCAATCAGCTATTTCAGTATGGAGCCGTAACCAGGACAACTGTGATAAGTGGAGGTGGTGGATACGACACCTCAGTTTTCGCCATGACCGAAGATAACTGTATTATTTGCTCATCGTGCTTCAGTTAGTGTCAGTGGGTGCTTTCAGCATTTTTTTACCAAGGTGGCAGTCGTTAGCTGGCTCGAAATATGCCTGATGGTAAACGTGAACATGTCCTCACTAAGAGGAAGCTTTCATGAAAATAAGCATTTACAAATCCTTTTTAAACGCGTTTTTATTGACAGGGTCTTTGGTGGTAAATTGGCCTGGAGGATCAGGGGAAAAAGACATTCTCAAACGGAAAACAGGGCAAAATATGTTTTACAAAGCATCACCTCCTCCTTTTAGTTTATAAGCAAGATTTTTTCAACTCAACTCAAACAGAACATAAGTTGATAAGATGTTGGCTGTCCTGAATCGGAAATGTAAAAACAAGATTATATATTCGGCACAGTCCTTCATCAGAATCATGGAGTTAATATAAATAATTATCAGTTATAGTATAGCCAGTCATAGTATAGCCAGCCTGGATAGAAGCGGAATGTCACTAAGAGGAAGCTTTCATGAAAATAAGCATTTACAAATCCTTTTTTAAACGCGTTTTTCATTGACACTGGGCGCCGTTTAGGTGGTAAATTGGCCAGTGGCGGATCCAGGAGGGGGAGGGGGCAAAAAGGCATTTCCTGAAACGAAAAGCTCGGGGCAAAACTATGTTTTTAACCCCCAAAGCGATCGACCTCCTTTTTCCCCTACTCCTTTTTAGTTTATAAGCAAGATGTTGGTGTTTCAACTCTCAACTTCAAACAGAACATAAGTTGATAAGATGTTCCCAGGCCTGTCCCCTCGAATCTGGAAATGTAAAAAAACACTGAAGATTATATATTCGGACACAGCCCTTCATCAGAATCATGGAGTAAATATAAATAATTCTCAGTTATAGTATAGCCAGTCATAGTATAGCCAGCCTTGGATAGGAAGAAGTATCTTGATCCCATATTTTTCACCCTGTGACGTTTTTTAGCTTTTCGCCTCAAATACCCAAAATTCTACCGGCAAGTGATATTGGTAGCGCAGCTTTTTACTGCGTGACTTTTTTTTTGCTTTTCGACTTTGGTTTGGCCCTCCCAAACCGACCGGCTAGCTCCGCCACTGAAATTGGCGCCCCTCAGGTTCGGCGCCCCCAGGTCCGGCGCCCTCCGAGCCTGGCCTCCCCCTTAACGAAATCCTAGATCCGTCACTGCGTGGGACTGAATCCAGAAGATGACATGGAAAGTTCCCTCAACAAAATCGAAGCTTACCTGCGCCAACAGCGCAGCGTCGCTGTCAATCGCGTAAGATTTGAAGAGCGCATTAAGAAGAGGGTGAGCCCTTCGATTCATTCCTTATTGCTCTGAAGGAATTGGCCGCCGACGCTGAGCTCTGTGAAGACTGCGTGGACCAGAGATTGACTACCCGGATCATGTCGGGGAGACGGGATCAAGAGACACGGCGCAAGCTCCTGGCTTGCCGCCCTTTCCCACCACTCCTGAAGGCAGTAGATATCTGCCGTTCAGAGGAATCTGTCCGCGCTAACGACGAAGCCCTTCAAAATTTGGCAATGGGGAAGCAAGCAGTCTGCAGCGTGTATCGGCGCCGTGAGCGCGGTACCAGCAGCGCCCCCCACTTGGAGGTCCAGAGCAGTCCTGCAATCGCTGCGGTCGGACCGGCCGTTCGAGGAACAACTGTCGGGCTGCAAATCAGACTTGCTTCACCTGTGGCAATGTGGGTCACTTGTCGAAGGTTGGCAAGAAGAAGTATGCGAAAAGGCCGGAAGTTTCTGGAGAGGAACCACCACGAAATTCGCCAAACCGGCAACGATTTCAAACTTCCGTGCCACGGATAGTTGTTAATAGCCTACAACACACACTGCGGGCTCCAAGAATAGCTGTTGAGATGTTCGACTCTTCAGGAGTCTGCCTCGGCACTGTCGATGCCTGCCCAGACTCGGGAGCCGAGATCAACGTGATCGGCGTCGACACCGCTCGCAGACTTGGTGTACGCTGTGAGCAGCTCGAAAGACCTCCAAAAATGGAAGTTTCAGCTGCAAATGGACAACCAATACACTGCATCGGAACATTTCAGGCCACTGTGCGCCTGTACGACAAAGCAGCAACCACAACGATGCACGTCTTTGATGAATCAAGAGGGCTCCTGCTGGCGTGGTATACGGTGAGTGAGCTCCACATCCTTCCACAGCATTACCCAGAACCAGTTCCCGGAAAATCTCAGTCTGAGACCTTTCAAAGTAACGTATCTCCTGTGAGTGCATCTCGGCTGACGTCAGGGCCGGAGAGCCTGCGGCAACGCCTCTTGGATGAGTACCAAGACATCTTCACTTCGGATGCCGATGATTCCCTGAAACCTATGGTGGACCCGCCTATGGTCATCCACATCAGAGAGGATGCTAAGCCATTTGCTGTGCGTGGAGCAAGGCCAGTTCCCTGCGCCTGGCGTGATGACGTCAAACTACAGCTCGACAATATGGTGCAACAACGCATCATAGCACCACTAGGCTATGAGCCCTCTGACTGGTGCCACCCGATGTCGCTCGTTCCTAAGTCTGACGGGAGTGTGAGGATATGCGTTGACCTCACGAAGTTGAATGAGTTCGTACAGTGACCTCTTCACCCGTTGCCGACGCCTAAGGAAGTGGTCACCCACGTTCCTACTGGTGCTAAGTATTTTGCCACACTGGATGCCAAAAGTGGTTACTGGCAGCTGCCCCTCGAGGAGGACAGCCAGCGCTTCACCGTTTTCATTACCCTCTTTGGGCGGTTCGAGTTCCTGAGGGCCCCGATGGGCCTGACGTCCACAGGTGACGAGTATTGCCGACGAGGCGATGCTGCTCTGCAGGGACTCAGTAACTACGTAAAGCTGGTCGATGATATCCTGGTCTTCAGCGAGAGCCTCGCGGACCACGAGCGCCACTTGCGAAGTCTTCTAGACCGCTGCCGCAAGCACAACATCACGTTGAACAAGAACAAGTTCGTGAGTGCCAAGACGGAGGTCTCGTACTGCGGCTACCAAATCTCTGCCGATGGGAGACAAGTTGATCCAGGAAAGGTCGCAGCCATCAGCAAGTTTCCGACGCCCACCAATATAACCGAGTTGAGGTCATTCATGGGCCTCGTCCAGCAGCTTGGATATTTCTCAGCGGATATATCCTCAGCTGCTGACGCACTTCGCGCACTGTTCAAGCCCAGCAACAGCTTTACCCGGACTCCAGATCACCAGACAGCGTTTGAATCTGTAAAGTCTGCTTTGATTTCACCACCGGTTTTGGCGCACTTCGACCCCAACCTTCCTACGGTGCTCCAAACAGACGCAGCACGGCTCAAGGGCCTTGGATATGCACTGCTGCAGCAGCACAAGGACAAATGGCGTCTTGTCCAGTGTGGATCGCGCTTCCTTTCGGACACAGAATCAAGGTACGCTATGATGGAACTCGAGCTCTTGGCCTTGGTGTGGGCCCTTCGAAAGAAAAAAAACTAACCAGGTAACACCAACTCACCATTGACCGAGCCCCTGACCCTGAGAACAGGAGATAACGTCCGAAACAAGCGGGAACATGGCCCATCAGGTGAACAATAATGGAGGACAGCGCATCACACCATATCAACTTAAACCACTGGGTTGTTACACCATTCGTTGAACATACAGATCAAAGGGCGTTTGGGGCTCTGTCTACCACCAGCCCGGAGGTCCAATGATTCAAGATACGCACAAGCGCCACGCAAGGGTGGAGGCAAGTACATCACATTCCCATGCACTGAGCAAGTTCAGAGTAGTTGGGTATGACATATTCTCACCGAGGCAGTATACGGTTTGCGGATATTCGTTCAGAACAGAGCCACAGGTCATGTCACTTTCGAGTGTGGTTAAAAACAAAAACTTCAGTTCCAATTAAACTACGAGTCACAAGCAAAACTGAAATCTGCAAAATGGTTCATACGTGACCGCACCTAGGTAAATTTTTCACTTAATGGAAAACAGCGGCCATATACGCACACAGTTCAGTTGTGAGTCTCAAAACGGCAGTCCCGTGAGGCATGGGACATCGACTCGGGAGCGAGCGTTCTAGAGCGTTTGAACGCGTAGTCATGCAAGTAACAAATATACAGCGCTTAGCCGTCGCAGTTCGGAAGACGTCGTCGTCGCTAGTTCGACTTCAATATACTAAGACTCTTCTCAAACCCCGAGAATGGTGTGTTGGTACAGCGGCGGCACCAGCGTGACGTCACCAACCGCGCTGGACCACGCCGGCGAGGCGCGGGGCCGGGACGCCAGGCAGTTGGGTCGGAGGCGTGGGGTGCGGAGGCGTGGCGCCAGCCGAAGGTGCCGAAGGAACTACAGTACCAGTAGAGTTTGTGGCGCGGCACCAGCCGTAATAGGTGCAAGGATGATACCGGAGCCGGGTACGCACAATTGTCTGTTTTCTTGTATTTGCCCTAAGAAAATATAACGCCGGAGCTAGCGATATTTAACGGTATGCAGCCATAACTATGAAGTCACACAACATACGCCATACGAATAATGCCATATACCAGAATACTGGGGTGAATGACCTGACTTGGACTCTACCGACCTTCATGGGTTATCTACATAAACCGATTATATGACGTTAGACGTCACCATCGGTCTATATTGCAGGCAAACTTTGCGACGCGCGGTTGTGACGGCCTCAAAATTAGGTCTGACTAAAATCTATCAGTAAAAATTTCGATCGGTTTCAAACTATTATCAATTGACGCGCCATGACTCTAAATGTAGCCAAGTATCGTTTCGGCGGCGAACGGTTTGACACCTGAAGTATAGGTGGAGGAGGAGGAGTGTACTAGGGTCCCCTCCACTGCGCGTGTTAAATTACATATATTGCAAATAGAAAGAATGGAGTCAACAGCAAGACACCACACCCGACAAGCCCACCTTCAGCAGCCACCAGCCCAGTCGGAGAGTGGCTGGTGCCAGAGATTGCCTACGCTACCTGCAAATCATTTTCCGTAGCCTTAACTCTGGAAATAAAGAGCTACTGGGCGAGTTCTGTAGCGTACTACCCAAAATTACATATCGTAGCGTACTACGAAAAAGTTCCGTCATATATTATATACCCTCTGATCGATCCGGTACCAAGGTTTCGGTAACGACCGCTCAATTCTAAATTTGAAATAAAAGTGATAAAATTTGAAAAAATAACGACCAAACCATTACAAATTACAAACTTAAAACAATTTCACGAGAAATGCATTAAATCGCTGTCAATTAAGATTAAGACATTTTGGTGGTAGTGTGGATCACGGACACGTTTTTGGGCATGTAAAAAATAGGAGTCGGTTGATTTCGATTCGTAAATTTGTTTTCAACTGGTGACCAGAATTCTCGACCACTGATCACACACATCAGGTCACACACATCAGGTCATCAGGTCACACATCAACTCAGGTCAAGGCCACTACCTAGTCTAGCATAGTCAATATGCACCTCAATATACTCGTAGCAGCAATTTCAACGTAATGGTATCAAAATAAAAGTTTAATCGTCATTTCCTGCAAAGTTATTAACCCAAGTCTGAAAACTGCTAAAGTAGCCCAGGTGACCTCTCAGAGGTCACAGGTAAAACATTGCAACAGGAACCTAGAAAGAAGCCCAGGATACTACGATTTTGGGGAATATGAAGGTATTCTCAGCCTTACCTACACAAATGCAGCCCAATTTCCGTTTTCCCATGCATTTCCAACGAAAAGGTCATGCTCCGTACCTGACCTTAGGCCATCGATATAAAAAATCCCGGAATATATGTTGTAGAACTCGGTAGGTCCATCAAGTGTATAAGTTTCAATCCGATAGACTCACCCCTTCTTACTTATGACACCTTAAACATTTTTGGAGGTGAAGTCGCTTAATCTGCTCTGGTGACCTGACCTGAGATGACCCAACCTTAAAATTTTGGTGAAAGCTGCGGCATTGATCAAGGATAAAGTGCACCAAGTACGGCGGCGTTTCGTGCCGCCGTTTTTTCGTGCCACCGGAAAACCCGAGAGGGGTGTTCAAACACCCCTACCGGGGCGAGGGTCAAAGTATGAACGTGTGAACAAAATGTTGATGCCGTACTAGGATATATTTTTACCGTAGCCCTAGCTAAAGTACCGTAACTCCGTAGTCGATGAAATATAACGTAGCGTTATTCCGTAGCGTAGTTTTGGCCAAAATCGAACCGTAACGTAGCGTAGTTCGGTAGCGTAACGTAGCGTATGCCATCTCTGCTCCCAACTGCCACATAGACGCGTCCGGTTTGTATAGTGTTGCAACGGGGAGGGAAAACGAAGAAGACTGCGCATCGGGGACATTGCGGAGGAACTTGATCTGGTGTGAAGATTACTCTTGCTAACAGAAAAATTTGAGCCGTTCCAAAACCCAAATGCATTGCTGGGTACATTCGTAACAGTTCCGACACTGGTGCATTTGCTACAATATGCAGCAGCAAGATATCGTGTTATTGCTGTTGTCTTGAGTTTGTTTTAGGTAGTTTTCTTTCTTCACCCCTACTCTAAAAAGTCTAATGTATCCCAGTTCAATGTATCTTAGAAAGCAAACATCATAAATGAAGACCCACACACATAGGCAGATCCAGGATTGCCGATCGGGGAGGGGCACCTTCGGGGGGGCGCCATTCAGACCAGGGGGCGACACTTTTGACCGGCAAAACCTATCAGGTGGGCGCCAAAACCTATCGGTGGGCGCCAGTTTTCGCATCCTCGGGGGGGGGTGAGAAGTGACATTTCAGGGGGCGCTATCGACCTTTCAGGGAGGCGCCGTGACCATTTCAGGGGGCGCCAAGGGTCGATTGGGGGCACGTGCCCCCTTTGCCCCCTGGATCCGCCTAAGCCCACACAACGTACACGCAGACAGCCGCTTTTCAAAATGTGAGATCAGGACATGCTGCTTTACTTAAAGCGAATGTGGCACCTTGGTCGAATCCTGGAATTTAGTGTAATTAGGCGTACTTTCAGCCGGAAATAATGAAACCACTCATGATTTCTCTGAAAAATGTACATTAAGCGCAATATTTTGATTTTTAAAATACTCCTCTAGGAAAAGAAATAAATATCTGCCTGTGGATGATGTCATGATCTGGCAACCACTACCATACTTGAAACACTTTAAGGGCTTCAATTGGCTGATGCTTATCGTGACGTCAGCATATGTCGTCACACCAGCAGCTCACAACAATGGCCGCCCGGTGAGGGGTAGATGAGGGGTAGGTGTCAAGTAGGTTTTAGCTTTTTTCTACGGAAATATCGAGTTCCAAGACAAATGATATATGGAGTACCGGGTTTTCTGACTTGCTTTACAACTTTGCTATCTCAATTAAAATCACGTTATGAAGGTGCCACATTCCCTTTAAGATCTAACCCACGGATTGAGAGAACGACTCCGTCACGCGGTGCCCTTGCTTACATTCAATGTGAAACTCGAGCCTTCTGTCCCTCAGCAGTCGAGACCTCCTGCACGAGAATGGTCTTTGAATTAACTGGGACGAACTTGTGAAACTTCTGGGTTCCTTTTATTGTGATGGCCTTATCAAAGCGTTTTCTGAGCTTAGTGGCTACTTTATATACTTCTTGTTTCAGCACATGCTTCACGTGGCTGGCAGTGTCAAATTTATCATTGAAGTAACCAAATTCAGATTCTGGAGCCAGAATTTGAAAATGATAAAACTATAATTCTTTACGTCATCATATTTGCCTGGCCACCGCAATTTGAATTATATGCAGTAGGACCGGTGTTGATCTTAAATTGGCCTCAGGTCAGGTCAAACTAGTGAATTTTTAAGATTTAGTTTGACAAGGCCATTCAATACATCATTCATTTTGGCTTGACGGGAGGATTCTAGTTATGACAATAATTTTCCTCTTGTTATATTCTGTAAGCCGTTATGATACAAAAATATGTTACCTTTGTATTCTTATGGAAACATACTTTGGCTTTTCGAGACCCCAAAAGTAGTCTCACCAAAAAGTTGTATTAACATTTTTTTGTAGAGATGAAGGCGGGCTATGAAACGCCATTTTCCGTTTTTTTTTTAGTTCCAAGCTAATATTGTAGCGGGACGGGTACCCCCCGCATCGACGAAGGTGGCCCGGGGCCTCATACCGGGGCGTGCTAAGGAATGGGGCAGTGGAATAGGCGCAGGAACCTTTCCAAGTTGGGGGAAAAAGTTGTCACCGCTGTTGTGGTCAGATATGATCCGGCCTATCACTTGATTTGTTAACGGAAAAGATCCGTAATCGGCTCAAAGTTGGGGGAACTGCCCCCAGTCCGAAAGTTGGGAGGCAGCCGCCTCCTGCCCCCCCCCACCGTTCCTGCGCCTGTGGGCAGTGGTTACAATTTATGGTTTCAAATGCACGTCACCATTATGTCCCAGCAATCCCAGCATTGATTGCACCCTTTTCCTAACCAGGGACGTTTGATACTGTGAGGAATCTTTGTACCTAGATTGAACGTCTGTGACTATCACACGTGGTTCGACCATGTTTGATAGTCACAAGACGGTGGGCCGCGCAGTTGACTTCACGAAAGTGGGATCGGGACGTTTGGGGGCTCAGGACTCGGTTTCTATTAACGACTCCATTATTTTTATTGCTGAATCTTATAGAGAAAGCCGAAAGGGTGGCGTGAGTTTCAAAAAGTCGGTAAAAATCATGAGTTTTTAATTTCTAGTGGTTTTGAAAAATTCAAATATGTATAATATATTCAAAATTCATCTTATTTTTTTCGTTAGACGGAATTCGTGAGTCGTCCTTAGAAGATCAAGATAACGTCTTCATAGTATTTTTAGAAACGTACAGGTAAAGTTTCGCTTTTAAACACGCGCCCTGCTGGGGGCGAAATTCGCCCCCTCCTGGTTTTTCGCAGATGCTCAAAAACAAAAAGACGCAGAACAACGAAACTTACGGTAACTTATCCCGGATCAACTTTGCACGTTTGACGAAATTTTCAAGTTACGGTCATGTCAGGTCAAGGAGCTATTTAGGGTCAAGTGACCCGACCTCAAAACCTAAAATTACGAGTTTGAAGCAGCGCCCAGGGAACATTAGCAAACTGATCAGTTTGAAACTTCCACAATATGATAATGTCATTAGGGTCTAAAAATCTGCTATCTCGGAATTTCGATATTGGTGACCTAAGGTGGGGTCAATTTTTTGGTCACCCCATTATAAGTCTATGGTGAAAAATAGAATGGACTCGTTTTCAGTAAATACTGGATAGATACGGCTGAAAATTCTCAAACTGTCTATTCTTACCACGATCTTGACCATAAAGTTGAGTTTTTGAGCATCTGACCTCTCAAAGGTCATATCAGGTCACGGGAGCAGGGAGTGATTGTTTTGCCAATAACGTCTCACTGAATTGAGATAAAGCTCCCATTTTGCTTGCATTGTGTTTATATTGTCACGGGGAGTCGATTGATATGCAACATGACCATACCAGGTCACTCTGTGACCCTGACCTAGGTCGAGGTCAGGTCATTTTGACTATTTGACCTAGCAAGGTCATATTATTATACATCATTCGATCCGCCACGGTAAGAGAAATCCAATGATGCATAAATATTTGCTCTAGCTCCCCAGAGGGCAGATCTAGAGAGGGAAACGTACACTGCTCTGTTGTAAGCCAATGGAGCATTCTTTGACCTATGCTGACCTCAATATTGACCTGACATAAAAATTATTGTTATAAATTCTCTTCTTCGTCTTGTCAAGAGCTTTCGATCGCCTCCCGTAATTTTCCTTTAGCTTTCGTGTGGATCGAGATACGGACGGGGGGGCGAAAAACGCGCCCCAAGCTGGGCGCGTCATGCAAGGGACCCCAGCGGGGTGCGTGTTAAGATAGGCATGTGAGCGCGTATGGTCAAAATGCCTGAGACTATAATTTTCAAACCGTAAGTCAGGGGGAGGGAATAAATATGATAATCGTCATCACTTCCATTAAGAATCCCCTAACAAAAAATACATAGAAGTCCGCAATATGCGGGTGTTATCGACTGGTCGATCTGGCCTGGAATGCCTCTGCTGGGTCCGGCCCGCCCGCTTGAGAATCGGTCGCGGCGCTCCTACAAGGATACTCTTACACTTTCGGTCTTTTGATAAAAATATCCGAAATTGCTTAAAAAATAGCCAAGTTGTTGTAGTTTACCTTTGGCTAAATGAACCAATCAAGTTGGTGCTGCTGGGTTTTCCACAACGGATCTGGCTCTTTTGAGTTTTATCACATAAAAACCTGACATCATTGCCTTTATCTCATCGCTCTGAGGGCGCGGGCCGGTGGAGTCTGTTACTTTCCTGGACGGGACCAAGGGCTGCAAACAGAATCGACCCCCAGGTGAAAGTCGCACGGGTCGGGGA
Organism: Lepas anatifera; assembly: GCA_034440635.1. Lineage (NCBI taxonomy): Eukaryota > Metazoa > Arthropoda > Thecostraca > Lepadidae > Lepas > Lepas anatifera. Next base: position 1,666,875 of record JAOTON010001814.1, on the reverse strand, counting down.
GAGTAGCTTGGCTCTTTTGTTACTTTATTGGCTCTTTAAAGCCAGGAAAAGCTGACAGCCTCACCTCCACCAGATTTAGTGGAGAACGAAAAACAGGCTCTCTCTGTTGGGCTGGCTGCTGATCCGTAATTTTCGCTTTTCCTTCTCTTTCATTCTCTCTTTAGACTTAGATGAATGTGTGTCAGTGTGACAATTTGTCTGTTTGCGTTAAGTTTGTGTCTTTGGGACTGACCGTTTGTATGTGTATCGGATTGAGCTTGTCTCGGTCTAACCGTCTATCTGTTTGTTTGCCTGGCTGATACTGCACTGTCTAGTGGACATCATTCTGACGAGTTGAAGATGAGGAGTAATCAAAGCTGTGCGCTCCCTCAAAACTTCCGAAACTGCTACCGCCACTTCCGCTGCCTTAGCTAATCGAAACCGCTACCGCCGCTGCCTTAGCTAGTCGAAACTGCTACTGCCGCTGCCTTAGCTAGTCGAAACCGCTACCGCCACTGCCGCTGCCTTAGCTAGTCGGAACTGCTACCGCCACTGCCGCTGCCTTAGCTAGTCGGAACTGCTACCGCCACTGCCGCTGCCTTAGCTAGTCGGAACCGCAGACGCTTCTTGCGCTGCTTTACTTTAGTGAGCATAACAAATGAATTTTGGACTCCAATATGTCTTAGTTTGCACATATGTTTGCACATAGTTTGCGCATAGTGACAGATATCACAGGTTCCTGAATTGAATTTTTGGGGCTTATCGACGCACCAACTGCCAGGGTCATATGGCGTCGCCAACTCTTTCCCTGTGTTGGAAGGGTGTTTTAGGAGCCACAGGTTTCGCTGATTTCTCTGATGTTAAGTACTTGCATGAGTTCGCTGATGTGTCCTTAAATCTATCCAAAAGAGTCGGGTTTTGTCTACTTTCATTTCATGATATTTCGATGATCCTATTTTCTGATTTTGATCGAGTTTTCCTTCTCCGTCAATGCTTGACTTGCATTTTTATTCAATTAGAGGTACCAAAAAGTTGACATAAACTAAGATATAGTAAGTTTTTTTAGGTTATGTTAAAAAGTGCTCTTTTTCTCCCGGGGTGCGCCTCAAAGGTGGTGTGCCCCTATACCAAAACTTTGGCAGCGCCCCTGCTCTCTTTGCAGCTGAACTTTGTCTTGTTTTCAGGTCATCTGTATGAGCTTTACCCTGTTTTGCAGGTCAGCCGGCCTGCATCAATGATCAAGTACAATCTGACCGAGTTTCCGGACGACCAGGATGGGGAATGTCCAATGGAAACCGTCAACACGGGACGCACACATGTCCGCTTCCACTCGGTGAGGGCAGCACACAGCGGCACATGTCCGCTTCCACTCATTGAGAATGGCACACAGAGACACATGTCTCGCAAAAACATGTGTTTAATTTGTTCCGGCTCTATGCAATTGAGTTAACCCGCGCCCCACCGGGGGTCCGGCGCCACCTTCGCCCCACCGGGGGTCATCGATGCCCCCCTCTAACTCCGAAAATATGGGGGTTAGCGCAAATCTGAAAAGTACATTAGAAAGCTCGCGTGAATTCAGTAAGAAATTACTTCACATGTTTAAGCGCTCAGGTTAATGGTTTGACCTCCAGAGGTCAAGTTAGGTCACGATAGGCTATTTTCACTCAAATATGCAATGGTTAAGAAAACTGGGCATAACTCTTATGCCATTAGAGCTATTGAGATCGGGTAAACTACATTGGATAGGAAAATGCCAGACCTTTCTACGCTGTTTAAACGTAATGACCTCCCGCCAGTGGTTTGACCTCCAGAGGTCACCTCGTGACCTCATATGATCTGAGGTCTTCAAAGGTCAGAAAGTGACCTTGCTGTATATCAAATGAAAACTAGTTATGAGACATACACGATGGTGTTTGTTTCAACGCTCTAACTTAATTAGGTCAAAAGTTATTGCAAAAATACTGTTTTTAACCCCTGGTGACCCTGGATGACCTTGGAGAGGTCAAAGGGCAAATATGGCCCCTGGGATCCGCAAAAGTGTGTCCAAGAACGGTTTTCTCTTTTCTGAGCAAGCTGAACATTTTCAATCGTTTTTGTGGCTTTTACATCATAAGACAGCTTTTTTCCCATGCTTTTTAAATGGGAGAGGTCACCTCGTGACCTGACCTTAGGTCACGAAATCGAAAAACCCCGGATATACACCTTGTAGACCCTGGCTGGGCCATAAACTGTAGGAAGTTTCAAATCGATCGACTGAAAAACGTAGCTCTTAAAGAGCTCAAAAGTTGAAGTGAGGTGACCTTGGTTGACCTCGCCTGGTGACCTGACTTTAGGTGACCCGGGGTAAAAAATTTTTAGGAATGTTGTGAAAATGATGGGGTGAGAGATAGAGCCCTCAATCGCGGTCCTGCGTTCAATCGTTTTTCTGCTCTCCCGAAAAAAACGTTAGGGGAGGGGGCCATCGATGGCCCCCGATGGGATGAGGCTTAAAGGACAATTGCACGCGCCGTTTTGGAAAGAAACGAGCAAAAATGAAATGAAAAAGATGATACCATAAATAGTAAACTAAAATACCAAAAAGTTTCTATTCAATTAAGTGGGGGAAATGGTAGCACGTAAGTAGCCATTCCGATCTCCTCAGGCTGCGACGGGTCCCGCGCCATTGGCGGACGCAGGGGGGGGGTATTCCAGCCATGGGCCCACCCCCAAAGTGCTGGAGAGGGCCAAACTGTATTTTAGTTCCCCTAAATGCCGGATAATTTTTTGAAAAAGGTGTTTACACTAGGTCTGTCGAGCAAAAAAACTCCCCCTCCCCCAGGGGAGCGATCATATACTTGGAGACGTAGCTTAAACTAGGTCTGTCGAACACCCGAATTGCACATCCCCCCCCCCAGGAGGAGAGGCAGACATGGGTTTGGCCCCCCAAAGCCCGGGTCTGCGTCCGCCCCTGTCCCGCGCAGGTGTGACGGGCCCAAGTCCGGCTCCGCTCCCAATGGCTCCGTCAAACGTTTGTCGTTTGTCACAACGTTTGTCACAAGTTGAACCTGTTTTGGCTGTGAATGAATTAGGAACACTCACGTCGGATATCCGTCACAAGTTGAACCTGTTTTGTCTGTGAATGAATTAGAAACACTCACGTCGGATATCCGTCACAAGTTGAATCTGTTTTGGCTGTGAATGAATTAGGAACACGCACATCGGATATCCATCACAAGTTGTACCTGTTTGGGCTGGAATGAATTAGGAACATGCACGTCGGATATCCGTCACAAGTTGAACCTGTTTTGGCTGTGGATGAATTAGGAACACTCACGTCGGATATCCGTCACAAGTTGAACCTGTTTTAGCTGTGAATGAATTAGGAGAGAGTCAGAATAGGTAAGAAAATGTCTAAATCCCTTCCGATAACTATAGGCACATTTCAGGGTACTTGTCTAGGCCCATTGTTGTTTAACATTATAAGTAATGACCTCACATGTCACATTCCATCTGAACTCGATGGGTTCCGGGTCACAGTTGTTCGCTGTGCAGACGACACACAGGTGGCTATCACTGGACCCCGTAGCAGAATAACAGCTATGCAAAATTGTTTGGAGAGGATACTAAACACAATGTGCACTTGGTTTCAACAGCATGGAATGATGGTTAATGCCGAAAAAAGCTGAGCTTTTACACTGCGGGGATCGCAGACAAATCGCAAGTCTAGCCCAGTCCCCAAGCATCAGATTCATGGGCGAAACGCTCAAATGTACCGATAAGGTTAAAAACCTAGGCGTTATAATAGATAGTAACCTCTCGTGGAAATATCGCGTCAAAAACCTGGCTGGTCGATGCTTGGGCATGCTACTAGGATTGCTTCATGCAAAACATGCTCTACCCCTTTCAGCATTGCCTCGTCTGATCGACTCACTCGTCATGTCACACATTAGATACTGTGTTCAAGTGTATGGCAGCGCAAACCCTTGTGTGCTTTCTGAACTACAGAAGGTGTTGAACTTTGCAGCAGGAGTGATATCTGGGCGTAGAAAATATGACCATATCTCCGATGTGCTTGGACAGTTAGAATGGCTGGCGATTCCTCAGTTGATAACCTTTTTCGATGTATGCTTACTGCATACAATCATCACGAACGAAACCCTCTCATCTATTAGAAACAACATATCATTCAACCACGAAATTATAGCTCGTGAAACCCGGCAATCATTGCAGCTGTCGCTCTATCGCCCAAATAACAACCATGGAAAACGTCAGTTCATATATAGAGCATCTGCAAAATTCAACCAGCACGTTATACCCAATGATCTTAATTATTGTCAGTACCGATGGGTTCAAATCTCGCATTAGGCAAGTCATAAGAAATCCCAGTTAGCAGCGCAACACAGTTGTTGAAATTATGCTTACATACTCAATGGTTATACTTATGTGTTATACTTATTATGTAACTGTTATGTGACTCTGACGATGGTTTCGGAATAGCCCTCATGGAGTGGAGAAAACTGGAAATGTCTTGTAGGCTGTCGAAATAAATAAAGGAACGCGCACGTCGGATATCCGTCACAAGTTAAATCTGTTTTGGTTGTGAATGAATTGGAATAGGCACGTCGAATATCCGTCACAAGTTAAACTTGTTTTGGCTGGGAATGAATTAGGAACACGCACATCGGATATCCGTCACAAGTTGAACCTGTTTTGGCTGTGAATGAATTAGAAACACTCACGTCGGATATGCGTCACAAGTTAAATCTGTTTTGGCTGTGAATGAATTAGGAACACTCACGTCGGATATCCGTCACAAGTTAAATCTGTTTTGGCTGTGAATGAATTAGGAACATGCATGTCGGATATCCGTCACAAGTTGAACCTGTTTGGGCTGTGAATGAATTAGGAACACGCACGACGGATATCCGCCACAAGTTGAAACTGCTTTCGCTGTGAATGAATTAGGAACATGCACCTCGGATATCCGTCACAAGTTGAACCTGTTTTGGCTGTGAATGAATTAGGAACACGCACGTCAGATATCCGTCACAAGTTGAACCTGTTTTGGCTGTGAATGAATTAGGAACACGCACGGCGGATATCCGCCACAAGTTGAAACTGTTTTGGCTGTGAATGAATTAGGAACATGCACCTCGGATATCCGTCACAAGTTGAACCTGTTTTGGCTGTGAATGAATTAGGAACACTCACGTCGGATATCCGACACAAGTTGAACATGTTTTGGTTGTCAAGCTACGGGCATCCCTTGGATTATGGCTGCCAAATTGCCAGGTTTTAGCTCAACATCCCTGGGCGCTCGTCTCCAGTGTGAGGCCAGAATGATTCATTGGGGCGTCCGTGTTCTCAAGCTTGGCAAATCAGTACCAGCTGGCGCGCTGCGACCTATATGGAATTTGATAAGGGCGCCCATAACTGCTCTTGTACAAGTTACACATACACAGTGTCATGAAACATCTGGCGTACTCCTTCAAACATTGACTAGTCATGATAATCTGAAGCGAACTCCAACCATTTTTGTTTTCTTGGCCCCTTGGATATTTACTTGTTCGTGGGGGTGACTGATCAGTTTATGACCTTCCACCCAAAGACCGCTATAAAGCGTCGACGCGCGATACCGTAGCTCTTCAGAATCGCCGGCGACACCCTCGCTAGTCACAGTCTCGTGGACGGCTGGCAGACTGCAGACTGAGCAGGTGGTCCTTGGTGCTGCGTGAGCGGTCGTGGTGCTGTGAGCAGGTCGCCCTTGGTGCTGCGTCAGCAGTGGTCGTGGTGCTGTGAGCAGGTCGTCCTTGGTGCTGCGTGAGCGGTCGTGGTGCTGTGAGCAGGTCGTCGTTCTTAGTGCTGCGTGAGCGGTCGTGGTGCTGTGAGCAGGTCGCCCTTGGTGCTGCGTCAGCGGTCGTGGTGCTGTGAGCAGGTCGTCCTTCTTGGTGCTGCGTGAGCGGTCGTGGTGCTGTGAGCAGGTCGTCCTTGGTGCTGCGTGAGCAGTCGTGGTGCTGTGAGCAGGTCGTCCTTCTTGGTGCTGCGTGAGCGGTCGTGGTGCTGTGAGCAGGTCGTCCTTAGTGCTACGTGAGTGGTCGTGGTGATGTAAGCAGGTCGTCCTTCTTGGTGCGTGAGCGGTCGTGGTGCTGTGAGCAGGTCGTCCTTGGTGCTGCGTGAGCGGTCGTGGTGCTGTGAGCAGGTCGTCCTTCGAAGCAGATCGATGCAGCTCAGAGATTTGCACGTTTTGGTACCGTTTTTGTACGAAAGCCTCCGTTGAGAAGATAATTAAACACGAAAAACACGAAAAAATCGACAAACAAATCGAAATCAAAATAGGGTCTGTATGTCGGAAACTATTGATGCACGATGTGGGGTATCTGCGAGTCAAAGTTGTGTCCATGTACTGCCTATTCGATGCAGGAAAACCCAGGCCGTAGGTTGCACGTGCTGGTCACGAGGTGGTGTCAAACAGGTCACTGTCGATTTTTGGGTTTTGCAGTTTTTCGACTGTAACTTGGGAACGGTTAGTGGTAAAGAGACGAAATAAAACGCACGGTGTGCTCCGAGCAAAGGCGCAACTTTTTTGTATTTACACCTTGCCACTAAATACAATATCTCGGAAAACCCCAAAAAGATAAAAGTGTTCTAAAATTACAATTCAAAATGGTCACACATTTGTTCAAATTTTCTATGTTATAATGTCTTTTAAATTCCGAAACATAGACACCGGAGCCTGAGGAGGCGCGGCGCAATTGCAGCCGACGAAGGCGTAGCGTTGCACCGCAGGTTAGGGAGACACCTAAACGCAGGTTAGGTGCGCCGCAGGCCGGATCGCTGCATAGGGAAAAGTTTAGGTAAGGTTCAGATACGTCATGAAAATTTCAAAGATCGCGGCGAAGACGCGGGGTGTCCGCGAGTGAAACTCGCGGACCGGAGCCTGAGGAGGCGCGGCGCAGCCGCCCGATGAAACGTAGCTTGCACCGCAGGTTAGGGAGGCACCTAACCGCAGGTTAGGTGCGCCGCAGGCGATTTGCATAGGGACAAGGTTAGGTAAGGTTTGGTTATGTCAGATAGCCTCGATTAGCGCGGCGAAGCCCGGGTGTCCGCAAATGAAACTCGCGGACCGGAGCCTGAGGAGGCGCGGCGCAGCCGCAGCCGACGAAGGCGTAGCGTTGCACCGCAGGTTAGGGAGGCACCTAACCGCAGGTTAGATGCGCCGCAGGCCGGTTTGCTGCATAGAGACAAGGTTAGGTAAGGTTCGGTTATGTGATGACAGCTTTGCACAGGAAAGGTCATCGAGGGACCTTGGAGCGACGGGAAAGCCAACTTTAAGGGGTTGGGGATAACGACGCACAAACTGGAAGTTGTAGCTGGATGCGCAAGGATAAATATGAGGCAGGAAACCCTCCAAATCAAGATAGGGTTTGTGTTTGGGGATCGCGACAGCTAAATATGATTGTGCTTTGTTTCCTGACAACAGCTTTTCAACAGGTATAGTGGGCTCAGCGAAACGAGCCGAGGCGGACCGGAGCCTGAGGAGGCGCGTTGCAGCCGCAGCCGACGAAGGCGTAGCGTTGACGCAGGTAGGTGCGCTGCAGGCCGGTTTGCTGCATAGGGACAAGGTTAGGTAAGGTTCGGTTATGTCATGACAGCTTCGCACACGGAAAGGTCATTGAGGGACCTTGGAGCGACGGGAAAGCTAACTTTTAAGGGGTTGGGGATAACGACGCACAAACTGCTGAAGTTTTATGCTGGATGGTCAAGGATAAATATGAGGTAGGGAAACCCTCCAAATCAAGATAGGGTTTGTGTTTGGGGATCACGACAGATAAATATGGTTCGGCTTGGTTTCCTCACAACAGCTTTTTGCAACAGGCATAGTGGGCGCAGCGAAGCGAGCCAAGGCGCTAGTCTCTACTATTTCAGATGAATTGGCTGAAAACCTTCATCTACTTGTTATCCCTGTGGTGGCATGCATTTACCTCTACTGACCTTAAATGTGACCTGACAATTGTTAGAATATTTTCCATATATATTATAATGGGCTATTCAACGCGCTTTACAGTTTTTCGCTATCTAGCGTGGTTCTCGAGACCTTAGGGGTGGGGGTTGGGTAACCGCCCTCCCGTTAATGCGAAAGTGGCTCAGATCCCCGTCAATGCGCTTTTTAAAAGAAAGCTTCAGCCGCAAAACGCGGGGTAGCTATTGTCCCTTTAAGATGACTGAAGACGAGGGAAGGCGAGCAGTCAGAAATCTGCATTCTGCTCAACACCTTTAGTTAGGCATTAGGTGTCACTGACAATCGGCGAGTAAGCATTTATCCCTGAAGATAAATGTGTCCCCATTTTTTTCAAAGTCGAAGTAGGTGAGTTTGGGAACATTTGATGCCTTCGGCCGCACGATGGAGGAGTGATGATTTCGGTGAAATTTACCGTTAACACGTGCATTGACGGGGTCTGAGCCACCTTCGCCTTGACGAGGGGCGGTTACCCGCCCCCCAAGATCTCGAGAACTGCGCATGGTAGCGAAAAACGTTAAACGGCGTTGGATAGCCCATCTACTTCTCTATCGAAAATATCTTAACCATTTTTTGGTCAGGTTACTAGAGGTCAAAACATGCCGTCATAGGGATAACATGTAAATGAAGTTTTTTGGCCATTACATCTGAACAAGTAAAGATAGATAAAAACGATTTAAACTATATGAATCCTCGCAGCAAGCCGAATCGAATGATATATAATATGACCTTGCTAGGTCAAATCAAGGATTTGACCTGACGTGAGGTCAAGTCAAGGTCAAATTGAGTAAAATACATATCATTAGAACTGCAATGACGATAAAAATATAATGCAGTTAAAATAAACGCTCTACTTCTATTCATTACGGAGTTATTCAGTTAAAACCATTTTCCCATGTATTTCCAACGGAGAGGTCATGGCTCGTACATGACCTTAGGTCATCGATATCAAAAATACCAGAACATATTTTAGAGAACTTGGTAAGGCCACTGTGTGATAGGAGTTTCAATCGGATAAGTTTACCCTCTTCCGACTTATGCTATCTTAAAGTTATTTTAGGTCAGGTCACTTGACCTGTACTGGTGACCTGACCTGAGATGACCCAACCTTAAAAGTTTGACAAGAGTTGTAAAAATGATGAGGGAAAAGGTATGGCAAGTACGGCGGTGCGTAGCGCCGCCGTTTTTTATTTGCGACAAACCTGAGGGGGGCGGGTGGGTACCCCCGTCAATGCGCATGTTAAACGATCCTTAAGGACATTTCCCACTGACCAGATGGATCCAGTTGAAGGTTCCCCCTTCCCACTCCTTGGACGAAAATGTTCCACCGCCACCGCTCCCAAATCGAGTTTGAACCATATCCGTCGACTTGCGACGTCACAGAGGATCAAAATGGGTCAAATTTTGCCTCATTTAATAAATCCTTCATAACTCGGGAACTATTAGACCTAGAACAAAGGCAAAGGCATCAATTTGGCCAAAGGTTCGTTTTGGCCCCAGAATTCCTAAATTGTATGCAAAATGACCCTAAAAGGTCACACCGTGACATTGACCTCAAGTCAGTGTCGATTAAAGATTTTTCAGGGTCTTGATGCACATCATTCGAAGCCTTGGGCCCTGCTCGTCACTACAATACCCTATTTGTATGTAAATGATTTATGCCGTGTCTTGGAACAGGCTGCATTTGATAATTTTGCTGATGATACAGCCACAGTAGTCACAGCACAAATTTCAATGCTTTTGCAGCAAAAAATTAACCGTGTTCTGCCTAAAGTTAGCAAGAGGTTTCAGTCACATCGTTTATCGCTAAACCCACCAAAATCTTATGCCAAAAATGGTTTAATTATTTAGAAGTATATCTGAATGGGGTAGAAATAGTAACCCCGTGTCCTAACCTGACGGTCGCTGACGGTCGGCGACGGTCGGCGACGGCCGGCGTCAGTTTGCAGAGTGGTAATTCTGGGGTTTTGGCCGGCAGAGAAAAGAACTTTGGTAGCAATCAGGCAGCTCAAGTTGCGACAAACTGTTGTTTACCAGCAATCAAAACTTAGCTGGCATCAATAACTATTAAAAGGATGGTTTAGGAGAAAAGGGTAACCTTATCCAGTTTCCATGGATTTTCAGCATGGATTTCAATTGGAATTATTATTCTAAGACACATATTACATTTATCGACTAAAAATTACAAATAACACAGATATTGGCTTCTGACGCAGACCCTCGGCGTCAGAAGTTGGACATTGTTCAACTTTTGCTGCGACGCGTTGCAACGTCGTGCGACGCGTTGCGGCAGTGCGTTTCATGTCCTAACCGAAAATCCCGGTAGTTGCGGCAGATCGAAGGCGTGCGGCGCCTTGCGTATTGGTTAGAACACCGGGTAAGAGAAAAGTTGGTTAAATACTTGGGCATTCTTGTGGTTGAACATGTATAATAGGTTGCACACGTGGCAGGTATGGCAGCTTTGATAAGTAGCAATTTGGTATTATTGAGTAGAGCAAAATACTATGTTGATTCTCGGGAACTGCTGTGTCTATATAATTATATCGTGCTCTCATGCTTCAATTACGGTGCTGTTGTATGGGGAGACAATTATCAAACACATTTAAATAAGTTATTTAAGCTTCAAAAAGGGCAATTCGAATTATTTCGCAGAAACCTTTCTTCCACCCAACAAATGGACTATTTGTTGAATTAAACTTGCTAAAACTTCATGATGTAGTTAGTGAACAGAAAATTGTTATCGTATCAAAAAATGTGAACCAATCGCTGCCAGCTGCTGTCTCATTGCTATTTTAATACCATCGTTCCAACAAGACGCGTTTGACTCAACATTTTCACATCTACAGATCATTTTTACTCTGATGCTGAGCCCTGAATGTCTAGAACTAAATATTTTGATCAATTTTTCCAAATCTTTATGATGTACGATTACAAAGGGCTGCATTGAAAATGTGTCGGAACACTTGATTAATCTGTATCGATCCCAGGAGGAAGGTTATTGCAATCTCAGTCTACATTTTAGAGTGGGCAATTAATCTATCATCTCTTTGTGTTCTTATCTTTGCTTTCGCACCATTGTGTGACTTGTCTTTTTCAGCACAGTTGGAGGTTTTTTACTTTCTATTGCATTAACCCACTAACTTGCATTATGAAGGACCCAATTCACTCTCGAATGTTACTAGACCAACTATTTTTTCGAGGGTGACTCGGGGAACCACTAACTTCTGTTTGTTTGTCTGCAGAGGCGTGATAAAAATAGAGCGGGGAGTGGTGCGACCTACAAACACAATACTGATAAACGTGTCCTAAATTGTTCAATGGAAACCTCGTAGTTTGGTCCCACGGGTAAGGAAGGGCACTCCTGCCTACCTATGAAATAGAAAGTGGGTAAAAGATAAAAAAACGTTTCGGGCTGAAAAAATGCTGGAGCGAAGCGGTTGACTTGACTTGAGTTGACTTGACAGTTGACTTGAGGCAGATTTCTGGAGCGAGGCTGATTGTAAGCAAATGTACCGGTCATTTTTCGATCACGGCAAGACTTGGAGTCGGCTGGAAGTCCGAGAGGCAGGGTGGATGGACTTTGATGGCTGGATAAGTGCATGTTCCATTACCGCGGCAGCTCGCTGGTGACAAGTCATAAGTCGATGACGAGCGAACTAAGTAATACGGTGTCTTATTATTTTACAAACCATAAAAAACAGGCCACCGTCACTGTTCCTGCCGGGCGACGCATTCTAAGCAGTTGCTGTGGAACCTCAATCGAGCGAATGGGCGATCTGTTTAACCCTTGCCCCGGTGGCGGGTACGAGCCACCTTCGCCCTGGAGGGGGTCAAAAAAGACCCGCACGATCTAAAAAACTAAGAGAGGTAGAAAAAGCGCAAAACAGCAATCGAAAGCTCTCCAAAAAATGGTATCGAAAATACTAAGGTCATTTTTCCGGTCAGGTCATTACCAAGGTCACCAGAGGTAAAAATAGGTCAAAATCGCTAACATGAGGTGCACTAAGAAGACCTCATTTATCTCAGAAACAAAGATAGCTAGAAACAATTTTTAAATACCAATCGAAAGCTCTTGAGTTTCTTTTTCATTGCAGTGGCAATGATTTTCGAGTCAGGTCAAAACCTAGGGAGTTGCAGGTCACTGAACATTGGGAATGATTTTGGGAATGTCTATAGCCACCCATGCATAAGGGCGTTTCCTTTTTTGCTAATAACTTCCAGACCGGGCCAGATAAAGCCATAGTTGATGCACCATTGCAATCATCCGTCAATACGAATCGAATAATATGTAAAATTTGTATGCCAGGTCCAGTTAAAAATTGGCTTGACCCAGGTCAACGGTTTGACCCAACTTGACCTGGTGTAGTAATGTTGTGTATCATTTGACTTGCAGTGACCATACAAACACTACGGTGACACTATAAAAGCTCTATCTTTCTTTATTCCAACGTTATAGAGTAAAACACCGAAAAATGTTTATTGGAACTTAGGTGACCTTCCAAAGGCCACAGGTAAAAAATATTGATATAGACTTCATAATTGGGCTAAGAGCACGTCCTAACCGATATTTGAAGTTTATTCCATCCATACTTACTGAGACAAGCTCATTTCGTGATTTCCCTCATACATTTGCAATGAGGTCATGCTTTGTACATGGCCTGAGGTCACCAATATAAAAAATCCCGGAACATATATTGTAGCTCCTGGTGGGCCCATTATGTGGTATGAGTTTCAACTTATTCGATTCACCCTCTTTTTAGTTATGCAGTCCTAAGCTTTTTTAGGTGAGGTCAATGCACCTGGCCTGGTGAACTGACCTGATGTGACCTTGAGCTAAAATTTTCAGGAAAGATGTAAAAATATTAGGGAAACAGCTAGACTAAGTTTGGTGGCGCTGTGCGCTTCTGTTTTTTCACCACTTCGGAAAAAGCCGAGGGGGTCTAAAAAACCCTCATCTGGGCGAAGGGGAAAGAAATTAGATTTAAATCGGCTTAACCGTAAAATAACACGCCTTGCAATGGGGACAGGCGGCGCATTGGCATATTAGGGACAGTGCCACGGGATGACATTTCGGTAGAAACCTTTGGTCTCACAGAATCAAAACACCCAGCTGTTGTAACTCTGTCAGAATTCCCAGGGTTCTCCAGAACCCGACAGAGGTCTCTGTCACTGTCCGGAGAAGTCGACAGCGTTGTCCGCGCTATCCGTCGGTGCCGCACCGTCACTACCGCGTTTTCTTTTCATGGTATGCGGAATTCCACGGAAATGAGTGTGGCGCCTCTCGAGTATGACATAGGAATATATCCCTCTATGCCACAGTGAGGGCCGGCTTGAAGGGACAGCTGAGTATGGGCCACGTATTGGTCGGCAGTATTTTGGCGTTTGTGGCTGCAGCTGATTTAGAGTAGTAGCCGAGATGTGTGTTCTGAAGAACTGCGGACGGACGCACAAACGGCCGCTCAAATGCAGTTGCACACTGAAATGACTGACCTGTTGATTGGCTTCAGGGTGATGTGTGCTCCTTCCTTCAGGGCCGGTCTATTTGGGAGAGCCGCAGCACACTGGAGAAGGTGCTGGCCCTCTTCTGTCTGATTCTGGCCGCCATCTGCATACTGCTTCTCTTCCTGATGTCCAGACTGGATAGTGACGTCATCTTTCCCTACGACCACAACCTGGACCACCTGCACCACAGTGAGTTCCTTCGCGCCGCTACAGGTTCCAAACGCGTGGGCTGGCGAAAGGAGCTGCACTGTTGTCCTGCGAGCCATCTTGTTACAAAGAAAGAAATTATCACGGGAAAAGCTAGAGGCAAGAACACAAAATCTCCACATTTAGATGCAGTTGAAAAACATGCAAAAAATCACTTCACTGGCACTAATAATCATCTTGTATCGTTTATTCGATTTGTCTGCAGAATATACTCGCATAAGGGCTGTTCTGTGCAAAATCGTCCACCAAATGTTTTCATAGCCTCCGAAGCTGGTAAAAAGGTATAATTGGCCCACAGAAGTAGCACCACTGCCCAAATCTTAATCGTCTGTGACTTAGATAGATGATAGATAGATATATTTATTTTCTTCCATTCTCACACTTTGTGAGGGCACATACACTTCGAGATTGGCAGAAGCGAAAAGCAATTTGGCGCCACAACAATAACAATACAAAACAGCATACATATATTCGCATAGATACATTGACTTGAGGTATAGGTTAGAGTTCATCTTAGGCTGCACAATTGGCCGGCATGGTCATCATTAAACAAAAACAACTCTGGTTTGAATCAAAATAATACAATGGAAATTGTGTCATTAATTGGTCGACGATATAAACTTAATTTCTGTCTGTAGCCTCTAAATGAGTTTTGACCTTGAGCGGAGGGGCTGAGGTCGAATAAAAACATAATTCTGATTGGTATTGGTGTCCTGAGGCGAGGAGCATGATCATAATTTGACAATGTATATACTGCCCTGTCTCCTCGAATTCGAGGTCTGGCTACACTATGACCGAGAATTTGGGATTTGACTTACCTGTTTCTGACGGAGGGCTGTGCCGAATATATAATTGAAGTGCATTCTTTATCCAGGATTCGAGGGGGCAGGCCAGTCAATACTTTGTCAAAGACATAATTCCGACCGATATTACCTGAACCGATTTTTCCAAAATCCCAGTGCAAAATGACCATGCATGTGTATTTTGCGAACCAAGGAATATCATTGTAAATACTTTTATAACTGTAAGGACAAGTATGGGATCCTTTGTCTCTAGTCTTTGCAGCCGAAATATGCCCTGAGGCTATAAACTGATATTTGCCTGCCGACTGACCTGTACCCGTGTGATTTGATTCAAAATGTAGTTGTGGAATTTTGGATATGTCTCATTATTGTTGAGGATTGTTTTATTACCTGGACTTTGATCTCGAAGGTCCTCGCTATATTTTCGCCATATGAATAGCCATGTTCCGAAGTGTTGTATGCTGGCTGCCGCCGCCTCATGAAGTGCGGCCAAAACGATTTGATGGAGATGGTGGAAAGACGAACTTCAAGAGCGTGACGACTTCTCAACAGTTCTAGTCAACGCTGAAAAATTGGCTGCGAGGACAGAAGCAAACGTTCGTTTGCCGAATAGCTTCCATCAGTATGATTTGATTTGCGTGCCGATTTAAATGTTCCTATGGTTTTTGTCATTACTTTTTCATAGTTTATTTAAGTTCAGTGGCTAAATTTAATATTCTTATGTACCTACCTATAACGGTCTGGGTTCCGAAATTGGAAACACTTCTCTCCACCGAAGCACCCCCAAGTGTAAAACACTGGTGTCTCGTGTATTTTAACTTTGCACTTGTTCGTCAAGCAAGTCGTAATAACATATGACTACAGCGAATGGCTGTTTTCCAGGAATCACCATCACATCCTTGACATCACCACTCCTTGAAAAGATGTTCCACGCATAAAGCTGCGACCGTTCTGGACGGGCCAGTCGCATCCAACCTTCTGGTCTCGGGAACTAACGACGGCTGCTAGATCATCGCCTTGACTATATCTCTTCCCCTCGTTTATGGCCGTCAACTGTAAAAATATCTAATGAGGTTTGCAGGATTTTCCTTCCGAAATGCCGATCATGGTGCCCTGTGAAAATTTTCCTTCGAAGCCAGCCCTTTGAGTGCACCACCAACGCCGCCGCAAGGGTCTTTGCAGTGCGTCATAGCGAAAAGAGCCCTTCAGAGGGCATGTTAAAATCTTCTTTCTTTTAGCTGCGCCATCAAGTCTTCGAAATATTTGCCATAGCTTGATTGTGCCATTTTCTAGCGGGTAGAGTCTAGTCCTCTATTGTCACTTTGGAGCCTTCTCACATTGTTTCTGGTGTACCTTTGTGAGCGCCGCGGCCTGTACTTCTTAAATAGAGAATCAACTACAGATACTCTACAGATATCATTCAGCTGGTCCCCACCGGCTTCGGATTCGCCTGAAGCGCCGTCAACAGTGTTCATTGGAGCTTCTGCGGACGAGTCTATGGAGCCGACGCACATAGGCCCTAAATGCCTCTATCCGTGGCCAATATTTTGAGAATGCAACTTTTAAAACACTTCTTTAGCTCATGTCCCGATGAATAATTCTTCTCCGCATTTGAAACAGGCACGGAAAACCCGAACCGTGCTCTGAAAGTTCTTGTAGAGTTGCTTGAAACAAGCGCTCGGGCGCGAACCGCAGACCAAAGATCAGCCGCGAAAACTACATACATTTCAACATGCTTAAAATCCACCATAAAAGCAAGAACGGGTCAAATTATGGTAATACCATTTTTGTGTTCAGTTCAGTTCAGTATTTTAAGAAAAAATCCACACGATGTAAAAACAATGGGGTAGCTTTTCGTGTTTCCATGTCAGTCATTAAAAGAAGGCAACACTTAAGATAAGATAAAAACTTGGGATAAAAGACAGATAAAATCATGCATGCAGAGAAAAATGACACATAAAATCATACTTAAAACAAAAACGATCACTGTAACTCTCTCATCTGTCAATCCAGCAGCATGCATCTTACAGTTGCCTTAAAAGGCACGTCTTCTCCTACGTCCAGCTCGTTCAGCAGAGCTGCCCCCGGTAGGCCAGCCTACGCCACCCGGCTTCAGTCCGGATCCGCGGGAGGGACAGCTCCGCTGACCGGCGTGTCGCGTGGTTGTGAACGGTGTTGCGTGGTGGGCCTATGGTGTTAGCTATGTATGGTGGAGTGCCAGTGCGAATGGTTTTGTGAAGTGAGGGAAGTGTGTGATAGTGAATGAGGCTGTTTGCGTCCAGCCACTTCAGCCGCTCAACAACATCGAAAATGTGGTCGTGTTTCCGACGTCCAGTGATAACCCGGGCGCAGAAGTTGATGATTTTTTTTTAATTTTGCGAATCTGAGTAGGGTTACATGAGCCGTAAACGCACATACAGTAACGAACAACAGACAGAACTAGAGATTGGACGATTTGGGGCATCAGCTGAGCCGGCACAACATGCCGAACGTGAGTCAATGCGATTAGAAGGCCGTTACATTTGTTTTGGACCGAATTTACGTGTTGTTCAAAATTTAGGTGACGATCAGGTAATACTCCAGGACTTACTACTTTTGAGTCGTTGATAGTTGAGTTTCTGAATTTAAGAGTAACTGGGGGAAAATTTCGTAGCATCGTTTTTGTTCCTAGAATCATCATCTGATATTTGGCGGTGTTCACTTTCATTCCGTTGGCACAGAATCTAGTGCAATTTCCATTGAAGAAGAGAATCTAGTGCAATTTCCGCTCGCCGAATAAGATTTTGCAAGTCTTGGTTCTTACCAGTTATTCGAACTGATGTGTCATCTGCGAATTGCGTGATGACCACGTCGTCTTCGACGTGGAGAGAAAGGTCGTTGATGAAGAGGAGGCATAGCACGCAAGAGAGGCTCCCCAGCTTGAAAAATTCCTATGCTATTGTTTTTTTAGCCAGATCGTATTACTGCACCAGTGACGGAAGATTTGAGCTGAACTTGTTGGGTATGACCTCTCAGGTAGTTTTCGAACCAAAGTGTATCAATGCCATAGAGGTCTAGCTTTTGGAGTAATATTTGGTGTGGGATGACATCGAACATCTTGGATAAATCCAAAAGAGCTAGAATTGTAATTTCGCCTGAATCAATCGCCCGAAAAACATGGTCGGTGATGACGTTTAAGGCAGACTCAGTAGACAAATTTTGTCTATAACCATGCGGAGTATCCGAAAATAGTTGGTTGTTTTCGAGGTAGTTAACTAATTGATTTTGAACGACTTTTTCTATCAGTTTCATCGGTGGTGGCAATATAGTGATTGGTCTTGTGTCGGCCGGTCCAGCTGGAGTTTTAACTTTTGGAATGGGGGTTATCAGCGCACGTTTCCATTCGGAGGGAATTTGGCCAGTGACAAGACTCGAGTTAATTATGTCCAAAAGCAAAAATCCAAAAGAAGAAAATAATGTTGAGAACATAACTATGCTCAGACCATCACTTCCGGTGTTGTTGGACGGCTTCATGCTGAAAAGTGTGACGTGCAGAGTCTGTATGTCGATGGACTGGACGGTGAATGTGGACGTGGTGACGCGAGGCAGTCGCACTGGAACGGGGGTCGGTGGAGTGGGAATAGAGGCCGCGATGTTTGGTCCAACCGAAACGTAATAGTCGTTGAGTGCATCCGGGGTCATATCAAAGGGTACTGTTTTTTTGCCCAAGATGGGTCGCAAAAGCTGCCAAAACCTACCACGACCCTTTTGTAGAATTTCATTCTAAAAAATGGCGCGAGTCTCGGCGAATAACGGCTTTGCTCAAACGGTTCAGATTGTGTACTCGAGACGGGACCCCTGCACCAGTGCTACTTGCCAGTGCAGTATATTTTATAGACCATTCTCTCCACATGCTAAAAAAACTGTTTGATTTTCAAATACAAAGAGAGGGATTTAAAACTTGGCCAGCATCGGCCCTGCATAAAACTTCCATCAATCGATTCCCCAGGATGAGCTCTACAAGGGCAAGTCAAAATAGCTTGCGTGCACTTGCAGTCCCGTGCTCCAGATGACATATCACGACTCGGGTTGTAGCTCCAACCAAGCCGCTGGCGCTGCGGTGCTAACACAACGCAGTGGCTTACGGAATGGAGGCATGGATCGGCCCAGAGTGATCAACATGAGTGGACTATCAGAGATCGATGCTATAATAAGTTCTCAGAAGTGCTGAAATTAGTTTAAAAGATTTAAAAACACTATAACCGTCTCAATTTTTGTATTGACTATTATGTTGAGTGTTATCCGAATATCCGGAGGGACTGCCGACAACTAAACATTTATTACACAAGAAATGCGCCTGCTAGGTAGGTATGCCAATCTCGGGATTGGGATCCTGCTATTTTCAAAAAGCCCGAAGCCCGGGATTAAGGCTCTCGTGTCGTAATCCCGGGATTCCGACATTTATTCTAGTTCTTTCACGCAATGCCGAGACAGCAAAATACGATACTTTAGAATCCTGTTTTGCTGCATATCACAAGTCATACCATGTGTGGTGAATGCCTGTCAGATTTTTTCTTCCAGATGAACTCGGTCGCTGTAACCATCAGAGTTCTGAAGTGTCCTAGGGATCCAATCAGGAATCGAATTTCCTCGTCGTTCCCACTGTCACGGGCCAACGCAAGATGCACTCGAGCTGCTCAGGTGACTTACGTCCCATAGTTGGCGACACTGCGATATCGCATGTAGCGGAGGGGGAGACGCGGACTGACTTTCACGGACTGATATGCCTTGAGTAAACACATCATTTATTCTACTCTGCGTGTTAACCGGCGCTCTGGATGGGCCTCGGAGACTCTTCCATCTATTTTTCCGGGATAACGAGAGAACCGCTCTTGGCCAAAACACGGCAATCGGCCACATTTTAGAGAATTTAACAGCGCGTCGAATGGTGAAATAATTTTTAAACCGGTCGAATTTTTTTAATGATAGGCTTCCAAAGTGGTATCAGAGGAACACTCACTCTGCCCCATTTCCATTTCTGGGGTCCGATAAGCGGAGCCCATGTAATTTTTTTAGGAATAGTTAAAGATTTTAGCCATGTTTGCCGCCGACCTGGGTTCTGATGATAATTGGAGTTTTAGGGCACTGCTGCTGCTGAGGCTTTATGTGCCCCCGACCTGGGCTCGAACCCAGGTCCAAGCCAAAGTTTTTCGCCGAGCACGATCTGCAAATTCGCCGAGATCGTTGCAGGCCCTCGTTTTTTCTGAGATGGAGGTGTTAGACGAGTAAGAAGGACAATGGTACAAATTACATGCCTACGAATGTCCTACTAAGCTCCGCATATGACCGAAAGCAACATGTTCTCGTCATCGTAAAGCGGCCGCATTCCCGAAATTATATCATATAAATGTTACAACAGAACAATAACGGCAATTCTCAATAACTATGTCGAGTTCGGGAGGGAGGCAATATTGCGCTCAAGCTATTTGAAAGCCCGGCGAGATGCGGCAGGTGATTGATTACCTTAACCCGGCACCGCCATTACGAACATTTTACCCCTACGTACTTTAACCCGTACGAACTTTTTACATTACGATCATTTTACCCCTACGTACTTTAACCCGTACGAACTTTATCCATACGAACTTTTTCCATTACGATTATTATACACGTACATACTTTATCTATACGTGCTTTAGCCATACGTACTTTTGCGTACGTACTTTAGGCATACGAACTTCTTCCTTACGTACTTTGGTCCGCAACCCACTCGGATTTACCCCTACGTACTTTAACCCGTACGAACTTTTTCCATCAACTTTTTACATTACAACATTTACCCCACCCTACGTACTTTAACCCGTACGAACTTTTTCTATACGAACTTTTTACATTACGAACATTTTATCCCTACGTACTTTAACCCGTACGAAAATTTTCCATACGAACTTTTTCCGTTACGAACATTTTACCCCTACGTACTTTAACCCGTACGAACTTTTTCCATACGAACTTTTTCCATTACGAACATTTTACCCCTACGTACTTTAAACCGTACGAACTTTTTCCATACAAACTTTTTCCATTACGATTATTATACACGTACGTACTTTTTCTATACGTACTTTAGCCATACGTACTTTTGCGTACGTACTTTAGGCATACGAACTTCTTCCTTACGTACTTTGGTCCGCAACCCATGTATAGTCTACATGTCCTGCAAGTTTCAGCTGCGTCACGCCGCGGCAATGGTGGTGGCGACATATTATACAAGGGCATGTCGCGCGCGCTGCCGGTCGGGGGCGGCGGCCGTCGGCAAAATATGCCTGGAGGAGCGGAGGGAGGTGGGCCGGGGCACGGCTAAAGTGCAGTGCATTGATTACAAGTAATTAAATAGGTACTTGATAGCACTGCTTGTCAACTGGTATTTTTAAATAATTGCCGTTGACCGCTTCACTCAATAAATTGTGAAACGTGCAGTGGTTACAGGATGGGAAAACCAATCAATTTGCTGTAAAAATGACACCCAATTATCCATGCAAATTGTGCTTGACAATCACCATCCCATGATGCTCAAATATAAACTATTTTTATCTATGTTCATGCCTTTAATTTAACAATGGTTTAATACTGTGGAACTTTATTCAGGCTTCAAGAAGTGACATGCTGAATAAATTGAGAAGCTATTTGGAAAAGATAGCCAATAGGGCTGCTCTACAGTCTAATGGAGATAGGGAAAGCAGTTTGCCCGGATAGTCACTTGATGTAAAATACCTGTTCACACGTGTGAGTGTGTGCTGTCATGTGCCAACTCGCTTAGTCGACCAATATTCTATCTTATGTATATGTTCTGGTGATAATATGTTTGGAAGCTTCCAATCACAAATATCCCTGTGGTGGAGCCATTTTCTTCCCCCAATACGTAATCATTACTCGTAAGCGCGACGTGCTGGAGCACCTGGGCATACCCCTTCCCTCTCCCTCTCTTCAATTCAAACCAGGGTTCAATAACGTCTTAAATGTCTAGCGTATCATGCGTATACGTTTTAGGCGACTGGCCATTACCTAGAGCATCCATCCAAACCCATCTTATTACCGTATGTAAATATCCTTATTTTTGTTGCTGACCTGGTGTCAAATACCTGACAGCCATGCCCGCTGTGGTCATGTCTTGACAACTTTAAGTTGTACACGCAATATGTGAGAAAAGATGTTTCGATTGATACCAAAATTATTCTTGTAGAATTCACTCTTCCTGAGAAACTTAATCATGTCCCCACTTTCGACTCCGTTAGTGCGGCCGTCCTCAATCATATCTGAGGATACCGAGACGCCTGGGATTTCTCAGTCCCGGCGGTGACAAGCAGTATGCGTCGTTTTTCATCTTCTTACGATAATTTCGTGGACAGTTTCAGCAGCCCGAGGCATCAGATTCATGTGCATCAGCCACCAGCTGCCCTGGCTACTGTCCTGGACATTAATCAGCGTTACCGACCAGGCCTCTCCACCGCCACCAGCGGACTGAACACTGACAGATGAGCTTTGTTAAGCTCGCCCGGCGAAGGCCAGTCGCCGCGGCTGACTGTGACAGAAACAATGCAGAGCAGCCCGATTAACCCTTGCCCCGGTGGCGGGTACGAGCCACCTTCGCCCTGGTGGGGGCTAAAAAGACCCCCACGATCTCAAAAACTAAGAGAGCTAGAAAAAAGCGCAAAACGGCAATCGAAAGCTCTTCGAAAATGATATCGAAAATACTTCGGTCATTTTTCTTGTCAGGTCAATATCAAGGTCACCAGAGGTCAAAATAGGTCAAAATCGCTAATATTAAGTGTACTAAGAAAACCTCCTATATCTCAGAAACTATAATAGCTAGAAACATTTTTCTAACACCATTCGAAAGCTCTTGAGATGTGCTTTCATTACAGTGGCATTCATTTTCGTGTCAGGTCAAAGCCTAGGGAGCTACAGGTCACTAAATATTGGGCATATTCTTGGGAATGTCCATAGCCACCCATGCATAAGGGCGTTTACTTTTTCGCTAATAGCTTCCAAACCAAACAAGATACAGCCATAGTTTATGCACCATTGCAATCCTCTCGTCAATACGAATCGAATGATATATGATATTGCTATGCCAGGTCAAATTTAAGAATTTGACCTGACCCAGGTCAACGGTCTGACCCAACTTGACCTGGTATAGTCATGATGTGTATCATTTGACTTCCAGTGACTATACAAACACTTTGGTGACAAAATAAAAGCTCTATCTTAGTTTATTCAAAATTTATAGAGAAAAACACCAAAAAATGCTTATTTGACCTAAGAAGACCTTTTAAAGGTTACAAGTCAAAAATTTTGGTATTAGCTTCAGAAATGGGCTAAGAGCAAGTCGCAACCGATGTTTGAAGTTGATTCCATCCATACTTACTGAGAAAAGCTCATTTCGTGATTTTCCCCATGCATTGTCAATGGGAGGTCATGCTCTGCACATGACCTTAGGTCACCAATATCAAAAATTCCGGAACAAATGTTGTAGCTCCTAGTGGGCCCAAGATGTGGTATGAGTTTCAACTTGATCGATTAACCCTTCTTTTAGTTATGCCGTCCTAAGTATTTTTGAAGTGAGGTCACTTCACCTGACCTGGTGACCTCACCCGATATGACCTTGAGCCAAAATTTTCAGGAAAGATGTAAAAATGATGAAGAAACAGCTAGACCAAGTTTGGCGGCGCTGCGCGTCGCCGTTTTTGGTCACTTCCGAAAAACCCGAGGGGGTCTAAAAGACCCCCCACCCGGGCGAAGGTTAACTACCTGCGTAGACAGGCCTGCTTTTGGATGTGGATTTCCGTAGAGACCTTAGAGGAAATTTCTAAGCTACGGTAAGTATAGGTGATGAATAAATTGGCTGATGATTACGTATGTAATCAATTTCTGACATTGGCGTCAAATGTGTCCTTTTTATTGCATTTCAGTATTTTCATAGGCCCTGGCGATGGTGGTCTAGCAAATCGTTGGACCGCTTGGCAAATGCCTATATAGTTGGTATAAATACAAGGAAGTTTGACCTTCACCTGTACATTACTCTTTCTATCTCTTTGAAGCCCAACTCAACGCAAAAACGCCTCGGTAATCATGAATCTAATGTCTAGTTTATCTATGCGAAGTGCATGTTTTCTTGATGTATCTTGAACATCGTGGCTACCAAAAAAATCTGTTGACCCAAATTATAATTTGAGGGCTCGGAGTGGTTCCGTCCATGTTCTAAGTTTAGACTAGCCTAAATAATTTGGGTAAGAGAGGTCAATTAGCACTGCTCACAATGAGTGTAGCGAATCTGAAAAATTGTTTCAGATCAAAATTGCACGCTGTTTTATGTTGTGTCAGACCTTTCTGAACATGACCATTTCACATAGACAAGGGGGCCTAGGGGCTGAAGCCCCCTCCCCGAAATGTCAGTGTCTATAGTTAATACAAAGCCGGAGGCTGTTCCGAGGCAATGACAGGGAGGCTCTAGCCCTCAGCCTTCCCCCGAAACAAAGTTCTGGATCCGCCACTGATCGGGGTAATTCTGGTTAATTTCTTATTTATGCTAAACAATTTTTTAGTCCTGTATTGCTTGGCTCCCTGTGACTTTTCAAACGAGATGTTTTATTTCTGCACAACATATTTCATGTCTACACTACATACAACAGGTATATTTAGAAAGGCTTTCAGAGTTAAATGTCATTTAGAATTTTCAGATAATGGTAATCTTCCATTTAAAATCATGGGAATATTTCAGTATTTATTTGCCACAGAGAGGCAGTTTTTTCCTTGCACAGCGTTGTTCCCATATCAAAAGCTACTGTTGATATTAATCCTCTCATATAATTTTGAAGGAAAATAAGTATTTGGCCATTTCAATGAAAGGAACGTTGTTTTTGATCTTATGGCTCTTGACCACAAATGGTGACTACTGCAAGAGCAAGGAAGCATTTGTCGTTAATAGAAGTTATTAAGATCTACCGCAAGCTGACCTTCCCACTAACAGGGGCCTCCTTACACAGGCTCTGAAAATACGGGATTTAAACACGCAAAGCACAAGAGCTGTCTTAGCATGGGAAGTCGTGCACATCATTGGACGAATGATGAAGGAAGTTTGGTTGAGGGTAAACGAGTGCATGGAACCAGCCATCGTGAAAGATCTATACCTTTTTGCTTTCGATTTAAAGTTCAATTAAAAAAGTTAAAATTCAAATTAAAATTAATATTCAATTTAAAGATATCAAACTCCAATTTAAAAAAGATAAATAGCAATTTAGAGAAGTAAAATTAAAATTGAAATAGAGGATCGTAAGTTCAAAGGCTGCAAGACACGGAACGTGCGCTCATAAATAAATGTATATTTTATCACAGATTTACACTTTTGTGCGTGCAACCTAACAATGGCAGGATCATCCGAATCCTCCATCATTTTTGAAGACCTCGAAAACTTAGCAGTAGAATTTTCGATGAGTGCTCCAACAAATTTTACCCTCGAAGACCCCAAAAACGTGGGGTCAAACGGGGTATCAAACGTGGGCACTACAAGAAGGTCAGGAGAGACGTAAGGGATCGAATCGTAACTTGCTAAAATGCCGGGGGAGATTGGAAGGTGGCTGCAACGGCTAACGGTGTTGCCGTCCAGACAGCCTATGGCTACATCACCAGGCCATCTGGTGAATGCCCCCTGCCGCGTGGTGGAACCAGGAATAAGAAGGTGGGGCCAATACATCTGGTAAAACTGACCAGCTACGTTGAAGAAACTCCGGCCATCACTCTGAAAGAAATGGGTGATAAGCTTCGGGCCGAAACAGGGGTTTAGCTCTCCATCCCAACCATGCACAAGCACCTGAATGGACAGCTGTATACTCTCAAGAAAGTGGTGCCGGAGCCTGCCAGTATGAACAGTGATCTAAACAAAGAAACACGGGCAGAATATGTGCGTAAACTCATGAATGCGTCTGGAATGGGGAAGACCATCATCTACATGGATGAAACAAACTGCAATTTGTTTCTTCGTCGCTCGGAGGGTCGCTCCCGGAGAGGAACACGCTGCAGCATGAAGGCAGCCGCCAGCAATGGGCCAAACGTCCACATCATTGGTGCCATCAGCCAAATTGGTTTGGTATACTGGTCGCGACGTCGCGGCTCTCTCTTGAAAGAAAACTGCGGCGAGTGGCTACGACAGGCGCTTAGGAGATACCCGGAGCGCCCTGACCTGCTGGCCGTCGTCTGCGACAACGCTCCAGTCCACTCGAGGCTCGAGGCTGTCGTCGCTGAGCCCGACTTCGCCAGCGTCCAGCTTATTCGGACTGCACCCTACAGCACTCCACTCAACCCTATTGAGGGGTGCTGGTCGGCCACGAAAGCCAACATGAAAAGGGAGATGGCGAGCAGTTTCTCAGCGGTGATGGAGACCGAGCCAGGCGTCACGCAGTTGGAGCACCGCCTGCGCTATCTGGAAGCGAAGATCTATGGCGCAATGGAAAAGATCACTCCCCTGATGTGCCTGCGCACCTGCAACCACGTGCAGCGTCACTTCGCCGGCTGCATGACTCTCGCTGATCTGGCAGTGGGCGTGTAGATGTAGAGTTATGAGCCTGTTGTGTAACTGTGCTTCTCTCTTTCCTGAAATGGTCTCAACAGCGATATAGGTTGATTGTGTGTCACGCTTTGTACTGTGTATGCTGTATATCTGGTATGGTGTAGAATTGCTAATACAGCTGCACTTCCTGTTTTCGTTTTGTCTGAATTGTGAGAATATTAGAAATTTGAACAATGCAACTATCCAAACTATCTGATTCTCTCCTTTATTTCAAGAAGGAAACCCATTTGCTCTACTACTGACTACTACGACACAGTAACATCATTATCTGGAATAATTGTTTATGGTTTATCACTGACCGATGCAATGAGTACAGTAATTAATTTCTTACAATAACCTGGGGACGGGCATAATCTTAGTATTGAAATGGATGTTTTAATTCGAACTTCTTTTTAATTTGAAAATATCTTTTAAAATTGAGTTTTGTTTTTGAAATTGAACTTCAATTTTCAATTTGAATTTAAAATTGATCATGTCCTCACTGGCCTGTCCCCTCGAATTGGGAAATTTAAAAAACACTGAAAATTACATATACCGTGAACACTGAAAATTATATATTCGGGCACAGCCCTTCATCAGAATCATGTAGTAAATATAAAAAATTATCGGCCATAGTGTAGCCAGACCTCGAAATTTCGAGGTCTGGCTACACTATGAACGAGAACTTTTGATATTTACTACATGATGCTGATGAAGGGCTGTACCCGAATATATAATCTTAAGTGTTTTTTACATTTCCGGATTCGAGGGGACAGGCCAGTGAACACCTTATCAACTTATCATCATGCTCCTAGCCGCAGCACTTCAAAACTTTTCAACGTTTGAATTTAATTTTTTATTTGAATTTATCTTTTTCTTATTTGAATTTTACCTTTTCTAAATTGACAGTAAAAAGGTGAAGAAGTCACAAATAGGGTGGTGAGGCTTTGGCAGCAGCTTGAGGGGGTCGCGTTAGGCGGGAAAGTTCTGGAGACATAAAAAAGAGAAGGCAGTATGGCCAGAATAGACAATCCCAGGCATACTTGGAAGCTAGTCTGGACAAGCTGTCTAACATATGTCTATGTCACTGCCCGATTCGTCCATGCGCTGACTGTGGCTGCTCTTCAAGCTGCAAGCAAGCATGCCACGTTACCTGCAGCTGCCCAAGAGAAAGGAGAATCCCGGTGATGCAGTTAGGATTCATCAAGAAAAAGCGAACAAAGAGGTAATAACGTAGAAAGCATCAGACTGGAGGAAAAGACAAAAACTCAGCCAGATTAGAAAAGAGGATTCAACAACATGCAGAGGAGAAGAGGAATACGCAGGCGAGCGCTAAAGCCCGTGAGGAGGAGAAGCAAGCAGAACGCAACAGGGTGGAACCGCAAAAAGGGTGTAACTCTGCGAGGGAACATGACGTATTTTACATTTCAGATCGCCCACTTATACCCATATATGAGAAAATATGCTGGCCAGCGCTCTTTGGGATACCCCAATGCGCATGACAGTCCTCACTGTAAGTGGAAAGTTCTTTCGGTTTTGACCTTCCCCCTTCCTTTCCGATTCGGAGGTGAACGAAGCTGCGGTGACCTGAGAGGATATATATGGGTGATCTGAAACTTCAGAGACGTCATGTTCACTCGCAGAGTTACACTCTCTTGCTTCCTTAACAGAGTTCCACTCTCTTGCTTCCACCCTGTTGCGTTCTGCTTGCGTCTCCTCACGGGCTGTAGCGCTCGCCCACGTATTCCTCTTCCCTCTACTTGTCGTTTGATCCTCGTGTCTAATCTGGCTGAAGGTTTTTGTCTTTTCCTCCAATCTGATGCTTTCTACGTTATTCCCTCTTTGTTCGCTTTTCCTTGATGAATCCCAACTCCATCACCGGGATTCTCCTTTCTCTTGGGCAGCTGCAGGTAACGTGGCATGCTTGCTTGCAGCTCGATGAGCAGCCACAGTCAGTGCATGGACGAATCGGGCAGTGACATATAGACATATGCCAGACAGCTTGTCCAGACTAGCCTCCAAGTTTGCCTGGGATTGTCTATTCTGACCATGCTGTCTTCTCTTTTTATGTTTCCAGAACTTTCCCGCCTGAGGCGACCTCCTCAAGCTGCTGCCAAAGCCTCACCACCCTATTTGCGACTCCTAGATCTTTCACGATGGCTGGTTCCATGCCCTCGCTTACCCTCAACCAAACTTCCTTTACCATTCGTCCAATGATGTGCGCGACTTCTTATGCAAGTGCAGCGCCTGTGCTTTGCGTGTTTAAATCCAGTATTTTCAGAGCCTGTCTGAGGACACCCTTGTTAGTGGGAAGGTCAGCTTGCGGTAGATCATCCGCCGTGCTAATAACTTCTATTAACGGCAAATGCTTGTTTGCTCTTGCAGCAGTCACCATTTGGGGTCAAGACCCATGAGAGCATAAACAACGTTCCTTTCATTTAACCCGCGCCCAGCTGGGCCTCCGAGCCACCTTCGCCCTGGTGGGGGTGTTTGGACACCCCGTCGAACTCGGCTCCTATGCTGGATATAGCGAAAAACGTGAACACTTTTGGAAAGCTCATACAAATTAATGAAGAAACTACATTGGTCACTTTTTGGCTCAAGTCAAAATTGAGGACATGACAGGTCAAAGAAGGTTATATGTTGGGTAGTGTTTTTTGGGGCTTTAGCGTCTGGTAGAGTTGAGTTAGAATCATTTTTAGGCACCATTCTTTTCTTCTCGTTACGGCGAATCGAATGATGTATAATATGACTATGTTAGGTAAAAAAATAGACCTGACCTTTAGTCACGTCAAGGTCACTTTTCCACCTAACATAGCCAATATGCATACCAATCGACTCGAAATAGAAATCCAAACGTAATGGTATCAAAACAAAAGCTGTATCATCCATTCTTGCAAAGTAATTGGCCCAATTCTGAAAACTGCTTAAGTAGCCCCAGATGACCTCTCAGAAGTTACAGGTAAAAAATTGCAACATGAACCTGAAAAGGGGCCAGAATACTACGATTTGGAGAATACGAAGGTACTCTCAGCTGTATCTACACACATACAGCCCAACCTGTATTCCCCATGTATTTCCAATGGAGAGGTCATGCTCCATACCTGACCCTAGGTCATCCATATGAAAAATACCGGAATATATTTTGTAACACTCGGTGGCGACATTATGTGGTACAAGTTTGAATCCGATATATTTACCCGTTTCTTACTTATGCCACCTTAAAAATTTTTGGAGGTAAGGCCACTTGACCTGCACTGCTAACCTGACCTGAGATGACCCAAACGTAGAATGGTGTAAAAAGTTGCGAAATTGATCAAGGATAATGAAGGTGTGCTAAGTACGGCGGCGTTTCCCGCCGCCGTTTTTCGTGCCGCCGGAAAAACCCGAGGGGGTGTTCAAACACCCCCCAGCGGGGCGAGGGTTGAAGGGTCAAAGACTTCTTTTTGGTACAAAATATTTAAGAGGATTTTCGATAGCTATTGATATAGGAACAACGCTGTGTAAGGAAAAGACTGCCCCTCTGGGGCAAAGCAATGCTAAAGTGTTCCCCATGATTTTAAATGGAAGATCATCATCACCAATCTGAAAATCCTAAATGTCTTAAACTCCTGTGTTCAGTCCCAGCGTGTGTTGGAGCATCGAAAATAACCCGCATCTCTGAGATTTGCTTGTGTAACATCACAAAAATGAGCATGCCTACTGACAGCACTCCTGCATGCATACCTATTTTGTATAAAAAAGCAAGACCTTAAACCAATTTTATATACATGAAATAGGCAAGATCATCATGTTCAGAAAGGTCTGACTCAACAAAAACAGCATGCAGCTTTGGTCTGAAACAATGTTTCAGTTTCACTACTCCCTAGCAGCCTTTAATCCGGGTGTGAATATTTCCTGCTCTGAGAAACTGACCACAACGTCTGCATTTAGGGTCCTCGATCATGCCACTACCAGAGAGAAGTTCTAAATTAGTTTGGAACCTCAGGTATAATCTATTGACGATTTCCTATAGTTCTATACCAGGCAGATTTCTCAGGTGCGAGAACAAGTTCCACAGGCATCCTCCTGGCGTCACAATGTCGCCATGGCTCTAGCTTTACCCGCGACGGCGCTAAGGTAACAAGCCGAGATCAGCTGTAATGAAACGCGCCATGGGAGCCAGCGGACGTGTTGCTCGCTCTGTTTATTATGACACCACTGCGATAAACAGAGAGTCAGACAAAACGTGTGTTGTTGTTGGCGAGGCCACGCTATGCGGCGTCGGTTTCCGAAGCCGCGACCTTCACCGTGGTGCTGGCGATGTCAGGAACTGGATCCGTCAACGGCTGAGGCTACGACCTCACCGAGCATGTCATTGGCTATGTTTTGAAGTATGTGTTAGCTGTGTATTCAAGTGTGCAACGACATCTTCCGAATCATTTATATCTTCTGAACGCGTCCTCAAATTCTTTGAGGACCAATAAATTGTCACGAGTTTTGGTTAGCAGTTACTTTCAGTGCTAGCAAACATGTTTGCCTTCTTCCCGTTTTTCGTAGTCTGAGTGTTGGCCGGAGGGTTCAAACGGAAACGACGGCAATAACAGCCGGGGATTTCTCGTCCGCCATTGCTACAGTTGCATGATTTCGAGAGAAATCCATAAAAAGTGAAATTGTACCGTAGATCGATAGCTTTCATAGCTTGTTTTTCTGGGGCAGATATCATGTCATTAGGTTTCTTGGTACCGTCAGCAATGATAAGCCGGCATTCTCCAGTATGAATTTTGCAGCTTTTCAAAATTGCTTCTTGGCCTAGACTAGAGCCAGGATATTTTCAAAACCTTCAAAATAAAGTTTTGCGAATGCCGGCTTACCATTGCGGGGATACCAAAAAACCTGAAGACATACCAACATACGTCTCAGACTTCCATGATATGTTTTATATAACGTCTCAGGGGTATAACCTACGTTCATGTTTATTTTATTTACGATAGCATGTTTGTTTAGGGCGTTGAATCGTGCTTTTCTGGTAGAAGCTTCATGTGACAAGCAGATTTCTACTCACCCGCTGCCAGACGCAATCTTAAGTGTAACCGAACAACTTGCTTATTGAAATCAAAATGTCACTATGTATGTAGGGGAAAGTATGTGAATTGCGCCCTCTAAGGGAAATCACGTGCTAGACGAATGTCTCCTATTCAATCTCGCTACTGTGGATTAAATTGCAAAATTTGATCATTTTTTGTCATTGAGAAAACAATTCCTGGCCTGAAAATAGCGTGTTTTAAGAGTGAATTCCAATTTGAGTGAAAGTATGCATAGGGCGCATTTGCCAAGGTGTGAGGGTAATTGCGCTCGGGGGAGGGCACATTTAGATTTAATTGCGCCCTTCCCTCATACCATGTTAAGCGAATGGCACGACAGAAATAAGCATTAGTATAGGAGCAAATGGGGCTCGGCTACCTCCCCATCTTTTCATCTGGAGGGCCTGGAAGTCATTTTAATGTGGTATTCCTGCATTCACAATGACTTGTAATAATAAAATCACATTCATACGGAAAGGCTTTGGATTTTATTTTTCAACATACATTTGTATAGGGCGCATTTGACCAGGGCGCAATCACTTTTTTGCATTTAAATCAGAGATGTCTGCCTTAAAAATTTACCACCAGGGGAGTTTATAATTGTTGCTTTCAGAATATGCAATGAATGTCTGGCTTTGAAATTAAAACCATCGATTTTGGAATGTTACAGCCGTATTCTTATTTTTCGGTTCATAAACCCGTGCAGATTTCAGGAAGTACTGAATTTATTTTGCTAGCTGATTAAAAGACTTTCTTATGTACGAATTTATTGAGACGGTGGGAAAATGTATGGATTAAAGGTGAGAACTGGATTAAGCTGCCCAAAACAAAATGCCACTTCTACCTTTCTCTGTTATAAGGGGGCGCAATGAGTTAGGGGGCGCAATACACAAACTTTCCTACATACAATACTGATACTTCAAGGACAGGTAACATTACTCGAATCATGAGAGCTAAACAGTATAAATCTGAAAAATACATTTTGTCAGAGAAGTGGAATTGAAAAATTATTATAGGAAGTACCCTGTAACAATAAAAAATTCATGTTCGTACTAGCACGCGCAATGTAGTGGGATCTGGTGTCAGCGCGCAGTGGAGGAAATCCAAAATACCCCCCCGCCCCAGAGATCTGAAAACGAAGGGGGCTAGGGAGACGCTTGTTTGGTCTTTGTGATGGTTATGATTTTCTTCATTACAACCAAATGTCAGTAACTTATGTTAATATCTTCAACGTCAAACGAGGGTATAAAGGCCAAATCTGGGCTGTGCGGTGGACCTATTGGGAAATGCTGTGATGCCGCGGACAAACGTCGTGGATTCAATGAAAAATTAATTTCACAGAGGGAAAGTCCCATAAGCTGTTTTATTTTTCATTTTTGGTTCAAGGTCATTCGACGTAATTGACCTATGACGTCCTAATATGACACTTTCCTATGGAACTGAACACCCTAAGAGCCGGTAGCGCAGATGGTAGAGCGTTGGGCTCCGGTCCGCTGCGCAGAAGCTTGCAAGTGCAGTGAAGACCACATTGTGCACGCTTGGGATCGGTTCCCCTGAGACGCTCCGGCACTCTTTGTTTACCCGACGTAGGTCTACTGACACCAGACTGGTGAGAGAGTGACCTGAGCGGGGCGGCCGTTCCTCTTCTTTGTGGGACGTTAAACTTTGGCTTCTAAATCAACCCACCATTGTGGGAGTTGCTCGTTCGGATGGTGGGGTTGGGGTCTCGGTGACAAGTCCACGGATGACTTTAGTGAGGCCTCGATTCCTGTAACTGAACTTGCAGCAGTTTGACAAAATTTATAAAAAGAAAATGTACACTATAACCGGCGCTATATAGCGATAGTTAGATGATAATTTGACGTGACTTAGATGAGACTTTACCCTTGGAAATATGACTTGTGACCTTGAGCGTGAAGGGTTGACCCTTCACCGCCTCTGGGTCCGATCGGACCCCCTCGGTTTTATTTTTGATTCCAAGTCGATTGAAATGAGACGCCTGACGCTTTGCAGATCTCTAGGATGATCAATTTGACAACTTATGACCGAAAATTGGCATCAGCCAAGGTCAGGTCAACCAGTTATGACGTCATTTCTAAACCCATGTAAGGAAATTCGGTTGTTCTAAAATGAGGCTGACATATCCAGGGTGTAACTCGGCTTCTAGAAGAACTAGATCAAGTTTCTAAACATTATTAGAAAGCTCCTAAAACGCAAAAATATGGATGATGTCATCCATTTTAAGGTCAGGTCAAGAACAGTGTGACCAGAGATCACCAAAGGTCGCTATCTTCGAAATTGTTTCTGTTTCGAAAAAAACTTTGAACAAATCAAGATACGGTCTCAGATTTGGTATAATCGTAATGAGCATGTCCCAAGAATTTGAATGGTATGTAGATGTATTCAGATATATATATATATATATATATATATATATATATATATATATATATATATATATCAAAACAACAGATATATACAGATCAACAGATATATATATATATATATATATATATATATATATATATATATATATATATATATATATCAAACTCAGCTCTAGATTAGAAGACGATAAGGCGTTTTCAGTACCATTTCAATATTTTTCGTATCACTTCTGGTTTCCGAGATCGCAGGGGGTCCGATTGGATCCCCAGGTGGTTGTGTGCACGAGAAGTGCATACGAGAGGTGTGCTCAGGTGGTGCCGGGATATTGTTCAAACTCGGCTCCAAAGTAGAAAACGGTAAGTCGCTTTCAGCGCGGTTTTTTAATTCCCCCACATCCGTCCGGCTCCCGAGAGGGTCCGATCGGACCCCCTTCTCCAGGCGGTGGCGGGTCCAATCGGACCCCTTCTCCAGGCGGTGGAGGGCCCAATCGGACCCCTTCTCCAGGCGGTGGCGGGTCCAATCGGACCCCTTCTCCAGGCGGTGGCGGGTCCAATCGGACCCCTTCTCCAGGCGGTGGAGGGTCCAATCGGACCCCCTTCTCCAGGCGGTGACGGGTCCAATCAGACCCCTTCTCCAGGCGGTGGCGGGTCCGATCGGACCCCTTCTCCAGGCGGTGGAGGGTCCGATCGGACCCCCTTCTCCAGGCGGTGGAGGGTCCGATCGGACCCCCTTCTCCAGGCGGTGGCGGGTCCGATCGGACCCCTTCTCCAGGCGGTGGTGTATACGAAAGAGCCCAGGCGGTGGCAGGTTAATGTGAAGGAGTCGAAGCGAGGCTGTCATAACACAACTGCATCATACTGGGTGACGACGTGTGACCAAGAGTGCTGAGGCCAGTAACCTTGAAAACGCTGACATGACACCGACCCGCAACCTTTGAACATGAACTCTTTGTGAGGTGACCTTAGCACATCATCCCGATTACATAGTGTTATGACGTTATGGCTCAGTCTGCAGGTGAAATGGTGCTATCACGCGACTGTGGCGATCCCAGCCTTACTTGGAAAGCCTATAAATGAAAATTACGGACTGCTTTTATTTTTTACAAATATGCTCACTTATCTCTCAAAAGATGCCAAGTGACGTTTTTAGGCTGCGAACGGCTTTCTGGCCACCTCGGCAAAACGGTAGGGGTGGGTACCTTAGGAACTCTCCTCCATTGGGCGAATGCATTTTCCTTCATTATAAGGAACAAAACATTTATCATCAGTAATTTTTTTAAGATATTTTTCGTTCCCAACCCGAGAACATTTTACGCATTTGCACCACACACACACGCAGACACACACTACGCTATCGGCACCCTTGCGGGACAATCTTGTTCGCACGCTCCATGTCACACGCCCCACCGCACCAGGCGGTGGGGCTATCCTGATTCCTCGGGCCCGGCGGAACAGAGGATTGCTCCGGTAATACGCGGCGAGGCCGTGCCCTCGGGCGGTGCCACCGGACCGGTGGATCTATTTAAAGGCAGATCAAGCCCGTGCTCCCAATAAAAAGGGCGCTGGTTGGTCAGCAGAAGTCCCTAGTCAAGGCGGGCACTACCCAGTTTACTGCCATCTCCTGGGTAGGAGGCAGTCGAGGAAAAGGCCAGAGGTCAAGAACATGTCAGGTTGGCTACCCACATCCCTTGACGCGACCAACATGGCTACCTGAAGCGAAATTAACTTTTGCATGAACTGAGGCTTTAAATGGCTCCCAGAATAACTGTCTTAGTGAGTGAAAAAGTATTCTCAAAAAAGTGGAATTATGAAAGTAATTAAATTTACAGTGTTTTGGAGACTAATGAATTACATATAGCATACTCTTAGTACCAAACAGCAAAAGGTTAAGTATATGTGCAGTGATTACAAGTTGTGTGCGCTGTAATACAAGCATGCGTCCATTAGCTGAGCATATTAATCAGTCAAAAATGTTATCAAGTACCTAATTAAAAAATACATAAAAAATAATATGTGCCGTCAGAGTCTAGTACCCTTACTGCAACTGCTTGCTATGATCAATCATTGCTTAGATCATCATTGCTAAGATAGCAGACAACCACCATTTCACTGTAGCAGTCACCATGCTGAGAATTAAGCTACTTGAAGGATACATTCAATTAACACTCTGTTAAAAGAATACATATAATTTAAATATCTCCAATGCATGCAACCAAATATAGGTACTCAGCCAGAGGACAAGTACCTCTTAATACCACAACCATCATCCAGCAAATTCTAGAAATATTGAAGCAGATCAATAAGCAGCACCACATTCACCTGCTCAATGGAAACTTTTGTGGAATCATTACAATTTTGTTAAGTTTGATTTGATAAAATTGACACCAAAACTGCAGGTAGGCACCAAAGAAACCTACCTGCAGTTTACCTGACTTCATGGGCACCAAACAGCATCTAATTTTCTAGGTGCAAAGCCAAAACTTGCAACTCTCATCTCCACAGGTCTACAGTTTTGATATATCGCATGCACATGATTAAAATGTGTGCTCTTATTGACACCCTCAAATCACACTACTCTCCTGGGCTTTTGAGATCTGGCAGAGTTCACTTTGCCCTGCGTTTCTCTGGCTGCGGCATAATATATAAGAATTGGTAGTGGGTTTACCACTGGCACAAAACCTCCTATTTTGATTTAGGTCAAAATCTACAGCCTCATAGTAAGATACCCAAACAGCAGCTTCAACAACACGTATATCTGACTGCTTTCTTCTCGCTACTTCCGCGCCAGAAACGCAAAACTTTGTGGCTACCCAAGTGGCTACCTGGTGGTCCCTAATCGTAATTTTCGTTGGCGGCCTGGCTACTAGACCATCTCTAATTCCGCAAAACGAGTCCTCAAGTACAACGTAAGCAGTGGATTTACTATCCTATGCAGAATAATTTCAATATAGATCCTGATATAGATTTTAAATTTTTCTCTTTTTTATTCAAAATAAATGGTCAAATTCATATAAAATAATGAATATTACCGTTTTCATGTCATCGCAATTTAGAGTACCTTTTTCTCATGGCTTTATATGGGTCAATTTCGTTGCCGATGTGGTTACCTACCCATCTCTAACTCAGCTGTGAAATAACGCGAGTGGGTAAGGATAAATTATTTGTCACTAATTTGCATCGTCTGTCACTAAAGTTATAATGTTACCTAAAATCAGTCAAGGTAGCATTGCATATTATGGATAGTTCTTTTTACGTGGCGGTAAGATCGTGGAGATACTTGTTTTGTGCTGGTAAGTGCAGTTCTTGATCTCTGTCAAATCTCCGTGATTGGCTACCTAAGTTCTGGTCCTTGAACCTCATTTGGCTACCCACGAGCGTGGGCGAGTTGGCGAGATTCTTGACCTCTGGAAAAGGCTGCCAGAGGTCACTGGACCGAGGCGCCTTAACCAACTGCGCCGCGGTGGTGGTATTTACAAGGGCGGACGCAGACCCGAGTTTTGGGGGGCCAAACCCATGTCTGCCTCTCTTCCTGGGGGGGGGGTGGGAGCGAATATTTTTTTGCTCTACAGGCCTAGTGTAAACACCTATTTTCGAAAAATTTCCGGCGTTTGGGGGCCAAAAGATAGTGTGGCCCCCCTTTCCAGCGCTTTGGGGGGCATGGCCGGAATGGCCCCCCTGCGTCTGCCAATGGGTATTTATCGTCAGTAAACTATTACTGATTTATCGTCAGTAATAGTTTAGTTTAAAGGCGATGTTTTCTTCAATCTTCTCGCTTATTTGGCTGTTGTAGTCTATAACTTTGTACCTAATGGTAATAAAGAGTTCAGATCAACATCCTAGTGTGTGTCTCATCGAGGGGGCTCCAAGAATCTACTTCGTAGTATCTTTTGGCGAGTGCTTTCACGTGGCCGCGTGCTGAAGGAACTTTCCCAGATTCTAGTCCTGTTTGGTTTCCTCAATAAGTCATAATCTGGTCCCCACAATTCCTAATGACAGGACGCAAGTCTGCAACGTGGTAAAATCATAACCGTTGGCGTGTCGTTTAACCCCTGAAATAATGTATGAACAAAACTTTGTGAGCAAGGAAATTGTTTTGTGTCCTTTTGATGCTAAGGTGTTGTCTTCTTTTTATCGGTCGAAGATAAGTTTTCAGCCTGGGTCAGGAGGTACTCGTAACCGCCCCACGGCATAGCTTACGGGCGCCCCGCCGGGGGAAGGGCATGTGATTTACATAGATATAGGAGTGTATGCAATTAGAGGAAAGTGCCCTTATTGCGCACTTCTAACGGGAAATTACAATTGCTAGAAGATGGGGCAATCCTTACTAAGTTCTCGGATGGCCTGCTGGATATAGGGTGTCATAAACCGCATAGTGTTGTGGGAATGACCTAGGACCATAAAAAGATGATAAAACAGATGACAGTAAAAGCACAAAAAGACTTGCAGGCTAAAAAGCCAATAAAACTGCTAAACCTTCTAAAAATCCAAAAACGGCTACGCAGTGGCGGATCTAGCCGGTGGGTTTGGGAGGGGCAAACCAAAGTCAAAAGTCGAAAAGCAAAACAAAAAAAATCACGCCCGTAAAAGCTGCGCTACAATATCCCTTGCTGGTAGAATTTTGGGTATTTGAGGCAAAAATAAAAAAGTCACGGGAAGAGAAATATGGGCTCGAGATACTTCTTCCAGTCGAAGGCCCATTATTTACACTGAACTTAACTGGTTCTGTTTTGAAGTCGAGAGTTGAGCACCAAAATCTTGCTTATAAACTAAAAAGGAGTCGGGGAAAAAGGAAGTCGATCACTTTGGGGGAAACATAGTTTTGCCCCGAGCTTTTCCGTTTGGGGGCAAATGCCTTTTTTGTCCCCCTTGGATCCGCCACTGAGGCTACGTCAAGGTAAAGATAAAGAAAAAAAGCGTGGGATGAGGTAAATGCGACGTTTCGGTCCTAAACCGTCGTGAGGCGAGGGGTGCAAGGTGGAGGTGGCTAGAGGCCCGAGGTAAACTTTCCAAATACCGAGAGACTGGAGGCCTAAGGTAACCTTTTGGTCAAAGCAAAAAGTGCTGGCAGTCCCAACACCCTCTTAACGAAGGAGCAAGGGAGCACAATGTGTGGTGTGTGTTTATATGTCTGTGAGCATGCGTTTGAGTGGGTGCCCGCGTCTGTCGAGTTTACCGCAAGAGTGGCCAGGAAGATATTTGGGTATTGAGTGTGGGTCTGTATCGCCGAATGAGGAATGATTCTGCGATTTTTCTGTTTGGGGCCATCACTGGCGTATTTTTAGAATTTCGATGCTCAGGTTTTCTGCTGTCAGCTCATCATTCGGATGCGTGGTTAATCTGTGTTGTCCGAAAGGTGGTTCCTGCCTCTTATTTCTAGCGTCACATAAGTGTTCGTTAAATCTGAGCCTAACGGCCCTCTGGCTCTCACGAATATAAAATGACTTGCCTGGTTCGCAAAGCTTACAAACTATCCTATAAATTACATTTGTGGCATGACACTTCCCATGGATGAACTTAGCGTATGTGCCCAGGTCATTGAAAAGCGTTCTTACGCTATTTATATTTCCATCTAGGAAGCAGATAGTGTCATCTGCAAACGCAGAAACCTTAAATTCGTTGTCATCAATTTTGATGCCGTGAATATCCCGATTACTCCTTATTCTGTCAAGTAAATGCTCGAGCGCTAGTATAAACAAATAACTGCTTACCAACCCTGTCGGCAGGATCCTTGCAAGTAAATAGGCTGAGATATGTGGCTATTTTAAGTAAGGCGTGCAAAAGGTTGGTTGTGAAGCACCCTAAACCACTGAATAACATTGGGGGGG
Organism: Lepas anatifera; assembly: GCA_034440635.1. Lineage (NCBI taxonomy): Eukaryota > Metazoa > Arthropoda > Thecostraca > Lepadidae > Lepas > Lepas anatifera. Next base: position 1,627,529 of record JAOTON010001814.1, on the reverse strand, counting down.
GAATCTCTAGCTAAAAGACAAGCTTCAATAAACCTCCAACTCATAGAATCGTAAGCGTTTTCGAAATCGATGGCAAGTATCAGTCCCATATCGCTTCTGTGATTTAGCTCGTGTATCAAGTCGTAGATTAGCCTAGTGTTATCACCAATAAATCTTCCAGAAAGGAATGCTGTTTGCTCAGGTCTAATCAGTGAATCCAATACGTGCCTCAAACGTTGAGCAAGGGCACCAGACAAAATCTTGTACGGTACATTTAAAAGGATAATTGGTCTATACCCTTTAATAGTATCTTTCGGCTTATCTTTTTAAGGCACTAAGCAAATGAGTCCTTCCCGCAAGGTTAATGGTAGAGTTTTGCTCAACATGCTACTTCTAAGGAGTCGAATGAGGAAATATTTTAGTCTTAGCCAAGAAAACTTATAGAATTCTGACGGAAAACCATCTGAGCCAGGGGTTTTCATGTTTGTCATCTTCCTTAGGGAAGATCCTAAGTCCTCCACACTCACGGCCTTTGCCAATTTTTCGTTTTGGCCTTCACTCAATTTGAGAAGTGTCCTGATTTAAGTAGTGTAACATGTCAGTTATATCTTGTTCTGCATTTTGTGTAAATAAGTGTTTGAAATGAGCCACAAAAGCATCCATAATCTCGCCTTGTTCAGTTAATTTGACGTTATTAACCTTCAAAGAAGCAATTACTCTAGACGTAACATGGCGTTTCTCCAGGTTACAAAAATAAGATGTTGGTTTTTCACCGCTTTCTTGCCATCGGCACCTTGACCTTATAATTGCTCCTTCAAGTTTCCGGCTTCTTAGCTCTTCATATTCTAATTTAGCATTAACATGTCGTTGGGTTAAAATTGGGTCATGGTGGAGATTATCATTATTTTCCAATACACGAATTTCTTCATGTAGGGAATTTTCGCGCTCACGTGATTTTCGTTCTTTTCGTATGCTATACGTTATTGTTTCGGTTCTAAGTTTAAGAATGAGGGCCTCCCATAGAAGGTCATCTCCAATTGTGAAGTGTAAGCTTTCCACGTTACGCTCATTTTGTTTGAAGCTGTAAGTATAAACGGAGGCTGCATACTGGTCAACGAAGTCGATAAAAACTTGGTTCATCCTTTCAACGTAGTGTGTGTCCTTTAATAATGATGAGTTGAATTTATACCATCCCCTACCTCTAGGCTGATCATTAATAAGGATGTCTAAAGTGATGAGGGAATGGTCTGTTCTATAACCAGGGAGAATATCTGTGTGTTTTACGCGTGAGGCTAGGCTATGTGATACCAGGAAAAAGTCGAGCCTGGCTTGTTTGACGGTTGGCATATAACGCCTCCAAGTGAATTTTTTAGCATCGGGGTTCTGCTCTCTGTAAATATCCACAAGCTCATGGCATTCCATCAAATCACAAAGTGCCCCTTTTGCCCGTGGGTTGTTCTCTCTTAGGTAGTTTTCGGTATCTAAAGTCTGATCTAGGACCAAGTTAAAATCTCCCACCATGATTATTGGAATCATGCAATCATTTTTATCTGTAAGGATTCTATTTAGGGATTGGAAGAATTCTGGCCTGTCATCGTTTGGCCCGTAAATACAGGCGAGGAGGAAACTTGTTCGCGCGACGTCAATTTTACAAATTGTATAATTTCCACCGACATCTTTTTCAATTTATGCTAATTGGAGTGCTTGATTTTTCCCTGCAAGAATAGCAACCCCACGAAGGTTATTAGAAAATGGAGCAAAAACAGCGTCATACCCGCAAGCATTTCTGAAAAGCTTCTCTTTGCCATGTTCTACATGAACGTCTTGGAGACAAAATAGGTCAGCTTTGTGTTTCTGCAAGTGCAAAAAGACGTCTTTACGCTTTTTGCATTCACCAAGGCCTCTGCAATTAACAGATGCTATCCTAAAACTTGTCATACTCTACAAAGGAATAAGTTGAGATAAGAAACAGCTTATGTCATGGTCATGGTCAGGACAGCCTAATGCCATGATAATGTGCTAGTGAACGTTTCTGCAGTGTGGTAAGTGCTATAGCAAATGAGTTGTTCAAATAATCGAGCCTCGTATTCAGCAACGGAGCAACTGCAGGGCAATGCACCAAACAAACCATGAAAACAATACATATAAACGAAAAACAAAAACAAAAACACCCACGTATGAAAAACTCTCACCGGCTTGAGAGAGGAAAATATCTTTGCTGGTACAAAGCAGCAACAGGAGGTTGAATAACCCAAATCAAAGCTGTATTACTTCCACGACACAGCTACTCACGCAGAGCAGATGATATCATGGCCAGACTTTCGACCCTGATTTTACGACCGTGCTGCCGTACCTTGCAATATACTTCACCCTTCTTGCTGAACACTGTATATAGCCGCTTCGCTTGCTTCTCTTTTAGCAGAGCCTGAAAAATTGTCTGGCGATATGGGGACAGATTTTCACTGATATACAGTGTGATTGGTTCAGTCTCACTATTCACGTTCACATGTTTAGACTTGAAGCGGCTCTCATACAGCCAGTCACGCACCGAGTTTTTCGCAGAGCACTTAAAACGGCACACGATCCGCCTCTGCTTACCTATGCGGAAAGCCTCGGTGATGTCGTCCCGAGTCACGGGGACGTCTGGCAAACAGCGGCCGAGTAACGAGACCGCCGTGTCCGTGACGTCCTCGTTCCAGTGCTCCGGTGGTGGAGCGGGGACGGCGGTTCCGGAGAAGATGAGGTCCATGTTCCGTTGCTGTGCATGGAGTTTGTCGACCTCGATCTCTAGGTCACAGACGCGGGCGTCCCTCTCAGCCAGTGGCTGCTCCAGTTCTCCGATGAGGCAGTCGCGTGACGCCACATGCTGCTCCAACTCCTGTATCCGCCCATGAAGCCGCTCGATGTCGCCTCTAAGTGCAGAAAACTCGGCAGACATGTCTCGCTTCATTCTCTCAGCGAGTTTGATCAGGGCCGATTCGAGTGATGCCTCTGTCAGAGGCTGTGAAGAGTTTCGGGGCATGGATGAGGCAGCTGAGGCAGAGTGGGAGGCAGCGGAAGAGTCTCTTGACCTCCGACACCGTTTAGAGGGACTTCGGCTGCCCGATGCTGTCGGACGAGTACTGTGCAGACGGCTTATCATCTCCCTGACGGAGGTTTGCCTCCCCGCTCCCCGTCCTCCGGTGCTGGCGCCGCCACTGGCACCGCCGGCGGCCCCGTGACCTTGGCCCGGCTGCTGCCGCTACACCGACGAGGGCGGACGGGCCGGCGCCGCGGGCCCGCGCTGATGCTGCGTTGGCTGGGAACTGCGTCCGCGACCTTTTTCCCTGAGTTTGGCATTTTGTTGTAAAGGACAAGGTCACTTGCCACAGTCAGAATCAGAAGAAAATGATGTTTTTTATCTCTTGCTCACATTAGCAGTCAGTTTCAGGAGAGGAAATACCCATCTCAGCCGGCGAGAACAGAGTTCAGGCCCACATGCTCTTACCCGAACGAGCCACCGGAAGACACGACCAAAAAATCATTTCCCGCTTACAAGCGTCACTGTTCACACCCTCGAAGTGCTGAGTAATTATTGCACTCGCAAATGCTTATCACTATCACTTCCCGCCACGCAAATGCGTGGGCCGGCACTGCTGGCGGGAGCGCGCGGGGAATGCGGCCGGCCGGGCCGGCTCCTTGGTGACAACTACACTTCCCATGGATACCTGCATGACAGGCGCGGCAGAAACGACCTTCCCCAGGGCACCGTACTGGTTCCAGCGCAGATCTGACCAAAAGATCCTTCAGGGACGTGCCGCTTCTCCACGCCTCGGGTCGACACCTTGGGGCTCTAAAAGAGCTGAAACACCGGCAGACTGCAGGGCCCTCCTCACGATATGGTTCAGGGTTGTATAGCGTGGATGTCTTCCAGCACTGAAACAGCATGTGAGGTGGTGATGACCCTTGCTGTCCGCTAATGAGCCACACTTGCAGGGGTGTTCACTGCAAACGTGCAGGGCAACGGCGATGCTGGTGGTATCGTTGTCGAGATGGGTTCCCAAGCTGGCTGACGGCAAGGCTCGAAGCTATGCCCCGCTCTCGGAGGTGGCTGCGCTGAGAAGGCGCGCTCTGTCAAATTGGTTTGCATCGGACAGCAGTGAAGCTCTGCTGCTCAGCCAGAGGAGAGTCCCATGCTTTCTGAAGTGATTTGTCATCTTCTTCTGGAGGTGCCTTTACGCCAGCCTTCTCTTTCCAAGCAGCTTTTACTTGATGACGTTCTTCTAATAGTCGTGTGGCGAAGTGTGCTGGTAGTATAGAAGAAATGACTTTCTGACAGCGGTGCAGCGAAGTGATAAAGCTCGGAAGAGCAGCATCTGACAGTCGTCTGATGCCCAGGTCGCCAAGCCTAGTGGGCACCACGGCCTGTTCCCAACTTAAGGTGTCGAACTTAAAATTAACCAAGTCCTCCAGGGCCAACTTGAGGTCTTTATCAAGGTCTTCGAGTAGATCAGATTGCTGAAAGACGAGAGCAGCTCTGAGCAAGTATTGAACTCGGGATATCCAGAGACAATTGCGAAGAAGAAAAAGTGCTGAGTGGGTGTCAAGGTCTTGAAGGTGTTTGATCATTCGGTCCAGCTCAGTCTTTTTCACCTTGAGTGATGTTTCAGCCGCGGTTTCGGTTAGAGGTGCCCCAAGCAACGGCTGTCTTGCGTCTGACAACACCAGCGCCCCAGGGATGATTTTATGAACCCTTCTGAGTGTATCTGACTGCTGTTCCGTGCTTGTTTTAGGGAGGATTATTTGACATTTCTCCGAGTTAACCTCGAGGACAATTCCAGCTATGGCAGGGATGAGCCGTTCCAGGTCCGTGCGAACACTGGAGATCTGGCCACCCAATGTTCCATCGTCCAGGAGCCAGACATCGGGCGGGCAGTAGATTGCGCTGGCGATACGATGGGTGGCAAATGAAAACACCATGGACCAGGAAGGATCACCCTGTTGTATCCCGGTGACGAACTGAATCTCAGATGTTCCATGGTAAAGTGGTGTCGGCTCAGAATAGGCTTGCCACAGCAACGGGAAGAACGAGGGGTATGCTCTCTAACTGCGCTTAGAAAGTGATCGCGGCGCACGGTATTAAAAGCATTGCGCATATCAATTTTGACAACCACGTCTGTTTGTTGGAGAGCATCTACGTACTGACGCCTGGCGTGTGAAGTAGCCTCACAGCCACTGGGTGTACCGAATCCTAGCTGAACTGGACGTAATTCCTCGCCAAGCAGAGCGCTAAGTGGACGCAGAGCCACCTTGGTGGCCAAACTCCGATAGGTTGAACCAATCGCAATGGGCCTGACGCCTCCACAGGGTTTTCTCAGCGCCATCAGTGAGGCTGCATAATAAAATTTTAACTTATATCTGACTTTTGAGTTTCCAGTTCTCTTAGCCCGCCTAGTCCAAGTCCCAGGCTGCATAGAATGAAGAGCGCGCCGAGAGTGGTATTTCCCCGTTGAGTGCTAGGTTTACGAGACCAGTTAGTGCTGATGCCAGACGGGCACCAGCCTCCCCAGCGGACCGACTGACCAAGTCCTTTAGGTGTGCTGGCCGCAGTCCGTCCAGGCCCGCGCTGGAGCAGGTATCAAAGGAGGCTATAGCAGCCAGTACCTCATCAGTGGTAGACTGAAATGGTTGGATACTGCTGCCTGGACCAGGTGGAAAGCTTCAGTCAGCTGGGGCGGCAGGATGTTTCTTCCTTAGACTATCTGCAACATCAGTTGAGTCAGGCAATGACATCTGCGGATGAAAGCAAGCGTATTGCGCCTCGCACGTCCCCATCAGATAACTTATTAGCCACGTTTATCTTCAGTCTTTCGCGAGTTTTCGAGTGTGTTTGACTTTCATACTGCTGGAGGCGCCTTGCCGGATTTTCTTAGTCGGGTTAGCGTGTGTAAGCACTTCGATGCTGTCTGTCCTTGTAATGCTAGCCCCGTCTACGAAAGAGATGGTATGTTGTTTGATATTGACTGTTAATGTGGCGTCAGCTTTTTTGGTCTCTTTTCTGGGTACGCTGAGGGCCAGGTACGGGAAGCTCAGGAGACGTTCCTATGCATCTCTTGATTTATCATTGACGGCATTCTCTGAGAGGGTGGCTAATGCTATAGTCCAGTCCTCGTCTATACTACAGTCCTCGTCCCCGTAGAGATCCTGCGAACTACAGGACGCGAGCGTTTCTAACAAGCCAGAGTAAGTGGCAAGTCTTCTTGGGTGTTCCGTACTTTCGGAGTGGGAGGGTGCAGGGAAGGCAACTGTGAGTGCTTTAAGTCTCTGGCCTCGAGACTCTGAGACTGTGAGCTGCCATTGCTGCACTCTGGACACCACCAGCTGCCGAGTACCTCCGCTTGAACCCTCTTGAGGCGCACACAAGAAAGGTGTCATTCCCGATGGCAGAGGCAACACTGGATACGCTGTTTCCTTTTCTTTGCACTACCGCCGCGTGGGCAGCCGGGGCTGCCCGCTGTCACGGCTGCTTCAGCTTCCAGCGCCGGTTTGGCTTCAATTATTGATGACTATGTTCAGAAAGTGTCATTTGGAGAATACCCTCAAGAAAAATTGCACATCTGCTTCCTTACTATCACATTTAATTCTCGCCCCAGATTTTCATACAGATTGATTCTTGTCCCAGAAGATGTATGTTACTTGATTATTCCTTTTCTGCGCCGGTTATTCCTTTTCTGCGTTGCGTCTTGGTTAGGACACCGGTTTAGACTAAAGATACAATTACGGTTCAGAAAACGGATAAATTAACCAAATATGATTATATCACTGGAGCACAAATACTTCGCTGTTTACTCAATCAAGGCACGTGACTTTCGACTCAAGTCAATTAGATCATGAGTTAGGATTGCATAGCTCCACAGCGACACCTAGTGTTGTATATATGAAGCTAAAAGTAGTATATGCAGTTCGAAAGCCATTTTTCATTATTCGATATGGAAGAATACTACCATATGTCAAAATTATTTCAATATAATTTAATTTCACTGCACTTCGGGTCAAGGTCACCGTTAAAAAACTAGGTCTTGAGGCCACTAAAAAAATGTGTTTAAATTTCAAAATTAAAGAGTGCCAAACTTTTCCCTGAAAATTTTCATCAAAAAATTACACAATTTTTATAAATCACTTGAAAACTTTTGGAGCTATAGACATTCTAAACAATGCCTATATAACGACCATCAAAATTTCCGGAGGCTATTTCTCTCAAACCGATTTTCAAATATCGGTAATATAAAAAAACGAGCCGCCCCGGTAGCTCAGTTGGTAGAGCGTTGGGCTCCGGCCCGCTGCTCAGAAGCATGCAGTGGCAGTGCATGTCCAGGCTTGGGATCGGTTCCCCTGAGACGCTCCGGCGCTCAATAGTTTGCCCGAGGTAGGTCGGCTGGCAACCGACTGGTGAGAGGGTGACCTGAGCGGGGCGGCCGTCCCTGTGCTTTGTGGGACGTTAAACTTGGCTTCTAAATTATCCCTTCATTGTGGAGTTGCTCGTTCGGGTGGTGGGGTCGGGGTCTCCGTGACAAGTCCCTTGAGGACTTTAGTGAGACTCCAACTCCAGCAGCCGTACTGGGAACAAGTTGGACAAAATTTATAAAAAAAATAATTTGTTGGGTGCCATGGGTGGATTCTACACCTTTGTGAGTCCTCATATACCAATTTTGGAGGAAATCAAAAATAGTTGGGTTTTATGTCTTGGTCAGTTTATGGTGGAATGGCCCAAATTCTAGGGTCAATTTCATCCAGTCATCGATCTAAGACGTCAAAATACGATATATTCCCTAAAGTGTGCAATATAACGGACTCTTGACCAACCTTTGAGCCAGAAATGAGGGGTAGACCTGTAGTCATGGCCTTCGACCTTCAAATTTAACCCTGACTTCCGCCTGGCCTCATGAAAATATGCGTCACACTGGGTGACGCAAGTTGACTGCAAGTACTGAAGTCAATGACCTTTTCCCGATTACACTCATTTTTTTTAATTCGCGGGTTTTTCCGCATAATCTTGGCAGTTTTAGATAGGTTCATAGCATTGCCCAGATTTGGCCTTTATGACCTCGTTTGTTCTTGAAGAGATTGCCCCAGTTGAATTTAATTCTGCTGCACTAATTTAGATTATTACTGTCCCTATTAGATCTTCACCGCGAATTGCTTTTGTTTTTGAGATCTTACAGAACTTGGGAGCACTTTGGAGCTCATCAGTACAAAAGTCAACAGCCGTTTCCTAGTTGTGAAACCATGAGAATGGATCGATCATAAGCTTTTATTTTATCTCTTATTTCATTTGTTTATTGCTTGTTGTTTATTTTTTATTGTTTATTTGTGTCATGAGCAACAGGTTGCCCCCAATTACAGCTCATGTCGTATCGAAGACGATCAAACACGATCGACGATCGAACACTCAGCTTATACAGGATACAATGAATCCACACACGCGCGAAATACAAATAAAACGTTATAAAAAAACAAGGGTAGATCACTACAGACTTTTTATATGCGTGCGGACTTGAGATCTGAGCTGACAAAATGTTGAACTGAATACATCTGAATTTTGACACACGGTGTGTATGATACATCCATGCCTGGAGAGCCTGGCACAACCAACACAAAATATTCAAGATTAGATTCAAGATTTGTCAAATCATTTGTTATCAACCAGAAATGTTGCAATAAACATTAGTTCAGCATATTTCTGGAGTCATTTGGAGTCATTTGCTCGCATTTGTTCAGACTAATTAAGAGAGAACTTAAGCAAAACAAATAAAACATAGTATAGGGCATTTCACAAACATCTTTCAATGGTTTCAACACCATATGGGGTATTAAACAAATATATTTTGCCTTGTGACATGTTTTCTAGACCAGATCCATTCACTACGGCTCTTTTACTAAGAGAATAAAGTGCAAAAGCAAGGACAAAACAAAAACAAATACTAAATAAAGGGTACCTCAAATATGTACACATAAGGTTGTAACGCCCTATGTGGTGCGGGTATCGAAAATAATATTTTCCCTCGTCAGATATTTTTTTAATTTGGTCATCGAATCCAGGTCTATTTTCCTGCCGGAAATATTCAGAAACTTTGATGGGGACAGCCCGTTTGGGTTGAATCCACTTTTCTGAGCCTTGTGGGTATCCAGGTAAGCTCTTTGGGGTCCCCTGAGACTGACCCTCACAGGGCCCCGGGGACTGACTCCCGACAGCCACCTGAGACTAATTCTGGGGCGCCACTAACAGTCGGGGAGGGGCACCCCTTAGACCGAGTCTTTGACGTTTCTGATACTAACTCTCGAGGCCCCAGATTAGCCCTCAGGGCCTAGGGATAACTTGGGCCCCCTGAGACGAACTCTGGGGTCTTTAAGACCAAAACTCGAGAGCACTTCTGAGAATTACTCTCAGAGCCCCAAGATTAGCTCTCGGATGCCCCTAAAACTGACTCCCGGGGGCCCTCTAAGACTAACTTCTGGGTGCTCCCCGAGACTGATTCTCGGGGCCCCTTAGACCTAAACTGGGGTAGGGGGGGCAAAACCTGAGCCTTATTCTCGAGGGCTCCCAAGATTACCTTTCGGTGGGGGGGCCTGAGACCAACACTCTGTGGCACAATTGAGACTAAGTCTCTGTGCTCCCACCACCCGTGGCGCAGTTGGTTAAGGCGCCCGGTCCAGTGGGAGGTCCTGGATCAAAGCTGACCTCGGCAGACTTTTCCTCGACCGCCTCCTACCCAGGAGATGGCAGTACACTGGGTAGTGCCCGCCTTGACTAGGGACTTGCGCACCAACCAGCGCCCTTGTTATGGGAGCACGGGCTTGATCTGCCTTTAAATAGATCCACCGGTCCGGTGGCACCGCCCGAGGGCACGGCCTCGCCGCGTGTCACCGGAGCAGTCCTCTGTTCCGCCGGGTCCGAGAAATCGGGATAGCTCCACTGCCTGGTACAGTGGGGCGTGTGATAGAAGCGTGCAGACATGACTGTCCCGCAAGGGTGCCGATAGCGTAAGCCCCGCTGCCGTGTACATAGTGTGTGCTGCTTGTGTGTAGTGCAATGTGAAAAATGTTCCCAGGTTGGGAACCAAAAATATTAAAAAAAAGTCTCTGTGCTCCCTGAAATAAATATTGGCTCCTGAAAGAGGCACATTTGAGACTATGGAGCCCCCTGAGTCCAACACTTGGGGCACCCGCGATACTAATTCTCGAGTCTCCATATTAGCTTTGGGGGCCCCTGAGAGGAGGTTCCCTAAGACCAAAACTGATGGAGCACCTGATAATAACTTGCGTCTCCCGAGATTAGTTCTCAGGGGCCCTTGAGACCGACGCTCGGGGGCCCCCTGAGGCCAACTCTCGGCGGACACCCTAAGACCGACTCTTGGGGACCCCTGAGATTGACTTTCAGGGGAGCCCCTGAAACCGACTTTCGGGGGGACCTGAGACAGACTCTTGGGGGCTCCTAAAGCTAACCCTCGGGGGCCTCTGAGACCGACTCTCGGAGCCCCCTGAGACCAACTTTTGAACCCTCAAAGACCAAGCTCGGGACCCTCCGATACCAAGTTCAGGGGGCTCCCCGAGGTCAATGTTCGGTACTCCGGAGCCCCCGATATCGGTGTCCGGAGGCCCCTGATACAAAACTCGGAATTCCCGTGAGACCAAGTTTGGGGGCCCTGAGACTAGGCTCGTTGGCCCCCCCGATACCAAGCTCAGGGGCCCCGAGATAATTGTTTGGTACTCCAAGGCCTTCGACACCGATGCTCGGAGGCACTCTAAGACCAAGTTTAGAGGCCCCCTGAGACCAAGCTGGGGGCCCCCCTGAGACCAAGCTCAGGGGCCCCCTGAGACCAAGCTCGGGGACCCCTGAGATCAATGTTCGTATTTTGCAGTGCATAATGTCAGCTCAAGGGGGTTCCGTGGACCCCAGGGCCCCCCTTGGCGACGCCACTGCATACAAAGCTGTGAAAGAAATTTATGGATAGGTTCCCACCATGTCTACTCTGTGGGCTTAATAGAATGCTCCCGTAGTGTACAGATGTCTTTAATATTGTATGGACTTGGAAGCCCCGAACAGGATCCTTGCAAGCATAATTCAATAGCGCATTCACTATGCATGGTTTTAGAACTGCGGTGCTGCACTTCATATGGTAAATTGGCTGGAGAGCAGGCTGGTGTTCAGCCTGGCCTCGATGTTCCTGTTCTGACCAGCAACATTCCCTACCGATGGCCAAAGCCCGGTAAAGCCCCTCAGAAATACAGCTGGACAAACTGGAGCTCTGTTTGAAGCTGGCGTCTAAAGCCATATTCTGACTGACGAAATTTCGATCTTAAAGGGAATGTGGCACCTTGGTCGAATCCTGGAATTTAGTGAAATTAGGCGTACTTTTAGCCAAAAATATTGCAACCACTCATGATTTCTCTGAAAAATGTACAATAAGCTCAATATTTTGTTCTTAAAAATACTCCTCTAGAAAAAGGAAATAAATATCAGCCTGTGAGGATGTCACGATCTGGCAACCACTACCATACTTGAAACGCTTCAAGGGCTTCGATTGGCTGATGCTCAGCATATGTCGTCACACCAGTAGCTCACAACAATGGCCGCCGGCGACGGGGGCTGAGGGGGCTGGTGTCAGGTAGGTTTTAGCTTTTTTCTACGGAAATATCGAGTTCCAAGACAAATGAAATATGGAGCACCGGGTTTTCCGACTTGCTTTACAACTTGGCTATCTCAGTTAAAATCACGTTGTGAAGGTGCCACATTCCCTTTAACCTGTATCAGCAGTTGTACCGATGTCAAAGCTCCAGATGTTTGCATAACTATTGAACTTCTGCAGTGTGCGCGCGACAACAGTTATCATGTGTGCGTCAGAAATTTAATGCATTTTGTGGGGACGGTTTCTCAACGCCCGCTACTCTTCCCCTTTTGTGTACCCTAAGTGCATGTTATTTTAGAGATTCCCTTTGCACCAGCACCCAGCGATTCCCGCATTTCGGATGGAGAGAGCGGGCCAGCGACGGAGACAATCAGGAGACGCCACTGCTGGAAAAACAGGCTTTCTAGTGCAGGCAATCGGTTGATTTTCTGGACAGATAAAGGAGTTGGAGTTGCTTGTGACTTGAAGTGTCTTGGCTCAAACACTCCTCGCCTGATGACGGCCCAGGACTGAAACATTGCGTTTTCCTCATGCTGCGCTCTCTACCTTTTACCTTTTATCGTGTCTTAGCCTTTTTTGTTTTTTTTTAGGTTTTTACGGCTTAGGCCTATTTTCTGCACGTTGGCATCTTTTGCCTTTCTGGGTTGTCTTTGTCTTAGATTTTAGCTGTTTTCCGACGGGTGTTTTTTCGTCTGTTTTATCATGTTTTTAGGGTCCAAGGTCACTCCCACGACACACGGCGGTAAAAGTCACGAAGTCACGACGTGGACGCTGCTGAACCCGTACAGTCACGAAACTGACACCGCAGAGGTCATAAGGTCACAACGGTGACACTAAAGAAGTCATGTCAGGACGATACCTCTATAGAAGTGTCAGAGTCACGGCATTCAAAACACAAAGTCACGAATTTGACTCTGCAGTGGCCTTGGTCACGCTCAAAAGTCTCAAGTCATGACAATGGCACCTAGGAAGTCACGAAGTCACGATACGAGCGCGGCATAAGTCACGAAGTCACGACGCCAGTGTCGGATAAGTCACGGCACTTACGCTGCAGACGTCACGATGTCACGGCTCTGACACTGAACAATTCACGAAGCCACAACGCTGACACCGCACAAGTCAGACAGCTGAGACTTGTGAGACTTGTGCGGAAATCAATACACTGGATGTTCCCAAAGCCAGCGGCTAAGACGCCCATGTTTTTTCACTGGTGAAAGCCTTGAATTAAAAAGTACTTTGCAGCCTTGAACTGAAAAGCAAGTAGCCGCTTCTGGCATTAACGTTGACTGCGATGGATGATGCCTTGATTGTATTTCTGGCGTCACGTTGTAACAGGTAATACCGAGAAGCTGGATGGTGGCTGCAATTAGCGTGCTATTATGAAGCAGGTAGGTACTGATGTACCAGGAAACGCAGCCTGGTCCCGATGCGTGTGTTATTATTCCGTCCTATTGTTAGAGGATCACGTTGTTACAGGTAATGCCGATGCACAAGGAAGCTGGGTGGTGGCTCTAATCATTGTGCTGTTACGGAGCAGGTAGTTACTGTCGTACCAGTGAACGTGGCGCCTCTAAGCTCTCTGCTGGTGGGGGAACGGTAAAAATTTTGCCTGATTATATGCTTGTGAATATTATTTTTACCGCAAGCGTGAGACTAGACAGTATTTCCCTTAATTCTAGAATCGTTTTGATGAGGTTATGCAGTCGTGTTAAATACTGGTGTCCATGGTAAACAATTTTTCTGAATCTCCCCGTCCTTCCCAAAGAGATCTAGGTAGGCGCTTTTCGAAAGAAGTACAACCCCAACGCGGCAGGTAGGCAGGCAGGCAGGCGGGCGGGCAGACACGCCACAGGCACAGAAAAACATATATATATATATATATATATATATATACAAAAAAAAAAAAAAAAAAAATATATATATATATATATATATATATGTATATATCTGTGTGTATATATCTATCTGTGTCAGGGGCTCCGCCACGACTTTCAAGTTGGGGGGACAAGCCCATGGGGGCCTCCATCTGAAGGGGCCTCCTTTTCGAAGGGGGCCTCCTAGGCAACAATGGTGGGTCCAGCTTTGGGGGACCAAAGAAATTGCCCAAAAGTTGATAGCAAAAAAGTTTTTAGAACGATGGAGCTAGAATCAATTTCTTCTCCTTCAAAGCGGTAGAAATATTTCCACGAGACAAAATTGCCGAGCAAGTTATATGTTGCTGGTCATTCAAGGGGAATACACTATTTTGGGTTTGGGGGCATAGGCGCTGGACCCCATGAACGAGCCAGTGTAAGTCACATTGATAATTCAATTATGACGTAATAACGTATAGGTGCGAGGTATTCTGGTGTAAAAGCTTTCGTTTTGCACTAATAGCGTAGGGACCAGATCATTATGTAGTGTTTTTCTTCTGCTCTTCGCTCTTAAGGCCCCCTGGATCACCCTTAGGGTCTCCTCTATCGCTACCAGGGCCTCGTCTATTGACAAAGGGCCTCCTCTGTTGATACCAGGTCCTCCTCTTATCTCCAACGGGGCCTCCTATTTCGCCAAGAAGGTCTCCTCTTTGGCCACCGCGACCTATTCTTACGCCAAGAGGCCCTCCTCTATTGTCATTAGGGTATCTCCTTGCTGTCACCGGGGCTTCCTTTATCGCCAACATGCGCCTCTTTTGCGCCAAGAGGGCCTCCTCTTTAGCCAGCGGGATCTTTACTTTCACCAAGAGGGCCTCCTCTATTGCCATCAGGGCCTCTCGTTGCTGCCACCGGAGCCTCCTCTATTGCCAACAGCACTTCTTCGATTACCGAATTACTCGATTACGATGCCAACAGCACTTCCTCGATTACCGCACTTACTCGATTGCAGCCTCCTCTATCACCGAATCCTCCTCTAGTACTACCAGGGCCGCTTCTATGGGTACCAGCACCTCCTCTATCGCCACCAGGGCCTTCTCAGCCGCCAAAGGTTAAAGCTATTCACATTTATTCACGAGGATGAAGGACTTACGCCTGCGTCACCGGACAGCAACGAGAGACACTGATGGCAATAGAGGAGGCCCTCTTGGCCAAAGAAAAGGTCCCACTGGCCATAGATAAGGCCCTGGTGGAGATAGAGAAGGTTCCTCCTCTTTCAACTAACAGGCCTCCCTATCGACAAAGGGCCCTCTTCTATCAACAAAAGAGCCTCCCCTATCAATAAAGGGGCCTCCTCTGTTACCACCAGGGCCTCCAAAATCGATACCAGGGAGACTGTATAGCCAAATCGGTCTCCTCTATCGATATCAGGGCCTCTTGAGTCGCCCTCAAGGTCCTCTTTGATCACTCTCAGGGCCTCCTGGATCAACCTTAGGGCCTCCTCTATCGCTAGCAGAGGTCTCATCTAATGACAAAGATCAACACGGTACTCAAAACATCATTTGTCTTGAAACTAAAAATTTCCGTGGAGAAAAGCTAAAAACCTTCCTGAAATGTAACCCAAATGTACCCCAGTCAAACGGCCATAGTAGTCAGCTGTTGGTGTGATGACAGTGCTCACGTCACGGTGAGTAATCAGCCAATTGAAGCCCTCGTAGCCTATTGAATATGGTTGTAGTTTCCAGATCATGACGTCATCCACAGGCAGATGTTTATTTTTCACCATGGATCAGCATTTTAAAAATCAAAATATTGAGTTCATTGCTAATTTTTCAGAGAGATTTTGGCCGTTTTCATGGTTTTCGGCTAAAAATACCCCTAATTTCACTAAATTGGAAGACCCCTGATTTAAAAGGCCTCTAAATTTCACTTTCGGAAAAAAATTCAGACCAGCACTACTATTTGCAGCCGATGTCAAGCTCTATCACAAGATTACATCTACAGAAGGTCCAAAACTGCTTCAAAATGACCTTGATCAGCTCATCTCATGGCCCAGTGACTGTAAACTAAAATTGAACCCTTTTAAATGTCAAACCTTTAGAATGACGCTAAAAAAACCATATACTGGCTACATATAAAATAAATGATACAATTTTGGAATACGTTGAGAAAGTGCACGATCTTGGATTATGGCTTGACACGAAATTGACTTTTTCGGAACATATAAATTTTACAAATGGCATAGCGAACAGAGTGATGGGCCTGCTGATGTGGTCGTTTCAGACTGGCCGCACGGCGGAACGATTGCAGGCAGGCCCCATTCTTGCAGCTTATTTCGGGAACGTTCGGTCTGCCCTTGAGTATGGGTGCATCATTTGGGGCGGTGCCGCACCCTCTCACCTTGAGAGAATCGAACAAAATTCAACACAAATTCCTCATTTGGTTAGCTTATCACGTTCATGCATCACGGCCTTCTCGATCACTCTCATATCACGAACTTCTAAAATCATTCAATATTAGCAGCTTAGTACAAAGAAGATACCAATACGATGCCTGCTTTGTGCACCAAATTATCTGCGGTAGAGTGAACTCCCCTTCCTGCTCGGATGTATCCCGCTACATGTTTCCCACCGTCGAACCGGGGGCGGGCCACTACAACTCATTCACGTTCCATCCGTCCAAGATGCCAACAAGGATGCAATCAAACGTGGCCTGTTTACACGAGCTGTGCGGACATTTAACGCCCATACGAGTGTATACCCCGTAGCGGATCCCTTTTACACCACTTTCTCTGGTGCCTAGAAGATATTGAGACATATAACCCTGCATGAAAGGTTGCGAAGTCCGGTTGCTATTTTGATATCTTCCTGTAGCATTCAATATCATGCCGATTATATATTAGGAAATTATTTCGTATTTAATTCCTAGCCGGTTTTACGTCAACACTTCGCATCCACCTCATCATATTTAATTACAACCCAACTCGCATTGATTTCCTGCAGAATTGTTCGCCGCTCAGGCGTCTTAGCCAACGGTGCCTGCGTGGCTGGCAGAAATGCTGCTCCGGCAAACACCTTTGTAGTGCGGTACTGACGAGACGGACAGGAACTTTCCGGTCCCAAATCGAAGTTGAACGATACCTGGCTGGCTGGTTTTTCTGGGACAGTTGGAGCAGCGGAAGTTTGGAGCACCAGTGACGCGACATGATATGGCAGTACACTGAGAGAAATTTCGGGACACCCAATGTCGCAGTGACTCTCTGCCACGGAGTCTGCGCTCCAGGTTTAGTGGTCGACCCCAGCCTAGAGCATCGCTGGTCTTAACGAAAAGGGCCAGTCCCCAATAAATGGTGTCTTTTCCGAGGTGCCCGTATACCCCAATCGCATCAATTATTATTTTGGGGTGTCAGAATCCGTTTGGAGTGTGCTTAGACACCCTCAGAAGCACTGTGTCTGATACTCCTGATCCCAAGTTTGGTGGGAAAAGCTCTCCAAAGAGGGGTCTTCTAGATACCCCAAAAGGTTGAACGTTTTTCGGAATCAGCAGATACCCCAATCAGGTGTCTTTTTTCTCTCAGTGTGCAGGGAAAAGGTCCTGAGTCCTGAATTGCTGGCGAGCGAGTATATTTTTTTTATTTTTGCGTTCCCAACCCGGGAACATTTTTGCACTACACACAAGCAGACACACACTATGTACACGGCAGCGGGGCTTACGCTATCGGCACCCTTGCGGGACAGTCATGTCCACACGCTCCCTGTCACACGCCCCACTGTACCAGGCGTGGAGCTATCCCGATTTCTCGGACCCGGCGAAACAGAGGACTGCTCCGGTGACACGCGGCGAGGCCGTGCCCTCGGGCGGTGCCACCGGACCGGTGGATCTATTTAAAGGCAGATCAAGCCCGTGCTCCCAATAACAAGGGCGCTGGTTGGTCAGCGGAAGTCCCTAGTCAAGGCGGGCACTACCCAGTGTACTGCCATCTCCTGGGTAGGAGGCGGTCGAGGAAAACGCTGCCAGAGGTCAGCTTTGATCCAAGGACCTTCCACACTGGACCGAGGCGCCTTAACCAACTGCGCCACGGCGGTGGTGAGTATATTTGTTTTATATGAGTGTTTGTCCCGAAAACTTCACCATTTTTACTATTAGATTCTATTCTTTATTATTATACTCAACATTTTTTCTTCTAATACTCATGTTGATAAGCATCACTGAGAGAAAGGTGAATCCAGGGCCGAGACGACGCCCCCATCAAATGGTTAAGGCGTCCCCTGAAATGTCACTACCCAGCCCCCCCTGCGATGAGAGTATCGGCTAGTACAGGGAGTCGACGCCAAAAGCGTCGGCGCGTCCGATGCTCTGTAGTTTGGATGAAAATCGTCGGTACATTCAGGGTGGGGCCAGCGCTGGGGTGTTGTCATTATCCTGATACACCTGCAAGCAGTATACAAACGGTTCAGTGATATAATAAAATCGCCACGACTGAACAGCATCGCCTCAGAAACTAGCAGGCAGTACTTATGAGCACAGGCCTTCCATATAACCTTGAAATTGTTTTACCTATCTAGGTTATGTTTTGGTTACTACGTATATAGGTATTTTTCTATTGAAGCCCGGTAAAAAAGCTGTTGATATAATCCTGGCCTCAGCATTTTGCAGTCGCAACAGCCAGGCACTGAACCGATCAGCACGGCTGTCTGATGGGAAACAAATGAAGAGCAAGGGACATGAGCAGCGGAAATAATTGTTGGGGTTTAACGACACACCAACTGCCAAGGTGATACGGTGTCGCCAACTCTCACCCCTACTGGAAGGGATTTTTGGGATCAGATCGACTTATTGAGAACATGGGCAGTGGAGCTTTTAGGAAGGGACATCAATAAGGGAACCAATGACGTGGCTTTAATTTCCTTCCCGTCTTTGCGTCGTTGCTGTAGCAATTATAGCCTGCTGTAGCAGGTGGTCATCACCGTTAAAACAACCGCGCCTGGTACCCACAGACAGGACACCGAGCCTGTGGAGCATGGCGATAGGGCAACCTGGACTTGTACCTCCCAGAGCCAAATGGTACGTTCAGAAGAATCAAAGGCTTAACTACGTAATATTCAGGTTTCGAAGACGTACGTATTAGTTCTATTGCATGCAAATGAATGAATAAGAATGAAACAAGTTGGGTTAATAAATAAGTAATAATTTCATCCATTTCCACATAGCTTGAATTAATATACATTTTTGTAATTTTTGCATCACTTTTCTACGAAAACCTAACTGCAACAATAGATAATTAACGCTTCAACTGATTGAACTATTCAACTGCTGCCTGTGCCAGTAGGTTTAATATTGTTTGCCTTCTAAATATTGTGTCATTGGTATGCAGTGAGGTAACGTCCTTTGAAAACGCCCCGAAAACTTTTTTCAGAAGAGAGGGCCCTCTTCGTTTTTGCACACACTTTCCCCAACAGGAATAAAATGTCAAATGCGCAAAAATTCGACAAGTTTACTAATATTCTCCGATAAAGAGGACGTAAGACTAGAGTGTCGCCCAGAGTGTGCATTGCGCCACAACCCGGAACCGCATGGGCCCTTACACAACCGCCTGGGGACGATCGGCCTCCTCCACGATCTCGGGATGAAGGATATGGATAAAATGAAACGGCACGGCAGTCCTCCGCCCGTACTCTTCAGACGAGTTCAAACCGTATCCGGACCCTGACGTCTCAAAGGGTCAAAATGGGCAAATTAGACCAATTTAGAAAAGCCCTACAACCGGGAACTATTAGACCTGAAAAAAATGTGTTCATCTTGACCCAAGGATTTGAATGATATGCAAAATGACCTTCTAAGGTCACTATTCCTTTGACTGTAGATTAAGGTTAAAGCATGACCTTTTAAGGTCATGTTGCATGCCATCCGAATCCTTGGGTCATCATCATTGCCATGATATCAAATTTAAGAACCTTGTTTTGTTCAAAAGTTATATACCTTAACAATTTCGAAAACCGTGACCTTTGGTTACCTCTGGTGACCTTGGTATTGACGAGACCTCAAAATGGGTAGCAGCGTGCGGATGTGCACCACGGAAGCAATGCAATAGTGTTTTCTTACAAGAAAACACTGTTTCTGAAAAACCCTAATTTTCTGAAAAACAATTTGTTTTCTTACAAGAAAACACTGTTTCTGAAAAACCCTAATTTTGAAAGCATGATAATGCACCGGACTCTGCCAGTGACGGATACAAGGGGGGGCTAGGGGGCTCAAGGTCCACGAAATATCCGAGTGCTTAGTTTAATTTAACACGCGCATTGACGGGGGACGGGGGGGCGGGTAACCGCCCCCTCGGGTTATTCGGAGATAGCAGAAAAACGGCGGCGCGTAGCGCCGCCGTACTAGGCATACCTTTTCCCTCATCATTTTTACAACTTTTGTGAAAATTTTAAGGTTAGGTCATCCAAGGTCAGGTCACCAGTACAGGTCAAGTGACCCGACCTCAAAAAAGTTTAAGATAGCATAAGTTGGAGCAGGGTGAACTTATCCGATTGAAAATCATATCAAATAATGGCCCCACCGAGTTCTCTAAAATATGTTCCGGTATTTTTTATTTCGATGACCTAAGGTCAGGTACGAGGCATGACCTCTCCATTGAAAATACATGGGAAAAATGGTTTTTACGGAATAACCCAGTAACGGATGGTGATAGAGCATTTATTTTAGTTGCATTAGACTCGCCTGGGCTTTGCAGTTCTAATGATATGCATTTTATATAATTTGACCCTGACCTGACCTCAGGTCAGGTCAAATTCTTGATTTGACCTAGCAAGGTCAAATTATATATTATTCGATTCGGCTTGCTGAGAGGATTCATATAGTTCAAGTCGTTTTGCTTTATCTTTACTTGTTCAGATGTAATGGCCGAAAAACTGAATT
Source organism: Lepas anatifera (assembly GCA_034440635.1). Taxonomy (NCBI): domain Eukaryota; kingdom Metazoa; phylum Arthropoda; class Thecostraca; family Lepadidae; genus Lepas; species Lepas anatifera. The sequence continues at coordinate 1,607,113 of JAOTON010001814.1, read as the reverse complement.
TACATGTTATCCCTATGACGGCATGTTTTGACCTCTCGTGACCTTAAATGTGACCTGAAAAAAAATGGTACAAATGTTTTCGATGGAGAAGTGGATGGGCAGCCCAACGCCGTTTACCGTTTTTCGCTACCTACCGTGGTTCTCGAGATCTTAGGGGGTGGGTACCCGCGCCCCCCGTCAATGCGAAGGTGGCTCAGACCCTCGTCAATGCGCGTGTTAAAGATGTTTTTGCGATCCTAGCCCGGGAGCGTTTTATATATTTGCACCACACACGCAGACACACACTATGTATGCATGTACACGGCAGCAGGGCTTACGCTTATCGGCACCCTTGCGGGATAGTCATGTCCGCACGCTCCATGTCACGCGCCCCACTGTACCAGGCAGTGAAGCTATCCCGATTTCTCGGGCCCGGCGGAACAGAAGATTGCTCCGGTGACACGCGGCGAGGCCGTGCCCTCGGGCGGTGGCACTGGACCGGTGGATCTGTTTAAAAGCAGATCAAGCCCGTGCCCCCAATAACATAGCTGGTAGGTCAGCAGAAGTCAGAAGTCAAGGCAGGCACTACCCAGTGTACTGCCACCTCCTGGGTTGGAGGCGGTCGAGGAAAAGGTTGCCAGAAGTAAGCTTTGGTCCAAGAACCTCCCACACTGGACCAAGGCACCTTAACCAACTGCGCCACGGCGATGGTACGAGTGTTTATTGTCAACACCGGGGATAACCGACTGGTTTTAGATAGCATAAACGGCGGCGCGTAGGGTAGACATATTTTCGAACATTTTTAATTTTTTCTCAAAATTTTAAGGTTAGGTCATGTCAGGTCAGGTCACCAGTACAGGTCAGTGACCTGACCAAAAATTTTTAAGATAGCATAAGTCACAACAGTGTGAACTTCTCCGACTGAAACACATCAAATAATGAGCCTACCGAGCTCTCTAACATGTTTTCAGGTAGTTTTGATATCGGTGACCTAAGGTCAGGTACGAGCAGTGACCTCTCCATTAGAAATACACAGGAAATATTTTTAATTGAATAACTTAGTAATGGATGGAGATAGGGCGTTTATTTTAACGTCATTATATTTACCTCGTCTTTGCGGTTCTAATGATAGGAATTTTACGTAATTTGACATTGAAATGACCTCAGGTCAGGTCAAATGTCATATTTGACCTTATTTGACCTAGCAAGGTCATTTCATATATCATTCGATTCGGCTTGCTGCGAAAATTCCAATGATCAAAGTTTTTTTTGCGCTATCGTTACTTGTTCAGATGTAATGACCGAAAACCTTCATTTACAATGTTATCCCTATGACGGCATGTCTTGAACTCTAGTGACCTCAAATGCGACCTGAAAAATAAATGGTGCGAGTATTTTCGCTAGAGAATTGGATGGGCCACCAAACGCTTTTTACCGTTTTTCGCCATCTAGCGTGGTTCTCGAGATCTTGGGGGAAGGCGGGTACCCGCCCCCCCAAACACGTGAAAGCGAGGGTGGCCCAAACCCCCGTCAATGCGCGTGTTAATGAATAGCTGGAGGCTATTCCAAGGCAATGGTTTGGAAGTTCGAGCCCCCTCCCCCAGTTCCAAAATGGAGACCTGGATCTTCCACTAGACTCTGAAGACTAAGTCCAAAAAAGTCGGAACCGGGACAAGGCGTCGGCGCTTCGCCCTTCCATACTCCCGACGCCTCGACTTGGCTCAGATGCCCGACTTTACTGCCCTAGTGTCGGCGCACCCGCGGTAGATTTTAGGAACCTCCTGATAAATGTATCCGCACAAAGTGGCGTCCCTGGTCTGGATGACGCCATCTGATCCGCCCCCATCCCCACCCAATTAGAAATCCTAGATCCGCCTATACATTGAAAGGCAACAGATCTACAACTTTTTTAAAACTGTCAGACGGAAGACGGATGCCGTTTTCTGAGCGGGAGGGGGTGCTGGCCAGTGGCCAGACGAAATAAGGGCTGCAGCTGAGAGTGGACGGGGCCCTAAAGAACCAAGCGCGCTTGTAACAGCCCCTTTCACAGCACCCCTTCTGCCATCGAATCCCCGTCTTGTCTTTCAGGTGATGTTTGCCAGTCTGCTTGGGGATGATTTATGCCTGTTCGCCGGTGCTGATATCTGTCTGGTTTCAGAGGACGTCTTTGTGTCTGGTTTCAGAGGATGTCTCTGTGCCTGGTTTCAGACGACGTGTCTGTACCTGGTTTCAGAGGACGTTTCTGTGTCTGGTTTCAGAGGATGTCTCTGTGTCTGGTTCCAGAGGACGTCTCTGTACCTGGTTTCAGAGGACGTTTCTGAGTCTGGTTTCAGAGGACGTCTCTGTGTCTGGTTTCAGAGGACGTCTCTGTGTCTGGTTTCAGAGGACGTCTCTGTGTCCGGTTTCAGAGGACGTCTCTGTGTCTGGTTTCAGAGGACGTCTCTGTGTCGAGCTTCTGAGGACATCTCTGTGTCTGATTTCCGAGGACATCTTTGTGCTTGGTTTCAGAGGACGTCTCTGTGTCTGGTTTCAGAGGACGTCTCTGTGTCTGGTTTCAGAAAACGTCTCTGTGTCTGGTTTCAGAGGACGTCTCTGTGTCTGGTTTCAGAGGACGTATCTGTGTCTGGTTTCAGAGGACGTCTCTGTGTCTGGTTTCAGAGGACGTCTCTGTGTCTGGTTTCAGAGGACGTCTCTGTGTCTGGTTTCAGAGGACGTCTGCGTGTCGGCGGCTTGTGTGGACGTGGCAGCGTCCATTTTGGCGTCCGCGGACTTCAGTGTTGACCCGTGCGAGGATTTCTACCAGTACGCCTGTGGCGGCTGGGTTAAGTCCAACCCGATTCCGTATGGAAAAAGTATGTGGGGCACCTTCGGAAAGCTTTGGCAGCAAAACCAACTAGTCATCAAAAATGTGTTGGGTAAGTCATTGTTGGCTTGGCTTATTTCTAGCATTATTTGCACACGCTTAAGCTTACTGGGGGTCTGATGGGTCATACGGAGCCACCCAATAATCTTTAGTTTGTCCACAACACACTATACGCTTGAATATTTTGGCTGTTTGCTTCCCAAGAACATGTATCTGGGACCGCCACTGCGCAAGCTCATCCTAGTCATAAATGGAAGTGCAGTCCGCATGATAGAAGCGGAGCAGCCGCGTTCAAAATCCATCACTTCCATGGCACTAACTATGCTTCAATGATCTGATACAAGTTTGCATCGTCATGTGAATCCTTACCTCATAAGCAATTATGAAATTAGCACCGATGAATTGATGACGAAATAATGATAAACATGGCCTTGCACTTCGGAAGTTACTAATATAAAATATATCCAGAATGTATTGGCAAAACCTTACCAACTGAGCAGTTTTCTGAACTACGAGTCCTAATTTCTTTACTTAGGCTGATACCGCCTGGCTTTGCCACCCCACCGTCAACAGAGGCTCCACCTGAGGACCTCGCCAACGATGCAGAGCGGAAAGCGCAGCTGTTCTACAGGTCCTGTGTGGATGCCGACGGAATCACAGAGTCGCGCGGCGCGGCACCGCTTCTGGAGCTCATTCGGAAGGTCGGCGGCTGGAATATCACCTCTGGCAACTTCAGCGCCGCCACCTGGGACTTCCAGAACATGCTACAGCAGTTGCAGAACGAGTACAACGTCAGCCCGCTCTTCAGTTGGTCTGTGGTGGAGGACGACAAGAACAGTTCCAGTTACGTGATACAGGTGAGAAAGCTAGCTCCAAACACGTCCTACAGCACTGCAAAAAGCATACGCCTGCGGGGAGTTTATCCCTGCTGTGATACGCGGCCAGATATCACACCCTCTTTGGGTTTCACTTCGCGTGACTCTCCTAGCGCCAACACCCGGCCATGATGTGAGCTAAGTGGCATATGTGAATGCAAGCGATAATCCCAATCATGGGCATCTGGCTCCCCTGATATTGCCAAAGCTCCCCTCCCCGGGGGCGCGGAAGTGGAGTGGTCAGCGTAGCTTCCATTCAGCCGACCCGGATTCAAGGCCCGGCGGCTTCCCTGAACAAGGAGCAAGCTGGTTCCCGATAAACACTTCCAACAGGGAAAGAGTTGGCGACGCCATATAACCCTGGCAGTTGGTGCGTCAATAAGCCCCAAAAATTATTATTACCTCCCCCCTCCATATGGATGTCAACTCTCAGGCTGTGACACACCGTGTGGGTATCAGGCACCCCCAACACCCCCCTCTCTCCCCAGAAAACCCCATAAATCGGTATCAGTTTGAAACTTCAACCGGGGATCGCCCACGTAGCTAAAAAAACAGGGGCATTACTAAGGTTTCAGGGGATGTTGTTTGCAAGCCGTATGTATGTACTTCCGAAATATTCCATTTTAAAATATATTATTCAAAATATGTGTAAACTTTGACGACCATACCTTTCGTCTTTACGAAAATATAATCTCGTCTGCCCTACTGAGCAAATGAACACAGCATCGAGAAGTACTACAAATGTATATTCGGTGCGAGTGTGTTCATAGACATTGCTATTAGATCATTCTTCGCAATATATTTGTTATTTAATAAATTTGTTGTCAATTTGTTATCGACAATATTTGTTATCGAATCAAATTCGTCCATATTTATAGCTTTATAACATAACCACTGAATATAATCCAGCCATGTTTTACGTTTATGTATTGAGCAAATGCAGATTCGATATGCAAGCTGAGATACTCGCTTTTTACTCACATATAATTAAGGGGCTAGCGTTTGCTCCTATTCGGATTAGATCAGCTTTGACTCAATTACAAGTCGGCTCACTCGCAGTACACTCAGCCTGTCGGTCTGAGCCCGAGCCTGTCAGGACTGGAATGTTTGCTCAAAGGTATAACCGCTATCCAGTTAAATATGATTTGTTCGAAGCCAGTGAACACCAAATGACCCCAATTCCAACAAAATTCTGCTAAAGCAAAACGTTATCAATCCTTCGTTTAGGCGTTTGCTATGGCGGCGACAGACTATCTCAGATCTGAAGCGTGCGACACCGGCGCGTCGGAATCTCGGCTGTTCGCGCATGAGCAGTAGCCGTCGCTGACACCTCATACAGAAGTTGAGCTACCTCCTGACACCTCAGTGGTGGGTTGATCAGACCGTGGAAGCAGGTAGCTGGGGTCATTTAGGGAAGGGAGTCGTAAGCCACACGACATCCTGTAAACCCTTCCAAAGGTTGTACGACCTCTAAGTGCAAAAAGACTGTGTTTTTTTGTAAATCCGTGATGCACCACCACCAGCTGGAGGGCCGCCCAAGTAGCGCAGCTGGCAAAGGCGCCATGCCTGGGCGTGAAATGCCCCTGGATCAAGGCTGACTTAACACGCACCCCACGGGGGTCCCTGGCATGACGCGCCCCGCTGGGGGGCGTTTTTCGCCCCCTCCATATCTCATTCCCCATGAAAGCTAAAGGAAAATTATGGCCGGAGTTCGAAAGCTCTTGACAAGACGGAGATGTTTTATACTAATAATTTTATGTCAGGACAATATTGAGGTCATCAGAGGTTAAAGAAGGTTCCATGGGATGAGGTGGCTTAGTGGATAGCACCCTTGTCTTCTAAGCTACCGGTCCCGGGTTCAAGTCCCGGCGGAGCCTCTGAAAAAGTCTATCTGAGCCCCAAAATCCCTTCCAACAGGGTGACAGCTAGCGATGCCGCATGACCCTGGCAGTTGGTGCGTCGTTAAACCCCAACAATTATTATTAAAGAAGGTTCCATAGGCGCGCAACAGAGCAGTGTACGTTTCTCTCTCTCTAGATATGCCCTCAGGGGAGGTAGAGCAAGATATTTATGCACCATTTGATTCCTTTCATCGCGGCAAATCGAATGATGTATAATATGACCTTGATTGGTCAAATAGTGAAAATTACCTGACCTCGAGCTAGGTCAGGGTCACTGAGTGACCTGGTATGGTCATGTTGCATATCAATCGACTCCCCATGACAATATAAGCACAATGAAAGCAAACTGGGAGCTTTATCTCAATTCAGTGAGAAGTTATTGGCACAACAATCACTCTATGCTCCCGTGACTTGGCATGACCTTTGAGAGGTCAGATGCTCAAAATTTCAACTTTATGGTCAAGATCGTGGTAAGAATAGATAGTTTGAGTATTTTCAGGCTTATCTATCCGGGATTTCCTGAAAACGAGTCCATTCTATTTTTCACCATAGACTTATAATGGGGTGACCAAAAAATTGACCCCACCTTAGGTCACCAATATCAAAATTCCGAGATAGTAGATTTGTAGACCCTAATGACCTTATCATATTGTGGAAGTTTCAAACTGATCGCTTGGCTGATGTTCCATAGGCACCGCTTCAAATTCGTGATTTTAGGTTTTGAGGTCGGGTACCTTGACCTTGAATAACTCCTTGACCTGACATGACCTTAACTCAAAAAATGCGGTCAGATGTGTAAAATTGATGAGGGATAAGGTGCTGTAAGTTTCGTTGTTCTGCGTCTCTTCGTTTTTAATTATCTAGGGAAAACCATGAGGGGGCGAATTTCACCCCCCCCAGCGGGGCGCGTGTTAAGGCAGATTTTTCCGCGGCAGCCTCCTAGCCAGGAGATAGCGGTACACTGGGGAGTGCGCGCCGCAGCAGTGGAATCAACACCGTGCTAGCCAGCGTCCCTGTTTGTGGGTGCAAGGGCATGCTCGGTCTTTAAAGTGATCCACCTGTCCGGTCTCGCGACCGCAGCCCTCATGCGAGGGCTCGGCCTGTGCCGGGCGCTGCGGCTTGGGGAGACTGGAGCAGCCTATGGCTCGCAGAATGCAGTGCCGCTGTCCCGTAACACGCGCTCCGCTGGGTGCAGAGATGGCCGACGCTCCGTTACGTTACCGAATCACGCTAGGTTACGGTTCGATTTTGGTCAAAACTACGCTACGGAATTACGCTACGTTATTATTTCATCGACTACGGAATTACTGTACTTTAGCTATGGCTACGGTAAAAATATATCGTGCCACGATATCAACATTTTGTTCACACATTCATGCTTTAACATTCGCCCCGGTGGGGGGTGTTTGAACACCCCCTTGGGTTTTACCGGCGGCACAAAGAACGGCGGTGCGAAGCGCCACCGTACTTGGCACACTTTATCCTTGATCAATTCCGCAGCTTTTCCCAAAATTTTATGATTGTGTCATCTCAGGCCAGGTCACCAGTGTAGGTTAAGTGACTTCACCTCTTAAAATTTTTAAGGTGTCTTAAGTAAGAAAGGAATGAATCTATCGGATTGAAACTGACACCACATAATGGGCCTACCATTTATTCCGGGATTTTTCATACCGATGACCTAAGGTCAGGTACGGAGCATGACCTCTCCGTTGGAAATGCATTGGGAAAACAGAAATTGGACTTTATTTGTGGAGATAAAGCTGAGGATACTTTCCATATTCCCCAAGTCGTATTATCCTGGCCTCCTTTCTAGGTTCCTGTTGTAATGTTTTACCAGTGACCTCTGAGAGGTTATCTGGGCTACTTAAGCAGATTTTCAGACTTGGGTTAATAACTTTGCAGGAAATGACGATAAAACTTTTATTTCGATACCATTACGTTGAGATTGCTACTACGAGTCAATTTTAGTGCATATTGACTATGCTAGATTATATAGTGACCTTGACCTGACCCAATGTGCCACCTGATGACCTGGTGTGTGTGATCAACGATCGGGAATTCTAGTCACCAGTTAAAAAAAATATAAATCGAAATCAACCGACGTCTAATTTTTATAGACCAAAAAATGAGTCCGTGATTTATACTATCCGCCAAAAGGTCCCGATCTTAATTGAAAGCGATGTGATGTATTTTTCGTAAAATTGTTTAGGTTTGTATTTTTAAAGTAGTGGTTTGGTCATTATTTTGTCAAATATTATCACTTATATTTCAAAATTTGAATTAACCTTCGCCCGGGTGGGGGTCTTTTTAGACCCCCTTCCTCGGGTTTTTCTGAAGTGACCAAAAAGCGGCGGGCGCAGCGCCGCCAAACGTGGTCTAGCTGCTCCTTCATCATTTTTACATCTTTCCTGAAAATTTTAGCTCAAGGTCATATCAGGTCAGTTCACCAGGCCAGGTGAAGTGACCTCACCTCAAAAAATGCTTAGGACCGCATAACTAAAAGAAGGGTTAATCGATCAAGTTGAAACTCATACCACATATTGGGCCCTCCAGGAGCTAAAACATTTGTTCCGGGATTTTTGATATTGGTGACTTAAGGTCATGTGCAGAGCATGACCTCCCCATTGTCAATACAGGGGGAAAATCACGAAATGAGCTTTTCTCAGTAAGTATGGATGGAATCAACTTCAAACATCGGTTAATGGAATCAACTTCAAACATCGGTTACGACTTGCCCTTAGCCCATTTCTGAAGTTGAGGCCAAACATTTTGACTTGTGAGCTTTAAAAGGTCACCTTAGGTCAAATAAGCATTTCTTGGTGTTTTACTCAATAAATTTTGAATAATCTAAGATAGAACTTTTATTTTGTCACCAAAGTGTTTGTATAGTCACGGCAAGTCAAATGATATACATCATGACTATACCAGGTCAAGTTGGGTCAGACCGTTGACCTGGATCAGGTCAAATTCTTAAATTTGACCTGGGATAGCAATATTATATATCATTCGATTCGTATTGACGAGAGGATTGCAATGGAGCATCCACTATGGCTTTATCTTGTTTGATTTGGAAGTTATTAGCGAAAACGGAAACGGCCTTATGCATGGGTGGCTATGGACATTCCCAAGAATATGCCCAATATTCAGTGACCTGTACCTCCCTAGGCTTTGACCTGACACGAAAATGAATGCCACTACAAAGAAAGAGAAACTCAAGAGCTTTCGAATGGTGTTGGAAAAATGTTTCTAGCCATCATAGTTTCTGAGATATATGAGGTTTTCTTAGTACACCTCATATTAGCGATTTTGACCTATTTTGACCTCTGGTGACCTTGATATTGACCTGACAAGAAAAAATGACCGAATTATTTTCGATATCATTTTTGAAGAGCTTTCGATTGGCGTTTTGCGCTTTTTTCTAGCTCTCTTAGTTTTTGAGATTGCGGGGGTCTTTTTTAGCCCGCCCCACCAGGGCGAAGGTGGCTCGTACCCGCCACCGGGGCAAGGGTTAAAGCCAATCCTTACTAAGAATCCTACCTCGATCGAGATCACGAGAAGATTTATACATATATGACGTAACTTTTTCGTAGTACGCTACGATGCGCTAAATTTTGGCGTAGTACGCTACAGAATTCGCCCAGCTACGCTACGTTTCATTTCCAGAGCTACGGCTACAGAAAAATAAGTGCATAACGTAGCGTTGGCCATTTCTGGCTGGGGGGTGAAATTTGCCCCACCCCTCCTTCTGGTTTTTCTCGCAGAAGACAAAAACGAAGAGACGCAAAGCAACGAAACTTACAGCATCTTATCCCTGATCAATTTTACGCACCTGACCAAATGTTTTAGGTTAGGTCATGTCAGGTCAATGAGCTATCTAGGGTCAAGTGACCCGACCTCAAAACGAGTTTGAAGCGGCGCCTAATGAATATCTGCCAACCGATCAGTTAGAAACTTTCACAATATGATGAGGTCATAAGGGTCTGCAAATCTACGGAATTTTGAATTTTGATACTTTTGAACTAAGATGGGGTCAATTTTTTGGTCACCCCATTATAAGTATATGGTGAAAAATTGAAAGGGCTCGTTTTTAGTAATTAGTGGAAAGATAAAGCTGAAAATTCTCAAACCGTGTATTCTTGCCACGATATTGATCTTAAAGTTGAATTTTTGACCATCTAACCTCTGAAAGTTCATGTCAGGTCACAGGAGCATACAGTGATAGTTTTGTCAATAACTCACTGAATTGAGATAAAGCTCCCATTTTGCTTGCATTGTGCTAATATTGTCACATTGGGAGTCGAAAGATATGCAACATGACCATACCAGGTCAGCCGGTGGCCCTGACCTAGCTCGATGTCAGGCCAATTTCACACTTTTACCTAGCAAGGCCATATTATACATCATTCGATTCGCCACGATGAGGGGAATCCGATGGTGTATCAATATTTGCTCTAACGCCGCTGAGTAAATATCTAGAGAGGGAAACGCACACTGTCCTGTTGTAAGCCTATGGAACATTCTTTGACCTATATTGACCTCAATATTTACCTGGCATAAAAATACTTCCTATAATTTCTCTTCGTCTCGTCGAGAGCTTTCCAACACCTTCTGTAATTTTTCCTAAGCCTTCCTGGGAAATGAGATACGGAGGGGAGGCGAAATTCGCTGCCCCCCAGCAGGCGCGTCATGCCAGGGACCCCAGCAGGGCGCGCGGTAAGGGTGCCGGTAAATGGAAACTTCTACTTTGTACATGTGAGGGCTCGGCCTGTGCCGGGCGCTGCGGCTTAGAGAGACTGGAGCAGCCTATGGCCCGCAGAATGCAGTGCCGCTGTCCCGTAAGGGTGCCGGTAAGTGGAAACTTCCGCTCTGTACATAGTGTGAATGCGTTGTACGAATGATGCTAGCAACCAACAGAAAATGCTCCCGAAAAAGGGAGCGCAGAAATATTAAAAAAACAACACCAGTTAAAGGCACAAGAGGGATTTTGATGGCAATAGGTGTCACAATGGCCCTCATTTTTCCATGCTGGGAAACTAAAAAAATTCCGTCCAGAAGCACACATATAGGTGAGGAACGAAACAGCTACGTCATACGTTATATGGTTGAAGAGGGCAACAAATCCAGCTACGTTAGTCAGGTGAGGTAGGAAACAGCTACAGCTGTGTCATACAGGTGAGGTGGGAAACAGCTACAGCTGTGTCATACAGATGAGGTGGAAAAGCTACAGCTGTGCATACAGATGAGGTGGGAAACAGCTACAGCTGTGTCATACAGATGAGGTGGGAAACAGCTACAGCTGTGTCATAAGGACACACAGCTGTGTCATACAGGTGAGGAAACAGACAGCTGTGTCATACAGGTGAGGTAGAAACAGCTACAGCTGTGTCATACAGAAGGTGGGAAACAGCTACAGCTGTGTCATACAGGTAAGGTGGGAAACAGCTACAGCTGTGTCATACAGGTGAGGTGGGAAACAGCTACCGCTGTGTCATACAGGTGAGGTGGGAAACAGCTACAGCTGTGTCATACAGGTGAGGTGGGAAACAGCCACAGCTGTGTCATACAGGTGAAGTGGGAAACAGGTACAGCTGTGTCATACAGGTGAGGTGGGAAACGCCACAGCGATGTCATACAGGTGAGGTAGGAAACAGCTACAGCTATGTCATACAGGTAAGGTGGGAAACAGCTACAGCTGTGTCATACAGGTAAGGTGGGAAACAGCTACAGCTGTGTCATACTGGTGAGGTGGGAAACAGCTACAGCTGTGTCATACAGGTGAGGTAGGAAACAGCTACAGCTATGTCATACAGGTGAGGTGGGAAACAGCTACAGCTATGTCATACAGGTAAGGTGGGAAACAGCTACAGCTGTGTCATACAGGTGAGGTGGGAAACAGCTACAGCTGTGTCATACTGGTGAGGTGGGAAACAGCTACAGCTGTGTCATACAGGTGAGGTAGGAAACAGCTACAGCTATGTCATACAGGTGAGGTGGGAAACGCCACAGCTGTGTCATACAGGTGAGGTGGGAAACAGCCACAGCTGTGTCATACAGGTGAAGTGGGAAACAGGTACAGCTGTGTCATACAGGTGAGGTGGGAAACGCCACAGCGATGTCATACAGGTGAGGTAGGAAACGCCACAGCTATGTCATACAGGTGAGGTGGGAAACAGCTACAGCTGTGTCATACAGGTGAGGTGGGAAACAGCTATAGCTGTGTCATACAGGTGAGGTGGGAAACAGCTACAGCTGTGTCATACAGGTGAGGTGGGAAACAGCCACAGCTGTGTCATACAGGTGAGGTGGGAAACAGCTACAGCTGTGTCATACAGGTGAGGTGGAAAACGCTACAGCTATGTCATACAGGTGAGGTAGGAAACGCTACAGCTATGTCATACAGGTGAGGTGGGAAACAGCTACAGCTGTGCCATACAGGTGTGGTGGGAAACGCCACAGCTGTGTCATACAGGTGAGGTGGGAAACAGCTACAGCTGTGTCATACAGGTGTGGTGGGAAACGCCACAGCGATGTCATACAGGTGAGGTGGGAAACGCCACAGCTATGTCATACAGGTGAGGTGGGAAACAGCTACAGCTGTGTCATACAGGTGAGGTGGGAAACAGCTACAGCTGTGTCATACAGGTGAGGTGGGAAACAGCTACAGCTGTGTCATACAGGTGAGGTGGGAAACAGCCACAGCTGTGTCATACAGATGAGGTGGGAAACGCTACAGCTGTGTCATACAGGTGAGGTGGGAAACGCTACAGCTGTGTCATACAGGTGAGGTGGGAAACAGCTACAGCTGTGTCATACAGGTGAGATGGGAAACAGCTACAGCTGTGTCATACAGGTGTGGTGGGAAACAGCCACAGCTGTGTCATACAGGTGAGGTGGGAAACAGCTACAGCTATGTCATACAGGTGAGGTAGGAAAAGCTACAGCTATGTCATACAGATAGGTAAACAGCATGTCATACAGGTGAGTAGGAAACAGCTACAGCTATGTCATACAGGTGAGGTGGAAAGCCACAGCTATGTCATACAGGTGAGGTGGGAAACGCCACAGCTATGTCATACAGGTGAGGTGGGAAACAGCTACAGCTATGTCATACAGGTGAGGTGGGAAACGCCACAGCTATGTCATACAGGTGAGGTGGGAAACAGCTACAGCTGTGTCATACAGGTGAGGTGGGAAACAGCTACAGCTGTGTCATACAGGTGAGGTGGGAAACAGCTACAGCTGTGTCATACAGGTGAGGTGGGAAACAGCCACAGCTGTGTCATACAGATGAGGTGGGAAACGCTACAGCTGTGTCATACAGATGAGGTGGGAAACAGCTACAGCTGTGTCATACAGGTGAAGTGGGAAACAGCTACAGCTATGTCATACAGATGAGGTGGGAAACAGCTACAGCTATGTCATACAGGTGAGGTAGGAAACAGCTACAGCTATGTCATACAGGTGATGTGGGAAACAGCTACAGCTGTGTCATACAGGTGAGGTAGGAAACGCCACAGCGATGTCATACAAGTGAAAAACACATGTCACAATACTTGAAAAGTGTATCAAACTGTGTCCGCGTCTCTTCCGAAAGGTCGGAGTTGGAATCCCTTTCAAGATATTGCGCAGACTTCCATCTAAAATACCTTCTTCCACACTCACAAATCGGACCAAAATCGTAATTATCATCCTAGGATCTAAAGCGCATTTTGTACTAAGGTAGTTTTGGCTGAATATTCATTTGTTTACTTATCATTCAGGGCCGTTGTCTCGGTGTTGTCTTCTGTGACGTAACGATTCAGCTCAGCTGCGTTTGACAGCCGTTCTATGTGCTTGCAGGTGGATCAGGGTGGTCTGACTCTGCCCTCGAGGGACTACTACCTCAACAAAACCACAGCCACCGACCCGGTCCTCAAGGCCTACCTGGAGTACATGACAAGGGTACGCTACGGCGCTGGGGTGTGGGGACAGCTGGAACCAAGAGCAGACGTTCCCCATTTTCCGAGGTTTGCTCAATATCGAATAAGTTGAGCAAATTTGAATAAACTAAAAGCGGCCATGGACGTAAACCAGGGAATGTTCAGGTTGAATGTTTCGTTGTACATATGTAGACTAAGACACTGGAGCTTTAAGTTGTGTTGCATCCTACGGCCCTTCGGTGTCGCTCGGCCTGCGTGCCATGGAATCCGGCATTCAAACGTTCTTGATAGAGTCCAGGGTTTGCATCGGCGGAGTCCTCTTTCTTGATATATTTTGTCAGGATCTTGAAAACTGGACATTTTTTGTCAAATTTAATGAGTTTTTGGAGTCCTACTGAAGGTCTTCGTGATAGGATCTAAAAAAACTGTTAGCAAATGAAAGCAAAAACCAGACTTGTTTAGTCCGCTGGCAGCAGCATCGCCGCGACACCTGCAGTTAGTCAGTCAGCTGGCAGCAGCACCGCCGCGACAGCTACAGTTAGTCAGCCAGCTGGCAGCAGCACCGCCGCGACAGCTACAGTTAGTCAGCCAGCTGACAGCAGCACCGCCGCGACAGCTACAGTTAGTCAGCCAACTGGCAGTAGCACCGCCGCGACAGCTACAGTTAGTCAGCTGGCAGCAGCACCGCCGCGACAGCGGCAGTTAGTCAGCCAGCTGGCAGCAGCACCGCCGCGACAACTACAGTTAGTCAGCCATGGCAGCAGCACCGCCGCGACAGCTACAGTTAGTCAGCCAGCTGGCAGCAGCACCGCCGCGACAGCGGCAGTTAGTCAGCTGGCAGCAGCACCGCCGCGACAACTACAGTTAGTCAGCTGGCAGCAGCACCGCCGCGACAGCTGCAGTTAGTCAGTCAGCTGGCAGCAGCACCGCCGCGACAGCTACAGTTAGTCAGCCAGCTGGCAGCAGCACCGCCGCGACAGCCACAGTTAGTCAGTCAGCTGGCAGCAGCACCGCCGCGACAGCTGCAGTTAGTCAGTCAGCTGGCAGCAGCACCGCCGCGACAGCTGCAGTTAGTCAGCTGGCAGCAGCACCGCCGCGACAGCTGCAGTTAGTCAGCCAGCTGGCAGCAGCACCGCCGCGACAGCTGCAGTTAGTCAGTCAGCTGGCAGCAGCACCGCCGCGACAGCTGCAGCAACTTCTTTCTGGAGCGGTCATAAAACCAGTCCAGATATAAAAATAATCAATATTATAGCCATCCATAAATCCCACTTGAACCAGCTGAAATTGCCCACTAACAAACTGCAAAAAGCCTGCAGGGAGAGGAAATACTCCAGGAAAATGCAGCTGTGTCCTGTCTACGCGCCAAACATATTTCGACCTTTGACATCAATGTAACCGATATTTTCTCAATTTGATCAGTGCCCCGTTTATGCTTATTTGTGTGCAGACGCGGATCCAAGGGGAGGCAAAATGGCAAAGGCCTCTGCAAAGCTCTTGATTTTCACAAATTTTATTTAAAAAACTAGATGTTTTCACGATTTTGGAACCCGTTCATCACCCACCTGGAAAAAATAACGGCTTAGATCTGGCATGGGTTCCGTGGTGCAGAACCGAACACTGTAGGATGTTCCTGCAGAAAATGCAATCAAATTCGTCCTATACAACTTGAAGTTTTATGTCGTCGCTTTTATTTGAAAGCCGGATTACTCCTATAAGAGCAGGCCAAACGATACAGATCCAGGTACTTGACATATAATGTCGACTATTTTTTAATACAACGATGTATGTACCTGGATATGTCCGTATTGTAAAATATGTCTCCGAGGATCTGTCTCTGCGAAAACTCAGCAAAGAAGAGTATGTTTGCCCAGACGATTGATTGATAATCATTATAATTTGACGATTGGGTACCCCGCTATCGTCTTTACTACTTTATTGGTTGGTGTTTCTGACCGTCAGATGGAACAATATCAATTGACTATATTTGTTTTATTTTTATGACTTCGGCTGTAACGAGGTGCAATACCTGCTGGTGCGATAAGAGATTAAATGAAATTGATTAAATTAAATTAAAATGAGATTGGATTAGATTAAAATGAAATTAAATGAAACTATTGACCCATTTTCAAAATGTATTCACCATTCTACGCGCTCATGAATTATCTCAGATATGACCGATTAGCGTTTCCGGCAGTGAATGGTTCTTCGGCCACCTCGGAAAAAAGGTGGGGGGGGGCACTTTAGGACCCCCTCCAGGGAGCGTGTTGAGTGTGGTGTCGGTATCATGATATGCAATTTGTGGTAGAGGGGATATGGCACCTTTATAATGTGATTGGAACTGAGATAGCCAGGAGATAGAGCATGCTGTACAAATCCTGGTTCAGATCTTCATTCGTCCTAGAAAACACCGTTTGCAGAGAAATATGATGCGTCGAGAGCAGAATACGTCGCCACCAGCCCAGCTCTGATGGGAATACATTTGGTGGGAGACGTTTTGATCCCTTCCATTGCACGTGTTGTAGCAGACCTCCATTGCACGTGTAGGTAGCAGACCTCCATTGCACGTGTGGTAGCAGACCTCCATTGCACGTGTGGTAGCAGACCTCCATTGCACGTGTGGTAGCAGACCTCCATTGCACGTGTGGTAGCAGACCTCCATTGCACGTGTGGTAGCAGACCTCCATTGCACGTGTGGTAGCAGACCTCCATTGCACGTGTGGTAGCAGACCTCCATTACACGTGTGGTAGCAGACCTCCATTACAGTGGTAGAGACCTCCATTACACGTGGTAGCAGACCTCCATTACACGTGTGGTAGCAGACCTCCATTACACGTGGTAGCAGATCTCCATTGCACGTGTGGTAGCAGACCTCCATTGCACGTGTGGTAGCAGACCTCCATTGCACGTGTGGTAGCAGACCTCCATTGCACGTGTGGTAGTAGATCTCCATTGCACGTGTGGTAGCAGACCTCCATTACACGTGTGGTAGCAGACCTCCATTGCACGTGTAGTAGCAGACCTACATTGCACGTGTGGTAGTAGATCTCCATTGCACGTGTGGTAGCAGACCTCCATTACACGTGTGGTAGCAGACCTCCATTGCACGTGTGGTAGCAGACATCCATTGCACGTGTGGTAGCAGACCTCCATTGCACGTGTGGTAGCAGACCTCCATTGCACGTGTGGTAGCAGATCTCCATTGCACGTGTGTAGCAGACATCCATTGCACGTGTGGTAGCAGACATCCATTGCACGTGTGGTAGCAGACCTCCATTGCACGTGTGGTAGCAGACCTCCATTGCACGTGTGGTAGCAGACCTCCATTGCACGTGTGGTAGCACACCTCCATTGCACGTGTGGTAGCAGGCCTCCATTGCACGTGTGGTAGCAGCAGACCTCCATTGTACGTGCGTTAGCAGACCGAAAAATTACATTACTGCCTCCTTTTTTCTGAGCCGAAAAATATATGACTTTTCAAATACAATTGTAATACAAGTGTGTAGAAAACCCAGTAAAGCTGTACCGGTCGTGGTTCTATTTCCGTTGAGGAGTATTTGAGTTCAGGAGTAGCGGTTGCAGGAATCGATGCCGGTAGCGAGCAGGTCAGACATATTTGCCACAGCCGTCACTGGTCGAACCGCTCGTTAAATGGGGAAAGGTCACTAGTCCAATTACGTTTCAGCTAAGCGGAGCTTTTTAAGGGTATTACATTGTTTAATCGATTGAGCTTCAGGCTTTTCAGACCAAACGATGTTCCAAAAATTCAAGCTACCGATTATTACTTTCAATAGACCTCGCCCCATGAATGAGACCGTTTTGCCATAGCCGGCGGTAAGAAAAATGCACAACAGGATACATCGATTGGACCACTATAACCACTGAAAATTTATCCTAAATTCCTGTTTTCTGTGACAGATATTTATTCTGAAGGCATAACTTATTCCTGGCGACAAAAAACTACGACATCGCAGTAAATTGAACTAGCTGTTCTAGCTTATTGTGACAGACAATCAACCCATGTCCTGCCACTGCGTCCGTGCAGTCCATGCGTCCATCTATGTCCATGCAGACGTGCAGTCCGTGCGTCCATCTCGGTCCATGCAGATATGCTTGGACCGTTCTGTTCCCACGGGGTCGCGGTGGTATAGAGGTTAGCGAGCTCGCTTCCCACGCGGCCGAGCCCGGCAGATTCCCTGAGCAAGGAGCAACTGGCTCCCTAAAAACCCTTTCAACAAGGTAAGAGTTGGCGACGCCATATACCTGTGGCATTTGGTGCGTCGATAAGTCTCAAAAGTGACGATGATATACGTCGCCAGCTAGACGCGCGCCCGTTGCACAGCCCCCTAATGAGGCCTGCTCACAGGTGGGCGTCCTGCTGGGAGGCACGGAGCGGGACGTGCGACTTCAGGCCGATGATGTTATCACGCTGGAGACTCAGCTGGCGAACATGACGACTCCGCCTGAGCTGCGTCGGGACGAGGAGGCCATCTACCACAACATGAGTGTCACTGACCTGCAGACCCTCGCGCCATTCGTGCGTACAGAGACCACAGAGTCAGGCTGTTGGGCCTGACACTGACGTTCAGAGGTTGAACAGGAAATTCTAGTAGGTTGTTAATTCACACAGGTCCCCCGTTTTCACCTCAACGGCGGCATTTCAAATCTCATGTAGATCGGTTGACCATAGACAAAGTTGTGAGTTTGCGTCTGGTTATAGTACTCATACTATTGCGGGTCAAAGACTTCCAGATAAGAATTTCTGACGTGTTCTTTTGTTTTGTATAGTTGCCTTATTGGCTATAACCTTGGATTGGCTCTTCCCCCCCTCCCCCTCTCTCTCTCTCGTGTTTTTAGCTGCCGTTGCAGCATCAATTTTCACGCCCCTTTGAACGCACGATTAAGTCAGCAGCAGCCCCATTTCAGCTCGACTGGCTGGCTTTCTTCCAAAACGCGTTCCAAGCAGTTAACATCACCCTTCCAACGGACCTGAGGGTGGTAGTCTACGCACCTGACTATCTCAGCAAGCTGTCCAGGATTCTCAACAGATACTTGGCCACTCTTCGAGGAAAAGTGTGAGTGGCAAATAAATAAGGAAGACAGAGAAATCAGACGTCAGTGGACTTGGACATGACTAGAATAAGAACAAGACAGGGATCGAAATGGCAGGAAATATCCGAACGGACGCTACAATTCCCATTCCAAGTCCTCTTCAATCTTGGATTTGAGGGATTCGCGACATTTCACGAGACTGAGCTTTGTCCGGGTGGAAGATATGAGCAGCCTTCGTCTTGGCAGGGGCGAGGAGATAACACGAGCCCACCTAATTAGCAAACCAAAAGGGCTAAGATGACAAAGAAAAAAACTATCGACAGGCCGTCTCAAATTTAAAGTTACTCCGGTTGTTGTTTTCGTCAGGCCAATATCGAGGTCACTAGAGGTAAAATTACGTCAAAATTGCTGAAATGAGGTATATTTACACAACCTCGCTTATCTCAGGAGCTAAACTAGCTGAACGTTTTCTCAGCACTAATCAGGGACGCTTGAATGGCTATTTTATTTCAGGGAAATCCATTTCCGGGTGAGGTTAAATGCTAGGACGCTGCAGATCACTGGAAATCACGAATTGTTGTATATACCCTCGGGCTAAATTGTCGAGCAGGCTCTATTTGGCCGCATTTTCCCGGACGATCCAATAAAGAACATAGCGGTAAGAACAGTGCAGTATAGAACAGTACAGTATAAAACAGCGCAGTATAGAACAGTACAGTATAGAGTAGTGCAGTATAGAACGGTACAGTATAGAACAGTACAGTATAGAACAGTGCAGTATATGTCAGTGCGGTATAGAAAAGTGCAGTATAGAAAAGTACAGTATAGATCAGTACAGTATAGAACAGTACAGTATAAAACAGTGCAGCATGGAACAGTACAGTATAGAACAGTGCAGTGTAGAACAGTACAGTATAGAACAGTGCAGTATGGGTCATTCTAGGACAAATCATCCAGGCGAGTTCACCATCACCCTTAGATATCAACCAAATTTTGTACGCAAGGTCCCCTATACAAAATAAGAATTTGGGCCTTCTTTCCGGTCCCAAGGTCAAAGAGGTCACCAGATAGAGGTCATCAAAGTTTCGTGGTCAACACAAACATTGAGGCAGAAATAATTTTGTATCTTAAAAGTGGCCGATCGAAATTAATTAAAAGTTAGAGCAATGGATAGAAAATGCAGCTGGTTATATCAGAAACATTAATAATTTGACCTCAGGTCAGGTTTTGACCTCTTGACTTTGTGACATTTTCTTTGAATTAAGAATCTTAGGTGAAAAATGCACAAATTCCGAGATAGGGTATGTGTAGACCCTGATGACTCCTCACATGAAAATGTGGAACTGATCAATTGCGAAATGTTTATTTGGCGCCGCTTCTGACTTGTGATTTTGGGTTTCGAGGTAGGATCGCATGATCTTGCATGCATCCTAAATCTGAAATGACCTGAACTAGCAATGCGGTCAAATGCGTGAAATTGATCCGGGATGAGATAAGTTGTGTTGTGTAAAAATGATCCCGGTAAGCCTGTGTGCGTAGCTTCAGTTTTGCGTGATTCAGGGAAACCATGTGGGGACCAATTTCGCCCCCAGCGGGGCGCGTGTTGCAAAGGGATGGTCATGAGGAGCAATTGCTCCATAAAATTCGATTTCATAGAGAGGCAAAAAGTGAACCTAGGGGTTTTTACTATGTTTCACGCAACTGAAGCGGAGAAATGTCCCGAATATTGGCGGGAGGGGGGGGCGCTGCATTTATGTTTTAGGTCATTTCTTTCCAGTCAAAGTCATTGGGTTAATTGTCAAGAAACTTGAACATTGGGATAGCCACCCCGCTGCTCGTACCTTCTCCTACGGACGGATACCACCCCGCTGCTCCTACCTTCTCCTACAGACTGGAGATAGCCACCCCGCTGCTCGTACCTTCTCCTACGGACTGGGATAGCCACCCCGCTGCTCTTACCTTCTATGGACTGGGGATAGCCACTCCGTTGCTCGTACCTTCTCCTACGGACTGGGATAGCCACCCCGCTGCTCTTACCTTCTCCTATGGACTGGGGATAGCCAACTCCGCTGCTCGTACCTTCTCCTACGGACTGGGATAGCCACCCCGCTGCTTGTACCTTCTCCTACAGACTGGAGGATAGCCACCCCGCTGCTCGTACCTTCTCCTACGGACTGGGGATAGCCACCCCGCTGCTCTTACCTTCTCCTATGGACTGGGGATAGCCACTCCGTTGCTCGTACCTTCTCCTACGGACTGGGATAGCCACCCCGCTGTTCCTACCTTCTCCTACGGACTGGGGATAGCCACCCCGCTGCTCGTACCTTCTCCTACGGACTGGGGATAGCCATCCCCTGCTTGTACCTTCTCCTATGGACTGGGGATAGCCACCCCGCTGCTAGTACCTTCTCCTATGGACTGGGGATAGCCACCCCATTGCTCTTACCTTCTCCTACGGACTAGGGATAGCCACCCCGCTGCTCGTACCTTCTCCTACTACGGGATAGCCCCCCGCTCGTACCTTCTCCTACGGATGGGATAACCATCCCCTGCTTGTACCTTCTCCTATGGACTGGGGATAGCCACCCCGCAGCTCGTACCTTCTCCTACGGACTGGGATAGCCATCCCCTGCTCGTACCTTCTCCTATGGACTGGGGATAGCCACCTCGCTGCTCGTACCTTCTCCTATGGACTGATAACTCATTTCCGATGAACGTGTCATACTCTCGTTAAAACTTTAGTATGGGTATATATTGACAGTTTTGTGGAGCATGCCTTTGACCGGAACAATGAGGCATCGCGTCGTTTGTACATATTTGATCAATGTGCCTTGAAGGCAAAAATTGAGTCACTCATTACTGAAAAATTTGTACAGTTATGTTTTTTAACTCAGAAATTTAATTCAACCCCCCCCGTTCCTTTCACAGGATTCTCAACAACTTCATGATGTCGAAGCTGGCGGGAAGTCTGGTGCGTTACCTGAGTAAGGACTTCAGGGAGGCGGACAACGCGCTCAACAAGGCCCTGGTCGGCACCGACGCCGAAGAGGAGGCTTGGCAGCTCTGTGTGGACGAGACCAACGGCGTTCTGGGCTTTGCACTCGGTGCTATGTTCGTTCGAAAGAACTTCCAATTAGCGTCCAAGAAACTGGTGAGTCCTGCCTGATGGAAAATACCTCTTGTTGACTCGTTTCCTTCGGCTCCATTATCTTGAAATGATGTGTTTCGTGAGAACAGTGTATTTTATTGGTGATGTCTATGCAATTGCACAGTATAAGTGTAAGTTTTGTGTGTGCTACTTGTAGATGTGCTTTCGATATACCCTTGATATTTTTGCTGACGATAAAATCCTACAAGACTTACACCGTACAGTCAGCCAAAAACACACACATAGATAACAATAGATCACATAACAGTCGTTTCTCAGTTGGTCTGCAAAGTTTCTCACTGGACTGCATAACATTCAGGGTGGATCGCCCCATAAAAGGCTCCCAAAGAGAAATGGGGCTTATATGCGGTGGCCAAATTCTCCAAATTCCACTCCCACCCCCGGCCAGCAGCAGAAGCCCAAGGCTAAGTAGGCTCGGCTTCTGTCGAACGGATCCAGGGTTTTGCTGGGTAGAATCTCTCTACTTGCCGACCCTTTATCTCTTGCTTCGTCAACGCCTACCCTGGACGGCAGTTGAACGGTGCACACGCTCTCAGCGTCCCGTCAAATACAATTCGGCGAATAAATAACATTTCACACATTGCTGAAATCCAAACGACCATGTTATATAATAGATTTGTGGTCATTTCTGTTATCTGTGTGTTAAAAAATTATCCTGCCTCAGGGCTCGCAGTAATTTACAGTGGAAACTGTCCTCCAGACAGTTAAGCGCCAAACGCGACTATCGAAAATACGTGTAAAATCAAGGTATAACGTTGTCTAAAGCAAACACCATTCAAGTAGTGGACAGGAAAATTTTACCGTATATCACGGTCGTCAAAGCTTGCAAGTTGAGCGAATAGCACGGTTTCACGAGACAAAGATTTACCAAGTCTGAATCAAATCAGTACTATTTCACACACATGATTCCCAGACAGATGGCATGAAAATTCAACATCATCAAGAGTCAACAGGTTTTGTTTTTTTAGGAATGCTGTTGTAACAAGGCCAACATTACGCATGTTCGGAAAGTTATCCCCGTAAAACTTAGCTCTGCAGTCAGCACAAAAATGGCTAACAAGCATATCGAGACTAACACGGTAAAATTTACATTTACCATTTGTTTTCAGGCGGAGGAGATGATCGCCGATATCCGTGCCAGCTTCATCTCCAACGCCCACCGACTCACCTGGATGGACAGCGAGACCCGAGCCCTGGCTGAGGAGAAGGCCGAGGCCATCACCAAGATGATTGGTGGGCAGGGTGTATGTCCTAGTGCTATTCAGATTAGCGTGGATCCTCAGAGACGAAAACGCGGTGTTTTCGGGAACAGCAACGCATTTGTAACCGATAAATTTCTTAAGTTGCCACATCCTAACATTTGGTTGTATAATTTCTGGCTACCTTGCTTTTTTAAATATAAATTTTGTCCAAGTTGCTCTCAGTTCGGCTGTTGGAGTCGGAGTCTCACTAAAGTCATCAAGGGACTTGTCACGGAGACCCCGAACCCACCACCCGAACGAGCAACTCCCACAATGAAGGGTTGATTTAGAAGCCAAAGTTTAACGTCCCACAAAGCACAGGGACGGCCGCCCCGCTCAGGTCACCCTCTCACCAGTCAGTTGCCAGCCGACCTGTACGTCGGGTAAACTATTGAGCGCCGGAGCGTCTCAGGGGAACCGATCCCAAGCCTGGACATGCACTGCCACTGCATGCTTCTGAGCAGCGGGCCGGAGCCCAACGCTCTACCAACTGAGCTACCGGGGCGGCACTTCTTGTTTCTTCGCTTTCTCTTCGCCACACTCCTATATAAGAATAGAACATACAATTTCACATTGCTCTGGCAGAAGTCACACCTTAAAACGCTGAACAAACGGTCCCTTCTTTGCCAGTCTGTTGGTTATAAGCTATGCTATTGACGGAATAGCACCAATTGTTATACCAATGAGTACCTACAACTCTCTTTGCGTCGTGTTCACAACTCAACCACATTTCTAAAACTCTTTGCGTTCCTTAACGTGTTCTCAGCTACTAGACAATGTAAATTAATCATGCTATGATCTTTGGCCCAGAAATTCGTGGGTATTGGTATATTGGTATATAAAATAAGAGTCGGATGGTGCACAATAAATGACTCATTGTGGCTATCATTTCTCGCCTGTGATAATAGGTTTTCAACGTTATGTTGACAGGTTTTCCACCCAGTATTTTGGACGCAGATTATCTGAACGACAAGTATGCCGCACTGGCAGTGAATGAAAGTCAGTACTTTGAGAACAAATTAAGAAACAAGAAGTACACACTCCTCCGAGGTCTTCAGAAGTACGGGAAGCCAGTCAACAAAACCAGGCCAGTCTCTCTGTCCCTTTGTTCCTGGGAAGCGAACAGTGAGCAGACGAGTGTCGCTCCCGCACGTCTGCGCCCGCTTAATTAGTAGGCTGTTGGAAGTAGCGTAGGGCAGATTGTTCGCTGATTTCATCTTTTTATTGGGTTATATTCTACCCTAGCTCCAATGGTTGGGTGATGTAGGACATTATTATTACATTATGTAGATTATTGCTTTAGCTGCCCAACTCCTGTTTCTCCCTGAAGGATGTGTATTGTCAGCTTAGTAGATACAAAATCACCATTGTAGATACATCAAACAGTGTTTTAAACGTCGGGCAGCAAACTGCACAACCCTTATGCGTTTCAAGATTTTTAGAGATTAGAAAGCTATAATCACCAATCATTATGGTAAACAATCCAACATCACGGAGAGATAGATCCTTTGTGTATTTCTTCATGCATCCATGAAGTAATCCTGCGTATCACACTGCAGCGTTCTCGCTTGAAAAGGATCACAGTCAGCCAGCGTCGGGAGGCAGAGGCTTCCCTGAAAGGACCGCATGACTGTGTCGGACCTTCCCCTTACGCCGGCAGGTGGGACATGACACCACCATCAGTCAACGCCTACTACTCAGCCTCCCACAACATGATTGTGTTTCCGGCCGGCATCCTGCAGGCCCCATTCTACGACGCCCAGTACCCGCGCTCTCTCAACTTCGGCGCCATGGGCGTAGTCATGGGCCATGAGCTCACCCACGCCTTCGACGACCAGGGTAGGCAGCTGGCTGGGCTTGGCGATTTAAGTATAAGTGAAAGAAGGGAAAGTCGGAGATTTCGGTGTATGCTTGCACAGGAAAGTTCGCCCAGAAAACACGCATCATGGCAAGCACCTAGTGGTTGTGATATCACTTTTTTGTAAATGCTTGGCACGAGAGAAATCCAAAAGAGCTGAAAGCAAATATCTCGGTCGAAACAGATACGGTACTTGAGCAGTGATTCATCATCACACCTTTGAATTAATAATGAGTCACTTCTGTTATCGACCATCTTTCGCGACCGTGGAGTATTGCTTTCTTTCCGTCGATACCAACGCGTGTTGGAGGTTCTGTGTGTTATTTCGGTCACGCTGGAGTCGTATTGAACCGGTAGTTTAGCAAGTGCCTTTTTGCACTGGAGAATATTCAGGACTGAATTCCCGGAAAGGAATCACCGCACTATGGTCCGGCGGCCTCCAAAATGCGGTCATTAATCGGAAAATAAAATTGTCGAATGGGGCCAGCGAACAATGCAATCTGGCATAAAATTGTCCCCTGAATTCGAATCCGGCATTTATTGCTTCGCACCTATCACCGGTTGGGCTGTATTGCTTGCTAAAGTCAGAGGTTGTGACGAGCCACGTTTAAGCGGAGATTTCGTCTATTTAACGCTCATCTTTGAATGCATTTGAGCTGACAATTTTGATGAAAAGCTTTAAATATAAACCACTTTTTCAAAAGTTTAAACTTTCTACTTCTCATGGTCAGGATGCTTAATGTCAAAGTGCTGACATTTTTTTTGTTCGACAGGAATGAAAAATAGCAATTCATACGGAAGCAATGAACTTGAAGAAATATTTCAGAGGACAATTTTCCGATGGGATCCGCTTGGATCTGCGCCGAAATTTATTGGAACTTTATCACCACACTTTATGTTACCGTTCACAACTCAGGCTTGATGCGCATGCCTGCGCGAAACTTTTCCAGACCGATTTGAGTCGGACCTCTCACCTCCCGGCGACGGCCGCGGGTAGCGGCGTCGAGCGCACGCTTGAGGGCGGTACGAAGGGGAGATAAGGCACACACACAAACAGATTTTATGGCAATGTGAACCGAGCACTTCCGGTGTCACCATTGCTGCAATTTGAGAGGACAATAAGGTTGAAACGTGGGAGGAGGCTATGGGGCCTTTCGTTGTTCATTCTGTGATTTGCACAGGGTGGAGTCAGTTGAGTGAACCGTTCGAAGAAGCGGGACGTACCTATCAGTAACGATTGTCTTGCTTCAAATTCGTCCGTGAGTAGATCTTGATGGGCTTAAAGATGAGTAGAAAGTCTTTCTTTGAAGCAACCATGAAATAAGGTGGCATTAGCTAAGCCACTCTGAAAAATGCGAACGAACATTTGGTGCCCTGTGATTGTGGTTGATTGTCAAAATAATGAAATAGGAAGTTTCATTGTAAAATTGAAGAAGAAGTGGAGGCAAGCTAGAAGACATAGCGAACGCTTTCTTGCAGAAAACCGTGGTTGGCTGAAGGGCGTGATACTGTCTGTAGACCCCCATCCAGAAGCCGGTCCTTCGAGAGGCAGACCCTCACTTGCGTTTACCAGCAAAAGTCAGAGGTCTCAGAGTCGTGCAAACGCAGAGCTGATGAAACAAAGCTCAGAGCGATTGGTATATGCAGCGAGACGAAGAGCGCGAATTGAAGGTCAATGGGGATTTGGCCTACGTGCTTCAGCAAGGCAGAGCAACTCCATCACGTCCAAGAAAAGTGCGTAGACTTTTTCAGAGTAAAAGACCTCAGCCTAAAAAGTACAGTGACGATTAGTCACTGACTCTTTTTGTTGTTGGACGTTTTAGCAAAGCTTCCTGGCAGTTGATTCGATTATCCGTAAAAGACCAAAGTGCTGATATATATCCAACCTACAACGGCATCAGAGCAGCTAAAGAGATGTGCTACCCCAGACATCACCATAGAACCGACGCGAGCTGAGGTGCCTCTACAATCTCTGCTGGAACATACATCCTCTAGGCTAGTAGAAGTGCAGAAAGATTTTATCCACGAGCTGGCTGAAGAGCTTCCGTCTACAGAACTATAGAAATTACATCTATAGAGTTTGTACAAGCAGGCCGGTTTTGCCAACCTTTCTCAAGATGAGCACGTATTTTTACGTCTCTCGTGCCACTTCGGCTTACCCAGAGCTGCAGCATGGTCTGGCAAAATCTGACACCATCATCATCCTGCTTTTGCAGACCAATGAAGGTACAGTACTGCCGAGAAATTGCTGCTCTCAGCAGAGAAGAATCGGATATGTAGGGAGAGGCAAATCAACGAGCTAAAACAGTACACTGTGAGTATTGATTAGCTGACAGTCACGATTACCTTCAATCTCTCGAGACTATGGTGGATGAGGAAATCATCAGTGCTGTCACAGACACCAGTTCTACTCAACGTTGCCACTTGTGCAGAGCCACTCCCAAAGGTATGAACGATCTCGTGGAAGTGCGGCAACGACCAATGCAGAACCAGCTTTTGAAGCAGGGAGTGAGGACCATGCTTGCATGAATACGCTTACTTGAGAGTGTTGTTCACATCGATTACCATTTGGAAACTCGCAAGTGGCAGGCAATGAACAGAGCGGAAGAGGATGGTCTGTCCCGCCGAAAACAAGATGCAGGCGCTCACGTGGGAAAACCTACACCTCGGTGTGAACCAGCCAAGAGATGGGGAGCAGGTTCCACTCACGACGGCAACACAGCTCGACGTGCCTTCGCTAGTGACCCAATGTTTGCCGACGTAATTGGCGTGGATATAGCTCCTATCCATAGTCTGTATGTTATATTGCAGACTATGGCCTGCACCTCTGGAACCGACCCCTGTCGTTTCGAGGCTTACTGCAGTGACACGGCAGACCTGTACGTCCTTGGTACCAAGCATGTCTCACTGCATAAGATCCTGCTGCACGGTGCATCTGAGGTGGACTGTTTGCCTCTATCACTGGAAATGATGAGCAAAGAAGCTCAAGAGGCACGAAACAAGGATGTTCGCGCATTTCGTCTCCGGCACGTACGCAAAGACTCGCCTCCACATGATTTCTGATCAGTTCGGGTTTTTGCTCGTCACGAGTGATTCGGAAATTAGCTCTTTAAACTTGAAAGCCCGCTGTGAGAGAGCAGTTCTGGGTTGAAAGGCTGTGCCAGCAGAGGTCGAATATTCTCTGCGTGAGGCTTCTGAGGAGGACACGTCCGGACAGAGAGCGATGCTAACCAACTTCAGTACTGACTCCGACTAAATAGAGCCAAGGGTGGATACAGTGCAGTGGCGTACGATGAAATCATTTAAAGTCAAGAGCATAGCCAACAGCATAGCCATCACTCTCAGCTTTCCAGAGCTCGTTAACGCTTCACGTCAGGCTAGTCCTACCATGTCAAAAAATTGTCTGAATGTCTTGTCTCCGAATACCATGTGTCCTCCCTGAATTGCCTGTCCTGTCTGTTTCGGGATGAGTTCCCTATGCCCAAAAAGCCAAAGTTACATTTGGACTCACCATTGATCTATAAAACAGGAACAAGGTGATTAAGACACAGAGTAGAGGTAAAAATTGATATATGTACAATTGTACAATAAAAATCACCTGACGGTGTCATCAACTATTTGGGTGCATATAACGTTCTTCCTGCACCATTAGTTCAATGTTCTGCGTATGCTTCCATGACATATTTAGCGTAATGCATTGAGTGAGTCATCTGTCGAATTGACATCCTTCTCAGATTCCTCGGCCATGTTTACCCATGGAGACAGCAATTTGGGTCAATATTACTGCAATCCGATTTATGACCGCATTTTGGAGGCCGCTGGCCCATAGTGCACCGTGAGGAATTTCGGGCTTGACTCTCTCATAAAAATGCATCAACACGAATACTATTTTTATAAAATAATCAGTAACCCCACAGGTAGAGAATACGACAAGAACGGCAACATGAACCAGTGGTGGAAGAACGAGACCATAGCGCGATTCAAGAATCGGACCCAGTGCATGGTGGAGCAGTACAGCCAATTCAAACTGGGAAACCTCACTGTCAACGGCAGACAAACGCTGGGTAAGGCCCTGTCCCAGCGTAACTGTTCTCTAGTTACCACAGGCACTGTTTTCTTTTTAAATTGACGGCAATTGACTTAGTTTATGGACCAAGAGCAGTTCGGTCGGTTCTGGGTCGTCAAATTACAGCTATACCGGGACATTAATGATGACGTTCCACTGAAAGGACTTCCAACATCAAACATCATGGCCAAGAGATTGCACGTGCATTAAATAGCCATTAAGACTAGATTTTAATTCTGAAACAACTCTAGCGTTGGTCATCTAGTTTTGTTCTGTTACTGAGGCAACAACGTAAATATACAATGACATTAAACGTAATTTAGTTCTAGGTTTGTGGATAGACAACATCTCAGTGTGACTTTTCAGTAAGGCTAGTAGTTTTACTTATCCCCATATTGGTTTAACTCTGCAAATACCCTACTCATTAACCAATGACTCAGACTTTGGACTTTGATGTAGCCTCCCTGGTTGCCACATCACACGAAGCCAGACAAGCCCCCAGCCCCCAGCCAAAAAGTAACACGATTACAAGCCTGACTTCCCAAAAAGCTGGCTGAGCTGACTTCCCAAATAGCAGAGTACGTATGAAACCACCCAAACACTTAACCCGTACGGCACTCCCGTTTGGACTGATTTTGCTCTGCAGGCGAGAACATCGCCGACAACGGGGGGTTGAAGGCGGCCTTTGACGCCTTCCAGTTGTACCGCCGTCACCACGGCGAGGAGCTGCCTCTACCGGGGGTCAACCTCACCCACTCGCAACTATTCTTCTTGGGCTTCTCACAGGCAAGGCACACAGCAGTAACTGGGCCGCTGCACTTCGCAGTTCCGTCTCAATGTACAGAATTTCACTCAGAAATCAAAGCTATTTACATATTGCAAAAGTTGGAGAGCTAGTGTGACAGTAATGACGCCTTGTAAAGGCTGATATCAATACATTTCACAGTTATTCACTCAGACGAGAACATGGCAACAGAGTGAAAGGAGGAATTATCTGCTTTTACTTCGAAGTTCCAATTTACTTCGTTCCATCTTACTAAATTTAAATTCCAACTTATTAAATGAGAGCAATACAGTTCTGATGATCACGGTTTTCAGCTGGTGTTCATTCGACTTTTAGAACACAATGACTCTTCGGCAAGGTTTTTAAGTTCGCTTTACCGGACGATCTCTTGTCCCACCTATACACGAAAACGATATTTTTGCAGGGTTGACTCAACTATCTTGATTACAAACTATAACTGAACGGTTCATTCACGAATGCGTTCATTCGTTTATTCATCCACTAATTCATAGATTTCACTTATTGATCTCAGTCATTGATTCATTGATTCGATTGCAGCCAGCTGGGACGTGACGTGACGTCCCCATTGTTGCACCGTACGTGAACGGTGGTCAGAGCTGCGTCCGGTCACAACATCCGCTGAGGAACATGACTGACTCACCACACCTCTCACCAGCGGCCACCCATGTTGCCCGAGGCGCTGAAACCTTTGACCGGTCACCGGCAGGTGTGGTGCACGTCGGCGACACCCGAGGCCGAGCGAATGACGACCCTGAACGACAATCACTCCCCCGCCAAGTACAGAGTGATTGGCCCGCTGGCCAACTCGGTGGAGTTCTCCGCTGAGTTCGGCTGTCCTGCTGGCTCACCCATGAACCCCCAGAACAAGTGCGAGGTCTGGTGAGAGGTCACATGTTTGGGAAGGCTGCGGTCGCTTGGCTCACCCATGAACCCCCAGAACAAGTGCGAGGTCTGGTGAGAGGTCACATGTTTGGGAAGGCTGCGGTCGCTTGGCTCACCCATGAAGCCCCAGAACAAGGGCGAGGTCTGGTGAGAGGTCACATGTTTGGGAAGGCTGCGGTCGCTTGGCTCGCCCATGAATCCCGAGAACAAGTGCGAGGTCTGGTGAGAGGTCACATGCCTGGGAAGGCTGCGGTTGTTTCCTGATGCAGGCAACATTTCTAAGCTTATTTCAACAGTGAAAGTTAAATGAGTATGTGTATAGTTTTTGTTGCCAGGGACATCTCGACGATTCTAGACTTTCCCTGATGTTCTGCATTGATGCCAGGCTAGATACATGAACTCGTCCTACTTGAGTCGAAAAGCACACACTATTTTGGGAATCTTCTTGCTCCCAGTGACAGCTCATTTTGATTAGCTCCGCACTGCAACCCTAATGAAACCCTCCGATTTCCTTAAGATTCTCCGCCGCTCCATTTGCACCAGGCTTGGAAAGTTAGTAACTGATCCGTCACAGGGTGAAAGTTAGACGATCCGTAAGGATGATTGGGATAGGTTGGCCGTTCCTTAACATTCTTGGGACAATCGCCAGAGTTGCTCGTTCGGATTTTGGGACAAGTTCCATGGGAATTTGACGGGGATGACGATTCCAAACATCCAACTTGGAGTAATGTGAGCATAATTTTATTAAAAACATGGCAAGGCCAAATCCAATACATTTTCGGGGCATGTATATTTTGAGTTCTTTGATTGGCAAGATCGTATCACATGCAGTTTACACGACTCTTCAGCCCTAATTCTTTAGGAACCGGCATCTTAAAACATTTTTTAGTTCAATGGTTTGTTTTTATAACATTTATGACAGAAGGCTTTAGAAGGTGGATCTTTCAGAAAATCCATAGCGGGATCGCGCGTCACACGAGATGGTTAATCATGTGTTGACTAGGGATCCCTCGGTCGAAGTGTCTCCGAACTTTTCAACCTATTTTATGAGATCCAGTGTCTTTCCTCGGGATCCACTCACGTCTTCGATCCCACGCTATATCTTAGTTGAAGAGAAATGCGTGCGTTTTGTATCAGTGACTGGCATGTTGCAAGGGACTGGAAGAGACTTGGTTCTCATGACTGGTTGAGGTGTGTTACAGCTGAATGATCAAAACTCTGCGTCTTCCCGGAGACGCCGATTAGTCTGAAGAAGACCGACTTCTTGCTATGGTGGTAGTTTGGTCTCGGAAGCTCCATACCTACTCGCGTGTGGGCCATCCAGCATTCTCTAGTCGGATTCAATAGTGCCGCGGTCGGAGTCGGATTCAATAGTGCCGCGGTCGGAGTCGGATTCAATAGTGCCGCGGTCGGAGTCGGATTCAATAGTGCTGCGGTCGGAGTCGGATTCAATAGTGCTGCGGTCGGAGTCGGATTCAATAGTGCCGCGGTCGGAGTCGGATTCAATAGTGCTGCGGTCGGAGTCGGATTCAATAGTGCCGCGGTCGGAGTCGGATTCAATAGTGCCGCGGTCGGAGTCGGGTTCAATAGTGCTGCGGCCCAGGTGGTATTTCTTGGGCAGCGCGTCAAATTCAAGACGGCTTAAATAATATGGTTGGGCCAGTATTTGTGTGTAGATGGGTTGGGCAGTATCCACTGGATACCCCATACAGGGCCGCCATACTCTAACTCGTGAGAAAGGCGTTCAAGTATAGAAGAATGCTGCAGCTGGTGACGGCTGGGGCGCTGAGGCCTGCAGTCCGACAACTGTCCCGAGGTAACCGGGACAGACACGGCGCCCCGTCGCCCCAGGCGAGTCGGGAGAACGCTGACCGGTCAGACTGATACCACTCTCACAGCATCAGAATGCTTTCAATGGCTTTATGGCCAGTGTCTGGAGACGTATTGCCCAGAGGCGCGATTTATATTGAGGGAGGCAGAACAGCTTTTCCAAAAGATGTTTGCACGCGATTATCTGTGATCTGCTTATAAGTGTAAAGGTGAAATCTGGTCAAGTTATCGGCTGTCTTGTCAGCCCCAATATCAAGGCAGGATGTTGAGCATTTTGTTTGCAGCTTTTTAAAGACAAGTATGTCTAGAGATTCCAGTTGTTTCATTATCACACACGAGCTGAACACATCCGGTAATTCGGTAGGTGCCATTTCAGACCATTGCCTATCACATTTCAGCGCTTAGTTTCCATCCCCGACAAATAACCATGCAAAATACAGTGGCATGTCGCTTCCACCGTAGACACTCTACAATGTTTGATGGGTATCTTCAGTGCCTGCTGACTCTTCACGCCACAATTACCGCAGCTCTCCTCTCTGCAAATATCTACTGTGTGCTTGCTTAGCATTTCCAGTATGCTGTGAGTGGGCCTCGTCCCGTGAACTACAATGTCATCGTTTTCAGCTTCAGAACGCTGCGGGAGACTATGATGTCACGCATTTGAATGAGTTCGATGATGGTGCCGCAAAATGTGATGCCTGGAATGTAAATGTTCACGCGCGCATTGATGGGGGCCTGAGCCACCACCGCCTTCACGGGGGTATCCGCTTTCTGCTCCTAAGGTCTGGAAAAACATGTCAGATGGCGGAAATCGGTAAACGGTGTTAGGTAGCCGGACTTTAGCTAAAAAATGTTCCGTAATTTATTATACGTTAAATCCAAAGTCATCACAGGCCAAAGTATGTCACCATAGGGATATGACGAGATGTAATTGAAACGAAGGTTTTTTCAGTCAAAGCATCTGACAGAGAAAACCTATGCCAGAACTATCTGCACATTTAGAACCTCTCTCAACCTGCGTCGAAGGATATATAATACGACCTTGCTATATCAAATTTTCCCTGAGGCTTACCTAGGGTCAGTTCCATATCAAATTGGATTAGCACATATCTCATTAGAACCGCAGATAAGGCAAATCCGATGATGTAAAAATAAACGTCGAATCTCCAATTCCGACGAAGTTGTTGAGCTTCGACCATTTTCGCCATGCACTTCTAAAGTGGAGGTCATGGTTCGTACCTGACCTTAGGTCATCGATACACAACATTGCGAAAAAGTAGGTTCATTATATGACATGAATTTCAGATCGGTACATTAACCCTGTTCTTACTTGTCATTTTAAACTTTTTTTGGACAGGGTAACTTATGGTTCACTGATCCAACCTGAAATGAATGGGACCGTTAATTTGGACACAAATTACAAAAAGGGTCAAATAAAAGTCATCTGAAGAACAGCGACTTTAAGCGCCCCCGTGTTCGAATCATCTGTGAAAACCACGAGGGGGCGAGTACCCACCCGCTCCCCCTACCTCCCGTCAATGCGCGTGTTTAAGGACCGAACCTTTCTTGAACGACACTGCTATGTGAGACAGAGTTGCTTCCTTTCGAGCCGACTTCCTTTTCAGTTTCCAATCAACCGGTGAATGCGCAGAGCGCAACGTGACAAATATCTCGCGCTCTGTTCAAAGTGAGAGCGTGCATCTGGTAGCGTGCGTGACTGCGTGTACCGAGGGCTGAGTTCAACAGCCTCAGCATCATGCACGGCTGAAAACCATGTGTGATGTACCGTCTAGTCGGCGAGATGCCAGTATCTCCACTACGGCACAAACTCCCGCTCTCGGTGGGTTCCGGTCGGTAGCCTAGTCCACTATTTATGGCGCGGGCGTCCGGCATCCTGTACTCCGCGGTGAGAAACGTTGCTATATTTGTTACGTCCGTTCGATGTTAAACATATATGGTGGCTGTAGCATGTTTAGTGTATGACTATATCCGTTATGGCGAGCCCGCTGGCGCGGCACAATCAGCAGCCTGCGTTGCCCGCGCTATGCCGCGAGGAGCGCGCACCATGTCTGACTGATAAGAGAGCAGGAGCGAGGGGCACAGCATCAAGGGAGGTTAGGCCGTCCGATTGTCAGAGCTAGAGGCAGCCGGGCTGGGGGCAGACGCCAGTGGAGGAAGGGGTGGAGAGGCTTCGAGCGGAATCATTGTCCACGAGGCTCTTTTTCTACATAAATATACACACAGGATCAGACTACCCAGTTTTTTGAGGCTCAAACGTTGAGCGAGCTTTTCGATGAATGACGAAAGAGCACAGGCGTCGAAACGGGGGCAGGGGGCGGGGAAGACGCATCCTACTCAACGCCCTGCCCAAATTGAAGGACTAGGCATACCATTGTTGCGTCTTCTGTCTCCTATCAAAATCCAGGACAATGACGTAGCGGCATAACTGCCCGACTACGTCAACCTTCTCAGTTTGGTGCTGGCGAACAGCCACAGCAGTCCCTTCAGGATGGAGAAGCTCCAGGCTTCGTCTTCCCCTCCCCCATGCCGTCGTCAGGTTTCATTCCACCACCCGTAGAAAGTAGGGACGGGATCCTTATAAAAGGATCTATTTCATATGTAGAACTACAAAGCTATGCCTCAAAAACACTTCGATTTAACATTTTGATTAAACATTATTAATATCTTCCCCCGAGCACAGAAACAGGTCGAACACATTTTAAAAAGTATATTTGACAGTGAACTCTCTACACAGTAGCCGCCCGCGCGGACCGCTGCCGGGCGATTGATACCATCTCCGGTAACGCCTACATTTACCATCCGTCGGCGTTTGCCGAGCCCCGCTGGTACTGAATCGAAGGCAAAGAATAAATACAGAATGTCTGAACGTACATTAATGACTATAAACAAATTATTATCATAGTGGACCCTCATCTTTCACTCATATGATATCAGTATTAGCAGCACAATCAACCTAGATAGTCGCTCCACACTTCCACCAAATTCAAGAAGAAAAAATAGGACGACTGACCCTAAAATATCGAATAAAATCCCCGCAGGCCATGCCCAAGTGCCGGTGCTTATAATAACATAGCGAATAATACACCGCCTGGATAGTCTGCATATAAAGACGGCCAGCGCGGCGCTTTACCAGCTGATCGCACTTTTACTCCACACTGGCGATACTGTTCCGACGAACCTTTGGGACAATGCTCGACAGCGCACGAAGCCTAAAGGCGCACACAGACAACCGACCTATTGGGGGGCGCAGACAGTCAGAGCGTGCTCCGGCGACCAAATCCAGTATATCACAGCAAACACAATCGGACCCAGTCCCGCAAATGAACAATCGCACCCAACGGTCTCATCAGCAGATTGTCTCCCCATCTCCGGACTCGCCAGCTATTCAAGGATAGATTTCATAATCACCAACACGTCTGCCATGTATAACGGGTCCCGCAGTAGACATAACCTGCCTCTGGCTTCCGCTTAAGCGCACTAAAAATGATTCCGCCATTGCTAAGTCCGCGCACTGTTCCCTTCGAGTTCAAACTGAATTCAAAATTAGTTATGGTGAGTAAGCTGCTGGTCTTGCATGGATCGGTGAGCCGAAGTTGACGCCAGCAGGACGGCTACCTGAGGGGACCTGTTCACCGGACAGCGACACCGGCTAACCATCCACCCCCTGCAATGGAACCGCCATGCGGGCTCAGAGCGGTTCGGTACAGCTACCAACGCCACCGGTCAGTCAAGTGGAGCGAAATACCCTATTCAACGGTTTCTTGCAGCTTTTCAGATATCTTTGACGTATTTCAATTCCTTGTCTTTCAGAGATGTTCTACAAGTTCCCAGAAGTCTTGAATAATATTCCCCAGATACACTTTGCAGACATGGCCTGATCCCAACAGACATCGTTGCAACATCTTATCGAGCCACGGCGAGCCAAGTCGGCCGCTGCTGCCGCCCAAGCCATGGCGAGCAGGGAGAGGACAGAACCAACCAGGCCAACGCAGCCGCCCGCCACTCACGATACAGCCAAAGCACGCCAGACAATGCTAGCCACCGCCGCAATCAAATAACACCCGGCATATGCGCTACGATAGCCGGCTGGTGCTTCCCCGCACCCGGCTGCCGATAACTACGGATAACGAGGGCTACAGAATACAGCTCGCCTGACAACGCGTCTCATCTGGCAACCACCATGGTGGACGTCACCACACCGCACTGCTTACATCAGGCCTGGTCCAGCCTCTGACACAAGCGTCTGTCTCGTGGTGGTCGGGCCCGAGCCTCGGGCTACTCTCCGCCCGCGAAGTGGCCTGTGATCATGACACAAGTTCGCTCCGTTTGCGGAGTGCGGACCAGGACACACCGATCGCGAGACGTACACTCCGCATCGTCCATCTCAGCTGAGGATTATGTCATCAATCAAATCCTGGTGGCCGGGGCCTCCTACTTCGCTGTAAATCAGGTCCTGGGTGGAAGTTCAGTGCCGGCCGTATGTTCCCTTCATTGTCTCATGCGAGCCTTGACCACCAGTATGATGACCAGCGCCGAAATGATGAACACGGCGATCAGGGATGCCGTCTGCTTGCGGGTCCAGGTCTGAGAGAGAAGCACCACCCCGTCAGCTCGCCTACTTACGGCTGTGGCGAAGATGAGAACGCAAGCGGGTCGGCCCTCTCAACTGGAAGCCGCGGGAAGCAGGCATCAGTGAGCAGACTTGCTCGCGCCGGGCGAGGAGGGGGGGTATTCAGGTGCACACTGCA
Source organism: Lepas anatifera (assembly GCA_034440635.1). Taxonomy (NCBI): domain Eukaryota; kingdom Metazoa; phylum Arthropoda; class Thecostraca; family Lepadidae; genus Lepas; species Lepas anatifera. Next base: position 1,569,906 of record JAOTON010001814.1, on the reverse strand, counting down.
TTGCATCAATGGCACTGCGGTTTCGAACCAGTGGAACCATTACTTGCATTTTGGGACGATACATATTCAAATTCAATTCCTATGGCACCATAAAGGTTAGGAGCGTGCAAAAAGCATACGATGTCCACTGAAAATACAAAACAAGACAAGACAGCAGGTTTGCTACAAACGATTTGTAGCCCACACTGAGTTTCACGTTTCACATTCCAAACAGTAGAATTTCGTTCAATTCGGGAGATAAGTTGCAAGAAGGAAATGGTGATTCCATATAAAGATGTGTTGCGTTTGGGTGCATGAGAGGATTCAGCACCTATAGCTTCAATATATGAACAAAAACGACCAGTGAAGCTAGATACATTAAGCAATAAAACTGGGCAAAAACGGATGAATCACATCCCAACAAATGTATCAACAAGTCAAAGTTCCAAAGTTAACAAGTCAAAGTTCTGGAAAATATATCACGCAAGCCTATAGGGAAATTTAGACAGATAAATTTAGACCTGAAACAGCTTACAGTAATGGAAAACATTTGGAAAACATTGGCTGGCATTTACTCCTTTCATCACGCAAGCTTTCTAAACCGACACTACGCACGATTTGTATCTGAAGCCAGCCATATCTCACCTTGCTTAGGAGGTCTCGTAGGCAATTACTGATATAACAATGATGAGGATAATCACCAAGAACACAAAGAGGCAGAGCTTCTTCCTACGCGCTTTGTTCTAGCCGGCCGGGAAAAGAAAAACACCGACGTTAGAAGATGCACACAGAGAGTCACGAGAGTACATCAATACAGACAGACAGCAAAGCATTGCTACTGATTAAATAGAAGACAAACAATACTTTCAGAATTATAGGCTGTCACGCAATATCAAAGAATTAGCTTTTCTAACCACTGAGCTTAAATAAATATGAGCAACAAATTACGTGGGCAGAATAAAACGGAGATAAACAAAAACACAAAAAGACAACGACAGCCCCATAGACCTATGAGCGGCACACTTAACAGTTCCAACACATCTGACAGGCAATCAGCTACCAGGGCTAAGCTTTAAAGCTGATGAATATACTCGAAATCACAACTTGTCAGCAGCGCTATAACTCTAAAACGCTAAGGCGACACTAGCTCATCGCAATTACTCCTACATTACAGGCGTACAAACACTTGTTGCTAAGGTTCCCCTGAAAGCCATGCAAGCCCTGAAGACATGAGGGATACGACAAAAGAGTCACCAGGGTTGAGAGACTGAAATAAAAACATACACTGAATCGCCATGTCAGGATACAAATTAGGGGAAATCAAGAAAAGTACAGCGCCGATGTTTTTACAAGATACAACTATAATGAGACAAAACATGAAGTTAAAGTGGCTTTAAAGGTAGAGTTTGGCATGCCGGCTAATACAAAAGCTTCAACACCAGTTGCAGGGTATTTAAATCAAAACGAACAAAGGTAACCGGCATCAAAAGCACAGCAAATTTGGCCAAGGGCCTTAGCTTTACAGCCAAGAACAGTATAACCAGGTCTACAATCAGGCCATGGGTTTTCGCAACAAATTCACGTGCAACTTGGACGGCAAACTACAGAATGCATGGCATGATCCATCATGTTCGTAGTGTGGGCGGATGGTAGGCTGGAGGGAGACGTGTTAATCCAACTACATTTCGAAAAGCAGAAGGCGAATGACCATCTCCTTGGATGAACGGTGGGTGGTACATACCCGGATCCAGGATTGCCGATAAAATCGGGGGGGGCACCTCCCCGGGGGGCGCCACTTTTGACCGGCAAAACCTATCAGGTGGGCGCCAAATCCTATCGGTGGGGGCAGATTTTCGCATCCTGGGGGGGTGGGAAGCGACATTTCAGGGGGGCGCCATCGACCTTTCAGGGGGGCGCCGTGACCATTTCAGGAGGCGCAGAGGGTCGATCGGGGGGGGGGCACGTGCCCCCTTTGCCCCCCTGGATCCGCCTATGGAGTGGTGTGCTCTAGCGATATACTTAGACAGGATTTCAATTATCCCATGCCTCGACAAAGAAAACCTTACGCAGAAGGTACTCAATAATAACAGCCAAAGGGCAGGTCCGACTTAAGTTCTACACTAGTAGACGCGCCCATAGATAAGGAAGAATTATACCCAAGCGGAGCCAATCACGCTCCGGTCACACCTTTCGCGGATCCATACCCGCACCTTTTCTAGCGAACGTCACCAACAGAGCTCAGCGATGCGCCACAAACTGCGCGGAGCTCGCCGCCCGGGAACACAAACTCACTTTTTTTAAATTTTGTTCAGTTGTTCCTAGTAGGTGCTGGAGTCGGAGTCTCATAAAGTCATCAGGACTGTCACGGAGACGACCCCACCCGAACGAGGAACTCCTCAATGGAGGGTTAATTTAGAAGCCAAAGTTTAACGTCCACAAAGCACAGGGACGGCCGCCGCTCAGGTCACCCTCTCACCAGTCGTTGCCAGCCGACCTGTACGTCGGGTAAACTATTGAGCGCCGGAGCGTCTCGGGGACGATCACAAGCCTGGACATGCCTGCCCTGCATGTTTCTGAGCAGCGGGCCGGAGCCCAACGCTCTACCAACTGAGCTACCGGGGCGGCTGGAGTTTCAGTCCCGTCATCCAGTTTGTTTTTCACTGCTTTCATGTGAGGTTTGACTCAATATAAAGTCCCCTGAAAACCACGCTATCTCAGACAGACGAAGCACGAGCCTCTTAATTATTATACAACTCTATCGAAGATCAAATAGAGAAAATTATGTGAAATACTGAACACTAGTAGCCAAAAATGGTGTGGAAATAATATTGGATGAGAATAGATGAAGTGACTACTAGTAAGCCTGCATTAACAAGCGCACCTATACACACTTTAATTGTTTAGGGTAATCAAAAATAAAGTATCAAAACGGGTGCACAGGCAGAAAAGACAGACTGTTTCCCGCTCGGGAAGAGCTGAATTCATTGCTAAAAACTTCATAGAAATTAAGGCATGCCAAACACTGTTACAATATTGAGCACTGCCTGTCGTCTGTACTTGCAAAATGCACAAGCTGCCAAAGTCCAGCCGAATCGAGCCCCCCGCCCCTTCGTGACGACGGCGTCATTAGGGTAAAACAAATCCACGACTGACGAACATCGCAGCTTCGACTCGTTCAGAGCCCCACAACCCAATCTGATTTGGAAGGGAACCCACTAGCCATAACTCCGTGTTTCTGGACAGAGAGGTGGACGTGGTGAAGCTATCCAGGCGGCGGCTGCCGGACCCTCGCCGCGCAGCTCCATCATCTCCGCACCAGTCATCGCCATTGGTCCTGCAACAAGCAGGCCATCCCCGTGCCTCCAAAGAAGGGGTCTGCTGCTGGCGGCGGGTAGATTTACGGCGGCTCCCTGGAGAGGAGCTGCGCGGCTGAAGGTCGGCCCATCGATCACAGGTTGAGCGGCCGGGCGGCGGCGGCTGTTTCCGCCCCGCCGCACTGGTCAGTTGGAATTCATTCACCACTGACCAGCCGGGTCCGACTGCCGATACCCTGCCACCCCCACCATCACATGGCAAGACTCAGCTCACTGGAGCAACATACTAGGACCGGCTTCGGTTTATTCGCAAACCATCTTCACGAAGAATTACTCACATATCTTCTATACACTCATATAGATAACAATTAAATATTCAAGTCACCATGTAGTTTTTAATGTTTAACAAATAAATATCCTAGTCATCATCTTGCTATTTCTTATAAGGTTGAATCGAAAGGCACTTCTGATAAAAAATTGTTGTCCAAAATAAATCACAATGTTGTTCTCGTGGAGAGCCAAATGGTACACCCTACTCCAGGGAAGTCACCGTCACTGATGCCAAGTAGGCTTGCACAAAGACGACACACAGACATACTGGATCTCGAAATTCTAATCTCATACGACATTTTTGCTTCCAGATTCGTGTTCAGCGCCACAAATTATCCTAGAAACGAACTATTTTGTATTGGATCCATGACAAAAATTGAATTTTTTTGACCGGTGTGATCATTACAATGGGAGGTTTCTGCACATTCCGGGATGCAATAAGTATATAGAACATCAGGCGTCCCGCCGCAGGCTCGCGAGTGCCACGTTTATAGGTGCTCGATCGAACCTTTGGCTCCAGGTGACACTAAATAGCCCTACACCCCTACACAAACCAGGTACGCTCCTCATAGAAATACGGGACCTTGGGACACCTTGACCACGACTCAATGCAACCCAGACCAACATTTCAGGGGCCTTATACTGCGATTGGGGTGGGGGGGGGCTACCGGAAACCTACACTGGTGCGCATCCTTAACCACGATCCGGGAGGGCACCTACGGCTGACACTGGCCCGTGGCCAAAGTGCACGGCGTTCCTAGACTACGATTCAGGGGCCTAAGACTATCAACTATCAGGCTGGGACTCGAGGTGCCTAGACCAGCCAGTGACCCACATTCGGGCCCTTCCTCACACAAATCAGGGCCCGTTTGGTGCTGATTCAGAGTACTCCGGTCCTCCTGACTACGACTCTCAGGGCCTTGAGACCATAACCAACACTCGGAAGGTTCCTGAGGAAAAATCAGGGCTCCGAGACCAACATTCCGGAAGCCCTGAGATCAACACTCCGGGCTTCGAGGTCAGTATTCGGGGAGAAGGGCCCGTAGAACCAACACTGGGGCACTCTGAAACCCCAAACTCGCCTCTTACACATCAGAATCAGGAACCTGGGGGGAATAAAGCTCTTCAACTACTTGGGTCATTTCGCTGAATGGGGGCTGTCACCTGTGCTGATTTGGGCCCCATTAGATCGTCAGAGGCCCTTAGCTGGTATCGGCACCCTGGACTAGTCTGGGGCAATTGAGCTTATCTATGGGCTCCTTACCCTGCCTTGGGACGCCTGAGTTGGTTTTGGCCCCTTGACCTCGTGTCGAGTCATTTTATCCCTCGCCCCAGTGGGGCATGGGGTGTTTGAACGCCCCCTCGGGTTTTTTCCGGCGGCACGGGAAAACGGCGGTGCGAAGCGCCGTCATATTTGGCACATCTTATCCTTGATTAATTCCGCAACTTTTCACAACATTTTAAGGTTGGGTCATCTTAGGTCAGGTTACCAGTACAGGCCAACTGACCTCACCTTCAAAAATGTGTAAGGTGGCATAAGTAACAAAAAGGTGAATATATCTGATTCAAACTTTTGCCACATAATGAGCCCACCGACAACTACAAAATAATTCCGGGATTTTTCATGTCAATGACATAGGGTGAGATGCAGAACATGACCTCTCCATTGTAAATGCAAGGGAAACAGGAATTGGGCTGTATTTGAGTAGATACAGTTGAAAATACCTTCATATTTTCCAAATCGTGGTATCCTGGGCCCCTTTCCAGGTTCATGCTGCAATTTTTTACCTGTGACCTCCGAGTTCATCTGGGCTACTTTAGCAGGTTTTCAGACTTCGGTCAATAACTTTGCAGGAAATGACGATAAAACTTTTATTTTGATACAATTACGTTTCGATTGTTACTGCGAGTCAATTTATGTGCATATTGACTATGCTAGATCAGATTATGACCTTGACCTGACCTGAGGTCAGGTCATTTGTTTTTGACCTAGTATAGTCATATCATACATCATTCGATTCGCCGTGACGAGAGAAGCGAAAAGTGCCTAAAAATGATTCTAACTTAACTCTGTCGGACGCCAGAGCCAAAGAACTCTACTTCTAACATGCAACCTTCTCTGACCTGTCATGACCTCAATATTGACCTGAGCCAAAAAGTAGCCGATATAGTTTCTTCATGAATTTTTATGGGCTGTCCACCAGCATTCGCGTTTTTCCGCTATCCCGCTATGAGACGGGTTCGAGGGAGTGTTTGACCCCCCCTCCCCCAACCAGGGCGAAGGTGGCCCAAAGGCCCACCAGGGCTGGTGTTAACTGGTATGGACTCATTCAGTTGGCCTAGGAGCACTGAGATAGTATTGACCAAGAGCCCCTGACTAGGTCTCGGTGCCCCTTAGCTGGTGTAGGAGCCATGACATAGGCCGATCCCGGATCTCCGACTTGCCTCTGCCCTTGCATCTACTCTGTCACTGACTCCGCCCCTATCCCTACATCCGCCTTTGCCTCCTGCCTCCTTTCCCCTGTTTTCTGCATCCGCTTCTCTCTTTAACACTGTCATGTCAGCTGAACCACTGCAAAAGTCCCAATGTACTTAACAGTATATAAGTTTACTATTGAACACAATAAATACCTGACAATCCGCAGCTCTCCCGTATTTTGCTATCGGTCGGTCCCATTGGAATTTAGAAGTATCAGCTCTGTTACTGAAAATAAAGCAATTAAAGGTCATATTACCCCCCCCATAAGTCAACCCTCTCCCAACCGGGGCATCGATGGTCCCCGAAAGTTTTTTTTTCAGAATAGCAGGAAAACGCCGAGGCACAGCACCACGGTTGAGGGGTCTACCACTCATCCCATCATTTTCCCAGCATCCCTGAAATTTTATCCAGGGTCACATTAGGTCAGGTCACCAGGCGAGGTCAAACAAGGTCACCTCACTTTAACTTTGGAGTTCTATCATAGCTACATTTCTGGGCCGATTGAATTGAAACTTTCTACAATTGATGACCCCTCCAGGGTCTACAGAATTTATATCCGGGATTTTTAGATTTGGTGACCAGAGGTCAGGTCACGAGGTGATCTCTCACATAAAAAGCATGGGGAAATCTATCTTATGATATAAAAGTCACAACTAGATATTGATAAGATCTTGATGTTATAAAGGCTCTGCGACCAGCATGGCCGTCATACAAGTTTGCAGTGTTGCTGAATGTTTTTGCGATCACCGTAAAAATCCCCGCGAAGAACTCGACGCTCCAGCGTATACTGGCCAAAAGGCCATGTGTTTTCAGATTCTTAAAACCAGTGTCCCAAAACGGGTGCGGCAGAACGACACCCAGTCAAGCAGAATTTTCCACTCACTTTTATATTCTTTTGCTGAATTTTCCACTCAATTCCAACAATACTACTTACTACTATTGAATTTTACTCAACAATACTTACTACAAAGGCCAGTTCCATTGCCTCCTCTACCAACGTCCACTGGAAAAAGAGAGCAGTAGAATCGACTAGAAGATCGCCAAATTAACTCGGCTTTTATGGGCTTCTTTCGCTTTTCTGGAAGAAAATCTGGCGATTTCTATTTTTCTGGCCAATTATACCTGGCATCCTTATCTCCACCGATTTCAGTGGAACAACTGAATCGAAATTCTGGCGCGGGCAAGACGCTCAGTGCCCCCGCCCCACCGGAGAAAGTTCCAATGGGTGAACACCGCCACTAAATTCCACCACTCACAAAATTGGTGAGTGGAAAATTAGACACCCTAGCCTTGTGTTGCCAAAAAATGAGCTGACCGCTTTGAAAGATATATTTCTGGAAAGCAGTTTATCTGTGCACATGATTTCTAGGCTTATGTCCTTGAAAAACTGTTTTTGCATTTCTGGTACCGAGAATAGTGAAAAAACATTTTTGATCATATTGTTGTTAAAAGCAATTATCTTGAAATTTTTGTGCTAAGCAGCATATTTTTTGACATTGTATGGTAGCAAATTGACCATTTATTGCGAAGAAAATATTTTGTATCCATATCAGCCCTTCATTGCTGCGTCCACGCCCTGTGACACCCAAATCCACTCACGACACCCTACGACACCCTAGGCATAAATACCCTGATATTTAAGTTGAACTGAAAGTGTACGGTACTTTATTACATTGAAACTCTACATTTTCATTAAATGATTTTTGGGCAACAAGACTGCATCCAGTTACCCTTGAAACATCGGCACTTTTTGTATGGCTGGTCTACGGCGTGGACTTACCAAATCGCCGTCTTTACATCTAGTAAATAAAAGCGGCATCTTTAGGCTTTTGAAAGCCCGCTTTCTTATTCGTTATCGACAAAACATTATTAGTCTTCCTCTTGGGGTGCTTTTAGTTGTATAGTTTTCTAGTCTATAAGGATTTAGAAAATTAATTTAGAGCAATTTTTGAAATGCAAATTATGTGGCTCATGCGACCAGCAAGCGGCAGGCGATCAGAAATTTAAAGTAGTAGTCGCTCTGACGCTGTCGCAACCCGCCGCGCCTGGCTGATTGTAGACGAAAGGAAAAAACAACAGAAAGAAAGCTGTAGTTTCGATTAGACTGATAGAAAGCAGCATATTCATATGAAGGTGAGTGGATATGTGAAGAAGAGCAGGGAGTTGACAGGCAAAGAAAAGAAACTTTTAGCAAGAGTCTGGAAGAGTTTATTGCCATGAAAGAAAGTTTGTAGTTTCGTCTGGGTTAGTTAAGTGTAAACTAAGGCTCTACTGGGCCCTAGCATAGGTGTATGCGAGGTGCAGTGATTGAGGTCAGAAGTGGGCTCCAAAATTCCGATAACTATAGGTATAGGAGGGGCGTTGTCCCGGACAGAAGAACTGTACAGTGTGTGGTTAGATAATTAATTTTGACACTAGGTATTGCATGAAAAAATCCCTTTTCATTTTCATCACCTGCCGGTCTCGGAGCCCCCTCTGCAGAGTTGGTCTAAGGTGGTCCCCGATATTTCGTCTCAGGGGCCCTCAGGGTCCCAGGAGCTGGGCGTGGGGAGAGGAGAGGAGGGGCACAAGAGTTGGTCCAGGGAAGCCCCCAAGAGTTTATCTTCATCCCACAAATGTTAGTCTTTGTGGCTCCCAGAGTTCTTTCCCCCGAGGGTTGGTCTCAGAGGCCCCCAAAATGTTTTTTATTTGTGGCAATTCACCAATTCCTTAAAAATTGAGACTGCATCAGGGGTTTCAGTTGGTAAATATTTACCTGCTTAACCCAAATTTTTACATGGTAATGGTCAAACAATGCAGCTTGGGGACGATTTAAAATATTTACTTTGAGAAAATTAAAGGAAATATCCATCCCTCAGTTCAAACAAGGGCTCTGATAGTTTACCACCTGAGTACCCAAATTGGAAAATTTTTTCTCCGCCATACATTTTGAGGGAATTTTCCACTCACTCTCCATACATTCCGAGCTGAATTTTCCACTCGACACCCTAGCGCAAAACCTATTTTGGGTCACTGCTTAAAACTCGATGGCTTTCTCGCTAAATACGTATCATATGGCTTCTGATACGTATTTAAGCATTCCTGTGATAATTCAGAACATCTTACAAGACTGTTTCTTCTGGTCAGTGCAACATTCTACCTGGTTTCACATCCCAGGGACCGTCTACTTATGCACTCAGCTGTTTAGTGATTTCTGTCTGTCATCAAGAATTTAACTTCATAATGGTTGCTGATCATGATCCTAAAACAGCCATCCCAGCTATCCGAAAAGCAAGAAGGAACAGTCCTCTGCGCAAGCGTGGTTACGGCACACTTCAGAATTATTAAGAATTATTAATACTTAAGAAAAGGGTGAATCTATCGCATTGAAACTTATACCACATAATGGGCTCACCGAGTACTACAAAACATATTCCGGGGTTTTTCATATCAATGAAGTAAGGTCAGGTACGGATGGAGAAATGCATCGGGAAAACAGAAATTGGCCGGAAAATTTCTCTTTTTCTGTAGATACCGCTTTCAATAACTTTCTATTGTCCAAATCAAGGTATCCAAGGCCTCTTTATAGGTTGATGTTGCAAATATGGACCTGGGACCCCTGAGAGGTCATTTGGAGTTACTTAAGCAGGTTTTCAGTCTTGTGTCCATTACTTTGCAGAAAAAGGCGGTGAAGCTTTCATTTTGACACCATTACGTTTGTATTGTTATTGCAAATCGATTGATATGCATATTTACTATACTAGGTCAGATGGTGACCTTGACTTGACCTCAGGTCAACATCGTTCGATTTGCCATAACGAGAGGAGGGAATGGTGCCTAAAAACTATTCCAACTCAACTTTGTCAGACGCCAGAGCCCAAAAACTATAATCGAACATGTCACCGTGTTTAACCTGCCTATATAATATACCTCACCATATAACCATATATAATATACCTCAATATTGACCTGAGCCCAAAAGTGACAGATAGAGTTTATAGCTGAATTTGTGTGGGCTATCCACCAGCCTTCAAGTTGTTTTCGCTATCTCGCATAGGAGCCGTGTTCGAGGGGGTGTTTGAAAAGCCCCCTCCCCACCAGAGCGAAGGTGGCTCGGAGGCCCACCTGGGCGGGTGCTAATGGTAACAGTGTTAATGGGAATGGTTGTTAAAAACAGAATTAGTTAATAAATAGCTTCAAATTGAAGTTAAACATACGAGAAATAATTCAAGGGCTTAATATTTGGCGTTTTCGGTTGATTTTTCCTGACAAAATAAAATTTACATGTACTTAAAAAGCGCGAGTGTTAGTCCTGTATAAACAATATATAATATTACAACAACAAAAGTTGAAATACATAATTAGAAATGTTGGTAATCTTAACAACATTTTCAAAATAAGACACGTATTTAGTCATGCCTGGGTCCATGCGTTTCACCCGTAACAGTTCCAAGTCAATCGTATAAATTATATTGCAGAGGTCTAGAAGCTGTTATATTAGACGGCGTTTTCCTTCGACGGCTTCTGAAGCCCTGTGAAATCTACCGCTTACTCAGCCCTGGATAGAACTACAGATACTTACCGCGGATCCAAAACCACGGTCAGCACGTACCAGCAAGTGCAGTCTTCAACAGGGAGGCAGCCGCTGCCTTTGCTGGTTTGAAGAGGCCTTCCTCACCTGGTACTCGGAGGCCTTGGCCAGCTGGGAGACGCCCTGGCCCACGTTCATGTGGGTGCTCTCCACGTTAGCCTCGATGGAGTCGATGACCTCGCCCTGTTCGTGCACCATGGTCGCCAGGTCCTTAAAGATCTGGTTCACGTCCATTATGTCCGACTGCAGGCGCAGGGGAGAACATGTCACGTGCCGATCTTAATGCAAATCCTTGCGCGTCGACTCAGAAGAAAACATACGGTATCCGTCATAGGAGCGTACACAACAAGTTCCAAAGAGAACAAAACATGATGAAACAACGGGCGAATAAAACCCAAAATCGTTTGCGACAAAAGTCATTCGAATAATAATCACTGAGTCAGCGCACGGCACCCACAAGACCTCATACCAGCAACACGGCACGGCCCGCTAATGAAAAGCGTATATCTCCCAACAGGTGTAACTTACCTTGACGGGGTCTTCACCATGTTTTTGTCTAATCAATTCAATTACTGACTGAACATATGGGGCATTCCAGGATAAATCGACCAGGCACCACCTGGATTGTACATAACAGTCTCAGCAGTCACTCCGACATGCGCGCACGCGAGTACCTCTCCTCGATATCTCAACTACTGGCTCTACTAGGCTGAAATTTGGTGTGCCTATTTGTGTCGACAAAATGTTTGCATTCCACCTATCGGCGCTAGGACCACGCCTCACGTGCGCACACACACGCCCCGTCAAAAGTGAAAACAATATATTTGCGGGGAATTCAAGTGCATGCCACAAAATGGCAAGTAGATAATGGGGCCAGGGGGCGGCAGAAGCAGCCGCCCCCCCCACCCTCAGGGCCCCCTGAAGACACGGGCCGTGCGAAGCGCGGCACTATTATCTGTGGCCAAATTTGACATTTCATACCAGGCAGGTCCCTCTTAAGCCATCTTCAGCACTCTGTTCTGTAACAAGCCGGGCCCTTTTTACCCATCTGAGCTGTCTGTGAAAATATGTCCTGTGAACCACTGGGGGCCCAGGCCCCCTGTCCACAGAAGGGCCGTTCTGGTGAGCTGGGCCCTGTTTAAACGACAAAGCCACTATGGCCATCGGGACCATATTGGGCACCATGGGCTCAGTGCGACTAGCAGGCTGTCAGGGTCCTGTCTATAGCCGCCAGCGACCTGTCTGACCAGCTGGGGCCTCTTTCAGTAATGAGGCCATTGTGGATGAAGCCATTGAGGCCATTGTGAACGGAGGTCTCGCGCTGCCGCAGCCCCCTGTCTCACCTCCAGCTGCCGGATGGAGGTCTCGCGCTGCCGCAGCCCCCGTCTCCCCTCTCACCTCCAGCTGCTGGATGGAGGTCTCGCGCTGCTGCAGCCCCCCCGTCTCCCCGTCTCACCTCCAGCTGCCGGATGGAGGTCTCGCGCTGCCGCAGCCCCCCGTCTCCCCGTCTCACCTCCAGCTGCCGGATGGAGGTCTCGCGCTGCCGCAGCCCCCCGTCTCCCCGTCTCACCTCCAGCTGCCGGACGGAGGTCTCACGCTGCCACAGCCCCCCCCGTCTCCCCGTCTCACCTCCAGCTGCCGGATGGAGGTCTCGCGCTGCCGCAGCCCCCCGTCTCCCCGTCTCACCTCCAGCTGCCGGACGGAGGTCTCGCGCTGCCGCAGCTCCCCGTCTCCCCGTCTCACCTCCAGCTGCCGGACGGAGGTCTCGCGCTGCCGCAGCCCCCGTCTCCCCTCTCTCTCACCTCCAGCTGCCGGACGGAGGTCTCGCGCTGCCGCAGCTCCCCGTCTCCACTCTCACCTCCAGCTGCCGGATGGAGGTCTCGCGCTGCCGCAGCCCCCGTCTCCCCTCTCACCTCCAGCTGCCGGACGGAGGTCTCGCGCTGCCGCAGCTCCCCGTCTCCACTCTCACCTCCAGCTGCCGGATGGAGGTCTCGCGCTGCCGCAGCCCCCGTCTCCCCTCTCACCTCCAGCTGCCGGATGGAGGTCTCACGCTGCCACAGCCCCCCGTCTCCCCTCTCACCTCCAGCTGCCGGATGGAGGTCTCGCGCTGCCACAGCCCCCCCCGTCTCCCCTCTCACCTCCAGCTGCCGGACGGAGGTCTCGCGCTGCCACAGCCCCCCCGTCTCCCCTCTCACCTCCAGCTGCCGGACGGAGGTCTCGCGCTGCCGCAGCTCCCCGTCTCCCGTCTCACCTCCAGCTGCCGGATGGAGGTCTCGCGCTGCCACAGCCCCCCCGTCTCCCCTCTCACCTCCAGCTGCCGGACGGAGGTCTCGCGCTGCCGCAGCTCCCCGTCTCACCTCCAGCTGCCGGATGGAGGTCTCGCGCTGCCGCAGCTCCGACATCCGCTCCTCCTCCTCCATCACCGCCTGGGTCTGACTCTGGCCTCCCAGCTGGACCAGCGGGTCGGGACGGGTCTCGGACTCAGTGAAGAAGCCACTGCCGCTCTCGGCTCTGGCCCGCTTCACCTCCTCCCGCTCCTGCTCGGCGGCTACCCGCTGCACCGCCTGCACCGACAGCGGCCTACTGTCAGACGGCTGCCCTCCAGCTCTGCTCAAGGTGACATACAGCGCTGTGAACCCAGTCCGAGTCTAGCCGGGGCCCGGCATGTGCGCCAGCATTAATCGAAGCTGATTGTTAACACTGAGGTCAAGAACATCTCGGGTTGGCTACCCACCTATCCTCGATGCGACCAGCAGGGCTACTTGGAGCGAAAAAAGGAGCGCGTGAACTGAGATGTCAAATTACTTACAGTAACCATTTTTCAATTAGTAAAGCTGTACTCCCAGTAAATAACAGCATAAAAGGAAGCCAGAGATTTGGAGTTGCATGCATTTCATACCGTACACTCTCAGTACCAAACATCATAAGGGCAATACAGGTGCAGTGATTACAGTCTGCGCGCACCGAAATATGAGCATGTCTTCATTAGCTGCACATATTAACCAGCCACAAATGCTGTCATAAACCTAATAACAAACAGGCATGGCAACATTATAAGTGCTGCCAGAGTCTAGTAGCCTTACTGCAACTGCTTATCATGCTCGATTATTGATGAGATAAGCATTGCTAAGACACCCGACAACCACCATTTAACTGCAGCAAACACATGATGCGACTTCAAGTATTTGAAAGGAATACATTTACTTTAACTATATTCAGAACCCGCAACCAAATATAGGTACTCAGCCGGAGGAAAAGTACCTACTGATACCACAACCCTCATACAGAAAATTCTAAAACAAATTGAAGCAGATCAATGAGCATCACCACGTTCACCTGCTCAAGTGAAACATTTTTGGAAGTATCACAATTCTGTTAGGCTTCCTAAAATTCATAAAATGAATTCCGATTTTATAAAACGACTTTGGTAAGTACCAAAGAAAGCTAACCCAAATTGAATTGACTTCGTGGGCACCATCCAGGATATCTTTCTCTGGGTGCAGAGCCAGAATTTGCAGGTCGCAAATCTGCGGGTTTAAGGTTTTAAGGCTTCACAAGCACTGGATTGAAATGCATGCTCCAATTGACACCCTCAAAACCACACAAGTCTCCTGAGCTCTTGGGATGTGGCAGACCGCACTTTGACGTACGCCTCATTCTCTGCGGCATGATGAATAAGAATTGGTAGTAGTTTTACCACTGGCAACAAAACTTCATATTCCAATTTTAGTCAAAATTGGCAGCCTCATATCTTACCAATCACTTCTACCTCATCACCGAATTCTCAGCACCAGCCCACGCAGCAGCTTCTGCAGTTATTTCTGACGGTTATCTTCCCGCACCTCACACGCCAAAAACGCCAATTAAGATGTCGGTGAATTCAAGGCCTCGCCGCTGTGTTCCGTCTTTGAAATCTTGGTGGCTACCCCAGTGGCCACTTGCCGGCCACCAATAGTAATTTTCGTTGGCGGCATGGCTACAGGACCATCTAGAATAACATGAAGCCAGTATGAAGTTCATTGTAAGCAGTGAAATAACTATATTTTTGCGACAATATCGCGCTATTTTTTCAAGTTAAAAATTGTTGTCTTATTCTTCAAAATAAATAGTCAAGTTCACACAGGAGGATAAATACGCCATTATCATGTCATCGAACTTTAGAGTACCTTTTTGCGATGGCTTTGTCTGGGCCAGTTTCGTTGGCGAGGTGGTTACCTATCCTTCTCTAACTTGGCTGTGACGTAACAAGAGTGAGCAAAGATGTATTATTATTCACCAATTTGTATCATTTGTCACTAATAGTGAGAGTGCTACCTAAAATCCATGGATCGTTCTGTTTACGTAATTGGATTGTGGAAATAAATTTTCGTGCCAGTAGGTGCAAATCTTGATCGCTATTTAGTTTCCGTGATTGGCCACCCAAGTTCTGTTCTTTGGCCCTCATTTGGCTACCTACGAGCGTGGGCGAGTTGGCGAGATTGTTGACCTCTGTCCATTGATGGGTCTGAGTAAGCGCCAACTAGTAAGGGCAGAACCAAATGGCCAACTGCGTGGCGCACATCCTTCCATTATTTTTCTGGGCCGTCAGGTTATGCGGTGACCTCTTATCCCGAGGAGAAAATATTTGCTAGAACGAGAAAAATTAATCGGTCGCAAGCGTGCGCCAAGGACTCATGTCGATGATGCAGCCTAACCATACTACAATGAGTGCTCTTTCTTTCTCCTAACTTTACCATTCTTCTATTGTCAACCACCCCGCTGGGAATGAAATCACAGCTTATTCAGTTGAGACTAGAAACTACCGCGGACTTGGGGAGGTTGTTCGCTCGAGGAGCCAACATACCCACACCTGTTTCAGTCATATCCTTTAGTATCATTCTTGAAATTTTGTGCAACTCTTACAAGTGTTACGCAGCCTGACCGAAGTCTCTTTTCATCTAACAATAAAACGCATTGTTTCAACGAAGCATGAAAACA
The DNA here is from genome assembly GCA_034440635.1 of Lepas anatifera. NCBI lineage: Eukaryota > Metazoa > Arthropoda > Thecostraca > Lepadidae > Lepas > Lepas anatifera. Next base: position 1,554,257 of record JAOTON010001814.1, on the reverse strand, counting down.
TTGTTGTCCTGCGCCTCACCCAAATACTCTACCACGCAGCAGTCAAGCCTCGCCGAAGCTTTCCAGCCAGGTTCTGACACGTCAGCTCTGGCAGGCGTTATCGGGCCTGACCAGGTGGCTCTGAAGCAGCGTCCACACGCCGCCCCGCCGAGTTCCCCCGGCCGCCAGCACCTCTACTGAGCGCCGCACAGGTCACGCCGACTAACCGTCCGACCACGTCCCCTTTTCAAACGCTCGTGCTTAGTTGCAGCGGTGAGCCGCTGGCATCGAGCTAATGAGCAGCATAACCCGACTCCTTGCTATGTACATTCGCGCATGCCCCCCACCGAACTTGGAACGCTTCCAGGTCTGGTGGGAATTGAAGGCCTTGGATGCAGAGTGAGCTGAGTTGGGTTGGTCGGCGGCTGGCAGTGAGTGGTGTTGGCTTCTGACCTGGAAGCTGCCCAGCGCGGTGGTGAAGTCGTTGGTGAGCCGCTCCCGCTGCAGCTTCCACTGGCGCTGGGTGGAGGGCGACAGCGGGGCGGGCAGCAGGTCCAGGTCCTTACCTGCCAGCAGGCACCCGCTCACTAACCACATCTCAAGTCGCCGGGTTTAACAACAATGACCGCCAAACGCTGCACCAAATGGAACATGTTGAAAGGCTATCAACACCCTTTTTGAAAACATAACTGTAATCAAGCAATCCCAAATGTTGCGACCATCGAGAGTCAACAAATCCGTCACAGAGACAATCGCATTCCAAAAATAGCAACACCTGTACAAGGGTATTAAATCAGTCGGCTCCAGCTTGGGCCATAAATCGGCACAAAACTTCTTTGTGCACTTCTGGATCTAAAATAGGACCTGACCATCCCCAGTACTCACACCTGTATAGTCCTGGCTATGGCAGAGTACCTGTGGGTTTACAGTACTTGCAGCTGTATAGTGCTGGGTCTGGTACACTAGCTCGGCGCCCCCAGTACTCACGGCTGTGTAGAGCTAGGTCTGGTACAGTAGCTCGGCGTCCCCAGTACTCACGGCTGTGTAATTCCGGGTCTGGTACACTAGCTCGGTGCCCCCAGTACTCACGGCCGTGTAGTGCTGGGTCTGGTACACTAGCTCGGCGTCCCCTGTACTCACGGCTGTGTAATTCCGGGTCTGGTACACTAGCTCGGCGCCCCCAGTACTCACGGCCGTGTAGTGCTGGGTCTGCTACACTAGCTCGGCGTTCCCAGTACTCACGGCTGTTTAGTGCTGGGTCTGGTACACTAGCTCGGCGCCCCCAGTACTCACATCTGTGTAGTACCGGGTCTGGTACACTAGTTCGGCGCCCCCAGTACTCACGGCTGTGTAGTGCTGGGTCTGGTACACTAGCTCGGCGCCCCCAGTACTCACGGCTGTGTAGCGCTGGGTCTGGTACACTAGCTCGGCGCCCCCAGTACTCACGGCTGTGTAGTGCCGGGTCTGGTACACTAGCTCGGCGCCCCCAGTACTCACGGCTGTGTAGTGCTGGGTCTGGTACACTAGCTGTTGTTTTTGTTGTGATTCCCCCTGGGCCCTCTAGCGGGGGCCATAGCCGAGCGGCTCCCTGTGGCGGAGGTAGCCGCCGGCCAAGGCAGCCACCAGGACGTTGTCCCGCAGCTGCGTTGGGTCCAGGTGTATAGAGCCTCGTAGACGCAGGCGGGCGCCAGCGAGGGACGGGCATCGCAGGAGGACGTGCTCCGACGTGTCCGCCTCCCTCGCGGCAGACGGCGCAGAGCGCCGCGGGGCACCTCTTGTTGGAGCACTGCGGGCACGCCGGCGAGGGATGTCGGCCGATTCGGTGGAGGTACTGGAGGGACCGACCCCAATGGCCGGCCCTCAGTTGGTGTACGTCCACTGCCGCTTCTCTGTCCTCGCCAGCGATGGGGGGCGGCAGGTGACCACCCATGATGCGTTTGAAGAGGCTGTCCGGCCATCGCTCGCTCCACTTCTTAGTAGTGGCGCGGGCTACAGCCTTGGTTATGGTGCCGGCATCGACAGGCACTTCCGCCTGCGGCAGGCCGGAAGCCTCGTTGGCTAAGGTGTCGGCTCTCTCGTTGCCCGCCAGGCCACAGTGGGCTGGGGCCCACTGGAGGTGAATATCCTGGCCTCGGGCAGAGATGGTGGAGAGGAGCCACCAGATGTCGTGTCCCACCGGTGAGGTCTGACCCGCGGCACCCCCGCCAGCGATGATAGCGCCGCCCGGGAGTCCGTGCAGACGACCAGTGGGAGAGTGGTAGGGGGTCCACCATCTGGGCGAAGTCGCCCAGCGCGGCCCCCAGGGCGCAGAGCTCGGCTCGGGTGCTCGAGCAGAGCGTCCCAGCCGCCACCCTCACCTCCCGGGTCTCTCCGGACGGCAGCACGATGAGGGCGCCACCCCCACCCCGCGAGGTACCCGCCACTGCGGAGCCGTCCGTCCATATCCAAGTGGCCTCCAGCGGTAGACCGGCTAGGTGCTCCTCGGCCGCCGAGCGGCGCACCGCATCGGGGGCGCTTCGGCGACCGCTCGGGCCGACATCGAGGCTGAAGTTCACAATCAGTCCCTCGCCAGCAGTCCATGGTGACGCCGCGACGATCAGGCGCTCCTCAACCGCGACCTCCGACAGGCCGGCCTCTCTCAGCGCCTCTCTCCCGATGTCACGCCAGCCAGAGGTGGCCAGCCGTCGCGGGGGGGGCGTGGCCTCCGTGATATCTCGGAGGGGGTCCCCCTCTGGGAGCGGTGTCACCCGGCACACCATCCACGCCGCGAGTACTCGGCGTCGGGAGCGGGCCGTTGGCAGACCTGCCTCCGCCATCAGGGGGTCCGATGGGGTTGACCGCGGACAGCCCGTGACCGCGCGAGCCGCGGCTCGCAGCTCTTGGTCGATGAGGTCGACGTGGGATTCGGAGGCCGCGGGAAGCCATGCTGCAGCTGCGAACTCCAGCGCTCCGCGGACGTAGCCATTGGCCACTGTCCGCAGCTGCAGCTCCCGGAGGCCCCACGATCTACCGGTCAGCTGGCGAAGTTGCGCAGTCCTCGGCTTGACCTTCCTCCTCAGGGAGTTGCAGTGCTCTCCGAAGTGGAGGAGTCGGTCGAATGTTATGCCGAGGAGTTTTAGATGGGGTTGGCCGGATACTGGTGTCCCTCTGACCTTGATCTGAAAGTCTCTGGAATCGTGTGCCCACTGGGAAAGGACCAGCGTTTGTGTCTTGTGTCCCGCGATGGACATCTTCCACTGGTCGGCCCATTGGGTCATGACGTCCGCTGCTTGTTGGGCTCGTGCCTGGGCCAGTTCCATCGAGCAGCCGGCACTCAGAGTGGCAGTGTCGTCGGCGTACATAAAAATATCTGTACGGTCGACGACGCGGAGGGCCTCTATGAGATCTGCAGACCACAGGGTGTATAGCGTCGGGGCCAGTACCGAACCCTGTGGGAGGCCTGCCCGGAAGATCCGCTCCGCGCTGCGCGTTCCATTTACTTCTGCGCAGGCTCTCCGGTCTCTGAGGAAGTGATGGACCCAGGTGACCATGCATTTTGGCAGCTTTTTCCTCAGTAGCTTGAGCTGTAGCATGCGATGGTCGATCTTATCGTAGGCCCGTGAGAAATCGAAGGCAAGGAGGACGAACTTGTCCGCCGTGCGACCGTCTGCGGGGCGGCCCCTGGGTTTAGGGCGATTTCCCAGCCGTCTTGGACAGTCTGGACGAGACGGGCCAGATTGTCTTCGGCTGAGCGACCCCGGCGGAAGCCCACCTGCTCAGCGGGGACGAGTTCGTCACGTTCGATGAGGTGTGTCAGCCGCGCCGCCACCATGCGTTCTGCCAGTTTAGCGACGTGGCTGGTCAGTGCTATGGGGCGGAAGCTGCTCACCATCTTCGGGTCTTTTCCTGCTTTTTTGATCGGTATGATCGTCGCCCTTCGCCATGCAGAGGGGACTTCAGCTGTCCGCCAGGACCTGTTGATGATGTGCAGGAGAGCTTGCCGAGCTGTAGGGCCGAGATGCCGTGCCGACAACGGCAGGTCCGGCGCTTCCCGGCTTCAGTTTGCAGCGGTCCAACATCCTCTGCGAAGGGCTGGCACGCCTCGGTCTTGTTGCCATGCAGGACAGGGAGGGCCTTCAGGTCGCGGAGCTCTGCTTTCACGGGCTGGTCGCGCTTCTTAACGCGGGTGTTCCGGCTGACTTCTGCGTATGTTCGCGTAAAAGCCTCGGCCTTGGCACGGTCCTCCGCGAGTGTCTGCCTGCGGTCCCAGTTTATAGCCTGGCCTGGGCAAGGGTCCTGAACAGCGCCCTCCATCTTACACAGAATTTTGGTGACCCGGCCGATTGCCGCGGGTTTGTTGAGCTCCGTGGAGGCAAACTCTCTGAAGGCCCGCTGTTGTGCGGCTGTTTCCGCTTCTGCCGCTCTCCTCTTCGCCTCTTTCCACAGCTGACGTGCTCCGGGGGTATCGGGCTGTCCGTGTAGAGCGGCCCTCGCTTGGCGGCGCTCCCTCACCGCTTCTTCAACCTCGGGGTCGGCTGCCCAAGGCTTGGGGTCCGAACGGGCTCCCCTAGGGATGGACTTGGAGCTGGCGGCGAGAATGGCATCAGTCAGGTGTGATGCCAGCGCCTCAATGGGGAGCGCATCCAGGGGAGCGCCCGTTAGCGCCTCCTCGCAGTTGGCCGTGAAGGCGGGCCAGTCTGCCTTGTGGAAGGCCCATCGCGGTTTGCGGATCCTCCGCGGGCGGGAGCCGTCGACCACGGCGGTAACAACCTGGGGCAGGTGATCACTGCCCAGGTCTTCGCCAGTCGACCAGCTGCAGCGCCTCGCGAGGTCTCTGTGTGCCAGCGCGACGTCCGGTGCCGTCAGGCGTATGCGCTCCTCGTAGCCGGTGCAGGTAGGGGCACCCGAGTTGAGCGACGTCCATTCGTTTGAGGATGTCCAGTTATGGACCATGGTCCCCACTCCGTCTGGGTCCAAATAATTAATATCCCAGTCGGGGTGGTGGCCATTTATGTCACCGATGATGATGGTTTGGGCGTACGTAGGGAAGTTGTCGGGCGTGAAGCGGTCGACGCGTTCGTCACCATCCGAGTTCCAGATCGGGGGGCGGTAGGTGTTGATGATGTTGATGAATGACTCTCTGGGGGTTCGGCCCCGCGGTTTGGTGAATATGCGTACTGCACACCGCTCGGTGGTTGTGTCGTTCGGCAGGAGAGGAGACGTCTCAATGGTGGTGTATGAGAGGCCCGTCACGGACGAAGATTGCGACATCTCCGCCCTTAACGGGTCCGTCGGTCCTCCTACCCCGCGCCCTCCTCCGGACCGCGGCGGTTTGGTACCCCGGTATGGTAAGCGGCTTGTTCGCCGGGAACTGCGCCTCCTGCACCGCCGCCACATCCACCCTCTTCTCAGAGAGCCAGCGCGAGAGTTCCGGGATCTTCTTTCGGAGGCCCTCCGCGTTCCATCCGCAAAGCAGTAGGCGGCTTCTGAGTCGGCGGTTGCGGCGGTACCGTCGGTTCTTCGCCCTCCGGCTACGTCAGCCCCGGAGACCGTGTGCGCCACGGTCTAGCCTCCCGCCGTTCTCACGGCGGGGAGGGTGTCGCTCATCTACCTAAGCGGGCCGGGGCCGCCGCGGCTGCCACACCGCACGGCTCCCGGGCCCGCTGGTAGGGTTGGTGAAGATGGTGATGGTCGTGCCCACATCTGCGGCTTGCCAGGCCGCATCGCGGGCGTCGGCAGATGGTGCAGCTGCTGGGACGACGAGCAGGTGGCGCGTCGGCCAGCGGCGTCCCGCCCTTGGGGGGCGAGTGTGGAGCCCGTTTGGTTCCCCGGGCGTTCGCCGCGCCCGGGCAGGGGCAGGGGCAGAGCCCCCAGCACCGTCCACCATTTGAAGGCGGGCTCCTCCAGACAGCAAAAGTACAGTGTCGCATCTCACCGTGGTACACTAGCTCGGCGCCCCCAGTACTCACGGCTGTGTAGTGCTGGGTCTGGTAGACTAGCTCGGCGCCCCCAGTGCTCACGGCTGTGTAGTGCTGGGTCTGGTGCACTAGCTCGGCGCCCCCAGTACTCACGGCTGTGTAGTGCTGGGTCTGGTAGACTAGCTCGGCGCCCCCAGTACTCACGGCTGTGTAGCGCCGGGTCTGGTACGCTAGCTCGGCGCCCCCAGTACTCACGGCTGTGTAGTGCCGGGTCTGGTACACTAGCTCGGCGCCCCCAGTGCTCACGGCTGTGTAGTGCTGAGTCTGGTGCACTAGCTCGGCGCCCCCAGTACTCACGGCTGTGTAGTGCTGGGTCTGGTAGACTAGCTCGGCGCCCCCAGCACTCACGGCTGTGTAGTGCTGAGTCTGGTGCACTAGCTCGGCGCCCCCAGTACTCACGGCTGTGTAGTGCTGGGTCTGGTGCACTAGCTCGGCGCCCCCAGTACTCACGGCTGTGTAGTGCTGGGTCTGGTAGACTAGCTCGGCGCCCCCAGCACTCACGGCTGTGTAGTGCTGGGTCTGGTGCACTAGCTCGGCGCCCCCAGTACTCACGGCTGTGTAGTGCTGGGTCTGGTGCACTAGCTCGGCGCCCCCAGTATTCACGGCTGTGTAGTGCTGGGTCTGGTAGACTAGCTCGGCGCCCCCAGCACTCACGACTGTGTAGTGCTGGGTCTGGTGCACTAGCTCGGCGCCCCCAGTACTCACGGCTGTGTAGTGCTGGGTCTGGTGCACTAGCTCGGCGCCCCCAGTACTCACGGCTGTGTAGTGCTGGGTCTGGTAGACTAGCTCGGCGCCCCCAGCACTCACGGCTGTGTAGTGCTGGGTCTGGTGCACTAGCTCGGCGCCCCCAGTACTCACGGCTGTGTAGTGCTGGGTCTGGTAGACTAGCTCGGCGCCCCCAGCACTCACGGCTGTGTAGTGCTGAGTCTGGTGCACTAGCTCGGCGCCCCCAGTACTCACGGCTGTGTAGTGCTGGGTCTGGTGCACTAGCTCGGCGCCCCCAGTACTCACGGCTGTGTAGTGCTGGGTCTGGTAGACTAGCTCGGCGCCCCCAGCACTCACGGCTGTGTAGTGCTGGGTCTGGTGCACTAGCTCGGCGCCCCCAGTACTCACGGCTGTGTAGTGCTGGGTCTGGTAGACTAGCTCGGCGCCCCCAGCACTCACGGCTGTGTAGTGCTGAGTCTGGTACACTAGCTCGGCGCCCCCAGTACTCACGGCTGTGTAGTGCTGGGTCTGCTACACTAGCTCGGCGCCCCCAGCACTCACGGCTGTGTAGTGCCGGGTCTGGTGCACTAGCTCGGCGCCCCCAGTACTCACGGCTGTGTAGTGCTGGGTCTGGTGCACTAGCTCGGCGCCCCCAGTACTCACGGCTGTGTAGTGCTGGGTCTGGTAGACTAGCTCGGCGCCCCCAGCACTCACGGCTGTGTAGTGCTGGGTCTGGTGCACTAGCTCGGCGCCCCCAGTACTCACGGCTGTGTAGTGCTGGGTCTGGTAGACTAGCTCGGCGCCCCCAGTACTCACGGCTGTGTAGCGCCGGGTCTGGTACACTAGCTCGGCGCCCCCAGTACTCACGGCTGTGTAGTGCTGGGTCTGGTGCACTAGCTCGGCGCCCCCAGTACTCACGGCTGTGTAGTGCCGGGTCTGGTACGCTAGCTCGGCGCCCCCAGTGCTCACGGCTGTGTAGTGCTGAGTCTGGTGCACTAGCTCGGCGCCCCCAGTACTCACGGCTGTGTAGTGCTGAGTCTGGTGCACTAGCTCGGCGCCCCCAGTGCTCACGGCTGTGTAGTGCTGGGTCTGGTGCACTAGCTCGGCGCCCCCAGTACTCACGGCTGTGTAGTGCTGGGTCTGGTAGACTAGCTCGGCGCCCCCAGCACTCACGGCTGTGTAGTGCTGGGTCTGGTGCACTAGCTCGGCGCCCCCAGTACTCACGGCTGTGTAGTGCTGGGTCTGGTGCACTAGCTCGGCGCCCCCAGTACTCACGGCTGTGTAGTGCTGGGTCTGGTAGACTAGCTCGGCGCCCCCAGCACTCACGGCTGTGTAGTGCTGGGTCTGGTGCACTAGCTCGGCGCCCCCAGCACTCACGGCTGTGTAGTGCTGGGTCTGGTGCACTAGCTCGGCGCCCCCAGTACTCACGGCTGTGTAGTGCTGGGTCTGGTGCACTAGCTCGGCGCCCCCAGTACTCACGGCTGTGTAGTGCTGGGTCTGGTAGACTAGCTCGGCGCCCCCAGCACTCACGGCTGTGTAGTGCTGAGTCTGGTGCACTAGCTCGGCGCCCCCAGTACTCACGGCTGTGTAGTGCTGGGTCTGGTGCACTAGCTCGGCGCCCCCAGTACTCACGGCTGTGTAGTGCTGGGTCTGGTAGACTAGCTCGGCGCCCCCAGCACTCACGGCTGTGTAGTGCTGGGTCTGGTGCACTAGCTCGGCGCCCCCAGTACTCACGGCTGTGTAGTGCTGGGTCTGGTAGACTAGCTCGGCGCCCCCAGTACTCACGGCTGTGTAGCGCCGGGTCTGGTACGCTAGCTCGGCGCCCCCAGTACTCACGGCTGTGTAGTGCCGGGTCTGGTACGCTAGCTCGGCGCCCCCAGTGCTCACGGCTGTGTAGTGCTGAGTCTGGTGCACTAGCTCGGCGCCCCCAGTACTCACGGCTGTGTAGTGCTGGGTCTGGTAGACTAGCTCGGCGCCCCCAGCACTCACGGCTGTGTAGTGCTGGGTCTGGTACACTAGCTCGGCGCCCCCAGTGCTCACGGCTGTGTAGTGCTGGGTCTGGTAGACTAGCTCGGCGCCCCCAGCACTCACGGCTGTGTAGTGCTGGGTCTGGTACACTAGCTCGGCGCCCCCAGTACTCACGGCTGTGTAGTGCTGGGTCTGGTAGACTAGCTCGGCGCCCCCAGTACTCACGGCTGTGTAGTGCTGGGTCTGCTACACTAGCTCGGCGCCCCCAGCACTCACGGCTGTGTAGTGCTGGGTCTGCTACACTAGCTCGGCGCCCCCAGTACTCACGGCTGTGTAGTGCCGGGTCTGGTACACTAGCTCGGCGCCCCCAGTACTCACGGCTGCGGTGCGTGTCCTTAGCCAGCTGGTTGGTGTAATGCTGGATCTGGTGTAGCTGGCCGCGGAGCTCCTGCGAGTCCTGGTGCGTGCCCAGCTGGCGTACCATCCGCTGCATCGACGACACTGTACAGAGGTCACCGAGGTCACTGACGACTCTCACAAGGGACGCATCATCCACTGCATCGACGACACTGTACAGAGGTCACCGAGGTCACTGACGACTCTCACAAGGGACGCACCATCCACTGCATCGACGAGACTGTACAGAGGTCACCGAGGTCACTGAAGACTCTCACAAGGGACGTACCATCCGCTGCATCGACGACATTGTACAGTGTTGTACTATCACTTATGGCCTCGCCGCGCGTCACTAGATGGGCTATGCTGTTGTCTGGCTACAAGTATCAGCTGGAATATGTGCCAGGTTCCAGGCAAGGTCATTGTGATGGCTTAAGCCGGCTTCCACTGTCTGCAGGCTTTCCTGAGCTGCCCACGCCAGCAGAGACTGTGCAGCTGATGCAGTTCATCGATTCATCTCCCGTGACATCGGAAAACATTCGACTGTTCACCGCCAGGGATCCGGTGCTGAGTGCTGCTCTGCGTTTTACCCAGGATGGGTGGCCCTCTGGTGAACTCTCTGCGCCGGAGTTGGTACAGTACCGAAACAAAGAAGGTGAGCTCAGCGCTCATGACGGATGTTTAATCTGGGGTTCTCGGGTGGTCGTGCCGTCCAAGTTGAGGGAAAGAGTGCTGGCCATGCTACATGAGGGCCACCTGGGAGAAAGCCACACCAAGAGTTTTGCCCGCATGTATGTGTGGTGGCCCCATATCGATAACGATATAACCCAGATGGTGCAAAACTGCACTACTTGTCAAAAGTACCGTCGACAGGCTCCGGTGACGCCGCTCAGCCCCTGGACGTGGCCCACCAGACCGTGGGAGAGGATCCACATAGACTACTGTGGACCTGTCCATGGCCACATGTTGTTGGTAATTGTTGACGCGTACTCAAAGTGGATTGATGTACATGTATGCACCACATCCTCTGCGGAGACTACTATGGAATCGCTACGCAAGTCGTTCGCGTGTTTTGGGATTCCCAAAACTGTGGTGTCTGATAACGCCACATGCTTCACTGCACCTGCATTTCAGAACTTCTGTGAGCAGAATGGGATTCGTCATCTTCTAACAGCTCCTCTGTCTCCTAAAAGCAATGGCTTGGCAGAAAGGGGTGTTCAGACCGTCAAGAGTGGTCTGCAGAAGCAGAACGGCGGAAGTATCCACACCAAACTGTCGCGTTTTCTGTTTACGTACCGTACGTCTCCTCATAGTATTACCAGGCACACCCCGGCGGAGTTGATGATGGGCCGCCGTCTCCGTACTCGTTTGGACTGTATGATGCCCAGCTTACATCACCGCGTTGTGACGTCACAGGGTCAGATGAAAGAGAAATATGATCAGAGAAGCCGGAATCGCACAGTTACTCCAGGAATGCGTGTCCTTGTTTCACAGGTTTCCGGGCTGTCGGGAGTTCACAAAGGAACACGCTGGCTGCAGGGACTGTGTGTAAGCTGCACCGGACCGAAGATATCAGTCCGTCTGGATGATGGTCGGGTACTGCAGCGCCACCTAGATCACGTGGTTCCTCTCCAGCTCAGCCCGCCAGGAGTCACCCTGGCCAGCCGGCCGGGATCCTGTTGCGCAGCCACCTGCGGCAGCTGCTCAGCCGCTGTTTGCACCGGCTGCAGCTCCAGCAGCGGCTTCAACTGTTCCGGCCTCACCTCTACGTCACCCAACTGACATCGAGCCAGCGGCCAGTGCTGACGTGGAACCCGGGGCCGGGCCTGCCCCAGCTGGTCGAGCTGAACTGGTGGAAGAAGCAGCTCCTGTTATTGTTCCTGATGAACCTCGGTATAATTTACGCCCTCGGCGAAATCAGGGTGGAGGTGTGGGATTGTGAGCTGCTGCACTCTCGCTGTGCGTACCTGAGCGCGCCATTGTGGGTTTGGCCTGAGGCGGGGCGGTCGCCAGTCGACCGCCCGGATGACCCGACAATACAGCAGTACAGATCGGAGCGCCGTCTTTGGAGGTTGTGCGCGTTCAGATTATAACAGTCACCGAGGTCACTGACGGCTCCCACAAGGGACGCATCATCCACTGCATCGACGACACTGTACAGAGGTCACCGAGGTCACTGACGACTCTCACAAGGGACGCATCATCCACTGCATCGACGACACTGTACAGAGGTCACCGAGGTCACTGACGACTCTCACAAGGGACGCACCATCCACTGCATCGACGAGACTGTACAGAGGTCACCGAGGTCACTGAAGACTCTCACAAGGGACGTACCATCCGCTGCATCGACGACATTGTACAGAGGTCACCGAGGTCACTGACGGCTCCCACAAGGGACGCATCATCCACTGCATCGATGACACTGTACAGAGGTCACCGAGGTCACTGACGGCTCCCACAAGGGACGCATCATCCACTGCATCGACGACACTGTACAGAGGTCACCGAGGTCACTGACGACTCTCACAAGGGACGCATCATCCGCTGCACCGACGACACTGTACAGAGGTCACTGAGGTCACTGACGACCCTCACAAGGGACGAATCATCCACTGCATCGACGACACTGTACAGAGGTCACCGAGGTCACCGAGGTCACAGAGGAAGCGGCTCCAATGAGAGATTACGGTCGCTGATGTGAGGCCTATGGAAAGTTCCACAGGTCACTGGGGTGGGCACTGAGAGTTGACATGTGCACTGAGAGGTAGCGCGTGGACGCGAGTTCACCGATGAGGATTGACAGGGCACTCAGTCGCCATGCGGCTACTAAGTAAAGAGCATTAGTGCAGCTCTGTCCACCACAGCCATCGAGGCGATCATTGAACACGACCACGCTGCAAATAGTATCTGATCGACCGCAGAACTTAGATAATTACAAACAGAAGAATTCCAACCAGTTATAAACGGCAGGAGCGCGGGATTATATGACGCAGTGACTGAGCGCATCAAAAGTTGAGCTAGGGGCAATGCAAACACAACCTACTCATTCCCTAGTTTCGTTACGGTCTCGTAATTTCCCATTTTTTCGATATTCAGAGGTGCCATTTCTTACAACCGTTACTTATTATCATGCTTCGCAAAGTGCATTCTTGCTGCCTACGTACTTGGCAATGTCTGTTGACAGGCATGCAACAGCAAGACTGACCATTCTGTGAGATTTTCTGTATGTTGGTCGATATGTTCTGGGCGATGCGCTGGAACTCTGCCTCCTTGGCGCCCTCTCCGTTCTGGTAGGCGTCCATGGCGGCCGTTGTGTGCCTGCAACACAGGGGCGGCCAAGAGTGAAGGGAACGTCTGTGACGGTCAGACGGCCAGGAGTGAAGGTCACCGTAACTTGGCCGCCCAAGTGCCTGCAACACAGGGGCGGCCAAGAGTGAAGGGAAAGTATGTGACGGTCAGACGGCCAGGAGTGAAGGGAAAGTATGTGACGGTCAGACGGCCAGGGGTGAAGGGAAGGTCTTCTGGAGAAGCACATGCACGCCGAGGAGCTTCACGGACTGGGTTCGTCACACAGCTGACTCGGTGAGCACCACTCATCCCCAGTAAACTCTGTGGGAACGACCGTACCCTTAACCTGAGCTGTGGAACACCATTTTCTCGAGAAAATTGAAACCATTGCAGAAATCTCAAGAAATAAACGAGCTATTAAGAACACTTTGCGCAGTCATTTAATTGGGGAAAATAATTATGCAAGCATGTCATCATAAGTTGAGGCTCCACCAAGAGAGTGTCACATATTTATCAAAGTATATCTCTCCTGAACATTTTCATGGTGTGAGTATCAGACTTGTTCTTTTTTAATGACGTCTGGCACGACATCTAGCCGAGACGATCATTTATAGGGTAGATATAAATAAACTTAATTTCGCTGCCCCTAATAATTGTTGGGGTTTAACGACGCACCAACTGCCAGGGTCATATGGCGTCGCCAACTCTCACCCTGTTGGAAGGGATGTTGGGGATCAGATCGACTTATTCAGAGGCTCCGCCGGGACTGAACCCGGGACCGGTGGCTTAGAAGACAAGGGTGCTATCCACTAAGCCACCTCATCCCCAATTTCGCTGCCCCTAAGGACCAGTAAGCAACAGGTGTTACTTCGCTCGCTGGTCTGACGGGGCAACGGAGTGAAAATACTGGAATCAAGCGCTTATCCTATACCATCTCTCGTCATCATAAAAAAGAAGAGCTCAAAACACGTCCCAAGCAAAATAATGTTTTTACCAACGTATGGCAGATATCAAACATACTCGTCGTGTAGTACCCGATGTCAAGTCGCAGGCCGTGGAGTTCCCACGAGGGATATGCGTTAAATATATAAAAAAACGCATAGGAGTAAGGCGACCCAAATATCTCTGCATCAGAAGAGGATGCTCCAAACCTAACCCAAGAGCCCCCAGGCCAGACCCCGTTCGAGGGCTCCCGCCACCAATGGTCCGGGCCGTTCCCGACGGAACCCCCCCCCACTGTCCACTCACCGTGCGGGAGCAACGCTCCTTAAAAGAGGTGACACTGACTACAATCCCCCTAGAGACCGATAGCCAAAGCAAACATCCACATCAGCCCCATCAGGGTGCGTGGCGACTGAAGCCCCGAAGCCTAACACCCGCCCCGGCAGGCCTCCGAGCCACCTTCGCCCTGGTGGGGGCGTTGAAACACCCCCTCGAACTCAGCTACAATGAGGGATAGCGCAAAAACACGAACGCTGATGGATAGCTCATACAAAATTACTGAACAACTAAATTTAGTCATTTTTGGGCTCAGGACAATATTTAGGCCAGTACAGGCCAACGAAGATGACATGTTAGAGAAGTCTTGAAAAGACATTGTGTGGAGTTGGGATGTTCGTATATGATCGTTCGGACTTACTCCACAAAATGTGTTTGGGGTTGGAGTTTTCGATCTGTACTTACAAAGTTTATATCATGCTTACAGAGTTTATACCATCACTCTGTAAATACAGATCGAAAGCTCCGATCCCAAACACACTTAGTGGAGTAAGTCTGAACGATCATATACGAATGTTAGAGAATAATCTCTAGGCTCTAGCGTGTGACAAGCGTGGAGTTAGAATCAAATTTTAGATACCAGTCGCTTTCTCTCGTTACAACCAATATAATAATGTATGATATGACTATACTAAGTAAAGAAAAAAATGAACTGAGCTAAGGTCAGGTCAAGGTCACCATCTGACCAAGTATAGTCAATATGCATATCCATGGACTCGCAACAGTAATCCAAACGAAATGATATAAAAATAAAAGCTTTATCATCATTTCTTACAAAGTTTTACGGCATCCTATCTGAATCTACACAAATAGAGCCATATTTTCCCAGCTAAAGTTTTTCCCATGCATTTCCGAGGGAGAGGTCATGATCTGTATCTGACCCTAGGTCATCGATATGAAAAATCCCGGAACACATTTTGTAGCGCTGGATGGGCCCATTATGGGATAGGAGTTTCAATCGGATATATTTGCCCTGTTTTTACTTAGGCTATCCTAAACTTTTTGGAGGTAAGGTCACTTGACCTGCACTGGTGACCTGACCTGAAATGACCAGACCTTAAAATTTGGGGTAAAGATTCAGAATTGATCAAGCATAAGGGATACCAAGTACGTCGGCGCTTCGCGCCGCCGATTTTTGGTGCCGCCGGAAAAACCCGAGGGTGGTGTTTAACCCTTGCCCCGGTGGCGGGTAGGAGCCACCTTCGCCCTGGTGTGGGGGGGGGGGCTAAAAAAGACCCCCACGATCTCAAATACTAAGAGAGCTAGAAAAAAACGCAAAACGGCAATCGAAAGCTCTTCGAAAATGATATCGAAAACACTTCAGTCAGTTTTCTCGTAAGGTCCATATCAAGGTCACCAGAGGTCAAAATAGGTCAAAATCGCTAATATGATGTGTACTAAGAAAACCTCATACATCTCACAAACTATGATAGCTAGAAACATTTTTCTAACACCATTCGAAAACTCTTGAGTTGCTCTTTCATTACAGTGGCCTTCCTTTTCGTGTCAGGTCAAAGCCTAGGGAGGAACAGGTCACTGAATATTGGGAATGTTCTTGGGAATGTCCATAGCCACCCATGCATAAGGGCGTTTCCTTTTTCGCTAATAAATTCCAAACAAGGAAGATACAGCCACAGTTGATGCACCATTGCAATCGTCTCGTCAATACGAATCAAACGATATATAATATTGCTATGCCAGGTCAAATTTGAAAATTTGACCTGACCCAGGTCAACGGTCTGACCTAACTTGACCTGGTATAGTCATGATTCATATCATTTGACTTGCAGTGACTATACAGACATTAAGTGATAAAATAAAAGTTATATCTTTGTTTATTCAAAATTTATAGAGTAAAACACCAAAACATGCTTATTTGACCCAAGGTGACCTTTCAAAGGTCACAAGCCAATTTTGTTTGGCATCAACTTCAGAAATGAGGTAAGAGCAAGCCGTAACCAATGTTTGAAGTTGATTCCATCCATGCTTACTGAGAAAAGCTCATTTCGTGATTTTCCACATGCATTTGGAATAGGGAGGTCATGCTCTGCACATGACCTTAGGTCACCAATATAAAACATCCCGGAACATATGTTGTAGCTCCTGGTGCGCCCAATATGTGGTATGAGTTTCAACTTGATCAATTAACCCGCCTTTTAGTTATGCAGTCTTAAGCATTTTTGAGGTGAGGTTACTTCACCTGGCCTGGTGACCTGACCTGATATGACCTTGAGCTAAAATTTTCAGGAAAGATGACAGCCAAGGTAGCCAGGGGAGCAGCAGAAGAGGTCGCGTTGAAGAATCTAATCAGGAATCTAACCTCGGATGGGATAAAAGATGACAATGCATAGCAATCTTAGATGACGTAAGAACGAGCACTCCTTTACACCATCAGGCATTTGTAACGTAGTCTTGCCCTAACGCTACTGAAGCCTAAATCACTCATATTTTCTTGCGCACCATGGCGGCTTGGTGACTAGGGTGGCGCGTGGCAGGCACAGGTGCAGTGAGAGACAAATGATAATAGCCATAATATTTTTGAAGAGAGGTATATGTATATTTGTCTGTCAGAATCACAGTTTGAAATTGTTCAGCAAATGCTAGAGATGAGACTGATTTTTTCATGTACAGGCAGTATTTATATCTAAGCCAGGGGAAGTCTACAAACCATGAAAGATAGTGCATTGAAACAAGCAGTTGCCAATTGAAGCCTTTGGTTATCCGTCCTGACCCATTGGCTTATGTGCAAAATGACTTTGTTTGGTACCCTCTATCTGGCGGTTATATAACTTATTTGCTCAGTGTTTTCCGCCAAGCGAAGGAAGAAAATAGAAAATAAAGACATGGTTTCCAAAGAGAGATCTATTGCATGAGCGTAGGAGTTTGTATGGTGTGCAGCCTCAGAGTTGAAAAAGTCAGATTCTGGGCCAAATCACCAATTTACCTGACAAATAGGTGTGTTTTTGGAACGGTATATTTCACATGACTTATGTTTGTCTAACGACTGTTCCCGGCATGTTGATAGTGTGGATAGGAAAATAATAAATTGCCTATCATTGCCAAATAACAATATGAAACCCTTGAAAACCATAAGTTCTGAAAATTTCTGGAATGTCAGCCACGTAGGCACAAATGTTAAGAAAATCAAAGTATTGAGTCAACTCAACTCTGACTCACGACTTGGAGGCTGACTCCGATTCTGACTCGACCCAATGGGTCGAGCAGTCGAGTCGAATCTGGCTCAACCCAAATCCGGGAGTGAGTCGACTCAACGCTGACTCCAGCAAAACTTGAGTCGACTCAGAGTCGCGACTCAGCAAGGATGTGTACAGCCTCCTCCCGCCAGATGGGATACGGGCATGGAAATCCAGTCGCAAAAGTTGGTAAAAAGCAGTCTCTCGATAAGCCCACAAAGCATCCTCGTTGGATGCATGCTGGCGCACGCCGCGACGTGGGACCCCGCCAGCCTGCAGTACGCTCGGAGAGGCCAACAGTGACCTGAGCAAGAGTGACGAATATAACTTCGCTTCAATGTTTATTAATAATCTGCCCTCTCACAGTTTCCCCCCGTACCTTGCATACGAGCAGAGTCTGAGGGAGTAACTGCCCCCTCCCCCCCTCTGGAAAGAGGGTGGGTCAGAGGCTCACTGGGGCGGCGTTTAATACGAATCAACACAATCAAATGTGATAATAAAGCGGAGCAAAACAAAACCAAAACACCCCACAAATGACTGTCAAATCCAGCTGCTACCTTCACCAAGCGAGGGACAAAGAGCAAACGCTGGTATACTACGAAAACTAGCTCTTCTGTTGAACTGAAGTCATAGTATATCAATTGCGCATGTCTCAAAAGCCGATGAAAGTAAGTACCGAACCTGATAGTGCATGATACGATAAGGATGAACGTGAAACCTCTAGCCCAAGTGACGCAACACAATGATAAAGCAAAGGACGCAATAAACCAGGGGAGCCAGAAAACACTACTCTTTAGAACATTTATATATAAAACAAACATTGCGATACAGATCTCTTTAAATGACACAATTAAGCTCACTAAATTACAGGGCAGAAATACAGGAAGGTTATGGGTCAGATGTAATACATAGCTAGAACCCAGCTTACTAGTTAACTCAAAGGATATTGGACCAGAATAGGATAACAAATAAACAGATAATAAAAATATATGTTGGAGTTGAAAGGCTAATGCAGGAAACTAGAAAGGTACAGGTACAAGGTACATGCAAACACATACAGCGCGACGGACATATATTCAAGCAGTGCAATCTCTCTCCCCCTCTCTCTCTCTCTCTCTCTCTCTCTCTCTCTCTCTCTCTCTCTCTCTCTCTCTCTCTCTCTCTCTCTCTCTCTCTCTCTCTCTCTCTCTCTCTCTCTCTCTCTCTCTCTCTCTCTCTCTCTCTCTCTCTCTCTCTCTCTCTCTCTCTCTCTCTCTCTCTCTCTCTCTCTCTCTCTCTCTCTCTCTCTCTCTCTCTCTCTCTCTCTCTCTCTCTCTCTCTCTCTCTCTCTCTCTCTCTCTCTCTCTCTCTCTCTCTCTCTCTCTCTCTCTCTCTCTCTCTCTCTCTCTCTCTCTCTCTCTCTCTCTCTCTCTCTCTCTCTCTCTCTCTCTCTCTCTCTCTCTCTCTCTCTCTCTCTCTCTCTCTCTCTCTCTCTCTCTCTCTCTCTCTCTCTCTCTCTCTCTCTCTCTCTCTCTCTCTCTCTCTCTCTCTCTCTCTCTCTCTCTCTCTCTCTCTCTCTCTCTCTCTCTCTCTCTCTCTCTCTCTCTCTCTCTCTCTCTCTCTCTCTCTCTCTCTCTCTCTCTCTCTCTCTCTCTCTCTCTCTCTCTCTCTCTCTCTCTCTCTCTCTCTCTCTCTCTCTCTCTCTCTCTCTCTCTCTCTCTCTCTCTCTCTCTCTCTCTCTCTCTCTCTCTCTCTCTCTCTCTCTCTCTCTCTCTCTCTCTCTCTCTCTCTCTCTCTCTCTCTCTCTCTCTCTCTCTCTCTCTCTCTCTCTCTCTCTCTCTCTCTCTCTCTCTCTCTCTCTCTCTCTCTCTCTCTCTCTCTCTCTCTCTCTCTCTCTCTCTCTCTCTCTCTCTCTCTCTCTCTCTCTCTCTCTCTCTCTCTCTCTCTCTCTCTCTCTCTCTCTCTCTCTCTCGTTACCTGAGGCTGTGGGAGGGACAGCTGGCCGGCTCGCGCCAGACCACTGGATGGGTGAGCGGATGGGAGAGCAGAGGCAGCCGGGATCGGGGTGATGTCGGCTCCGGACGGGATGAGAACGGGTTCATGCCGAACGTACCTAAGGTGCAAGCGTGCAATTAGGCGACGGAAAGCTACCAAGCCGGACTCGCCCTTTCAAATTATTGGTAGTAAAAACACCGCATGTATGAAGGCTGCATGAACAGGCATACATGAAGGCTTAGCTACAGCGCGCACTTTTTAATTCCATTTTTATTGTTTCCCAAAAGTATTAAAGTCAATGTAAATACGCTCAGAGATTCAAACATGCTCAAAATCGTTTTACACGGTTTTGTGTTACATCAAACAGGCATAAGTAACATGCAGTACAAAAAAATATTCGCATAGATGTGATTGAACTAAAACTTAACTTTGACCATAGGGTGATTCCAGGAGATATCGAACAAAGTTTGACACCACCACGTTTAGAAAAATCTGAAACTTTGTCTCCGGAGTAGTTTTGGGCCATGAACACAGCTATGAGAATCTTATTCCCCTCAAACCAACGGTGACCGAGTTATAACCAGAGGCATTTTCGGGAGATCACCGTGTAGCCTCATCTTTGATGGGGGGGATGATAATTGTCAATGTTATCGTTGCTCAGTTGCCACTTAACACATGATTATATACGAAAAATGATAAATTTTGGTGGCTTTTATGGGTCTAGCTTTCAAAAAAACTTCGACCATGGGCAATTGAAAATTATCCTTTCTGCCAGTCATTTCCCGGTACCGCTCGGGTGTCGAATCAGTCCTGTCCCTCTCAGCTTTTCGCGAATATTTGTGAGCGTAATTACACCAATAAAACAAAACTTTGTAAAAAATTTTTGTTGCAGAATTTAAGCTTTAAAAAAATTGTGTCAAGTCAGGTAACTGACTTATGACGTCATTATTTAACAATCACACCGGAGAGGGGTGGGACACTAACGCGCACTGGAGGGTACTGGTAAGCCCCCTCCTAAGATCTCAGAAAATAAGAGGCGTAGAAAAACACCGGTTGGGGGGTGGGTGGAGGCTATGGTGATCCAAATCATGGCTTATTTTAATTTACCTAGGACAATTTATTTAAGGTCAAACGAGGTCATAAAGGTCAAATATTGGCCATGCTGGGTACCTATTGGAAAATGATGTGATCATGCGGGAAAAGGACGGGAATAAGCTAAAGGCGGACCAGAGTCATAGATGGAAGATCGAAAATCATCTTTCTTGCTATTTTTAGGTTAAAGCCATTCAAGGGCATTAACCTATAAAGGTCAAATATGGTATACTACCTATAATGTACACTGCTACGAACACTATAGCAACTTTTTGATGGGATATGATGATTGACCTTTACCAATGACCTTTGACCCTGACCTTTGACCTCGACCTTTACATTGAGGTACCTTAACTATGACGTCATAGGATAATATGTCAGACCGGGTAACGCTCTATAACCGGAAGCACTGGGGTCAATGACATTGAAAGTGTTGATATGACCTTGACCTGTGACCTTTGAAATTGACCTTGACTTTCATTTGAGGCGAACTTAACATATCATCCCGGTTATATGGATTTATGACGTCACCACTCAGTCTCCAATGCAAGTGACCTGGTCCGACCGCGCGATTCCGGCGATCTCAAAATCCAGGTCTGACTTTGAAAGCCTATGAGTAAAACGAAATTCAACCGATTAAAAATAAAATCTCTTCGCTAATCAACAAGCCGTTAAATGCTCTCAAATGTGGCCAAGTATCACCTTTCGGCTACGAGCGGTTCTCCGGCCACCTTGGAAAATAGGTGGGGGGCTCCGAGGTACCCCCAGTCCATGTGTTAACCCTTACGCCAATTTTGCTATTCTAAGAAGTGGAAGACTAAACCAGAGTGCAACTCGGCTGTTAAAAGAGCTAGATTTAAATTTCTCCGGTCACTCAAAGCTCATGGAATATATAATCGGAATTGCTGACAATAATTTTGAGGTCAGGTCAACAATGAGGTAACCAGATGTCACCAACGCACACCATTATGAAGTACATTTTGCCTATGTTTTCGATCACAAAGATACAGCAATCCTTTTGCTTCATGACACAGGACTTCAAATGGTATGCAACATGACCTTGACATGCCGTTATTTGACCTGACCCGAGGTCCTTGACCTCAGGTCTTGGAAGGGGGTGGCTCTGATGTACCCCAGTCCATGTGTTAACCCTCACGCCAATATAAGGGTATCCCGTAACCTAAGCAGGCCATGTCGCATTTCATTCGACTCGTTGAGCTGGAAAAAAGCATTAATGCCGACACATATATTCTAAATCTTCGCACCGGACCGTCGCACAGTGGTCGGAAACGGATGGCCACCGAGGTTTTTGTTCATGTTCATTTTGCTACAGCGCTGAAACGGCCGAACCGATTCACCCCAAATTTTCAGCAGTCACTTTTTCCTCAGGTCAATATTGAGGTCATGACAGGTCAAAGAAGGTGACATGTCAGAGATGAGTTTCTGGGATCTAGCGTCTGATAGAGTTGAGTTAGAATCAATTTGTAGACAACACTCGCTTCCTCTCGTTACGGCGAATCAACTCACCCAGACTTAGGATGATGTTGACAACATTTCCCACCAATGAGCGCCAACGCAGCGTGTCAAGCGTGACGTCACAACAGAGATTGTGCGGCATTAATCGCAAATGCAGGTGTCTGAAGAAGGGCTCGTCGCTGTGATCGGTCCGCCCCTGAGCAGCGAGAGTGCACTGCGCCGGCATGACACAACATCAAGTATGAGCCCTGTTCCGGCTGTCAGCACAGTTTTGTCAGCAGGACCTCTAACCTCTCCTCCAGAAAAGTAACATCAGCGCCATAATCGCATCTTGTTTGTGCTTATCAAAGGGAACTTAAACCTTTATACCATTAAAAAATATTAGGCTGCCACTTCATGCACTTACGGTTTTTCATGACCACAAACAGCAGGTCGTCAGCACGTAAAACCTCTAGAACTAGTTCCCGGGGAGAGGCTACAGTCCTGTGACGTAGGCGCAATGCGGCCCGCTGATTGGTGCTGACAGCTGGAACGGGGCTATGGACTCTCCAGTCGACCAACAATTTACAGGACCAACTATTTTTTGGGGGGAAGTGCTGGCTGAAGAGCCGCGGGCCAGTCGACTCTCGCGCGTCAGTCGAGTGACCAAGACAGTTCGCATGAAGGCAGCTGGAAAATGCGGCCAAAAACATGCACAAATTAGCTAAAAGATTGACGGGAATGTTGAGGCAAGCCGACATAGCCCGGGGAACCAGCCACACATGAATCCAACCAAGAAAGGGTCTGGAGGGTGCTGGAGCAGAGCCTGGGTGAGGCGGGGCCGTGCACCGGCGTGGAACAGCTGACGAGGCGACGCAGTTCCGCAGGCACTGGCCCGGGTGAGGCGGGGCCGTGCACCGGCGTGGAACAGCTGACGAGGCGACGCAGTTCCGCAGGCACTGGCCCGGGTGAGGCGGGGCCGTGCACCGGCGTGGAACAGCTGACGAGGCGACGCAGTGCCGCAGGCACTGGCCCGGGTGAGGCGGGGCCGTGCACCGGCGTGGAACAGCTGACGAGGCGACGCAGTGCCGCAGGCACTGGCCTGGGTGAGGCGGGGCCGTGCACCGGCGTGGAACAGCTGACGGGGCGACGCAGTGCCGCAGGCACTGGCCCGGGTGAGGCGGGGCCGTGCACCGGCGTGGAACAGCTGACGAGGCGACACAGTGCCGCAGGCACTGGCCCGGGTGAGGCGGGGCCGTGCAGCGGCGTGGAACAGCTGACGGGGCGACGCAGTGCCGCAGACACTGGCCCGGGTGAGGCGGGGCCGTGCACCGGCGTGGAACAGCTGACGGGGCGACGCAGTGCCGCAGACACTGGCCCGGGTGAGGCGGGGCGTGCACCGGCGTGGAACAGCTGACGAGGCGACGCAGTGCCGCAGACACTGGCGCTCGGGCCCGCACACTGAAGGACTTGGTGGCAGCCATGCCTAAATGGGCGGCACTAAATGGTGCGTGCATAGGTGATTCAACTATTGATAAACATCTCATAGTTTGCGTTCAATAAACATCTCGTAGTTTGTGTTCGTGTTCAATAGGGTGACATGAACATAAACAAGGCATGCCCATAAGAGTGACAACCAACTTGATGGACACCCCGTATATCAGCGCAGCGGCACTGAGAGGATCTCGTTTCGTTTCAAGCTTTAGCCTGCCTACTCGCCAAGTTGGAATCTGCCCCTCGGTTATCTCCGGGTCGGAATCTGATGCCCCCCTCCAAATATATGCCACCACGCCTCTCCTGAACACAGCCATTCTGACTCGTGCAGGTCTGTGCATAATTCCATGTGATTCCGGGTTGGGGAGAAAAATACAGTGTATCGTTAAGTCATTGTGGAGCACTACTCTGTTAGCCATGGCCAGGCGCAAGCGCACAGTGTTGCACGTTGCACCAGTTTTTCTTACCCGTGGGAGATAGTCGCGAGTTTAATAATTGTTGGGGTTTAACGACGCACCAACTGCCAGGGTCATACAGCGTCGCCAACTCTCACCCTGTTGGAAGGGATTTTGGGGATCAGATCGACTTATTCAGAGGCTCCGCCGGGACTTGAACCCGGGACCGGTGGCTTAGAAGACAAGGGTGCTATCCACTAAGCCACCTCATCCCCTAGTCGCGAGTTTACCGATCCGAATTCCCGTGAGTTTGCTTAGCGTGCGGGCTCAAGGATGCTGCAAGTCCGCAACACTTTTCGAGAGTGCTCCTATTCTTTATTATCGTGATCCAAGTATTAAGCTATACATTATTTAAGTTATCCATGTCCGTGCAACATATTCCAGAGGGACGAGCGCGTCCTCGACTCGTGCTATCGAAGCCCCGGGCACTTTCACTTTTGCTACCAAGTCCACTTTCATTGCCACGTGTTGGTACCATTTCCGTCAAGCCGGTAGCGATGATATTCGCCGTGTTCTGTGCAGCCGGAGCTGGCAGCGGCGCTACCTGCCGGCGCAGTCAATGGCGGCCACTAGGTCGGCTGGCAGTGGTTGCCGCGTGCAGGGCGCGCGCCTCTCCACTCTCGCCGCTTTCACTGCTGGCCGCTGCCGCGTCTGACACGGAAGGGTGGGCCGCCCACACGCACCGCGGTGCATACCACTCAGAGGGCTGCCACCGGCCGCACGGCCCTGTCAACTTGTGACAGTGCTGACCGTCTCCAAACAGCAGGCTGACGCCAGCGTGCTGTGGATATCATCGTGTCGTATCACCAGTGCAGTTGGAAGGCGGTGGAGACAGCCCGGCACTAATGTCGACGATTCAGGTGCACCGGCGTCCCGTGCTGCTGATCTCCAGCGTGGCCGTTCTCAGCGTGCTCGGGCTCCTCTCCAGCAGATCCGGCAGCATCTCTGTGTCCCCGCAGCAGCCACAGCGCGGCGTCATCCGCCCCCACACCGCCAGCACAGCAGCCCTCTCCACAGGGACATCCCGTCCGGCTTCGGTGCGGAGGACATCCAACGTCTCGGCTGTGGTGCGAAACCCGATGCCCAGCGAAGAGGAGGCGGAGACGGCTCAGTGGGCTGTTATCAGTGAGGAGGTGATGGAGGAGACAGAGCCGGGCTCACAGGTGTGGCGGGCCTCTGCCTGGCCAGACAGTCGGTTCACGCCCGGCGACCTGTCCGGCCTCCGTAACATCCTGCACTGGGTGACCACGACTACCGTCCGATGTCGACAGCTAGAGATGATGGGTGCACCGCGGCGCTCCGGGAACGGCCGAACCGCCCAACAGCCGGTCTGTTTGGACCCTCCGCTGAGGGGCTCCGAGCCGGCGGCGGCCGTGCGCCCCACCCAGGCACTCCGCGGCGACGGCAACACCAGCAGCTGCCTGGTCTACTCGTTCGGCATCGGCGAGGACTGGACGTTCGCCGAGCAGATGGCGGAGCGCGGCTGCGAGGTGCACGTCATGGACCACCGCGTCAGCAAAGAGGACGAACCAGAGGGCGAGCACTCGCGCGGGGTGACCTTCCATCGGCTGGGCGTGGGTCGCAACCGGCACCGCTCTGCCGAGGGTGGCCTGGTGCTGCCGCTAGATGGCGTGCTGAGGCAGCTGGGCCACCTTGGGCGGATGATCCACTACCTGCGCGCCGACCTCGGCGGTCTGGAGGGCGACATGCTACTGGATCAGCTGGTTGACGCCAAATCTGGCCGGGATCGCCAGTTTGTGCTGCTGCAGGCCGACCAGCTGTGGCTGCGGCTACACCTGAGGCCGCACGTGGAGCAGCAGCTGCCCTGGTACTGGCAGATGGCACGGGCGCTGCGGCAGCTGCAGGCAGCTGGGTACAGAGTGGCACACAGCCAGCCGCTGGCCTCCGCCGGCCTGTGGCTGTTCCCCGGCTGGACGGAGCCGGTGCAGATGGAGCATGACCTGCTGCTGGTGCGGGCGCGGCGGCCGCTGCACACCTTCAGCCCCAACATGCTGCCCTGACGGCCGCTTGTAGTGATCGTGAATGTTGGTGAATAGTCAATGATAGGACATATGTGTCAACAGGCCAAGAAGCGTTGTAGCTGTGATATCAAACGACTCGCGGGTGCCATTGTTTTTAGGGATGTCCAAGCTTCTCAGTTCTGATATTTGGCCAGAGTTCAAATCTGGACAAGCAATACAAACAATAAAAAATGACCGATGGAAAGGCAGCTGTACACACTTTTGTGACAATGAACACCCATTCAGCAGGCAGCCACTGCGCAAAACGTCCCGGAAAAGTTCCCAAAATACTTGACTTGTGGGTCAAACCACAATACATTCAGCTTAATGCGCTTCTTAAACATTGCCCCGATGTGTGGTGTTTGAAACTAACCCTCTGTTATTCCAACGCAAAAAAGACGGCGGCGTGGAGCGCCATCGCACCACACCGTCCGTACTTGGCACACCGTTATCCATCATCATTTGCGCTACTTCAACACATTCCTGCCAGGGTGGACGGAGCGAATTCGCTTCCCCTAATATCTCAAAATCCACCCGTCCGATTGTGAAAGTTCAGAGTGGGATAAACTAGTCTCCTGCTGAAGTTCATTTAAACAAACGAAAATTTCAAAATTCTGAAAATTGTGGACACGACAGAGCAAAACATATAACAACATATAACAACATAAACATATAATATGTTTCTAATAACATCATTATTAGAAACATATTGGCCTTATCATTTGATTTTCACAAAAACTAGTATATATTGACAGAGAATCGATGCACAGTTCTTATATCCTTCAGTTACGTAAAAATGTTACATTAAATGGCAGATGCAGGGCCAGAACTATATTGTTAAATCTACTTTTCTACCACAATGTGGGTTTTAAGGCGCGTCAACAGCGCCGGTCATTCTGTGCCCGTATCTAAGCCATTGTTCCTGGTTTAAAAGTAATCGGCATCCGCAAGCTGATCAGTACTGTCATCTAAAACACAAAAAATGGTACATAAAACAACGGCGTGCCCTCGCACACGTATACATGCAGATGTATGTCAGGAGATAATGAAATCTCAGACGGACAAAGATACCGAAACCTAGCCAGTGAACACCGCAACAACATGGAATAGAAAACCGACAAACGTCGGCTGCATGCACCACCCCGGCGACAGGTGTCCGCTTCTCGTGACCACCAGGGGAGTCAATGACAACACAGCTCCACTGTCCACGAATAAGACGACCTTAGAGACGTCCATAGAGCGGCATTCTCGCAGGAGCGCCTCCAGAGCGGGCAAATACCACTTTCTCTCCATCTCGACGTCACGACAGTCGGTCAGCACATGTCGAGTGGTCAGAAGATTTTCGCAGCGCCGACAGGCCATCACCCCACAGGTGAAGTGAGTGCGTGGCGTGTAATACGCAGCCTGGTGAGAATGACTTCCTCCCTCCTACAGCTAGCACCAGCCGACTGCCTTATTCCTGCTTTGGGCTTCGGCGCCCTCAACTTAGCACCCTTAGGGTCGTCGTCCCAGGTACGCTGCCATATTATTTCCAGAATGTTCACCGATTTTCGGGTAAAGGTCTAAGAACGGCACGCCTAAGCCAATAGGCACAATGCCCTGGGCTGCTTCTTTGGCACATTTAATTGTCGGTCGGCTCGTCAGGGCATATGAACATTCTGGACAGCGGGAGAGCTTAATATAGCATCGATATATTCGCCGCATTACAATCCCAGATTGAATTTTGGTTTAAAATTATCTTCGAACTGGCGAAGATGCCATTACCACATATTTGGATGAGCGTGGCTAGGGGTTTCAATGATTGAACTTAATGAGTGGCTTAAAACTATGAAAAATGAACAGAGACTCAATGTTTATCCATCACTTTGCCATTTCCTGCAGCTAGCTTCCTGGGGAACGAAGTTCGGACTTAACACGCGCCCCGCTGGGGTCCCTGGCATGACGGGCCCCGTTGAGGGGAGGGGCGAATTTCGCCCCCTCTGTATCTCATTTTCCAGGAAAGCTAAATAAAAATTACGGACGGCGTTCGAAAGCTCTTGACGAGACAAAGGGACGTTATATGTAGCATTTTTATTTCAGGTCAATATTGAGGTCAGCATAGGTCAACGAAGGTTACATGGGCTTACAACAGGGCAGTGTACGTTTACATCTCTAGATATTTACTAGGCAAAGCTAGAGCAAATATTCATACATCATTGGATTGCTCTCACCGTGACGAATCGAATGACGTATAATATGACCTTTCTAGGTCAAATTGTGAAAATGACATGACCTCGAGCTAGGTCAGGGTCACAGGCTAACCTGGTATGGTCATGTTGCATATCAATCGACTCCCCGTGACAATATAAAAACAATGCAAGCAAAATAAGAGCTTTATCTCGATTAAGTAAGAAGTTATCGCCAATACAATCACTATGCTCCTGTGACCTGTCATGACCTTTGAGAGGTCAGATGATCAAAAACTCAACTTTATGGTAAAGATCGTGGTAAGAATACACGGTAAGGATTTTCAGCTTTATCTATCCAGTATTTACTGAAAACAAGCCCTTTCAACTTTTCACCATTGACTTATAATGGGGTGACCAAAAAAATGACCCCACCATAGGTCAACAATATCAAAATTGCGAGATAGCAGGTTTGCAGATCCTAATGACGTTATCATATTGTGAAAGTTTCAAAGTGATCGGTTAGCAGATGTTCCTTAGGCGCCGCTTCAAACTAGTGATTTTAGGTTTTGAGGTCGGGTCGCTAGACCTTGAATAGCTCCATGACCTGACATGACCTGACCTAAAAATTTGGTGAGATGCGTAAAATTGATCAGAGATAAGGTACTGTAAGTTTCGTTCCTCTGAGTTTCTTTGTTTTGGCGTTATCTGGGGAAAACCAGGAGGGGGCCGAATTTCGCCCCCCCGCGGGTCGCGTGTTAAGCCAATAATCCCGGTGCGCACGTTTCCAGGAGCATATTCCCATACGACGCCGCAACTACGGTGATGCTCACCCATTAATACCACATTCAATTCCATTTCTCAAAGTTTCGCAGTTGAATCTCCACATTTCACTAGTTATTTGAGCTTTCGGGCGCACGAACCTCTTAACACGCGCGTTGACGGGGGGTCTGAGCCACCTTCGCTTTGACGCGGGGGGCGGGTACCCGCCCCCGCTCCCCTAAGATCTCGCGAACCACGGTAGGTAGCGAAAAACGGTAAACGGCGTTGGGTAGCCCATCCACTTCTCCATCCAAAAATATTTGAACCATTTTGTCAGGTCACATTTAAGGTCACGAGAGGTCAAAACATGCCGTCATAGGGATAACATGTAAATGAAGGTTTTTGGCTATTATATCTGAAAAGGTAAAGATAGAGCAAAACTACTTAAACCATATGAATCCTCGCAGTAAACCGAATCAAATGATATATAATTTGACCTTGCTAGGTCAAATCGAGGATTTGACCTGACCTGAGGTCAGGTCAAAGTCAAATTATATAAAATGCATATAATTAGAACTGCAAAGACAAAGCAAGTCTAATGGAGCTAAAATAAACGCTCTATCACCAACCGTTATTGAGTTATTCAGTCAAAACCATTTTTCCCAAGTATTTCCAATGGAGAGGTCATAGCTCGTACCTGACCTTAGGTTATCGATATAAAAAATACCGGAACATATTTTAGAGAACTCGGTGGGCCCATTATGTGATATGAGTTTCAATCGGATAAGTTCACCCTGTTCCGACTTATGCTCTCTAAAAAAAATTTGAGGTCAGGTCACTTGACCTGTACTGGTGACCTGACCTGAGATGACCTAACCTTAAAATGTTCACACAACTTGTAAAAATGATGAAAGAAAAGGCAATTCATGTACGGCGGCGCTACGCGCCGCCGTTTTTATGCTGCACCCGAAAATCCCGAGGGGGCGGGTACCCGCCCCCCACCCGTCAATGCGCGTGTTAAGGTTATATAGCACCACGAACAGTATCATCATTTGTTGCTGTTAATATAAAATCAACTTCCTACCCAACACAGGCTGTTCTGCGACTCTCTCTCTGTCTGAGTCACTGGTTGTGGCTTATCATGAACACCTTTCTGCACCCCTTTTTCAGCAGGGGCATTCCACGACAGATCGACAAGTCGATAACACCCTCATATCGCAGATCTCGGTGTATTTTGTCAGGGGGGCTATTTACGGAGCTGATGACGGTTTTCGTATTCATTTTCCTCCTTGAATTACGGTTTGAAAATTATAGCCTCAGGCATTTTGACCACACTGACTTACATGTCTTTTTTAAGACGAAATTTTACCTGTATGCTTCTACAAATACAATAAAAACTTTGATCAAGGTCCCTTAAGGACGAATTAAGAATTCTGGCTCATGAGAAATATTATTCAAAAAAATTAATTTTGAATATTATACATTCTTGAATTTTTCAAAATCCATATGAAACTATTTTCCTATGACTTATTTTTTAAACTGTTTGAGGCTCATATTGGTCTTTATTATTTTTTGTTTGGGATTCAGCAATAAAAAATGGAGTATTTAACAAGCGGTTTGAGAAACGTCCGACCCCACTTTGAGGCGCGACAACGCGGCCCGCCGTCCGCGACACAAACGTCTCGGTCACGAAAAATGTGTCAATGGTGGAATTGGGGGGACATGAGGGTAAGGATGTAATTAAAACAATAAATTGTAATCAATGTCCCATTTCTTATCACCCGCACTGGAGAGGTGTCTGACAGTTACGCGCACGGGAGGGGGGACTGGTAGGCCCCTGAACTCTCGGAAACTAAGAGGCTTAGAAAAAACTCCTGTTGGGGATTGGGTGAGAGCTATTGAAATCTATATTATGACCGATTTTAATTGACCTAGGTCAGAATCGTCAAGTTCAAACGAGGTCATAAAGGTCAAGTATTAGCCGTGCTGGGGATTCATCCGGAAATGCCGTGATTAAGCGCAAGACGTCCAGAATGCACTAAAAACGGACCAAGATCATAGTGAGAACGTCCCAAAAAATGAAAATTTTAACTTTTGGGGTTAGGGTCATTCAAGGTCATTGACATATGACGTCACAATATGGCATATTCACTATAATTAGACCATGACTAGAACCATAGCAACCGTTGGACGGGAAATGAGAATTGACCTTTCCCCCATGACATTTTACTTTGACCCGTGACCCTGACCCTTACATTGAGTTATCTTAACTATGACGTCGTAGCATAATATACGTCATAGGTACTTAAGATAGCTTGAATTAAGAGCTTTGCATTGAAGCTGCTATGGTGTCTTTGGTCTCTTGATATGTACTCTTTAAAAAAATGTTACCTAATTTGCAATTTTAGGAGTTAGAAGCTCCCATTATTCCATTTTCAATCTAAGGAATCAATCATAATTTTTTGTCTCAACGAAAATAAGAAGTTTTCCTTCAATCTACTTACATTAGAACAGGGCGTTGATCTTGCCTCCTTTTATCGCAGGTCAATTATCTTTAAAACTGTTTTCTCTTAGCCAAAATTTTCATTTATCTTATCATTAACCCGCGCCCCACTGGGGTCCGGTGCCACCTTCGCCCCACCGGGGGCATCGATGGGCCCTCTAACTCCGAAAATATGGGGGTTAGCGCAAATCTGCTAAGTGCATTAGAAAGCTCGCGTGAATTCAGTAAGAAATTACTTTGCATGTTTAAGCGCTCAGGTCAATGGTTTGACCAGAAATCAAGTTAGGTCAATATCAGCTATTTTCACTCAAATATGCAATGCTTAAGCAAACTGGGCATAACTCTTATGCCATTAGAGCTATTGAGATCTGGAAAAGTACATTTGATAGGAAAATGCTAGACCTTTTTCCACTATGTGGAACGTAAAGAACTCCTGCCAGTGGTTTGAACTCCAGAGGTCACCTTGTGACCTAATATGACCTGATGTCACGAAAGGTCAGAAAGTGACATTGCCGTATATTAAATGAAAAACCAATGATGAGACCTACACGATGGTGTTTGATTCAGTGCTCTAGCTTAATTAGGTCAAATGTTATTGTCAAAATGCTGTTTTGTACCCCTGGTGACCTTGGATGACCTTGGAGATGTCAAAGGGAAAATATGGCACCTGGAATCCGTGAAAGGGTGTCCAAGAACGCTTTTCTGAGCAAGCCGAGCATTTTCAATCGTTTTTGTGACTTTTAGATCATAAGACAGCTTTTCCTATGTTTTTTTCGATGGGAGAGGTCACCTCGTGACCTGACCTCAGGTCACGAAATCGAATAATCCCGGATATACACCTTGTAGACCCTGGAGGGGTAATGAAGTGTAGTAAGTTTCAAATCGATCGACTTCGAAATGTAGCGCTTACTTATAGAGCTCAGAATTTGAAGTGAGGTGACCTTGGTTAACCTCGACTGGTGACCTGGCCTTGGGTGACCCGGGGTAAAAAATTTCAGGGATGGTGGGAAAATGATGGGGTGCGAGGTTAGGCCCTCAACTGCGGTGCTGCGCCTCGTCGTTTTTCTGCTATCCCGGAAAAACCTTAGGGGCATCGATACCCCCGGTGGGGCGAGGGTTAATGATGGTATTGCTTTTTCAGCTATAACTAAAAGCAAGGGTCAATTAAGACCAAAGGATGAGCCGAAATCAACAGCGAACACCTTTGGTACGACACCTTTGGTATGACACGACACCTACATAGTAGGTGTCGTGTCATACAATATATAAAGAAGAGCTTGCTAAAACAACTCCAGTAACCCCTCCGATTGCAAATAAAGATAAGAAACCTTATCTACAGAAGAGAGACGGATATAATACAAAATTGAGAGCCATACAAGGTTCCAAGCCATATAAATACTTTAATCCCAAATGGGACAGCAATAATCATAGTGGCTTAAGTGAAATAATCTCGTGTATCCACATCTATCCCTACTGTGAACATATGATGGGCCCACACTACAAAGCCTAGAATTCCAATAGCAATAATAGCGTACACTATAACCAGCGCTCCAAAAGATCCCTGTTTACACCTTTCACTAGCAATAATATGGGAAATCATGCCGAAGGCAGGAAGAATTAGAATATAAACTTCAGGATGGCCAAAAAAAACAGAATAAGTGCTGGTATAACATCGGATCACCTCCCCAATTGGATCAAAGAGGGCAGTATTCAGGTTACGGTCAGTATAGACTCAAAACTCATCGGTCTGTAGGTATTGGGCCAGTCTGCAGAACGTGGCAGGTTTCGACGAGATCTCGTTGGGGCAGCCTCAGAGAAGACCTACCAGTTTGGGGCAGCTTTTGGTCGTGCTTGGGGCAAAGAAGGTGCTCCTGGGGTAGGCACTGATCATTGGGGCAGCACTGGTCAGAGGGGGTGGCCACAGAGGAAATGAGAAGAAAAGATAACGGCTAGTTGAAATAGCACGATAATAGCTAATTGGAACCATGACACGTTTATTCAGTATTACACGAGAATAGGCACAGATTCTCCGATACAATGATAATAGCGGTAACAGCTATTTAAAGGCAGGGACAGAGAGGAGGCGGCAACATGATCCCAGAAGCCGCCCCCCCCACACAGGAGGGAGGGAATGCTAGCGGATTTGTCTCACGAGCGTCATATTTCTCGTCAAGCAAAATATGGCTACGCAAAATGCAAGATGAAGGACAACTTATAATTAAAGTAAAGCTTCTAGATGTGTTTAAGAGAATCTGTCAATGAATGCTTTTCAAAAGCTAAAACTTTAGTTATCTCCTAAACTTGAACTCCAAACATAATTCCAGATCCACAACACGATTTTATAATTCAAAAGAAAACTTTTCCCTAAGCAGTTTTTTTAATTTCCTCCACCAAATGCATCAGTTTTGACCGCCAAAGCGCGCCAGCCTCCTCCGAGAGCAAGGGCCGGTCCGTGGTGTGATGTCATGTGGGCGTGAAGGTGCTATTCTTCTGCCGGTCACATGGAAAATATTCCAAATTTGTGATACTTTCTTGTCAAGAGGAGAATACACAAGGAATTAAAATGTGTTTCAGAAGTAGAAATAAAACATTCTGCTTGAAAATAGTTATATTTCTGGAATATTCTGAGTAGTATTGATACACCCTTGATGTATCAGCGTGTGATTTCACCCAGGCGTGAAATAATCACTCTTAAACATACCTTTAAATAAAGGTATCCTGAAATCGTGCACTCTCTTGAATGCAGCGCGTAACTTAGGGCGAGCGCGTGACTTTGTTGCCTATCTGGGAATGCCACGGGTATCATTTTTATCATTTCATTGTAAATACCAGGTCTTTGTTTTACTTATTTGACTTGAGCTATTAGTGGGTTATACCTGTTGCTCATTTACATGAATAAAAAAACACAATACGAATGCAAGAAACCTGTGGTACAAGGAGGGTCATGCATACATGGTCATCGGGGGTCAGCTACACCATAAGCATCGCCACCGGAAAAGGTGAGGGGGTCAGCCCAACTTCAACCTGACGCTGACAAAAAACTTTCCACGATAGGACCAAAAACTGATCAAATTTGGGCTCCTCGTAGCCTTCCGCAGCGGCTGGTTATGAAAATGCCAGGTTTCTCCCATTCTAACTGAGATCAGAAAATTGTTGGCCAAAAAGTGGGGGTCAGGCTGCCCCCCTTCTCCAGCAGCAAAATTGCTGACCCTCCATTGGGGCGGGCTTTGGGAGGCCCCAAACGCCTTGTCGAGTTACCTGCCACATTCTGCAGACTGGGTGCTGGAGCTGTGCCTATCACTTTTCTTAAAGATAGGGGATAGATAACACAGCCTAACTTTCAGCCACCATGGATGGCATCTGCATCAAGGCACTTGCAGAATAAGTAAGATAGAGGGGCAGACAGTGATCCAGCAGAATAATGGATTACTCGAGGGTGGACGTGGTCTGGACAAGCAGAGCTTGCAGTTTTCAGAGATGCCAGTTTACATAGACTGGACTACTGGTGTTCCTCTCAGTCCTTATGCAACTTCCAGGTCAGTGCTATTTGCTTATTTTGATATACTGAAATTCAATCAAGGTCAATATCACATGTTAACAGAATTACATGTTAACACATGTGAACAGAATTTATCATTGTTGATGGAACACACATCAACTGGAACATTCAGATGATACATAAAGAAATGACAGGCACCTTTCAGATTCATGAAATCTTAACATAATAATTCCACATCTCTCATTGAATTGCAGAGACCAAGCTGAGCACATTTAAAGTTAAGCTTGCCGCAACAATCTTCTGAAAGTGTAGCACCCGACCCTAAATTTATATACTTCCACACAACATTCAGGTACACGACGTCGCATACACATGTCAGAAGGAAAGCACTTGACAAGATTGAAAGAAAATAAGAAACGTCAGAATACGAACATGGCAGAGTGAAGAAATACATGAGAACTTGAGAAGAGAAGGGTAAAAACTGCGGAAGGCGATTTCTGGACAGAGCATGCTGAGGCGAGCGGGACGGAACTGGCGTGAGTGGTCTGAGAAGACAAACGCTGAGCAATGGTCATGAACAACGGATTGGATTTCGTCGTAGGTTGACCGGGTGTATATTTTTGTACAGCTTCTACTTTTGTGTGGTCAAGTGTTAGCTATCGTTATCTTCTTCCTCAGATTATCCGTGGAATTTTCGCTGTCGCATTCGGCTGTTGTCACGCCGAAACCGTCGGCATCAGGCTTTAAAAGCTGCTGTATGAGGAATATACAAGAATTCGTGTGAATCTGCCTTATTGGACAATACCTACAAGGTCTACATGGGCGCGAAGAAATGCTCATACATGAGCGGCGGGGAACGGCACAACGGACAAGCAAACCACTGAAAAAGTGCAGGAGGTCAATGACGGCAGGAGGTCAATGACCAACGCACAGGAGGGGGCAATAAAGGCAATTGGTCACTGATGGTCACTGTGATGGTCACTGTGTCCAATCCAAGATAAGTACTGAAGCTTAGCTACTGTTGCCTCTTCGTCAGTGGAAATAAGATCAAGGAAATTAAGCTTTTAATAGGATTGGCCCTTTAACAAAATAGTATGAAGTTTGAGACATGTTGAAAAATAAGATATTCCTGCATGTGTTT
This sequence comes from Lepas anatifera, assembly GCA_034440635.1. Taxonomy (NCBI): domain Eukaryota; kingdom Metazoa; phylum Arthropoda; class Thecostraca; family Lepadidae; genus Lepas; species Lepas anatifera. The sequence continues at coordinate 1,518,928 of JAOTON010001814.1, read as the reverse complement.
TTGCCTTGTCCCCCCGTAAGGGATAGTTTATTTCACTCTCATCATAATCCACCATCCCCCCTCCACATGTTCATATGTCTTCCGCCAACAAAAAAGTACCATTGACCGGAATGACTCTCGTGCTCTCAAGTGCAACCAAAGCTGCGGTCAAACAATATTCATGTTTCTCATCTCCAATCTCTGATTTGGGTCAGTTGCAGGGACGTAGATGGCAGCTCCAGGGAGCTCAACTTCGGTTCTACCCACAGTGTGGCCGCCCCTGGCCCCAATCGGTGATTCGTACGATAATTGGGATGACTTAATGTCTATCAATAAGTGCAAGCACTAACTAAACAAAACACAACACCCCATGAGCACCACCTTATCATCCAGTCTGCAGAACGTGGCAGGTTCCGACGAGATCTCGTTGAGGCAGCCTCAGGGCCACAACAACGAAGAATAACACAACAACGACGAGAGGTGCCGCGCGGCGGTGGTCCTCTGTGGAGGTCCCAAGCAAGTAAGAGAGACAGGAACCTTTGGATAATGTTGGATCACCTGGCTTATGGTGCCAGATGAGAAGATAAAAGTTTTCCAGGTGGAAGTATCTGCATGATACCTGACTCCAAATCTGCACCCTGCCTGCTGAAGTATTGAGCTTCCAACCCCAAGCTACACAAGCCTGGTTCAAAGTTTTGCATGATGCTTGTCCTTTTCCACTAATGCTTGCTTGAACCTAGTCCTACCAGCTGGTGACGCCCCTGCTACTTTTGTACTGCCTCCCTGTCTTGCCCGCTTGAGCCAGACACCTTGCAATGAACAGTGTGCATGTGATTTGCTAGTATTGTGATTTGAGGCATCAATGTGTCTGTTAAGTATAGGTTCTTAACTGCCTTTGTTGCTTACTTTCACCTTGCATTTAAATTTTGTTGTAAAGCATGCCTCGGAGACGCCAGCATGGAGGATCAAGACGCGGGCGCAGTGCTAGTGTCGCAGCTAACACGCCAGATACTGCCCATGGAATGCAGTTTTGCTTGTCTTGCTCGTGTGATGTAGGTGATGACGCCATAGGCTGTGATGAATGTGAATCATGGGTTCATGGTACTGTAATGTGCTCTGGCCTAAGCGAAGAGCTTATAGAAGCTATTCACAAATTTGATTGAGCCAATCTCAAATATGTGTGCCCTAAATGTTGTGTAACCCACTCATCTGCTGAGGGAAACTCCCCATCTAGCTCCACTGAAGCTCACAAGGCTGATCTGTTTAGCCAGCTTCCTGATTCGTGGTTGGGGGCTCGGCCCCAACCACAAATCAGATCCGCCTTTACTGTGACGTCACGCTGGCGATAAAGCTTTCCTTCACCCAATAGGTCCCATGTTAAAATTCGTCGATTTTAGCCGGCTCTCACAAGAACAGTATGAGTTGAAGGAAAACACTGTTCTTTCTCCACAATTCTACATCAAATTTGCTTTCGAAATTGACCATTTGAAGGCAATATTGCCTGTTTTTCTTGAAAATAAGGGCATTCAGAGTTGGCTCTGCAAAGCCGCTTAAACCTCGCCCCACCGGGCCCATCGATGGCCCCCTAAGATTTTTTCGGGATAGCACAAAAACAACGAGGCGCAGCACTGCGGTTGAGGGCCTACCTCTCACACCATCATTTTCCCACCATCCCCGAAATTTTTACACCGGGTCACACAAGGTCAGGGTCACCAGGCGAGGTCAACCAAGGTCACCTCACTTCAACTTTTGAGCTCTATAAGAGCTACATTTCTGAGTCGATCGATTTGAAACTTCCTACACTTCATGAACCCTCCAGGGTCTACAAGCTGTATATCCGGGATTTTTCGATTTCGTGACCTGAGGTCAGGTCATGAGGTGACCTCTCCCATTGAAAAAGCATGGGAAAAAGTTGTCTTATCATCTAAAAGTCACAAAAATGATTGCAAATGTTCAGCTTGCTCAGAAAAGCATTCTTGGACACCATTCCACGGATTCCAGGGGCCATATTTTGCCTTTGACCTCTCCGAGGTCATCAAAGGTCACCAGGGGTCAATAACAGTATTTTGACAATAACTTTTGACCTAATGAAGCTAGAGCGCTGAATCAAATATCATCGTGTATGTCTCGTCGCTGGCTTTCATTTGATATACGGTCACTTTCTGACCTTTCGTGACCTCAGGTCAAATTAGGTCACGAGGTGACCTCTGCAGGTCAAACCACTGGTGGGAGGTCTTTATGTTCCACATAGCGGAAAAGGTCCTAGCATTTTCCTATCAAATCTACTTAACGAGATCTCAATAGCTCTAATGGCATAAGAGCTATGCCCAGTTCTTAAGCATTGAATATTTGAGTGAAAATAGCCTATCTTGACCTAACTTGACCTCTGGAGGTCAAACCATTGACCTGAGCGCTTAAATATACCAAGTAATTTCTTACTGAATTCACGTCAGCTTTCTAACGCACTTTGCAGATTCGCAATAACCCCCATATTTTCCGATTTAGAGGGGCATCGATGCCCCATGCCCCCTGGTGGGGCGAAAGTGGGGCCGGATCCCCGGTGGGGCGCGGGTTAGAGGGCTCCCTCTCCCATGGCAAAGGATACTTTTCGATACCTTGATACCATATTGGTACCATACCAGCTAGCCACAACAACAATGCAGCAAAGCGAAAGTAATGGAAAGAAGCAAAGCAGCCTGAATTATAAGATTCAACTGGTGTTGAAAAATAATAATGAGCTCGACAGAAATATATGTACAAATATTAGCATGTGGTGGCCGTATAAATATTCATTCTTCATTTTAAATATCCATTTCAAATGTTCTAGCAGCATCAGGGACCGTTTGATTTGTAAAAAAATACGCAACTTCAATCGGTCTAAACGAACAATTCACGTTAAACGAAACATCGGCAGAAACCCTTATTTTGCAGACTGCCCACGTTCTAGCTCGTCCCGGCATGAAAAAGAATACATATTAATAATAACAAATCCCTCCCCAGCCGCGAGTGTCTAAAACCCCGTCAGTTTAGTTTTGTTTGTTGTTTTCGATTGTTGAACTTAGGGCCTGTTCCAGCGCCTCCTCAAACCTGCTCCAACCTCCTCAAAGTTTCTCCAACTTCCTCTCGCCCGGTCCAGCGCCTCCTTAAACTTCCTCCAAGCTCACCAAATCTCATCTCAAAGCTAATCCAACCTCCTCTCAAACGAAAGGTGGTTTTTCAGAGGAGGTTGGAGGAGCTCAATTGTGGCGCACGAATTTCAATTGAGAAACTAGAATAAGTTGTTTTACAGTGAGAAACGAAGTTTGTGGGGAGCTAAAGGTTTTGATAACGTTGTTTTTCTGTAGTCCACTTTCACTAAAATACATTAAATGCGTATCAGAGGCCTTAATCAAATTCGAAAGTTTCTTAGCTGCCATATTGGCGCTGATCAGGCGCAATCAGCTGATATCTCATCCAATCTCATCCGAAATCGGTCCAGCCAGGGTAGTAGATAATGGGTAGCCCGAAGTTTCGTGCTGTCATATGATAACTCCTCCAAAAGACGGACTCTAAAAAAACAAGTTGTAAGCGGCATTTTTCCATCGAGTGGCTTTCGGTTCCTTTCCTCGCGCCCCGCCTGCGATTTCTCGCTGGATGATTGTTGATTGTCGTGGAGAAGTGAGGTAGTCCCAGCAGTATTTATTTGTTGTTATTAAATTTCTTGCTGAAATTTTGCTTGGGTTCTCTCTGTTTCACTGCTTTTCTGTTGAGAGCCCCTTCATTGACAGATATGTGTTACCTGTAACATGAGAAACGTGTATGCCTTCGCCCATACGATTATTGGCGAAGATGAGGCATTATCTGGACGCGTATTAGATGCCCATACTCTTCCCGGGTACCATGAAACGCGACAGAATTCCCTAGCTGGCCAAAAATAGTTGTAAATTGTCCAATAATAGTTCCAATTGCTACATGTGGTCAACTTGCATCTAAGGGTTCAACGGCGTAGGACACCAAATTTCGAGCGGCACAAGCCTAAACGGTACACCACCTAGCGATCAAAGGGCACTCTGGCATCGATGAGGTAATGTGCTCCCTGTGCCCCCCTTTGGCTGCGCCCCTGTGGGAGACCCAAAATCTTGGGGCTTCTGACTCCCACCTCCTCCCTCCATCTCCATTCGTGCTCCGAAGGCACTGCTCGGCGAGTTTGTATTTTGGCTATGAGGTTAAACCTGCCCAGTAAACACGAAAAGGAAATATGCTGAAGAACAAAAAGTTTCTATTAACATCGGTTTACAATAACACGTGAAAACAATTGAGTTTCAAGACATGGTTGAAAACAATTTGTTAAAGTGCCCCCACGCAGTTTCGAACTCACGATCTATTGCGTGGCAAGCGAGTGTTCTACCAATTGCGCTACGTTGACGCGTGCGCGGCCGCCCGCTGGGGAGGGAGGGTCGGTGGCGGCGGGACATCGAGTCAGTTTTGCTCTCCTGTGGGAAGGTTTTTGTGGGCATTGTAAAACCGACTCCGGAACCCAAAAGGAAATTGATGGCGCTTTCAGATGATATGCAATTTGTTTCTAGGACCACCCAAATTTGCGATCTGGAGGCCTTCCAAAATGAACATTTTAAAATGCGATGTCAATGGGACAGAGGAATTATCAAGCCCGTGCTGCCAACTAACTTCGATGGGGCTGGGTCCAGCGGACACCGGTTTTTGCGCCTGCTCCGACTTACTCCAAGCTACTCACATCTTTTTTCTAAGGAGGCGCTGGAACAAGCCCCAAACGCACCGCTTATGCATCAGCTACTGCTACCATATTGGTGCCAAATTGTGTGACGTCACGTTGGCAACAAATTATTCCTCATGGATCAACCTTGTAAGTAAAGTAATCTTGCCCCCTCCTCTTAGGAATAAGGGCCAGTCCATGGTATGAAGGGATTTTCCTTCTGTAACCATGCATGTATATTATTAGCTCTTCCCAGCTACACAGACGGTCCCCAATCTGTGCCAGCCCTATAGCATGGGGCCCCTACACTAACACCAAAGCAAGCATGGATGCAGGAGTAGCAAATTCCTTGGCATTTGGTTCCAAACAGTGAATAAAAACTTTTATCATGAAAAATTGGGCAACGAGGTAGGTGGCTTCACACATGTTGCCAGAGAGAGTCATATCAGGTTAATCTACATCATAAGTACCACTGTTCAAAAGCTCCTATGTATCAAAACTTCCTTCCATAAGAATCACCACAGGTTGATCCATATCATAAGTGCCACTGTTCAAAGTTTCCTCCAGTGAAATATTCCAATTGGTCTAGCTATTTTTGGCATTGCTGAACATCATTCGGTGAAATGTTCCTAGGACCGAAACTTTTTGCGTTGCTGAGTGACACTTTTTCAGAAATCTTAGGTATTTCTTATTTAATATTTCTACACATAGCACAACATAACCAAACCTGACCTAACCTTTTCTTGATTCAGAAAGCTGGCCTGCAGCGCACCTAACCTGCCGGTAGAACTTTTGTCTTCGTCGGCCGCCGTGTGCCTATCCGACCTGATCTGACCTGACCTAACCAATTGTGCTCAACGTCAGTTGTGGTACTCGGAATATTGCACTGGAGTAAGTTTTGAACAGTGGCACTTATTATAAATATATTAACCTGTCGTGATTCTAATTAAAGGAAGCTTTGATCCATAGGAGCTTTTGAACAGTGACACTTATCATACAGATCAACCTGTAGTTATCTGGCAACAACTGGCAACATGTGTGAAGCCACCTATCCCATTAACAAAAATTGTACCCCCAGTAGGAGAAAGTCTGCCCCAGCAACATAATTCTCGCCCCATTTGGTGTAGGCTTGGGGCTGCCTCAATAGCATTGTTGAATCACCTGCCACATTCTGCAGACTGGCTTATCATGATGCTAAAACCAGAACCCAGTTCATGATAATTGCTCTGCACCTGTATACTTGAACCAGTCATATGGCTTCTGTCCCGCTCATGCCAGTATTCTCTGTCCAGAAAGCAAAAGTGCCTTCCAGATTTGCTGTGCTGTGAGGTGGATGTAGTGTACTACCTTACTGAGTTAGTGTAGTGATAATATAAGTGGGAAATTCAATGGGAGAACATTTTTGCAGAAGAAATTGTTGCTATATTCGTTCTCAGCACATAAGATTGTGTCCATAAATGGTTGTTAGCCAGTCTGCAGAACGTGGCAGATTTCGACGAGATCTCGTTGGGGCAGCCTTGGGGCAGACCTACCGATTTGGGGCAGCTTTTGGTCGATCTTAGGGCAGAGGGGGTTCTTGGTGCAGGAACTAGTACTTGGGGCAGCAGTCGGTCTGGGTAATCACCGAGGGAAGAAGACAAAATAATAAAAAGAAATGACAATCATTAGTTAAAATTGTGCTGTAAAAGCTTAATTGTCACAAAAGCATCATATTTGTCATCCAGAGAAATAGGGATAAAAAGATACCAAAGAAAGGAAATTTTTAATAGACATAAAGTTCTTGGAAGTGAATAGAAAAAATCAGGCAATGGGCGCCTTTCTAAAGCTAAATTTATATTTTTTCTAAATTTGTATCCATAAACCTAGTTCTAATTACAAAAAACGATCTTAGAACCTGAAATACAATTTTCCTGTATATAGTTATTTGCCTTTCCTCTGCTATGTTTTGATTGCCAAAGGCCGGCCAGCAAACCAGGCTATGTCAAAAGGTCCACTGTTCAAAGGGTCCACCACTCAAATGGTCCACCGTTCAAAAGCAAATCATGCCAGCCCCTCCCCTCAAGAACAAATGCCAGTCAGTGATGTGGCGTCACACGAGCATACAGGAATTTTTCTTTGCTTGGGTCTTGTGAATATATTCCAAATTTTGTGAAGCTTTCATGCAAATGTGAAAAATTGAAGGGGAAAAATGTTCTAGCTGTGGAAAAGCGAGCGGCAACAGTGTCGATGGTGGCATTGACGATTGGTGCCCAGGACCTCTCGGCTCTGCCAGCTTCCGGGGCAGTTGTCTGCTCCCACTGGGCGTGTTCTGTGAGCGGTTCCTTCATTTTCGGTCTGGGTGTCGCATCTGCCGTTGTGCGGCCTTGTGGATGGTGCCCATTATCGCCGTTGGCCGATTGAGGTCGAGCCGGCTCCATGTGAAGTCCTATATTTGTCGTTAACCCGGTCTCATATGTGCCCACCTGATCAAATTTTTGTCTGTGTGTCGTTGTGGACTGGCAATGTGTCCATGAAATTGTGTGCTTTGTGTATGCCAGTGGCGTCAATATATGTAAGAGAATGAAAAATTATTCTTTATCGAATTTAGCTATCAATTGAAATATATTTTTTAGGTATTGATTATACGGTGTGAAAGCAGTGACAAATGACATCTTTAGGGGAAAAGACCTTGCTTGTAAATGTACCTTTGAATAGAAGCATTCTTGAAATCGTATATCATGAATACAAGACAGATGCTGCTGTGTGTGGAGGGTCGTGAGTGCATTGTCATCGTCGGGTTGGATGCACAGTTTTATTTCATTTCTGGGTGTTTCATTTAAAATGGAGTAGATAAAACATGTATCGGTAATAATACCCTCCCTTTGAGGAGTCTGCCCCAGCATCCAAACTTCTGCCCCAATTGGGGCAGGCTTTGGGCTGTCCCAAGCGCCTCATTGAGTCACCTGCCAAGTTCTGCAGACTGGGTCGTTAGAAGGTGGTACACAACAATAGCTCACCTAATTCTGTAATAATACCCCAGTTTTTCCCTTCTTTCCTCATATTCTCATGTACCTATTCCTTCGCTCTAACATATTCATGTTCCGGCATCCCTCATTTTCTTTAGATCCTTTCCAGCATTTAGCTCTGACACATGTTGCATATCCGAAGAGGTGTACCTGAACGAATACATGTAGATATATCGATAGAAGCAAGATAAGTACTCTAATATACCCCAGCTGGCAGGTGCGCTAATTTCGTCTACAGCTTTAAAGGCATCAAAACTTACCGAAATCACGAGTTGAGAGGGAAGCTCCCGGGGATCAAAGTGTGATCTTGAATTTCTGAATAATCACCATCCAAACCTTCGTTCACCAGGAGCGACCTCTATCCCAACAATACGGTCAAATTATTATGTAGTCCACACTAAATTATAATACACTGTAGTCAACTGCGAGATTTCTCTCTTCAGCAGCAGCCGTTTGCCACCAGTGATGCCAGATACTTGTTGCTTAATTCCTCCAAATTAAGCCTTGAAGCCCACAGACTCCACTGGGCCTCGGCAAGGCGGCGAGGAGTTTAGGCTAGGTTACAAGACCTTTTTCATTCGCCCCGCTGGGGGATGCCGGATCCAGTGACGGATCTAGGATTTCGTTAAGGGGGCCCAGGCTCGGAGGGCGCCGAACCTTAGGGTCCCAATTTCAGTGGCGGATCTAGCTGGTCGGTTTGGAATGGACAAACCACAGTCGAAAAGCAAAAAAAGAGTCACGCAGTCAAAAGCTGCGCTACCAATATCACCTGCCGGTATAATTTTGTGGTATTTGGATCCATACACGTATAAACAGTAAAAAAACATATTACACAAAGAATACACGCCTAGTCCTAGGTAAAATTACACGTGCACCCCCGGCGCGGGGCCTAAGCAACGCCGGGAGGCGGTTAAAATGAGTCGAAAAGCCAAAAAAGGCTCGAGATACTTCTTCCTATCCAAGGCTGGCTATACTATTGAGGTCTGGCTATACTATTGAACTGAGAATTATTGACATTTACTCCATGATTCTAATGAAGGGCTGTGTACAAATATATATAATCTTCAGTGTTTTTTACATTTCCGGATTCGAGGGGACAGGCCTGGGAATATCTTATCAACTTATGTTCTGTTTGAAGTTGAGAGTTGAAACACCAAAATCTTGCTTATAAACTAAAAAGGAGTAGGGGAAAAGGAGGTCGATCGCTTTATGGGGGTGAAAACATAGTTTTGTCCCGAGCTTTCCCGTTTGGGGAATGCCATTTTTGCCCCCCCTGGATCTGCCACTGGCCAATTTACCACCCGAAAGGCGGCCAGTGTCAATGAAAAACGCGTTTAAAAAAGGATTTGTAAATGCCTATTTTCATGAAGGCTTCCTCTTAGTGAAGACATGTTCACGTTTACCATCAAGCATATTTCGGGCCAGCTAACGACTGGTACCTTGGTAGAAAATACTGAAAGCACCCACTGACGCTAATTGAAGCACGATGAGCAAATAATACTGTTATCTTCGGTCATGGCGAAAACTGGGGCGTCGTATCCACCACCTCCACTTATCATAGTTGTCCTGGCTAACGGCTCCATACTGAAATACCCGATTAACGCTAATCTGAGCCTCATAGGCCGCAGAACCTCTGCGGGCCTGGGCCCCTGAGTTTTTGGTGACTTCCCTGAGTTTATATCGAGTTCCCCCAGCTGATCTGGGACCGCCACTGAGAAAAATTTTGACTCTCCTAAATTTCCTGCATTGTGGTGACTCTGAACTCTCGTATTCGCTGACTCTCAAAATTAGGTTGAGTCATTCAGCAAGAGTCCAATGAACCTCCCAGCATGAACGAATTTGAGCGCGGGGTCAGATGATGAGTCGGCCAAGGACAGCCTGCGTCTCGCTCGATCGTGGAGTCAGCTGACTCTAGAACCGCGATCAAAGTGACCCTGGCGAGAGCTGAGTGAAAAAGGACGCTGCACGTGCTGCGTCAAATCTCGCCGCGCTCATTATTTACTGTTGTGTGGTAGTGGTGCAGCGTTGGCGGCTTGTATATTGTATAAGTGGTAGTGGTATTTAGTGTTTTCATTCAATTATTTTGCATTTTAAACTGCGGTCGGAGTCCAGATGCTTATCAATAGGTGATTTTGCTGAGATAGAGTGACGTATGATGGGATTTGTAGGTTTTTCTATTCGTCTTGACCCTGATATTTTTATGGGAGAAAAATGATGATGATGTGGTATTTTTACTTCAACTTCTCTGGAATAGAGACATACAAAGACGGATGCTAGCATCAATATTTACCAGGTAAGTCATACGTGGAGCAGTCACATTGTGTAGGCTCATCTCCAACCATTTTGTGTTCTTAATTTTTCGCATATTGAAATAGTTATCTACATAGGGGAAAGTATGTGTATTGCGCACCTCTAAGGGAACTCACTTGCTAGATGAATTTCTCCTATTCAATGTTGCTACTGTGGATTAAATTACAAAAATTTGATCATTTTTTGTTATTGAGAAAGCAATTCCTGGCCTGAAAATAGCATGTTCTAACAGTGAATTCCAATTTGAGTAAAACTATGCAAAGGGCACATTTTCCAAAGTGTGAGGGTAATTGCACCCGGGAGGGCGCATTTAGATTTAATTGCGCCCTTCCCTCATGTCATGTTAAGTCAATGGCACACCAGAAATAAGCATTAGTATAGGAGGAAATGGGGCTCGGCTACCTCCCAAGCTTTTTATCTGGAGGGCCTGGAAGGCATTTTAATGTGGTATTCTTGCATTCAGAATGACTTGAAATAATGAAATTTCACTCATATGTATAGGCCTTGGATTTCCTTTTTCAACATACATTTGGATAGGGCGCACTTGACCAGGGCGCAATTATTTTTAGCATTTAAATCAGAGACGTCTGCCTTAAAAATTTACAGCTAGGGGAATTTATAATTTTTGCTTACAGAATATGCAATGAATATCTGGCTTTGAGATTAAAGCTATCGATTTTGGAATGTTACAGCCATATTATTATTGTTCGGGTTCATAAACCTGTGCAGATTTAAGGAAGTTCTGAATTTATTTTGCTAGCTTATTAAAATACATTCTTATGTATGAATTCATTGAAACATTGGGTAAATGTATGGATCAAAGATGAGAACTGGATTTAGTTGCACAAAACAAACTGCTACTAGTACCTTTGTTATAAGGGGGTGCAGTTAGTTAGGGGGCACAATACACACTTTCCCCTAGATGTTGTACATTAAGTCCTGGTGATAGTAAAAGACAAATACTCATTTACATCTTAATCCTGTGTCTCTCCTGCACCATAAACAAAACACTGGCAATTCCCAATTAGCCAGCTTTTGCTTCAATGTCAAATTAATACAGACTACCAGAGGTATAAGAATTGTTAATTTTTACAATTAGGTGAGCACTCACTGACAACTAAGAAGTGTGTCACTCAAATGTTTGCGGGATCCTGTGCTGTGGTTGTGCGCTACCATTAAGTGCTAGTGTCATGGTATGATATGGTATGATAGGTGGTAAATTTAATGGGAGAAAATTGTTTGTGGGTGAATGTGGTGTTAAATTCATTCTCAGCACAATATTATGTCAGATGATGGTTATAAGAAGGTGATAAACAATTGCTCACCTACTTGTAAAATAATACCTTAAAAGCTTTGGAAAAGAATACCACATTTGTCCCATCATATTTGCAAATTCAGGCAGCATGAGCTCTCAGATATGGGTTTTGAGGTGACCTTGGTGAAGCCAGCTAGGCTGAGGCAGACAAAGGAGCATGTCAGTGTGATAGGCTAGGTGGGAACTAAGCTGTCAGTTTTCTGCACTGGAGGCTAGAATGTTTAGTTACTAGGCTTTTACTCACACATCTTGTGAGAGTGAGAGAGAGCAAGAGAGAGAGAGAGAGAGAGAGAGAGAGAGAGAGAGAGAGAGAGAGAACAAGAGAGAGCAAGAGAGAGACCTCCCCGACTATGACATATGGTACCATCATCACCTTCAAAGCACAGGGGAAAGAAAACAAAGGAAATGAGCAAAACGAAATTAAATTAAAATAAAGATTCCATGTAACAAATGCTAATTGAACAAATTGTGTTTCTCGCACTTGTCCTAATCACATTATTGTTTCATTGATCTTTTTGCCTTCAGCGATAGTCTTGTAGTGCTCAAGTACCGTTTATTTATACCTGTTCCATATCCATCCTTCATGCAGGTCTTGTCTCTTTTTTACAGATTTGGAGCGAAATCGACAGAATGGTGGATTTTCCGCCAAGTGTCCGCTCGGGCGAAGTTCAGGCCACGTTCCAGAAGTTGCTGGCGAACACTGTCTCTGCCACTAGCTGTGATGGAGGTGAGCATATCGTTGATGTCAATTTGTGTATTGGGTTGGGGTATGGGGCGCAGGGTTACCAAGTTAACACGCGCCCCGCTGGGGGTTCGAAATTCGCCCCCCTCCTGGTTTTCCCCAGATAGCTCAAAAAACGAAGAGACGCAGAACAACGAAAATTACAGTACCTTATCCCTGATTGATTTTACACATCTGACCAAATTTTTTTAGCTAAGGTCATGTCAAGTCAAGGAGCTATTTAGGGTCAAGTGACCCGACCTCAAAACCTAAAATTACGAGTTTGAAGCAGCGCCCAGCGAACATAAGCAAACCGATCAGTTTGAAACTTCCACAATATGATAAGGTCATTGGGTTCTACAAATCTGCTATCTTGGAATTTTGATATTGTTGACCTAAGGTGGGGTCACTTTTTTGGTCACCTCACTATAAGTCTATGGTGAAAAATAGAATGGATTCGTTCTCAGTAAAAACTGGATAGATAAAGCTGAAAATCCTCAAACCGTCTATTCTTACTAGGATATTGACCACAAAGTTTTTTTGAGCATCTGACCTCTCAAAGGTCATATCAGGTCACGGGAGCAGAGAGGGATTGTTTTGCCAATAACTTCTCACTGAATTGAGATAAAACTCCCATTTTGCTTGCATTGTATTTATATTGTCACGGGGAGTCGATTGATATGCAGCATGGCCATACCAGGTCACTCTGTGACCCTGACCTAGGTCGAGGTCAGGTCATTTTGACTATTTGACCCAACAAAGTCATATTATACATCATTTGATTTGCCGCGGTGAGAGGAATCCAATGATGCATAAAGATTTGCTCTAGCTTCCCTGAGGAAAGATATAGAGAGGGAAACGTACATTGCTCTGTTGTAAGCCTATGGAGCCTTCTTTGACCTATGCTGGCCTCAATATTGACCTGACATAAAAATTATCCCTGTAAAGTCTCGTCGTCTTGTCAGGAGCTTTCGAACGCCGCCCGTAATTTTCCTTTAGCTTTCGTGGGGAACGAGATACGGAGGGGGGCGCGTGATGCAAGGGACGCCAGCGGGGCGCGTGTTAATGGAGCGTGTGATTTGAGTGAGTGCCTTAGATACGCGAACTTTGCGCTTTTTGGGAGTACCAGTGTCGGGAAAAAACCGATATCTCATATAGACTAGAGCAGGGAACTTGAGTAATGTGCAGCCTTTCGTGATCTACTATTCCTTGCGCGGTGATATATTATGTTTCTAAGTGTGTTATATTTCTTTGCACTGGTGTGTCCGCCTCGCTCGTGATTAAAATTATCGCCCGGACGAATCGGGCAATGCATGGAAAGCTTCATATGAGAAAAAATCCGTATGGAACTTTTCCGAAAAATCATATTTTTGACCTATGGTGGAGTTTGACCCAGCTTGATAATTTTTTTCCAACTGTATTTTGTTTCAAGAACTTCTGTTTTATTTCTTAACTTCAGTGTGAAACCTTGCTGGGTACACGCCAAACATCTGAAATGATGTGTATGGTGATGTGAACTTTGAATGGGGTTAATGAGGTCATGAAGTAGGTCATGCCACTGTGGTTCCGGTAGAATATGCAACATGGCCATACCAGGCCACCCTTTGACCCTGACGTAGGTCAATGTAGTGATATTTTTTTACAATTTGAAATAAGGTACCATATTTTACATCATTTGATTCGCCACGATTAGAGGAATCGCTTGTTTAGAGCTATTAAATATTGAACAAGATTTTCGATACATTGGACCAGGTATCGTCAGACTTGCGTTTTGCAGCTCAATGTACCTCGTTGTATTGAGTTATAAGACATAACAAACATTTTGTATGTTTCCTTGTCACCCTGCAGTGGTTTCATCCACCCTGGTACCCTAACATTGGATGAATTGTCTTAACTGCCAGTGCTTCTTGTGAAGAATATCCCGCGATATTCGATTTTACGGTGCAAAAAAATAATTAAATGTGTTTCTATAAACAGGAAAATGTTACCGCGCGAGCCTTCTCGACAACACCTTTGCTTTACAAATTGAGTGATGCAATTACATTTCCGCAGAGACTGCAGTCACGGACATGGTGCGCCTCCTCCGCGCTGATCTGAATGACGTCATCCAAGGGAAAGCCGAACCTAAACACCAAAATGGACCCAGCCCCTGGAACGGCCAGATGTACGTCGATGGCAGGCTGTGATTGCTGTCCTGACAACGGATCCTGAGAAGGCGTTCACATGGGGCGCAGTTCTTCTGGTTTTCAATCAGTGGTGCGCGGGAAGTCTCAAACGCATCAGCGATTTCTTAGTGCCGGTTGTATTCAAGGACAGGGGTGACGCCGAGGGCTTTGTCCTGAAGAACAGGAAGGCGATCCATGCCATCCTGCGTGAGGGAATGGAAACTGCCAGTTCTGTGGAAGAACAGTGTTTAAAAGGTTTAGGGGGTAGGGTTAGGGTGGGGGTTTTATGCTTTGGTGCTTTCCATAAAACTGTATTGCTGACCTCATAAGGCTAAACTGGTGTGGGTGACTTCATCCAGGAGTGGAAATTTAAACCGACAGTACTGTATCTGCATTTGGAAGAGCCGGATGTACGTGGAGAGGCAAGCTGTGTTCGAGGGGTTCATACCACGGATCCCGAGCAGAAGCTTTTAGGAAGCTGTGATATGGTTCAAATTGAGTGAATACTTTGACGAATAACTTCTTTTGTGCTACTTCTTATGTCCCTGCGTGACCGTCCCTTGCCAAACGAGTGTGCCGTACGCGGCCGTTGCCGGTATCTGAGCTGATCTTAGACCAGCCACCCTCCGGCGGCGGCCGCGCATTCCCGCCGAGAGACGCCAATGACCCGCTGGAAGATGTGTATTTGGACGTTGTCTCGCTGCAATGGGTACGGCGTGTATTTCCGGCAAGTTGACATTGTGATAGGCTGTTGTAACGTGATCATAATGTGATTTTCGGTCGGCATTGGCCAGCCCCACTCGAAGTGCGCACTTACCCAGTAAGAACAATTCTGTTCAGGGGACTTACGATTCCGTCAAGGTCTGCCCAGCGATTGCTTAGTGTGTAGTTCAGTTGCCCGGCCAGGATAACTATAGTTAACACGTGCACCGCAGGGGGGCGAAATCGCCCCCTCCTGTTTTTCCCCCAGATAACGCAAAAACGAAGAGATGCAGAACAACGAAACTTACAGTGCCTTATCCCTGATTAATTTTACACATCTGACAAAATTTTTGAGTTAAGGTCATGTCAGGTCAAGGAGCTATTTAAGGTCAAGTGACCCGACCTCGAAACCTAAATTCACGAGTTTGAAGCAGCGATAAGGGAACATCAGCGAACCGATCAGTTTGAAACTTCTACAATATGATGAGGTTATCAGGGTCTACAAATCTGCTATCTCAGAATTTTGATATTGTTGACCTAAGGTGGGGTCAATTTTTGGTCACTACATTATAAGTCTATAGGGAAAAATACAATTGGCTCGTTTGCAGTAAATGCTGGATAGATAAAACCGAAAATACTCAAACCATCTATTCTTACCACGATCATGACCATAAAGTTGAGTTTTTGAGCATCTGACCTCTCAAAGGTCATGTCAGGTCACGAGAACATAGATTGATTGTTTTGCCAATAATTTCTTACTTAATTGAGATAAGGCTCCCATTTTGCTTTCATTGCTCTTATATTGTCACGGGGAGTCGATTGATATGCAACATGACCATACCACGTCACTCTGTGACCTTGACCTAGCTCGAGTCCAGGTCATTTTTACTACTTGACCTAGGAAGGTCATATACATCATTCGATTTACCGCCATGAGAGGAATCCAGCGATGCATAAAGATTTGCTCTATCTCCCCTGAGGGCAGATCTAGAGAGAGAAACGTACACTACTCTGTTGTAAGCTTATGGAACCTTTTTTGACCTTTGCTCGCCTCAATATTGACCTGACATAAAAATTCTTCGTATACAATCTCTTCGTCTTGTCAAGAGCTTTGGAACGCCGCCCGTAATTTTCCTTTAGCTTTTGTGGGAAATGAGATAAGGAGGGGGCGAAAAACACCCCCCAGCGATCTAGAGAGAGAAACGTACACTGCTTTTTGTAAGCTTATGGAACCTTCTTTGACCTATGCTGACCTCAATATTGACCTGACATAAAAATTCTTTGTATACATTCTCTTCGTCTTGTCAAGAGCTTTCGAACGCCGCCCGCAAGTTTCCTTTAGCTTTCGTGGGAAATTAGATACGGAGGGGGGCGAAAAACGCCCCCCCAGCAGGGTGCGTCATGCCAGGGACCCCAGCGGTGCGCGTGTTAAGTTTGCTTGGATTATTGTATGTTTCGTAAATTAGTCGAAATTGTTTGCCTGACGGTAATAAAACGCTACAAACGTGTGTGTTTTTTTGCTGCTAGTCCTCGAAGCGATTTATTTAAATTATCCTTTCTAGGGCATTTTGTATGACCCTCCTATAAAGGGTCACCTGACCCTGTTTTGGAGGGTCACATCGTACGTAAATGAAGGGTCAACTGACCCCGAATCGGCGGGTTCCATGGTTATTTGGCGAGTCAAGTGACCCGTCTTTAAAGAGTCATGTGACCCCCTTAGTCCTGGTGACTCTCCTCTGCGGTGTCGATGAACACCGAAAAAGATAGGACATTTTTACAGGGTCACATTACGCCGCTCCGGGGAGTAAACTCTTCTTTCCGGAGTCAAAATTTTTCTCAGTGCGCTTTAGTTAACTAGGCTCTCACACTGAACTTGAAACCTATATGTCGCCGCTGAAGCCTTTTAAGCTTTTCAATCAATCAATTTTTTATTTCATTTTCCATATAGACAAGTGAAGAGAAACAAAGGAGAAGAATAGCAGATAAGAAACATGAGAAAGGCAGCAATAGTCATACAGTAACGTAAAAGTGAAGTCGGTGAGCATGTTATGAGATCCCGACAAATAAACACAATGCTGGTCAGCAGAAATAACACAAAAAACAAAAAACACAGCAGAAAAGCAAAAAGAAGAAGAAACAATACAAAACAATGTGAGTAACCAGATAATCCAAAACACGCCTAACAAAAAGAACAAAATGACAAAAACTAAACAAATTATAATTCTAAGTTAGTTTGAAGTCGTGGGCCCACATATGCTGTTTAAGTTAGTCACAAACGAGGCAAATACCCAAGATCACATAAATGTGCCGGATAAGAGCAAACAATAGTGGCAGTTAATGCAACAAAAACAAAGCATCAAGCAGGAAACCAAAAGCGCAAAAATAAGACGAAGAGCATAACCAGGCGAAATGAGCGCAGAGATGACACTACAAGCGCATTAAGCAAAACGAAAAGGACAAATAATAGTGCGAGTTAAGTGGAACAGGACGACGGCAACGACAAAAAGAAAAACAAGCAATACAAGAGACAAAATGAGCATAGCAGAACGAAATGAGCTACCGTAATATCCCATGGGTGTTAATTTCTCCCAAGGGCACAGAGCGGGCAGGTCAGCGAGAAAGCGATTTTATTGCGGGGCCCTTTTATTGATATAGGGCCCCATCAACAGGTCCTGGGCCTTCTGAGCTAAAAACTGGAGCTCTGAGCTCTGAGCCCCAAGCTGGATTAGTGTCCCCTGGGTTGGTATCGTTTTCGTTTAACTGATATAGATCCCTTCAGCTTGTTTGGAGCCCGCTGTGCGTATCTGGACCATAGTTCGGCGAGGCACCCAGCTAGTCTGGCCCTATTAGTTTTATGGGCCTTCTGAGCTTCTGCAGGTTCCCCTCAAAGTGTCTGGGCCCCATGAGTTGAAAATTGGACCCTTGGGTTAGTTTTGGGTCCCTAAGCCTATTTAGAAACCGTTTAAATGGGTAGGCACCCCGCGCTGGTCTTGAGAATCCTGTGTTGGCACTGAGGTCAAATGAGCTCGTCGGGCGCCCTTATCTAGGCCCACTTAACTGGCACGGGCCCCTCAGCTGATTTTGGAGACCCAAAATCCCTCCTACCGGATTCCACCCACGCTAGATTTCCTGACTCCCTGAGGGCCCCTGGGGGTCATTGCAGATTTTTCCCGGGATCAGCGCTGGGGTCCCTCCCCCGAGACAAAGCTTACAACATGTCTCTGTCTATATGCTCTAGCCCTCGCCCCACCGGGGGCCATCGATGGCCCCCTAAGGTTTTTCCGGGATAGCAGAAAAACGACGGGGCGCAGCACCGCGGTTGAGGGCTCTACCTCTCACTGCATCATTTTCCCATCATCCCTGAAATTTTTTACCCCGGTTCACCCAAGGTTAGGTCACCAGACGAGGTCAACCAAGGTCACCTCTTTCAACTTTAGAGCTCTGTAAGAGCTACATTTCAAAGTCGATCGATTTGAAACTTCCTACACTTCATGACCCCTCCAGGGTCTACAAGGTGTATATCCGGGATTTTTCGATTTCATGCCCTGAGGTCAGGTCACGAGGCGACCTCTCCCATTGGAAAAGCATGGGGAAAACCTGTTTCATGACATAAAAGCCACAAAAATGATTGCAAATACTCAGACTGCTCAGAACAACGTTTTTGGACACCCTTTCACGGATCCCAGGGGTCATATTTACCCTTTGACTTTTCCAAGGTCATCCAAGGTCACCAGAGGTCAAAAACAGTATTTTGACAATAACTTTTGACCTAATTAAGCTAGAGCGGGAAACAAACACCATCGTGTTTGTCTTGTCACTGGCTTTCATTTGATATACGGCAAGGTCACTTTTTGACCTTTCGTGACCTCAGGTCATATTAGGTCACGAGGTGACCTCTGGAGGTCAAACCACTGGCGGGAGGTCCTTACGTTCCACATAGCGGAAAAAGTACTGGCAATTTCCTATCAAATGTACTTTAGCAGGCCTCAATAGCTCTAATGGCATAAGAGTTATGACCAGATTGCTTAATCATTGCATATTTGAGTGAAAATAGCCGATCTTGACCTAATTTGACCTCTGGAGGTCAAACCATTGACCTGAGCACTAAAACATGCGAAGTAATTTCTTACTGAATTCACGCGAGCTTTCTATTGCACTTTGCAGATTTGCGTTAACGCCCATATTTTCGGAGTTAGAGGGGGGCCATCGATGGCCCCCGGTGGGGCGAAGGTGGCGCCGGACCCCCGGTGGGGCGCGGGCTAGCATCTGCCAGATTCAGTGGCGTAGCCAAGGGGGGTCCTTGGGGTCCGCGGACCCCCTTGGGCTGACCTTATACACTGGAAAACACGAGCATTGGTCTCAGGGCCCCCTGAGCTTGGTCTCAGGGGGCCCCCGAGCTCGATCTTAGGCCCCTCCCCCGAGGTTAGCCTCAAGGGACCTCCGAGCTTGATCTCAGGGGGCCCCAAGCTTGGTCTTACGGGCCCCCTGGTTTTGGTCTCAGGGGCTCCCCGAGCTCGGTCTCAGGGAGTCCCCGAGCTTGGTCTCAGGGAGAGCCCAAGCTTGGTCTCAAGGGACCTCCGAACTTGGTCTCAGGGGCCCCCTAGCGTGGTCTCAGGGACCCCCGAGCTTAGTCTCAGGGGCCTTTCTATCTTGGTTTCAGGGGGCCCTCCGAGTTTTGTCTCAGGGGGCCTCCGAGTTCGGTCTCAGGGGCCCCCGAGCTTGGCCTCAAGGGACCTCCGAACTTGGTCTCAGGGGCCCCCGAGCTTGGTCTCAGGAGGCCCTCCGAGCTTGGTCTCACGGGCCTCCTGAGCTTGGTCTCAGGGGCCCCAAGCTTTGCATCAGGGGGCCCGAGCTTGGTCTCAGGGGGCCTGAGCTTGGTCTCACGGGCCTTCCGAGCTTGGTCTCAGGGGGCCCCGAGCTTGGTCTCACGGGCCTTTCGATCTTGGTCTTAGGGGCTCCAGAGCTGGTCTCAGGGATCCCCCGAGCATTGGTATCGATGGCTCCGGAGCAGCGAACATTGATCTTGGGAAGTGGGGGGGGACAATATTGATATCGGGGTGCCCCCGACTATCGATGTCGAGGGGACTTATAAGCGAGGCACGAGAATTGGCCCCATGGGACCCAGAATTTGGTCTCAGGGGCCCAGGCTTGGGCTCAGGGTCCCCGAGCATTAGTATCGAGGGGCTCCAGAGTACCGAACATTAGTCTCGTGGGGGGAGGGGCTCCGAATGTTGATCTGGGCCCCCCCGAACAACGGTGTCGAAAAACTCCTGAGAAAAGCCCAAGCATGGGCCTAAGGGTGCCCCGAACCTGATCTAAGTGGAACCCCGAGGTTGGTCCTAGGAGCCCCGCGCATCAGTATCCAGGGGCTCCGGAGTATTCGTATCGGGGGAAAGCAATGCTTTCAGGGGCCTCCAAGTGCTGATCTTGGCGGGCCCCCGAATGTGTGGATGCAGTGGTGTAGCCAGGGGGTTGTAGGAGTCCGAGGACCTCCCTTTGGGCCAATCTGAACCACTGCAAAGCGTTCTCTGATCACGGGGCCCCAGAATCAGTCTCAGAAGCCCCTGAAGATTCGTTCTCAGGGTGTCCCGAGTCGGCCGCAGGGCCCCGCCCTGAGGGTCAGTCTCAAGACCCCCAAAAGTAGATTTCAAGGAATCCCTGAGAGTTAGTCTCAGGGGATCCCGAAAGTCGGTCTCAGGGACCCCGAGAGTCGGCCTCAGGGGGCCGAGCTCGTCCCAGGGTCCCCCAGAGAGTGGTTCTCAGGGCCCCGCGAGAGTCTATTTCAGGGGGCTACATTAAAATCCGTCTCAGAGAACCCCAGGACAGAGGTGCAGAAAGTATGCTGGCTGTCACAAACTCAATGCGACGTGTGCCTCCTCTGTCACACACAGCTGGAAATAATAATTTTATACTTGAATACTATTTCCAATATGCTGAATGTCCTCTACCTGTTCCTTACTTTTTGCAGCAGACAAGGTTCTATCACCAAACCATTACAGAATGAAAGTAGTAAACTGAGTTTTCATTTATAGATCATGTTTTTGTTTTTTGAAAGAAAATTTCAAATTATGGGTCATTTTTTCCCGTATTGGGGTCATAACTATTATTGGCAACGCTGACTGCAGTTTCCCCCAATGACATGCATTTCCCTTTTTGAAGAAGTTTCCATTTTTGGAAGGAGTGTTTCCAATTATGGTACTTTTCCACATGATTAAATGTAGCAATTATCATGAAAATAGTCATTATTGGGAACATACCTATGTAAGAATGGGAGCGTACATGTACACACAATTGGGAACCCTAACCACAGCTCCCCCCACTAAACTTCCATCTCACATATCAACAAAAGGGAAAAAATGTCAATATCAACATAGTATTTGGATCTACCTAAAATGTGTTGGTAAAGTGGACCTTAGGTAGCATTTTAAAGCCAGATCAAATGCTTAAAATTTTCCCCCAACACCTGATTATCACCTGCCTGGTTGTTCCTTCTTGCAGTAAAAACTCTCAGGCAACTACCCTGCATAGATGTAAAATTATGTCTATTGGCCTAATAGGTACAGAGGTATTGGAAGTCTCATACCAAAGAAAGATCCAGTGTATAAGTCAAAATCCTGCTTTAACTACAGGCAGTTCAGGTCCTGTGTGTTGCTTACTACCACTGGTAGTAAGCAACACACCCCCAACCAGCGTTTTTCAAAGTCTCTTTCTTTCTGCGATTTGCTGTGATTTTCTGAGATAAGAAGGGGGTCTACTCGGCCCCCTCCAGTGCACGTTAGTTCCAGGTCCCTCTCCAGTATGGGTGTTAACACTTTGTGGAGGACTGCATTAGCACACATTTGCTATCTGTACAATATTGATATGATAATTTGATCATGAAAACTCACCTGAATCACTGTTGTTGCCAGCCTGTTGCTGGCGCCAACTCTCCCAACTTCCTCCAGCTCCAAATATATCTAACCAATCTAGGGCACAAATAAACTAAGGCGCAAGCAGGCCAAGGAATGAAAACCCAAGTTTGATATGGGAAAGTGCATCAGTCCTGCAATAGCCTACATTCATCTTAGATAAGCCATGGGCAGCAATATTTATTCTAGCTAGTTTTAGCCTGCACTTATCTCAAATATACCTAATAAATATCCCCTCAAAATAAGAGGCTTCCGGCCTGTTTAAATTTTTGGCAGGCTCTACATCACATAAACATTTCTAACTTGTGTTGTCGCTGTTGCGCAGCTTAAGTAGAATTGCTGCCCAGCTATTTTTATTTTTTCACTCAATTAGTAGTTTTATTAGTAGCTTTTAGGCGTACTTAATACTGAATTCGAAAAAAATAGGGGCCCCTAAATCGAAGAGACTCAAACTGTAAATCTGATTTAACCTAAAAAAATGGACAGAGAAGTACTTGATAAAGTATCTGCGTTATCGTTAATGCCTTAAATATGCCCACAATCATGTATTTCTCGAAAAAATTGACTGTCACATTTCCGGTATCTAGGCGACAACTTTCTGCAAACTACTAACAATTGGCACCATTGGGCTGCATGTTAAAATCTGGCAACTGTGACAGCGGTTTGCGGGTTTTCTGCAGCGGGGGTCCCTCCTTTTAGTAGAAACTGAACACAGTACCAATATTTTATCACTAATGGTACGCTGTGCAATTGAAGAACCGAGCTGCTAAGTTAAAATATTCCCTACACGTTTGATTCTCTATTTCGAAAATATGTAGTTTGATTTTGAGCCATACAGTCAGGATCGCTATTTTGTCACAATTATGCACCTCAATTTTCGTAAATGTGTCACAAACTCCGGTAGCCGAGTTGGCAAGTTTCTGCACCTCTGCCCCAGGAGTCGGTCAAGGGCACCCGAGAGTCAGTCTTAGAGGACCCTTGATATTCGGTCCCATAGTCTTACGGGCGTCTCTCTCAGGAGTCAATATTTACTTTCAGGTGGCCCCAAGAGTTAATCTGGGGGTCCGAGAGTTAGTCTCATTTGATCCGCAGTGCTGATCTCAGGAGGCCCCCGAGGGGTAATCTTGGGAACCCTGGAGATTTAGCCTGAGGCTGTGCCCCCCCCTAGTTGTTGCATAAGAGGCCCCGAGAGTCAATCTCAGGGAGCACCTAAAAGTTAGTCTCAGAGTGCTCCCGGGAGCTAGTCTCCGGTTCGTCCAAGAGCTAATTTCGGGGCTTTGAGAGTAATTCCCAGAGGTGCTCCCGAATTTTGGTCTCAAGGCCCCGAGTTAGCCTTAGGCCTCTGAGGGCTAATCTGGGTTTCCGAGAGGCAGTCTCAGGAGTGCCGTGCCAAATAGGTACTCAGTCTCAGGGGTGCTTCCACGCCTCCCTCCTCGAGTGTTAGTCTCAGGGGGCACCCCAGGGTTAGTCTCAGAGGGCTGTCGGAAGTCATTCCCAGCCCCCACCCCAGCCCAGATACAGCATCAGGGAACCCCCAAGAGCTAATCTGGATGACCCCGAGAGTCAGTCTCACAGAGGTGCAGAAACTTGCCAACTCGGCTACTGGAGTTTGTGACACATTTATGATAGTCGAGGGCATAAGTGTGACAAAATAGCGATCGTGACAGTATGGTTCAAAATCAAACCACGCATTTTTGAAATACAGAATGAAGCGTGTAGCGAATATTTTAATTTAGCAACTCTGTCCTTCAATTGCACAGCGTACCATCAGCGATACAATATTGGTACTGTGTTCAGTTTCTACTAAAACGAGAGACCCCGCTGCAGAAAACCCGGAAACCGCTGTCACAGTTGCCAGATTTTAACATGCAGCCCAATGGTGCCGATTGTTAGTAGTTGCCAGAAAGTTGCTGCCTAGATGCCCGAAATGTGACAGTCAATTTTTTCGAGAAATACATGATTGTGGGCATATTTAAGGCATTAAAGATAACGCAGATATGTTATCAAGTACTTTTCTGTCCATTTTGTCAGGTTAAATAATATTTAAAGTTTGAGTATCTTCGATTTAGCGGTCCCTATTTCTTTGAATTTAGTATCAAGTACGCCTAAAAGCTACTAGGAAAAGTACTAAATGAGTGAATGAAATAAACATAGCTGGGCAGCAATTCTACCTAAACTACGCAACAGCGACAAGACAAGTTCGCAATGTTTGTGTGATGTAGAGCCTGCCAAAAATTTGAACAAGTGGGAAGCTGCTTCTGTTGAGGGCATATTTATTAGGTATATCTGAGATAAGTGCAGGCTAAAACTAGCTGGAATAAATAGTGCTGCCCATGGCTAATCTAAGATGAATGTAGGCTACTTTGATTCTGATGCACTTTCACACATCAAACTTGGTTTTTCATTCCTTAGCTTGCTTGTGCCTTACCTTATTTGTGCCCTAGATCAAGATTGGTGAGGTAGATTTGGAGCTGGAGGAAGTTGGGAGAGTTGGCGCCAGCAGCAGACTGGCAACAACAGTAATTCAGGTGAGATTTCATGATCAAATTATCATGTCAATATTGTACAGATAGCAAATGTGTGCCAATGCAGTCCTCCACAAAGTGTTAAAACACACACTGAAAGGGGCCTGGCACTAACGTGCACTAGAGGGGGCCTAGTAGACCCCCTTCTCATCTCAGAAAATCACAGAAAATCTCAGAAAGAAAGAGACTTTGAAAAACGCTGGTTGGGGGTGTGTTGCTTACTACCAGTGGTAGTAAGCAACACACAGGACCTGAACTGCCTGTAGTTAAAGCAGGATTTTGACTTATACACTGGATCTTTCTTTGGTATGAGACTTCCAATACCTCTGTACCTATTAGGCCAATAGACATAATTTTACATCTATGCAGGGTAGTTGCCTGAGAGTTTTTACTGCAAGAAGGAACAACCAGGCAGGTGATAATCAGGTGTTGGGGGAAAATTTTAAGCATTTGATCTGGCTTTAAAAATGCTACCTAAGGTCCACTTTACCAACACATTTTAGGTAGATCCAAATCCTATGTTGACATTGACATTTTTGTCCCTTTTGTTGGTATGTGAGATGGAAGTTCAGTGGGGGTGGGGGGGAAGCTGTGATCAGGGTTCCCAATTGTGTGTAGGAGTACGCTCCCATTTATAGATTAGTTCCCAATTATAATTTTCATGATAATTGCCACATTTAATCATGGGAAAATGTACCATAATTGGAAACACTCCTTCCAAAAATGGAAACTTCTTCAAAAGAGAAATGCATGTCATTGGGGAAATTGCAGTCAGAGTTGCCAATAATAGTTATGATCCCAATACTGCAAACAATGATCCATAATTGGAAATTTTCCTTCCAAAACATAAACATGATCTAAAAATGAAAACACAGTTTACTACTTTCATGCGGTAATGGCTTGGTGCTTGAACCTTGTCCGTTGCAAAAAGTAAGAGACAGGTAGATGACATTCAGCATATTGGAAACAGTATTCAAGTATAAAATTATCATTTCCAGCTTTGTGTGACAGAGGAGGCTTACATCGCATTGAGTTTGTGACAGCCAGTATACTTTCTGCACCTCTGCAGTCTCAGCCCCCTTCCCCCAGAGCAAATCTGGAGGCCCGATAAATAGGCCCAGGAGTGCTGCCGATAACCAATCTAGCGAGCCCCGTGAGATTCTCAGGAGTTCACAATTTTGGTCAAGAGGCGCCGTGAATTAGTACCAGAGACTCCCTGAGATCTAATCGGGAGAGGGGCCGGAAATTAACGTTGTGAGTAGCGCCAAGTGTTGGCCTTAGGCGGGCCCAGATCTAGTCTCAGGTCCCCCAAGAACTGATCTCGGAAGCCAGAGTTATTTTCAGAGGACCTTTCAGTTCTAGTGTAAGGAGGGTCGGAGATAGCAGGAAAACGGGGGCGCGTACTTGGCATACCTTTTCCCTCATCATGTTTACAACTCTGTGAAAATATTAAGGTTAGGTCATCTCAGGTCAGGTCACCAGTACAGGTCAAGTGACCCGACCTAAAAAAAAGTTTAAGATAGCATAAGTTGGAGCAGGGTGAACTTATCCGATTGAAACTCATATCACATAATGGCCCACCGAGTTCTCTAAAATATGTTCCGGTATTTTTATATCGATGACCTAAGGTCAGGTACGAGGCATGACCTCTCCATTGGAAATACATGGGAAAAATGGTTTTTACAGAATAACTCAGTAACGGATGGTGATAGAGCATTTATTTTAGCTGCATTGGACTCACCTGGGTTTTGCGGTTCTAATGATATGCATTTTATATAATTTGACCCTGACCTGACCTCAGGTCAGGTCAAATCTTTTATTTGACCTAGCAAGGTCAAATTATATATCATTCGATTCGGCTTGCGAAGATGATTCATATAGTTCAAGTCGGTTTGCTCTATCTTTACTTGTTCAGACGTAATGGCCGAAAAACTGAATTTACATGTTATCCCTATGACGACATGTTTTGACCTCTCGTGACCTTAAATGTGACCTGACAAAAAAATGTTCCATATGTTTTCGATGGGGAAGTGGACGGGCAGCCCAACACCATTTACCCTTTTTCGCTACCTACCGTGGTTCTTGAGATCTTAGGGGGGAGGGGGCGGGTACCCCCGTCAATGCGAAGGTGGCTCAAACCCCCGTCAATGCGCGTGTTAATATTTGGTGACCTAAATTTACCAACACTTGGTCGGATCGAGAAAAATCAAACTATAAACAAAATAATAACAAACACTTAAGAAGGGATAGAGAAATTTTCCGTCGTGTAAATGTTACAATGCCAAAATATTATACGGCACATATAGGACATGGGCTCCGACTACTAAGGGGGCTCTCCAGTCTGGGGGCCCCCCGACGGTAGTCGGACCCCCCCCTTGGCCGAATCCTGGCTACGCCACTGGCCAGAGTTGAGCTAGAATCATTTTTAGGCACACTTCGCTTCCTCTTGTTACGGCGAATCATCAAATAATGCATAATATGACTATACTAGGTCAAAACATAAAAATGACCTGACCAATGGGTAGGTCAAGGTCACCATCTAGCCTAACATAGTCAGTATGCATATGAATTAAGTCACAATAGCAATAAAAATGGTATCAAAATACGGGTTTTATCAATATTTCCTGCAAAGCAATTGACCGAAGTCTTAAAACCTGCTTAGGAAGCCCCAGATGAACTCTCAGAGGTAATATGTCTAAACTCGCAACATGAACCGATAAAGAAGCCTAGGATACTATGATTTGGGGAACCCGAAGGTATTCCAAGCGGTGTCTGCAGACATAGAGCAATTTTTCGGCAAATTTCCGTTTTACCCCATGCATTTTCAATGGAGAGGTCATGATTCGTACTTGTCCCTAGGTCATCGATGGGAAAAAATCCCGGAATAAACTTATTGGTACTTCTTGGGCCCATTATATGGTACAAGCTTGAATTCGATAGGTTCACCATTTTCTTACTTACGCCAACTTAAACATTTTTTGGGGTGAGGTCACTTGAACTGCACTGGTGACCTGACCTGAGATGACACAACCTTGAATTTTGAGGGGTAAGTTGCGGAAGTGATCAATGATAAGGTGTGACAAGTACTGTGTCGCTTCGCGCTGACGTTTTTTCGTGCCACTGGGAGACCTCGAGGGGTGTTCAAGCACCCCCACCTGACGGGCCGGAACGGGGCGCGAATACTCTAGAACAGGGCTGAGGCCAAAAGGGAAGGCTCTAAACAATGTCTGTAATTTTTGGGGTCAAGGTCCTTCAAGGTCATTGACCTATTACGGCACAACCCAACATATTAGGCCTAATTTACGCTATAACTAGCGCTGTGTCCAAGCTTACCAGTGACCTTTGATCAAGCATTGATCATCAAGGCCAGTCACCTTTAAAATTGACCTGTAACCTTGATCTAAACACTGAATAACCTTTACTTTGATGTAATAGCATACGTCATAATAGGTGTCGTAACATTATGCAACGTCATTTAGGGGCTGTCCAGGAGTACCTGTGCTCATCAGGGACACTTATGCTCTCTGGAGGGGCCTTTGGCTTCGATGAGGCACCTGTGCCACCCAGGGGCGCCTTCGCTCCCCAATGGACGCAGCCTAGCTATCCAGGGGCATCTTTGCTGTTCCGGGGATGCCTTTGATACCCAGTGCCCAAGGGGAGCTTTTTCTTATCCAGGTTCACCTTGGTATTTAGGGGCGTATTTTTATTCAAGGTAACCTATACTACCTAGTGACGCCTACCCTATGCAAGGGGCGCTTAGGCTATCCAGGGGCGGCAATTTGCTATACATAGGGCGCCCTTATGCTCTCCATGGGCACCTCATTCAGAGGGTGCCTCTGATATTCAGGGGCGCTTTTCCTATCAGCAGGGTACCTGTACCATCTTGGGGCTATTCTTATCAAGGGACGCTGCTGTTATTCAGGAATACCTACACCACTGTCGAGGGTCGCCTTTGCTACCCAGAAGCGCCTTTACTTCTTGGGAAGTTTGGCGCCCCTGCTTTAAGGAGTGCTTTGGCATCGATTGATTGCTCTATTATTGGGCTTAGGTGCGCGTGAACCTTGAGCTCATGTAGCGCCCATATTGTTGCTAAGGAACGCTTATGCTATCAAAGGGCGCCTTTACTATCCAGGGCCGCTGTTTTATTCAAGGCAGTCTGTTCTATCCACGGGCATCTGATATTTCGGGGGCGGTGGCTAGGTTATTCAGGAGGCGGCTTTTTTCTCCACAGGGGCGCACTATTGCTTTGCAGGGGCACCGTTACTGCCCAGGGGTGTCTTTTATCCAGGGGCGCATATGCTGTCTAGATGTATTTTTCAATCACAGACATGGTTGAAATACATGCCCCTACGTTATCCTGGGGTGCTTTTTGTCTCCGGTGAGGCGCTATTTTTCTCTTTGGGCACCAGTTTATTAAAGGGCACCTATGCTGTCCAGAGAACCTTTGTTATCTGGGGCTGCCTTCGCTGTTAAGGGGCGCCTTTGCTACCCAAAGGGAACATTTTAGTTTAATGGAGTGCCTATTTCCATCTAAGCGGCGCATATGCTGTCTTGGAGCGCCTTTGCAAACATGGGGCGCACTTTTCTATCCAGGTGCGCCTTTGCACTTGAGGGGGCGCCTCTGCAATCCAGGAGGAGCCCAAATTAGATGGAGAATAAAAATTCTGAAATAAGGCGCTCGAACACTGAAATAAAGTGCCTAGTTATCAGAAAGAGGCGCTCATCTGCTTAGCGGGGAGGACTGCTGGTTGGTAAGGGCAGCGTTCTCGTAAGTGGGGCACACATACTGAAAAAGGCACCCGGTTGCAGCGATGGATGCTCAAATTGAGCGCTCGAGCCCTGTAACAGAGCGCGCGACTGTCAGGTGTGCGGACCATAGACAGGTGTGCCAAACCATAGACAATAGGGAAGCTGAAGATGGAAAGGGACAGCTATGATATCCTGGGGGCGCCTGTACTCTCAGGTGAGGCGCTTATTTTTCGGGTTCATAAACCCGTGTAGATTTAAGGAAGTACTGAATTTATTTCGCTAGATGATTAAAATACATTCTTATCTACGAATTCATTGAAACGTTGGGAAAATGTTTGGATTGGAGGTGAGAACTGGATTAAGCTGCCCAAAACAAACTGGCACTTGTACCTTTCTCGGTTATAAGGGGGCGCAATTAGTTAGGGGGCGCAATACACACACTTTTCCCTAATAACATTCAAACATTTCAACTGCCGCCAATTCGCAACAAACAGCTTTATTGTAGGACAAACGCAACGCAGGCGACAATGCTCGGCTTCGGGATAAAACCCCTCAAATTAGCGAGTCATAGCTCCTCCTCTGGCACATATGTATGTTCCAAATTCTTAGACAACACGCGCTATTTAGCTCTAGGCACAGTCCCAAAATTTCAAGAGCCTATCTCAAATTGTTTTGGAGATACTATGGAAAAGCCTAAGGGGTGGGCAGAATCTGCCCATGCTGGAAATAGGGTTAAGCGGCTTTGCAGAGCTAACTTTGAAAGCCCTTATTTGTAAGAAAAACGGACAATATCGCCTTCAAATGGTCAATTTTGAAAACAGCTTTGATGTGGAATTGTGGAGAAAGAACAGTGTATTCCCTTCCACTCATACTGTACTTGTGAGAGCCAGCTGAAATCGATGAATTTTAACATGGGACCTATTGGGTGAAGGAAAGTTTTGTCGCCAGCGTGACGTCACGGTAAAGGCGGCTCCTGATTTGTGGTTGGGGGCTGGCTCAGACCCCCGTCAAGTTTTTTTACTTCGCGGGACTCTGTGACAGTAGCGTTGCCAATGCAGATGCTTACTCTTGCCACACTTTTAACCCTCGCCCCGGTGGGGGTGTTTAAACACCCCGCTCGGTTTTTCTGGCGGCACGAAGAAACGTCGACGCAAAGCACCGCCGTCCTTAGCACACTTTATCCTTGGTTAATTCCGCTACTTTCTCCAAAATTTCAGAGTTGGTTCATGTCAGGTCAGGTCACTGGTGCAGGTCAAGTGACCTTACCTCCAAAAATGTTTAAGGTGGCATAAGTAAGAAATGGGTAAATCTATCGGATTGAGACTTATACCACATAATGAGTTCACCGAGTGCTACAACATATTTTGTCGGGATTTTTCATATCGATGACCTAAGGTCAACTATGTACCATGACCTCTCCATTGGAAATAAATGGGAAAAACAGAAATTGGGCTTTGTTTGTGTAGATACAGCTGAAAATACCTTCATATTCTCCAAATCGTAGTATCCCGGGCTCCTTTCCAGGATCGTGTTGCAATTTTGACCTGTGACCTCTGAGAGGTCATTTGGGGCTATTTAAGCAGTTTTCAGACTTAGGCCAATAACTTTGCATGAAATTTTGATAAAGCTTTTATTCTAATCTATTACGTTTTAATCATTATTGCAAGGCGATTGATATGCATATTGACTATGCATGGTCAGATGCAATGACATTGACCTGACATTAGGTTACGTCATTTTTATGTCTTGACCTAGTATGCTTAAATCATACATCATTTCATTTGCCGTGACGAGAGGAAGCGAATGGTGCCTAAAATGATTCTAACTTAACTCTGTCAGACGCTAGGGCCCAAAGGCTCTACTCAAAATGCCACTTTCTTTGACCTATTATGACCTCAAAATTTACCTTAGCCAAAAAGTGACTGATATGGCTTCTTCATAAATTTCTATGTGCTATCCACCAGCGTTCGCGTTTTTTTCGCTATCCCGCATAGGGGCCAAGTTCGAGGGGGTGTTCAAACACCCCCACTGGGGTGAACGGGGCTCGGAGGCCCACCGGGGCGCGGGTTAAGCATGGCCGAGGTACCCATCACCTTGACTTGCGTTTTTGATGCATTGATTTTGAGTTAATTTTTGTCAAAATGATGATAGGCTTTGGAATGCTGCGGCGATGAGCATGATCATAAATTAATAAGGTGTAGACTGGCCTGTCTCCTCGAGCCCTGATGTAAGAAATGCTTAGATTGTATATTCGGGCACAGTCCTTCATCAAAATCAAGTATGCAATGTCACAAATTCTCAGTCACAGTGTAGCCAGAACTCGAATTGAGCGTCATTCAAATGCAAGATACCTTAACTTTTGATTCAAATGCCTTTCACGTGCCTTGATTGAGTTAACAGCTAGGTCTTTGTGCTCCAGTGATATACTCATATTTGGTTAGCCTATCCGTTTCCTGAACCGTAATTGTATCTTTAGTCTTCCCCTAAAGCAATAATCTAACTTTGCCCGCCATAGTTAGCCGCCATAGTTCGATTTCTCTCACTTTTATCGCGATTCGGACGCTTTGTTATATCGTCACATCTGCGCCAGCTAAATAGCGCGCCCCGCATCTGTCAACGCAGGATGGTATTTTGGTCCATGTAGCTTTATTTCCGCAAGTGCTGGTCGGTTTCACACCGATGCTCTTTATACTAGGTCACATCGTATCATATGTGCTGAACAACAGCGGTCACATCCAGAGGGAATCGTCACATCAAGCCTTTATCACATCAAGTCACAGAGGGTATTTTAGACGTAGACCATCCTCAGGAATTCAAGTACCTATATTAGATCTTCGGGAAGTGTGGATGCCCAGCGCAGTAAAGTCCGTAGAAACGCTGCATATTGTAACTTCAAAGAAGATTCCAGATCGTTGACGGAGCACACTTCTCAATGAAGTGCAGAAACTTGGTAAGTGAAGGCGATTTCGGCGCACAGTATCTTGTGTGGAACTTTTTAATTCCAGGAGTAGAAATATGTGGACGGAAAACTTTTTCAGCATTTCAGGCACGGTTTCCGCTATGAAGTGACGCAATAGAATCCCACTTAGGGGACGAAATAAAGGAATAGCTAGATTTTCGTTACATCAAGGACTTCGTCGACGGCACATCTCAGATTTACGGCAAAAAACGTGACAATGTTGAAAGGGATCCGCCGGAATAACCAGCGCAGAAAAGGTATAATCAAGTAAGATACATCTGGCGCGAGAATGAATCTGTATGAGAATCTGGGGCGAGAATTAAATGTGATGTTATAACAACTGTGATATTAAGAAGGCAGATGTGAAATTTGTATTGAAGGTATTCTCCAAATGACACTTTCTGAACATAGTCCCAATAATTCAACCCAAACCAGCGCTGGAAGCTGAGACAGACGGGACGGCGGGCAGCCCCGTCTGCCCACACTGTGGTAGTGCAAACAAAAGGAAACGGTATATCCAGTGTCGCCTCTGCCATCGGGAATGGCACCTTTCTTGTGTGCGCCTCAAGAAGGCTCAAGTGGAGGTACTCGGCAGCTGGTGGTGTCCAGAGTGCAGCAATGGCAGCTCACAGTCTCAGAGTCTCGAGGCAAGAGGCGTAAAGCACTCACAGTTGCCTTCTCGCACCCTCCCACTCCGAAAGTACGGAACACCCAAGAAGACTTGCCATTTACTCTGGCTTGTCAGAAACGCTCGCGCCCTGTAGTTCGCAGGATCCCTAAGGGGCGAGGGCTGTAGTGGCAGATGCTTTAGCCACCCTCTTAGTGAAGGCTGTCAATGATAAATCAAGAGATGCATGGGAACGTCTCCTGAGCTTCCCGTACCTAGCCCTCAGCGTACCCAGAAAAGAGACCGAAAAAGCTGACGCCACATTAACAGCCAAGATCAAACAACAGACAATCTCCTTCGTAGACGGGGCTAGCATTACAAGGACAGACAGCATCGAAGTGCTAACACACACTAAACCGAACAAGAAAATCCGGCACTGCGCCACCAGCAGTATGAAAGTCAAACAGCACACGAAAACTCGCGAAAGACTGAAGATAAACGTGGCCAATAAGTTATCTGATGGAGACGTGCGAGGCGCAATACGCTTGCTTTCATCCGCAGATGTCATTGCTCAGGACTCAACTGAAGTTACAGATAGTCTAAGGAAGAAACATCCGGCTGCCCGAGCTGACATAAGCTTTCCACCCGGTCCAGACAGCAGTATCCAACCATTTCAGACTACCACTGATGAGGTGCTGGCTGCTATAGCCTCCTTTGATACCGGCTCCAGCGCGGGCCTGGACGGACTGCGGCCAGCACACCTAAAGGACTTGGTCAGTCGGTCCGCTGGGGAGGCTGGTGCCCGCCTGGCATCAGCACTAACCGGTCTCGTAAACCTAGCACTCAACGGGAAATACCACTCGGCGCGCTCTTCATTCTATGCAGCCTCACTGATAGCGCTGAGAAAACCCTGTGGAGATGTCAGGCCCATTGCGATTGGTTCAACCTATCGGAGGTTGGCCACTAAAGTGGCTCTGCGTCCACTTAGCGCTCTGCTTGGCGAAGAATTACGTCCAGTTCAGCTAGGATTTGGTACACCCGGTGGCTGTGAGGCTGCTTCACACGCCACGCGTCAGTACGTAGATGCTCTCAAACAAACAGAGGTGGTTGTCAAAATTGATATCCGCAACGCTTTTAATACTGTGCGCCGGGATCACTTTCTAAGCGTAGTTAGAGACCATACTCCCTCGCTCTTCCCGTTGCTGTGGCAAGCCTATTCTGAGCCAACACCACTTTACCATGGAACATCTGAGATCCAGTCCGTCACCGGGATTCAACAGGGTGATCCTTCCGGGTCCATGGTATTTTCACTTGCCACCCATCATATCGCCAGCGCGATCTGCTCCCCACTCAATGTATGGTTCCTGGACGATGAAACACTGGGTGGCGAGGTCTCCAGCGTTTGCGCAGACCTGGAACGGCTCATCCCTGCCATGGCCAGAATTGGCCTCGAGGTTAACTCGGAGAAATGCGAAATAATCCTGCCTAAAGCAAGCATGGAACACCGGTCAGATACACTCAGAAAGGTTCATAACATCATCCCTGGGGCGCTGCTGCTGTCTGACGCAACACAGTCGCTGCTTGGGGCACCTCTAACC
Source organism: Lepas anatifera (assembly GCA_034440635.1). NCBI lineage: Eukaryota > Metazoa > Arthropoda > Thecostraca > Lepadidae > Lepas > Lepas anatifera. The sequence continues at coordinate 1,484,674 of JAOTON010001814.1, read as the reverse complement.
GAAACCGCAGCTGAAACGTCACTCAAGGAGAAACAGAATGAGCTGGACCGAATGATCAAACAACTTCAACACCTAGACACTCATTCGGCACTTTTCCTTCTTCGCAATTGTCTCTGGATACCCCGACTTCAATACTTGCTCAGAGCTGCTCCCGTCTTCCAGCAATCTGATCTGCTCGAAGACCTTGATAAAGACCTCAAGTTGGCCCTGGAGGACTTGGTCAATGTTAGGTTTGACACCTTAAGTTGGGAACAGGCCGTGCTGCCCACTAGGCTTGGCGATCTGGGCATCAGAAGACTGTCAGATATTGCTCTTCCGAGCTTTATTGCTTCGCTGCACCGCTGTCAAAAGGTCATCTCTTCAATACTACCAGCACACTTCGCCACGCGACTATTAGAAGAACGCTATCAAGCAATGGCTGCTTGGAAAGAGAAGGCAGGCGAAAAGGCACCTCCAGAGGAAGATGACAAATCACTTCAGAAAGCATGGGACTCTCCCTGGCTGAGAAGCAAAAGAGATTCACTGCTGTCCGATGCAAACCAATTTGACAGAGCGCGCCTTCTCAGCGCAGCCACCTCCGAGAGCGGGGCATGGCTTCGAGCCTTCCCGTCAGCCAGCTTGGGAACCCATCTGGACAACGATACCACCCGCATCGCCATTGCCCTGCGCGTTGGCGCCGACGTCTGCAGCGAACATCTCTGCAAGTGTGGCTCATTAGCAGACAGCAAGGGACATCACCACCTCACATGCCGTTTCAGTGCTGGAAGACATCCACGCCATACAGCGCTGAACGATATCGTGAGGAGGGCCCTGCAGTCTGCCGGTGTTCCAGCTCTTTTAGAGCCCCAAGGCGTCGACCGGGGTGATGGCAAGCGACCAGATGGGATCACGATATATCCGTTTTCCCAAGGGCGATGTCTGGTGTGGGACGCAACTTGTGTCAATAGCTTTGCACCATCGCGCGTTGCCTTTGCGGCAACAAAAGCAGGAGCAGCAGCGAAAGAAGCTGAAGTTGCAAACTGCAGAAAATATGCTGAGCTCTCCCAACGCTTCAGGTTCCAGCCAGTCGCCTTCGAAACGACAGGAGCTTGTGGACCATCCACATTTCTTAAAGAGCTAGGAGCTCGGCTGGCAGCCGCTTCTGGTGACTCTCGCGAAAGCGAATGGCTGCGGCAGAGATGCTCAATTGCTGTCGTGAGGGGAACGCTGCATCAGTGTTACTGACTGTCAATAAAACCAGCGGTTCCGATGTCTGCGAGAAGTCAGCCAACATGTCGCGCTATGCGCTTCCCAAAAATATGGTGACGACGCCCGGTAGCCAAACCTCAAGGAGGCAGCCCATCGCAGGGGATAATGAGACGGCCTACCCATCATCGTCACCGTTGGACAACTGTCGGTCCCCCTGCTCGCACCATCCACCCTCAGCAGATGAGGACAACCACCGATGGATTTGATCTGCCAGCAGAGCCAGTCAGTGCATGGCCCACGAATCCTCGGTTTTGCAATTACCAGTCGGTTTTACTGGTCTGGAGAACCTTGGGAACACCTGTTACATGAATGTTATCATTCAAGTACTGGCGCACACAGATGGCTTTGTCAACTATGTCATCAGCGGCTCTCACCAAGAATGCTTAAACTCCACGTCGGTAACCCGTGGTCATATCGCTGATGAGGTGGCACGTCTTCTGATGGTGATCTGGTCGCAGAGGTTTCGGTTTGTTTCTCCTCACCTGCTTCGTGGTGAGGTGGGTGCACACCGAAGGAATTTGCTGGAAACCACATGCACGACGCGCATGAGTTTTTGCTGTTTTTACTTGAATGGCTACATGAGGACTTGAACGTTGCCACTCCCATGGCAAGACAAGAGCTAATTCCACATGGTCCGGAGGATCAGACGGATGCCGACTGTGCTTGGCAACAGTTTTGTAAAGACAACAACTCCATAATATCGCGGCTGTTCTACGGACAACAAAAGTCAGTCTTGCACTGTACTACTTGCGGCCACGAATCACCTACGTTCGAGAACTTCACGCTGCTCTCTCTACCGTTGGCTTCAGGTCCAGGGACACCTACACAGAACAGTCTTTACCAGTGCCTCCGACAGTACGTCCATGGTGATCTCATACCAGATTGGATGTGTTCTTACTGTGGACGGAAACAAGATGCCCACAAGAAGCTCGATATTTGCCGATTGCCCTCAGTGTTGATCATGCACATCAAGCGGTTTACCTACAGCGGCAACACACTGCACAAGGTACACGCTCATGTATCTTTCCCACTTTTCGACCTCGATCTCAGCCAGATGGTTTCCGGCCCTTCGCACTTTTTTGGCGGTCTTGTGTATAATCTTTACGCAGTGATACAACACCATGGCAGTGCCCAAACTGGCCACTACACTGCCTTCTGCTGTAACCAACCAGAGGCTCGCTGGTATCTCATCGATGATACATCTGTTAAGGAAGTGTCTGCCGCAAAAGTTAAGGAGGCATCAGCGTATCTGCTGTGCTATGCTGCCAAGGGCTGTTGCTGATAATGTGGCACAAGCAGTTGTCGGCGTGGACGCTTTGTGGCTTTTTTGTTTAGGCATTTAAATGAATAAAATGTTCATAGGTTTTATTATGCAGAAATATAAAAATTTTAGAATGAGTTTTTTAAGTAGATGTCGTGACAATAACAATCTTGGTACCTCTAACCTAAGGGTTGACCACAATAAAAACAAAACTAGACCAGTATTTGTGTGACAGACTTTTCTATTATTTCAGCCAAACACTAGCATTTCATTAATAATGAAAAATTCGCTGAAATATCTTGATCGGTTATCTGCATATTTCTGTTATCAGTTGTTTTATTTTTTAGTTGACCACAGCTAAAATGCTAACAATAACTACTTATTTAGCACTAGTACACGTGATACTAAATCGGTGCAATGACTGCAAACTTTCCCATTTAATTCAGTCTGATGCTATCTTTTATTAGATATGCCTCGCTTGAATTATCTAATCAAGATTGTCCTTAGTGGTCAGGGTCAAACTATCCCTAAGCTCAATCCATTGCATAAGATTAGTTAACATGGTTAATCATTGATAAATTCTTTTCCCCAGCCTGTACCTCTGACCACGCTGGCCGCTCTCCAGAAGGTTAAACCTACTCTCTATAGCTGCTTGCCTTCCGCTGTGTTGTGATTCAGATTTTGCCTTGGGATATTTCCTCCAGCTTTCGAGAAATAGGGGGACAGAATATCGAATATATTTTTCAAAGATTGCTGACAAAACACTTGAAAATTATTTAGATGTTTATGTTTGTAGACTAACCACGAATTCCCTATTTTTTTAGGAAAAAAACGATGCTCACGAACACTTCCAAGCTCTAGCGCAACAATCACATCATTAAAGTTTTTATATTTATTCTCGTAAGCTTGTAGCTTGCTTTCATCTTTTGTGTGTTCTCCATATGCACTGTTTACACTTTGCTAGCACGGATCACGTTCTGCGCCCAATCCCTTTGTGTCGCGTGCAGTGGTAGCAAGTGGTCTATGAAAGGTATGCATGAACGATCAGCATGACGTGAGGCCCACCCTCCCTGTTCCCGGCACCCCCGCCTGGGCAGTGCAGCGCCGCGCCGCATGGTCTGTAGACTTGACTGGGGTGGTGCTCCTGTTCCGGGGAGGGGTCCACCAAAGGTTGTCATGACCACGAAACAACAGCATTCCAATGCCAGCGCAGGGCGGGCTGGACAGTAGTAGGCAACGCAGGCAACAGGCGCCAGCAACGCGACGACGTGTGATCAGGTAAATCGCTTGTGTTACCCCCGTACTGTCGTGATAACAGAAGCGAATTATAAATTATTAATTGTAATTAATTAATAATTAATTATATATTAATTGTAAATTATAGTAGCATCCACTTTTGGATCATAGATGAGCACACATTGAAGAAATTTTGTCACATTACAGCACAGGATAAGTAAGAAAATCACTTTTACTGCGTTCTGAAACAAGTACTAGCCTTGTGTCTCGTTCTTGAGCAAGTGTTTTTCATGTTCCTGACACTGCGACTCCGAAGATTAACATGGTGTCGCATTTTACACCTGCGTTTTCAAAAGCTATTTATGTTCAAAACTTTGTGTATCGGCAGGGAACTGGTCACAGTTCATATTTTTGTAATTGGGTGTCAATGATAAAGCTTAGAGATATGGACAGTAGTGTTTCTCTGGGAAGGATATTTTCTCCCCCACCCTGCCGTCGTGCCGACATCATGTTTGTCTTCTTCAAATTGGTTGGCAAATGTCAGCGAAAGCGACGATGAGCAGCGCCACCGCACTTGGCGTACCCGTCACCTGGTTTTGGTTATTCAGTTTCTAAGACGTGTTTTGGTCTAGATCATATCTGATTAGATCATCAGTCCAGGTCAGGTGACTTAAGCTAAAACATGTTGAAAGGTAAATCAGTAATCGCGGACTTAGTTTTTCTATCTGATGTATAATAAGATGATCCAGTGCAATAATTTGATTCAACAAACGGGATTGATTAAAGCGATGGTCTGAGATCCGATCATGCTCATGACCTCTCTATCGGAAATGCATGGATAAACTGGCTTAGCACCCGCCCCGCTGGGTGTTCCAGCCACCTTCGCCCTGGTGGGGATGTTCAAACACCCCTCGAACTAGGCTCCTATTCGGGATATCGAAAAAAACACGAACGTCGTTGGATAGCTCATACAAATTTATTTTAAAAAATACATCTGCCAATTTTTGACTGGTCAATATTGAGGTCCTGACAATTCAAAGAAGGTGGCATGTTAGAAAAGAGTTTTCGGGCTTTAGCGTCTGACAGACTGGAGTTAGAATCATTTTCTTGGCACCATTCGCTTTCTTTTGTTATGGCAAATCGAATGATTTGTATTATGACTATACTAGGTCAAAACATAGAAATGACCTGGCCTAAGGTGAGGTCAAGGACACTTTCCAGCCTAGCATAGTCAATATGCATATCAATCGACTTGCAATAACGATCCAAACGTAAAACAGAATGTACAGTCGCCCCGCATGGCGAACCATTAATCCCCATCCCCCCTCGCCCGAGGCCTCACACCGGCACCGGCAGCAGGCACCCAAGACCCAGGCACGGGAAACGCCACCCAAATCACAATCCAGGTTCCAGCGCCCTCCAGCCAGCACGTTCCACATTCCACTCATTTAGACTAAACAACATATACCGGCACGCAGCGCCGGGTTCACCACCATCGCGATGTAGCCTCCAGCGTCCGTGCTGGGTGTCACGCCGCCCATAATAGTACGCCCGTTCCTCTGCTCAGTATGTTTTCCTCCAGCATTTCCAACGGAGAGGTCATGATCCGTAGCTGACCCTAGGTCATCGATATGAAAAACCCCGAAACATATTTTGGAGCACTTGTTGGGCCCATTATGTGGTATAAGTTTCAATCCGTTAGATTCACCCATTTCTTACTTATGGCACCTTAAACATTTTGGGGGTGAGGTCACTTGACCTGCACTGGTGGCCTAGCCTGGGATGACCCAACCTTAAAATTTTGGGGAAGTTGCGGAATCAATCAAGAATAAGGTGTGCCAAGTACGGCGGTGCTTCGCGCGGCCGGTTTTTGGTTCCATCGGAAAAACCCGAGGAGGGTGATCAAACACCTCCCTCACCGGGTGAGGGTTAGATTAGACAACTCCCCAGGCAAAGGTGATGGAACGCTCTTTAATACATTATCATATTTGTGTTGTTACAGAAATTTCATTGATATGCGTCATGGCCTACATTGGCCTTCACCTGCCCTTAGGTTAGGGTTAACTTTATAATTTGACCTGGCATGGTTATAAGATTCATAATTCGATTGGGCTTTACGAGGGGATTCATATGGTGCTTATATATTTTCTATAACTACTTTTGTCAGACGTTTCGAGATAAAACATGAGCATGAATATGATTTTATTTCGATGAGAGCATACTTTGACCGGGTGACAGGGTGTTTCAAAAAGAATAATATTTTTAAATGCTCATTAAAGGACTAAAAATCCGTCAAATCCACCGCAAAACGCTCATGCTAATGGTAAATTGTAGGACATTTTTATAAAAACATATTTCATTTGCATAAAATATTTTCCCCGTCTTAAATGTACTCAGAAAAATGGTGCAAGAAACATAATACCTGCTGGCTTATGTTTGAGAAAACGGAACTGACAGCTCTCTAAAAAGGTTTTAGCACACAAAAATGGCACGTGAGCATGCACATGAAAGGCACAAGTTTCAGTAATATTGCAAGTTTAAAATTTTTGGCTCAAACTCCATATGGCTCATTGGCTTACCTTCTATATGAATGACTGGAAACGGCGGACACAGCGCAAAAACGCCACTGTTCACCGCAGAACAAGGAACATGGACCAATTGGGGCATTGCTTGCTTGGACCCGAGCTTTCCTAGGCTTGAGAGGTGTGTTTTTTAGAATTAATTTCCAGAGGCAATGTGCGTGTGGAATGTGATGTACCATAGTGATGATGTATTGTTTGCAGTGCCATTGTCGTGATACTTGTCACGTGATACGCGCGGGATTTCTACGAACATTTTCGATAAAGGCAAAATAGACAGTATTTTTCAACTCATTTTAAGACTAATTTTAATTAGTAAAAATATCAAAACAGCTATCAAAATACAAATAATCGTAAATGTCCCAAAATTCGCTTTCGATCGATATGTAAATCATACCACAACAACCTATTTATAACGGGATTATGATTAATTCAAAAATATCATTCTTTATGAAACACCCTGTATAATCACCTCAATAATGAACTAGAGTTTGACATTTGACCCTCTGAGACCTAAAAATCATAATGTCAGGAAAATGCGCCTCTGCGAGCTTGTGAGGGTTATGGTGGTCTAAATTATAGCCTAGCCAGTCTCATTCATTTGGATCAATATCTTCAAGGTCAAACTAAGTAATAATCCTTAACACGCGCATTGACTCTTAACCCTCGCCCCGGTGGGGGGTGTTGAACACCCCCTCGGGTTTTTCCAGCGGAACGCAAAAACGACGGCGAGAAGCGCTGCCGTACTTGGTAAACCTTATTCTTGATCTATTCCGCAACTGTTCCCAAAATTTTAAGTTTGGGTCATCTCAGGTCAGGTCACCAGTGAAGGTCAAGTGACCTCACCTAAGAAAATGTTTAAGGTGGCATAAGTACGAAATAAGTTAATCTGTCGGATTAAAACTTATAACATATAATGACCCTACCAAACTCTACAAAACAAGGTCCGGGATTTTCCTTATCAATGTCCTAAGGTCAAGTACTGACCATGACTCTCCATTAGAAATACATGGAAAAAACAGAAATTTGACTGTATTTGTGTTAACAGACATAGATAAAGCTGATAATACCCTCATATTCTCCAAATCAAAGTATCCTGGGCCCCTTTTCAGGTTCATGTTACAACTTTTGACCTGTGACCTCTGAGAGATCATTTGCAGCTACTTAAGCAGTTTTCAGACTTAGGTCAATAACTTTGCATGAAATGATGATACAGCTTTTATTTTGATACCATCGCGTTCAGATTGCTATTGCGAGTAGATTGATATGGATATTGGCAATGCTAGATAAAAAGCTACCTTGACCTGACCTGAGGCCATGCCATTTTTGTATTTTGAAATAGTATGGTCGTATTACCCATCATTCGATTTTCTGTGACGAGAAGAAGCGAATGGTGCCTACAAAATGATTCTAACTCAACTCTGTCAGATGGTAGAGCCCAACAACTTTGCTCAAAATGCCAACTTCTTTGACCTGTCATGACCTCAATATTGACCTGAGCCAAAAAGTGACTATTATAGTTTTTGCATTAATTTGTACGAACTATCCACCAGCTTTCCCGTTTTTTTTCGCTATCCCGCATAGGGGTTGAATTCGAGAGGGGATGTTCAGACACCCCCCACTAGGGCAAAGGTGGCTCGGAGGCCCACTGGGGCGCGGGTTAAATGTCAAACTCGGAGCTATCTTTGCTTTGACTGGGGGCTGCGGGGCCGCCCACCTTAAAATATCAAGAACCACGCCAGATAACGAAAAACGGTAAATGACGTTGGATGGCACATCCAATTCTCTATATAAAATATTTGAACCATTTTGTCAGGTAACATTTGAGATCACTAGAGGTCAAGGCATGCCACCATAGCGATACCATGTAGACGAAGGTTTTCAGTCATTACACCTGAACCAGTAAAAATGAAGAAAAGCAATTGAGCCTAACGGACTCTCTGCAACAAGCCGAGTCGAATGATATGTAATATGATCGTTCTGGGTCAAATCTGGTCAAATATAGGTTTTGACTTGACGTGAGCTCAGGATAGACAAACCTAATGCCTTTAAAAGAGATCCTCAAGATGCTTTTACTGCGGCTACTGATGTTCCATATCCATTGCGGGGGCCCTCACAGAAAAGTGGGTGGAGGCCAGTAGCCCCCCCCTGCCCCCCCCCCATTCATACGCCTATGTAACATATTGCCTGAACAATTGTCTCTATATCTATGTTAAATTTGTATGACGTCTTCGGATGATGTAAAGTATGCTTTGAATTTTTTGTAAAAAATACACTTTTTCGTATAAATCATACATTTTGACAGACTTATTGGCTATATAGCATTGAATAAATCTCTGAGTCTGCTACCTTACAGCTCAGCCCCGTACCGGGGACGGGATTGGGACGGCCCAGCCTTGCAGTCATCTCGCCTGTTGAGCGGTACAGTCTATATCTCGCCTGTTCCGCGGTGCAGCCTAACCAGGCTTTAACCTCACCGTGGTGGGTATTTGAACACTCAACCTCGGGTTTTTCCGGGGGCACCAAAAACAGCGGCGTCAAGAGCTGCCATGCTTGACCCATCTTATCTTTTTAAATTCTGCAGCTTTTCGCAAATTTTGAACCTGGCCGCGGTGGAGGGTGTTTGAACACTGCCCCTCTGTTTTTTCCATCGGTACCAAAAACGGCGACGCGCAGCTCCACCCTACTTGGTACACCTTATGCTTGATTTATTCTGCAACTTTTCTCCAAATTTTAAGGTCAGGTCACCAGTGCAGGTCAAATGGCTTCACCTCCAACAGATTTTAAGATAGCATACGTAAGAACAGGGCTAATCTATCCAATTGAAACTCATCACATAATAGGCCCTCCGAGCGCTCCAAAAATTGTTCCGGTATTTATTATATCGATGATCTGGGGACAGATACAGATCATGACCTCTCCATTGGAAATGCATGAGGAAAATACGAATTGGGCTATATTTGTGTAGATACAGCTCAGAATACTTTTATGTTCTCCAAAGTGTAGTATCCTGGACCCCTTACTAGGTTCATGTTGCAATTTTTTACCTGTGACCTCTCAGAGGTATTCTGGGCTACCTACGCAGGTTTGAGATCTAGGTCAATAACTTTGCAGGAAACGATCGTACAGTTTTTATTTTGATACCACTATGTTTGGATTGTTATTGCTAGTCGATTGATGTGCATATTGACTATGCTAGATCAGATAGTGACCTTGAACTGGCCTCAGGTCGGGTCACTTTTGTGTTTTGACTTAGTATATTCATATTGTATATCATTCAATTTGCCGTAACGAGGGAAAGCCAATGGTGCCTAAAATTGATTCTAACTTAACTCTATTAGACGCTGGAGCCCAGACACTCTTTTTTAACATGTCACCTTCTTTGACCTGACAGGACCTCAATATTGACCTGAGCCAAAAAGAGTCTGACATAATTTCTTCATGAATTTGTATGATGTATCCACCAGTGTTTTTCTCGCAATCCTGCATAGGAGCCGAGTTCGAAGGGGTGTTTGAACACCCCCTCCTCCCCACCATGGCGAAGGTGGCTCGGAGGCCCACCAGGGTGGGTGTTAAGGTAGGGTCATCTCAGGGCAGGTCACCTCCAAAGGAATTAAAGATAGCCGAAGTACAAATGGGGTGAATCTATCCAAGTGTAACTCAATCACATAATGGGCCCGAGTACTACAAAATATAGCCAGGGATTTTACATATCGATGTACTAGGGTAAGGAACGGATTATAACCTCTTCATTGAAATCAATGAGAAAACGGGAATTAACGAAAAACGGTTCTACTCGTGTAGATACAGCTTCGAATACCTTAGATTAATGAGTGAAAATGACTAACTGCAAGCTACAAGAATTTGAAACTGGGACAGGAGCAAGTAATGCTGCAGGGGCAAAATATCAGTTCAGGACGTAAATCGATAATGAAAAGAGAATTATTTTGCCAACTGACACAGTTTAAATTATGTTTCGGGGAGTCCCATCCCCTTAATCGCACTTTGCAAAGCAAACGATGGTAACACGACAGAACAATTCACAAACATATCACTCCGAGAAACGTGCGCTGATATTAGGCTCCCCGGATGAAGTTAAAGCAGTAAAATATATGTATAAAAAAACTGGAGCAGGCAGGAATCAGTTATATATGTTATTGTGTAACTAATTTATAATGCTATCATTTAAATATTATTATTATATAAATCCCGCGCAAAACATGAGCGATCCCAGGAGAGCCTAATCTATACTATGCTAATCAATCTAATCTAATCTAATCACATGTCAATCTAAAAAGTTGTCACATATTACATTTATCCCATTGGGTGCGAGCGTCATAAGCTGCTTTATGTGATACTCCTTCCTAACTCTGCGGTATAAGAAATCATCTTTGGCACAGTGCTCAATTGCAATTATCTTAAGATTTTCGAAATTATGTCCAGGACTGTTGAAGTGGTTAGCAACGTGAGTGTTTTTCTTTAGTCGAATGTCGGATCGATGATGGTTAAGTCTTTCTGAAAGGGTATTTTTTGTTTCACCTACATACTGTTTTCACATTTGTTGCATGCTATCAAATATACACAATCCCAGGAGGTGCAGGTGAGGTTTTGCCTAATCTTGTAACTAATCCCTGTTTTTGAACCCTAATATTGGTCTGAGTCTTCTGCTGAGTGGCAGGTTAGGCATCGGCGTCTACCACAGCGTTTGAACCCTGGCGATGGACGGGGGCGGGGCGTTGGCAGACGGGTGCGGACCACCTTATTACGGATTGTTGGAGGACGTTTAAAGGCGGCGCGTGGCAGGTCGGGGACTATCTTCTTTGCTTGGTGAGATGCTTCTATGATCGGATAGTTTTTTTCCGGAGGATGGAGCTGATGGCTACCGCTAATACCTTCCTACTCTCCATTGAAAATGCATGGGAAAATGGGAATTGGAAAAAATGGTTATCTTTCTGTAGATCCAGCTTAGAATGCCTTGCTATTCTCCAAATCTTAGTATTCTAGGCCCATTTCCAGGTTCATGTTGCAACTTTGGACCTGTGTCCTCCGAGAGGTCATCTGGGACTACTTAAGCAGGTTTTCAGATTTGGGTCAATAACTTCGCAGAAAAAGGTAATGTAACTTTTCATTTTGATACCATTATGTTAATATTATTATTGCAAGTCGAATAATATGCATACTAACTATGCTCGGTGATATTATGACCTTGACCTGACTTTAGGTCACGTCATTTATGTTTTGACCTAGCATAGTCATATCATACACCATTCGATTCGTTGTTATGAGAAGAAGTGCATGGTGCCCAAAAATTTATTCTGACTCAACATTGTCAGCCGCTAGAGCCCAAAAACTCTTCTCTCGCCTGTTACCTTCTTTTTATTTTTCATCAGCTCAATATTGACATGAGCCAAAGAGTGACAGATGGAGCTTCTTCATTAGTTCTTTCGAGTCATCCACTAGCCTTTGTATTTTTTCGCTATCCCGCATTAGAATTATAGTGTGGTATCAGTGTTAAATATACTAAAGATATGCTATAGATTTTGCTAACCAAGTACTTTCATACAATGTTGGGCCCAAACGGCTGCAGTTGGCTGGCTGCTGCAGTGTTTTAAACAGAACAAGCAGCCCTACGCTTGAAGAGAAGGGCATCGTTGTAGTTTCTCTATGTGCTTTTGCATGATTTTCAATGCAGCGCTCATGCTATTATCTGCTATTCTTTTTCATACAGACGCTTTATAGTGGAGTGGGCGATTCTGGCTGCGACCCGGCTAGTGGTGCGTCAGTGCTGGGGGGTGACGGTTATGGTAGATATTGAGGATGGAGGGAGGGGGAGGGAGAGGGTCAGTATTTTTCGGACCATTTCGGACAAAGGTGAGAAGGGTTCCGAACACCCTTAACCCTCGGCCCACCGGGGGCCATCGATGGCTCCCTAAGGTTTTTTCCAAATAGTGGAAAAACGACAAGGCGTCTACCTCTCACCCCATTATTTTCCCACCATCCCTGAATTTTTTTACCACGAGCTACACTAGTTCAGGTCACCAGGCAAATACGGTTACCTCACTATAACTTTTGAGCTCTACCATAGCTACATTTTTACACGGATCGATTTGAAACTTTCTACACTTGATGACCTCTCCAGGGTCTAAAAATTTATATCCGGGATTATTCGATTTATTGACCTGTGGTCAGGTCACGAGGTGACTTCTTCCATAGTAAAAGCATGGAGAAAACTCTCTAATGATCTAAAAGTTACAAAAATAATTGCAAATGCTCAGGTTTCTCAGAAAAACTTTCTTGGCCACCATTTCACGGATTCCAGGGGCAATATTTTTGCCCTTTGACTTATCTGATGTCATATTAGGTCAAGTTAATTTCGCGACTTCAGGTCATATTAGGTCCAGAGGTGCCCTCTGGAGGTCAAACCACTGGCGGTAGGTCATCATGTTTTGAATAGCGGAAAAAGCCCTGTCAGTTTCCTACACAATTTATTTTACCAGATCTCAATAGCTCTAATGGCATGAGAGCTATTCCCAAGTTTCTTAAGCATTCCATATTTTAGAAGAAATAGCTTATCGTGACCCAACTTGACCTCTGGAGGTTACATTTTGACCTGAGCCTTGAATCATGTGAAGTAAAACCATGCTGAATTCACAAGATCTTTACAACACACTTTGCAGATTTACGTTGACACTTATATTTTTTAGTTGGAGGGGGCCATCGATGGCCCCTCCCCCGGTGCGGTGAAGGTGGCACCAGACCTCCGATTTGGCGCGGGTTAACTCTGGCTGACTTAATATAATAACAGCCCCTTAACATCCTCCGATCCACCTTCGCCATGGGGGGTGTTCAAACACCCCCTCTAACTCAGCTCCTATAAGGGATAGCAAAAACATGCGAGCACTGGTGAATAGCTCATAAAAATTGAGGAAGAAACTATATTTGTCACTTTTTGGCTCAGGACAATATTGAGGTTATGACAGGTCAAAGAAGGTGGCATGTTAGAGAACAGTTTCGGGCTCTAGCCTCTGACAGAGTTGGGTTAGAATCATTTTTTAAGCACCATTCACTTATTTTTGTTACGGTGAATCGAATGATGTATAATATGACTATACTAGGTCAAAACACAAAATTGACCTGACCTGAGATCAGGTCAAGGTAAAAATTTGATCTAGCGTAGTCAATATGCACGTCATTCGACTCACAGGAACGACTTAAACGTAATGGTATCAGAACAAAAGCTTTATCATCATTTCCTGCGATGTTATTGACCAAGTCTGAAAATCTGCTTAAATATCCCAGATGACCTCTCAGAGGTGACCGGTAAAAAATTGCAGCATGAACCTGGAAAAGAGCCCAGGATACTACGATTGGAAAAATATGAAGGTATTCTCAGCTTTGTCTACACAAATACAACACAATTCCTGTTTCCCCATGCATTTCCAATGCAAAGGTCTTGATCGGTACTTTACCTTAGGTCATCGATATGCAAATCCCGGAATACATGTTGTAGTACTCAGTGAGCCTATTATGTGGTATAAGTTTCAATTCGATAGATTCACCCATTTCTTACTTATGACACCCTAAACAATTTTGGCGGCGTGGTCACTTGACCTGTACCGGTGAACTAACCTGAGATGACCCAACCTTAAAATTGTAGGGAAAGTTCAGGAATTGATCAGGGATAAGGCGGGCAAAGTACGGCGGCGCTTTGCGCCGCCGTTTTTCTGTGCCGCCGGGAAAAACACGAGGGGTGGGTGTTCAAACACCCCCCACCGGAGCGAGGGTTAATGAATAAACCCGGCAGGTGACGGGTGCTGAACTGGACAGCCTACCCTGCAGTGGTGCGTGTCTGGCGGTGCAGTGTGGTACACAGGACACTCCAACTCTGCCTAACGCAGTATCTGCTGCTTCTGGTTTGGTTCGCTGTGCTATAGGAAGTTTTCTTAGCAAATATAACGGCCAAGTGGGTACACAAAGTACCTCAACTGATTCAACCACTGGACGTCGGCAGAACCAGACACTCTGGTGGTGAACACGCGCAGATCGGTTCACATGGCCCAGTCGGTGGTCTCGTTGACGGAGTTTTCCTGGACTTAGTCACTTCCTTGACTCAATGCAAGATACCGGTGGACGCAGGAGCGCCGTTTGGGGGAGGGGCAACTCGGGAAAAATCGTAAAAAACAGTGTTTTTGAAGAGAATCGAGAAGTTATCGCCGTTTTGAGGGGGCCGTGGCCCCTTGGCCCCCCTTTGGATTCACTAGTGATGCAAAACATGCAAGAAGAATCAGTTAATTTCGGTTGATACTGATTTCACTTCAGCTGCTTATGAACATCAAACACGTGTTGTGAATCAGGTACTTTACGAAAAGATGTCATCCTGCACTGGTCGATCCAGAACTCTATGCTGGGGAGGTCGATTCAGCAGAATTTCTAGCAAGCGAGGGAAGCGTATAGTGCAGCATGACTTCCTCGGACTGTCATTGCACAGTGGGAACTTTTCCACTTTTAGCCTGAATTTGTTCCTAACGACAGAATCCACGAGTGAATTATATTAATTTGGCTGGGAATCAGTTGACTATTGATAAGATGACAACATTACACACTGTATTCAAATTTGGACTTAACACGCACAGAGGAGGGGGTCCTAAAGCGCCCCCAAAATGGATTTCTAAATTAGCCCTGATAACTAAAACGGGTCTCAATTAATGCAAAAATAACTTGTTACAATACCTGACTATCGTTTCTCATTCCATAGCCTAACACTGAAATCTACTTTCCAATTAACACGTGCAGTGGAGAGGGGTCTGGTGTCAACGCACAGTTGAGGGGGTCCTAAAGTGCCCTCTGAGGTCTCGGCAACCAAGAGGGTTAAAAAACACCCGTTGGGGTGTGCGTTGCGGCAATAGTGATCAACATTATGACTAAGTTTTATTGACCTATGAATATCTTCAAGCTCAAACGAGGTGAATAAGATCAAATATGGGGCCTATTGGAAAATGCCGTGATTATGTGGAAAATAGCCGGCAATACACCAAAAGCGCAATAAAGTCATATAGGAAAGGTACCACACAATTTTTTCTGGAATTCTTAGGGCAAGGTCACTCAAGGTCAATGACCTTTGACGTAACAATATGCCATGCCATATTCACAATAATGTACAATTTAACCGGCACTATAGCAGCCTTTTGGCGGGAATCGATTATTTGACCTTGAAAGAAACCACTGACCTTGAACTGTGACCTTGACCTTGACTATTGCCTATTGAAAGACCATTGAAAGATCTCTGACCTTTCCGTAAGTATGAAATTATAGCATAACCTTCATACTGAATAATGTCATCTGACCGGATTACCAGAGTCAATGACCTTGACTTGTGACATTTGACCTTGACCTTCATGTGGGTTGACCTTGACGTATAACCTGATTATATGACGTTATGACGTCATTACTTGGTCTGCAGTGCAGGTGAACTGGTGCGATTGCGCGATTGCGATGGTCTCAAACAGTAGGTCTGACTTTGAAAGCCTATAAGTCGAAAAATTACGAACTGATTTTAAAAATTTGTTCACTAATGGACGCGTTCATAAGCTCTCTCAAGTGCAGCCGTGTACAATTTTTCAGTAGAGAACGGTTCTCTGGTCAGCTTGGAAACATATGTGAGGGGCGCTTTAAAATCCCCTTCCACTGCACGTGTTAACATCTTATTATTATATTATTCATTTTTGCTGGAAGAACTGCTGACGCTATCTCCGGTAAAAGCCGACAGAGTATCACACAAGTTCTGGCGTGGTGCCGCAAGTAAGCGTATTCAAAAGATTCGATCGGGAGAACCTGGCATCTGGACCACGAGGTTGCCAATTTTCTGCGCGTAAAACCATCAGATGAAAACCAAAAGTTATCGGATTCTGACTAATTCTGTCGTAGGTGTCAATACACCCCACTTCCTCCTCCCTCCATAGTCGCATCTTGAGGAAAGGGATGAGAAGTGACATTTTAAGGGGTGGCATTGAACTTTCAAGGGGCGATGAAGTCCAATCGAAGGGGGAGTGGTCCCACTTGCCCCCTGAATTCTCCTATGATGACACCATCTACCTACATCTGTAATTATCGCTAAAAAGTCCATAACTCCACAACCTCAGTGGCCTCTCCTCTGTCATTGTGCCTGCATGGGCGCCGCGCCGGCCAGGCGCATTGCGGGAGAAATACAAACGTTTCTCCAAGAATCGCAAAAAGTCGCAGGAAATTGTTTTGGGTTCGTACCTAGAATTGTCTGCTGTGCCCTGATTTATACATTTCTGTGCGCCAACCGATGTCACTAGTAGTTAAAACCTTACACATTTCTTGGAGGTCCGAAATTGAAAATGGTAGAAACAAGGTCTTATATATTCTTATATAATTTTATTCCTTTGAAATTGTTTGCTAATCCGACGGATATTTTGGACATAAAAGGGGTCAATCTTTCTAAGAATACAGAATTTAGTACACATTCAACCATATCGGACATCTCACTTGCGTTTGTATCTTGTCATCATTCTCTGGCGTTGAAACAGGTAACACTGGATGTCCAACTTTATCCGACTTTAGATACATTTTCACCCACTTTTTAGGAAAAGGACAAATACCTAATCTTCACCATCGTAAAATTTGGAGAATTTCCATCCAATTGAGTGCAAAGTTTGTCCAAAAATCAAATTTTTAACTTTTGATTAAATTTAGGCTACTAGTGGAAAATTTCCTATTGTGTATTGGCTGGCCGGAGGGGGAGGGGCACTTCAGCTCCAGCAATCAATGATAAAGAGTGGTGTTCTCCTCATCCTGAAAATTGGTGTTTTATTTGATCATTGCGGCAGGGGCGTTGATTCCATCAATGCGACGGCTATTTTTAATGTGGTGGTTATTGCCATTGTTTGAATTTTAGTCAACCCGAATCCCTTTCAATCTATTAAATAAAATACATAAATACTTAGAATTGCAAAATGATCGGGGTAATCAAATTTGAAGCAATTCTAATAACCAGCATATTAACAGGAGAAATATGATGTGTTTTAGCTTTCTCTCAGAGTTGGTGAGCATCATTTTAAGCCATCAAGATAAAAATGCAGATGTTTAACGGATATTTTATATTCATTTTGACGATTCATTGAGTGTGCTCGGGCACCCCTAAATAGATATAAATCCATACCACATCATAAAGAAAAATATGTTCGATCCTTTACAGATTGTACTACTTTTTGCTTCAATTGGATTATGGGTTAACCATTTGAGTCTAAGGGGGATGTAAGCATTGAAGCTTTGTCCCAAATTTGAAAGAAATACCTATAATTATTTTATCCATGCTTATCAAGAGAGATTCAGGAACACGAATTTAACGTTTAAAATCTTCCGAACCTCTTCGCGCTAACAAAAACCAGCAAATGTAACAACAGAGGCAGAACTGCCTACAAAATCTATTTTAAAAAAGCGGCATTTGGCAACCTAGAAATAAGAGAAGATCAAATTGTAAGCAATGTCATCACATTCTAATGAATAGTACAAAAAGCCGGAGGCCTGCCGTGACGCCGGTCGGGTTCAGTGTAAGGTGGTTCTAAGGCCAAAGCACAAACGCTGCCGCAGCCAGGCAACCGTAATTGCCTGCATAACGTCATTGTCCACTGGTTACGTTGTGCCGTTGTTAGCCGCCACCGAATACAGCAGGCGCGTAATCAATACGGGCCGGGCCGAGTAGCGCGGCCTCTCTGCCAGGTACCAGTGGCCACTTACCGTGAGCGGCGTGTCGACGTGACGGTACAACGGGCGCGGCGGTGCCACCGCGCGCCGGTGGAGAGGTGCCCGTCAGCGGCGCTGCGGCCACTGCCGCCCGGCGCGCACCACGACTAGTCAGGCCGCTGCTTCCTGTGGCGTGATAGATCTGTGGCTTACAGCAGAAGAAACCAGTGCTGGATAACGAGCAGAGTGGATTATGTGGCTGTAAAGCGCAGTCGAGAGGGTCTGGCCAAGGAGAAGGATCTTAAATAAAGTGCCCTCCCCTGAGATAAAAAGACAAGAGAGTTAGGAAAACGCCCGTTTGATTTTTGCGGGAACAGTGATGCTCTGCATTATAACAAAATTGCATTGGTTTAGGTCTTTTAAAGGTCAAACTCAACGCATTTTTAAGGTCAAACGAGGTCATTAATGTCAAATTTGGGCCGTGCTGGAAGCATATTGGGAAATACCATGATAACGCAGAAAAAGTCACGACTACCATGAAAGCGGCATACAGTCGTGCACGGAGATCCAGTTCAATGCTCGCTGAAGTTTGGTCAAGGCTATGTAAGGTTATTGACCTATGACGTCAAAATATGATATATCCACCGCATTTGTACTATAATAAGTATTATAGAGATTAAGGGTGTGGTTTTGACGCATGGCCCTCAGCCTGGACGTCATACTGGGTGACGTCAGTCGGTTTGAAGCACCTAGGTTAGTGATCTGGAAAATGGTGGTTTTATCTTGGACTATGACCTTTTATATTGACCTTCACCTTCATGTGAGGTCACATTGACCTATCATCCCGATTATCTGGCACTATGAGACAGTGACAGATACAGTGGGGCTAGGGGACTCAAGCCCCCCCCCTCCCTTAAGGTCAGAATGTCCATAGTTAATGCATAGTCGGAGGCTGTCCCGTGGCAATGGTGGAGGAGGTTCCAGCCCCTGGCCTCCCGAAAATGAAGGCCCGGATACGCCACTGCTGTGAGCCCACCAATCTGTCTGCAGTGCTGTTGAGTTAGTGCGGGCGCGCGATTGTGATGATCTCAAAATAAAAATGTGACTTTGTGAACCTATAAGTGAAAAATTACCGGCATGTCTTAAATTTTGTCGCAAATTCAAGCCTCCGTCAATTCTGCAAAACGGTGGATAATTGCGTTTTTTAGCTGCCAATAGTGTTCTGGCCACATCGGTAAAAATAGATGGAGAGGAGGGGGCACTTTAGGAAAGCCTTGACTACACCAGTTAATGATAGTTTCTGCTGTCTGATATTTTCCCGTTGGCGAATAAAATAAATTTGGTGGCAACGCGCCGGATATTTCCACCCTGGGAAGAGTTAGTATTCTTAGCTAAAAAGTTTTGTGTATAAGTGCAATGACAAATTCTGTGATAGTGGGGAGAAAACAATACTGCTTTCCAGGGATGTGACGCTTAAAAACAATCTTAAAGATATTCTGGCGGCCTTTACATTTCATAAAAAACTAATCAATATATTTGTTCGCAGAAACCCCAATCAAGTACAGTTCCACAATTGGACTGTTTTTCTGGTCAAACCGATTACTAAGATTTGTCTGACTTTTCCTTTTATAGCTAGTCTTTCTAAAATAAACACAAAATTCTTTAAGTTTGGGCTCAGTCCTCTCCCCACATGTATGTTCCGAGGAATGCCTGATATTTGTTCTCATCTTGACCAAGGCCAGGAAATTTTTATAGAAAGATCAGTTAGGAAATCTCCGAAAAAGGTCTTCCGCAGCTTCACAAGAGAGGAAATTGTTGTGCCAATCCACAGCATAAGTAGGACTGTGTCACTGGACTGTGGCACCAATGCATGCTGAAGGGCTTGTTATATCTCGATGGGCGTCAATCTGTTTTGTAAATATTAGTCTTCTGGTTTTCCCGAGGTTTATAAACTACGTTGGCAAGATTATGTTCTTTTGCCCTGGCCCGAACGGAGGCTCCAAAAAATAAGTTGTTTTGGCATTTACATGTTTTCCCTGTGGTGCGGTATGTTCTGGATGCATTATGAGGCATCTTCAGGAAGTACCCATGTGTTTGTGGCACTGGAAGCCCCTTTTTGTCAACTGTCTTGGAAAACACTATTACGTACTGTTTTAGGTAAATGGCTTCGACTGAAAACTGAGCCTCAGATCTAGTAAAAGACTTTCGATATTATTTGCAATTCCGTTTTGGATTTTTTTAGAGTTCTAGGAGCCTCCAGCGAGCACAGGCAAAGTTATCACCCAGTGTGGTAACCGGCACAGGCAGAGTTATCACCCAGTGTGGTAACCGGAGTATGAAATCAGGTGGGTATTCGTGTTAGGCGTTGCACAATCAATTTCATCACCATGCTTTCCTCCAAAACAATTAGACAGTTTGACTGTAATTGCTGAAAACGTTAAGTGCCTAATGTATCCTTTGCAGTGTCAAACCTCTAAATCAATACATCAGTAGCTCTTCTTTGCCTTAAATTCTGATTCAAACGAGTCGCTTCTATATATTCACTTACATATACAAAGACAATGAATTCATTGTCATATACAAAAGACAATGAAACGCACTGAGCGCATCGGAAAGTTTAGAAAGTTTTAAAAGCCTATCGCGGATTGCTTCGGAAATTTCCGGGAAAACATGCGTGGAGGGCCATATCCGCCCCTGACAGAAATGGGTTTAGAATATTCATATTATTCAAAGAACTTCACATCGCTTGGCTCATTTAGTTTGCCTGATTGTAAAGAAATAGCGACGAGCTTGCACCGCTGTCGTCTGCTGTCACCGACTGTATCTAAGTGTCTCTCCGGACACATTACAATGATATGTTCAAGAGGGAAACCAAAAGCCAGCTCTCTTCAAACTGCAGACGTCTCTGTGCTGTTCTCCCGGTGCTGATGCCCACTGAGTCCTGGCTCTTGAACAGCTATTCCAGGACGCTGCTCCAAGCAACTGCATCCTCCTGCCGGTGATAGTTGAGCTCTTCTACAAGCAGTGACGTAGCAAGGGGGTCCTTGCGGCCCCCTTGGGCTGACCTTATGCACTGAAAAACACGAGCATTGGTCTCAGGGGCCCCCTGAACTTTGTCTCAGGGGCCCCCGAGCTTCCTCTCACGGACATTTCGAGCTTTGTCTCAAGGGGCCCTGAGCATCGGTATCGAGGGTTCCGGGGTGCCCAGCATTGATCTCTCGGGGGGGGACTGAGCTTGGTCTCGGGGAGCCCCGAGCTTGGTCTCAGGGGCCCCGAAATTTGATCTCAGGGGGTCCCGAGAGTCGGTCTCAGGGGCCTCCCGAGAGTTAACCTCAAGCCCCCCCAAGAGTCAGTCTCAGCCTCCCCCGAAGGTCGTTTAAAGGGCTCCCGTGAAAGTCAATCTCAGGGGACCCTAAGAGTCGGTCTCAAGGTGCCTCTCGAGAGTCGGTCTCAAGGGCCCTAAGAACTGATCTCGGGAGATGCAAGTTATTATCAGGTGCTCCATCAGTTTTGGTCTAACGGGACCTCCTCTCAGGGGCCCCAAAAGACAATTTGAGGACCCGAGAATTAGTATCGTGGGTGTCGCCAAGTGTTGGTCTCAGGGGGCCCTCATAGTCTCAAGGGTGCCTCTCTCAGGACCCAATATTTACTTTCAGGGGCTCCGAGACTTAGTCTCATTTGTGCCTCAGAGTGTTGGTCTCAGGGGGCCCCCGAGAGGTAATCTTGGGAGCCTTCGAGCGTTAGCCTCAGGTTGTCCCCCTCCCTAGTTTTAGTCTAAGGGGCCCAAGAATCAGTCTCGGGCGCCCCCCGCCCGACTGTAAGTCCCAGTTTGTGCCCCAGAGTTATTCTCAGATGGTTGTCGGGAGTCAGTCCCAGGGGCTCTGCGAGAACCAGCCTCAGGGAACCCCAAAGAGCTAACCTGGATGCCCACGTGACTCAGTCTCAGGGATCCCCAAGAGCGAATGTGGGATCCCAGTAGTCAGTCTCAGAGGTACTACCGAGAACTAATCATAGGAATCCCGAGGCATTCTCAGAGGCCCCCTCAGTGCAAGGCTGAGTATGATACAGCGTAGGCCACCACGATAGAAACCGGGGTTAACGTGGCTATTCTGGACCCGAGTCATTTGAAAGCGAGAGAAGGCAGGTAAAACCATTCAACATTCGCACTCGCACCAGCATTCAAAAACAGACTAGTATAATAACTAACAAGCCTAAAAACCCAGCACGCACCAGGCTGCTTCACGGCAAGCTAAAGCGGACCAGTCAGTTCAAAAACTCAGGCGGCAGAGCATTGTAATGGTCACACCTCGGTACAAGAATCACGCTTGCCAGCAGCGCCACGGCCAGCCGGCAAACCAGGAGTTCGTCCTGTCTGGTACTGGGAGCGGCCCGGGCGCTCGCGATTGCGGTAAACCTGACAGGACAACGACCGGGAACACCACTGCAACGTACCCTAGAAATAGCAATGCAGTCTGGTAGGTAAGCAAATCCGGTGTATCCAGCCAACCCAGTCGTCGCCGTTCTGCCGAAATGTGGTCAAATTTTCTTTTGCCAGAAATAACTCTAGCAGGCTTCGGGAATCAGTCTCAGGGGCCCCTGACAGCTAATCGGGAGGGGCCAGGAATTAGCCTTGTGATTACCGCCAAGTGTTAGTCTCAAGGGCCCCCAGAGCTTTTCTCAAGGCCCACCAATAACTAATCTCGGAGCCCAAGCTACTTTCAGAGGGCCTTTCAGTTTTAGTGTAAAGAGGGCCCCTAGAGTAAGTCTCAGACACCCGAAAATTAGTCTCAGGAGCATTGGTCTAGGAGGCCTCCAGTAGTTAGTATCAGGGGCCACCTGGGGCTGCCCCCAGTTGTCCCCGAGAGCTAGTCTCAGCAAGCATTCCTCCCCCGCCGTTCAGAGTTAGCCTCAGGACCCACGAGAGTAATTTCCAAGGACCCCAATAGGCTGTCTCAGGGTATCCCTCAAATGCTGGTTTTGGGGAGCGAAGTACTGATTTGCGGGACAAGTGTTTCTTTCTGGGGTCCCAGAGTATTGGTTCCGGCGCCATTTCAAATGCTAGGGACAAGACTGGAGATAGGGACAAGGTGTAGGGGCCCCGGCCTGGGGCCCCCGACGGTTGTCGGACCCCCTCCCCCTTGACCGATTCCTGGCTACGCCACTGTCTACAATCACCCACATCCTGAAGTAGCAACTGTTATATTCCATGTTTCAAGCACCAGTACCTTCGACGTAACAAATATTTACTCTGTTTCAGGCAACCGAATCTTCTTACATGCAATAGCTTTTGCTTCTGTTACAGGCACCTGCATCTCCGACGCAACAGCTGTTTGGCTCTGTTCCAGGCCCAAACATTTTTGGTGCAACAGCTGTTGGGCTCTGTTTCAGGCACCCGCATCTTTGACGCTTCCGACAGAAGACAAATGGGGATGGGCATGATGGAAGAGACTCCGGGCTTCGACATGGAGACCCGCGATCCAAACAACCTCAACCTGCATCTGCAGGTACCATACTGGTTGTCACTTGTTCTGCGCTGCAAGCTGCAGACAGGTGTATGAAACTTTGCTTTTCCATCAACAGTTTCAAACTCTCCAAATTTCCCCTGATTGCATGCATAATGTATGTTTTGAACGCATAAGCCACCCTGGTAGCTCAGTTGATAAAGCGTTGGGCTCAGGCCCGCTGCTCAGGAATATGCAGTGGCAGTGTATGTACAGGCTTAGGATCGGCTCCCCTGAGATGCTCCGGCGCTCTATGTTTACCCGACGTAGGTCTGCTGGCAACTGACTGGTGAGAGGGTGACCTGAGCGGGGCGTCCGTCCCTGTGCTTTGTGGGACGTTAAACCTTGACTTCTATACTGACCCTTCATCGCGGGTGTTGCTCGTTCGGATGGTGGGGTCGGGGTCTCCATGACAAGTCCACTGATGCCTTTAGTGAGGCTCCGACCCCAATAACCGAACTTAAAACAACGTAGACAAAATTCATTTAAAAAGCCGAATTGTTGCTCCAAGAGCATGGGAGACAGAGAGAGAGAGAGAGAGAGAGAGAGAGAGCACTTCGAATTGAATTATATGCTTAATGGGCCCAATTCATATGAAATTGTTCATCGATGAAAAGACATCCTCACATAAAGTGGTTCACTTTGAGTCCAACGCATTGTTTTCTTAAGCTATGTGTTCATTGAAAGCTGAGGAGGGCTGATGTATCGGCTTTACATCGGCATTAATGGATGTAACGTACTTGCGCCCCGCTTCGGTCCCTGGCATCGCACTTCGAGGGGGTGAGGTATTTCGCCCCTTCCGTATCTCATTTTCCAAAAAAGCTCAAGCAAAAGTACGGCGGTACTTGCAAGCCCTTTATGAGACGAATAAAAATTAAAGAATTATTTTTTATGTCAGATCAATATCAAGGTTACAAGAGATTGAGGAAGGTTCCATAGGCTTACTTCAAGTCGTTGTATATTTTGCCCTAAGGAGTTGTACTGAAAAAAAGCCAGAGAAAATCTTCAGCCATCATTGGAGTCCTCTCATTATGGCAAATCGAATGCTGTATAGTATGAACATGCAAGATCCAATGGTAAAAATGTGGGTCACATGGTGACCTGGTATAGTCATTTTGTATATCAATCGACTCCCCATGACGAAGTTAACACAAGAAAACTAGAATGGAAGCTCTATATCAATTCAGGGGTAATTTATTTTCAAAATGATCGCTGGACGTTCATGTGACCTCAAATGGCCTTCGACAGGCCACATGCTCAAAACTCAACGTTATGGTCAGCATCGTGCTAAGAATACATGGCATGAGGACTTTCAAGTTGAGCTATTCTTAATTTACTAGAAATACATTTTTCACCATAGATTTATAGTTGGTGACAAAAAAAAATTGATCCCATCTTAAGTCATCGCTATATAAATGGAAAATAAGAAAACATATTTTTAGACCATAATGACCTCATCATACTATAAAAGGTTGGGACTGATCGGTTGGTAGATGTTTATTAGGTAAGTGTCGCTTCAATCTAGTGATTTTGGGTTTTGAGGTCGAGCCACCTGACATTAAACAGCTGGTATAACCTTATCTAAAAATTTGGTCACATGCGTGAAATCAATCTGGAGCAAGGTGCTCTAAGTTACGTTGCTCTGCGTCTCTTCATTTCTGCGGTATGTGGGGCATACCAGGAGGGGGCGAGCTTCACCCTCCCCCTCACTCCAGCGGTGCGCTTGTCAATGTCAGGCAAAGTGTCGGCAAGCAGGTTTTATTCAGCAAATGCCCGGGGTAGACGAACACCGATTATGCCTTCCATATTGCAGTTTTAGACTAGGTAAGTACAACGAATCATCCACAAGCAGCTGAGCATAAAACTTAATATATTTTGATCCAACGTCAAACTACGGAATAAAGCACACGTCTTTATCCCCCTCCCCCAGAGATTTGTCACTAGATTGTGCACGAGTCCTCTGAATCTGTCAGTTGATGGCTGTCTGCCGCCTCAGGTCATGTGGGACGATGTCATTGCCGAGCCGGAGGGCATTCGCAGCCGGGACTGCACGTGGCGCACTTCTTACAAGTGCTTCCGCGGAGCCAAACACTGCTGCTACCGCTTTCTGGCCTGTCTGCTGGGACCGTTCCTGGCTTGCTGTCTCGGCTGCCAGTTTGCCTGTCTCTCGTTCCAGGTAAGTCACGGCAGATCAGATGTTGGTTTTTTTTTATTTGTCTATTGATTTATTCATGACGTTGCCCACGGGGCGACCCTAGAAAGCGATAAGACGAAAAGTAACAACGTACAGATGATTGATGAAAAAAGCAACGGCTGATATAAGAAATTAGTTTCTTCAGACTGATGATCACGTGTCATGCTCGGCATTTGTTCCTGCCAGACTGCGCACGTGCCGACGTATGGTGACATCGATACTGATAAGGCAACTATACCAACCTTGCAGAAAGCTGCATTTACAGAACACGGGGAGGTGATTCTGAGTGGACTCCCCCTCAGCTGAGAAATGTCTCACACTCCACATGTTTAGAATTAGCCAGCCTGTGCGGCCCGCAGCGGCGCACTTCGATGGCCTGGAGCGGACTGGTGGTCGTGGGCCCCGGGCGGCCGATCAGTCGGCGTAACAAGGAGCGGATTCGAAAGATGCCACAATTTAAACGCATTAATGCGCTTTTGCGCCGATTGAAATGTTTTATTCACTATTAAGGATATTCTTGTCGCAAAATAAACGTTGTTTTTTCATAAGTTCTCTGGCCCACTTTTTAGAGGGTTGCAGGCTCCAGTCCACGTAGATTTCAAAGCAGCAGGGGATTTTAGACGGCTTCAAACGAGATAGAACATTACTTCCTTCTGGGTTGAACAAATCACCTATGAATCTAAGCCCTTTTTGATTCCACTCTTTCTTACACGAGGTTTTGTACTTCGTGAAATCTGAATATCAGATCGTTTCATTTAATATATCTTCTGGTAAGGGACGGTACGCTATATTGAACTCTATTAGTGCTTGTATCACATTGATCCAAAAATGGTTTGTCATTTTCTTTTTATTTGCCTCAGTTTAGCTTTTCCAAACACAGCTAGCCACGCAGGCTCTGGGCGATAGAGTCTTGCGACTTTCATACAGTCCGTTGAAGTCGTCAGCAGTCGCCGAAGCCACGACAGTTTCAGACTGGAAACTTGCGCCACGACTTCTATTGCAATGTAGATCATGGTAGCATTTACCAAAGGCATTCAAAATATGGTACCGATTGTTGTGTTAAATGCGTGTCTTGTAAGAACAATATGTCTATGTTTTGTGCTCTTAGAAAGTGCATGACATCTCGGCGCTTCCTTAAGCCATCTAGTCCTCTACAGTTCATTGTAGCTATGGTTAAATCACCCATTCAGTTGAAAAAATGAATGACTATATTTAAGCTAAAGACTAACCATATGCAAAACTAGCCAAAAACAGCGCGTTATGCAGTAAGATAATTTACCGTTGGCGTGATGGAATACAAGGAAACACTCAGTGTGAATGGTTGCCGCGATGCATTTTAGTAGCATTTGAGCAAGTGGGTGACGGGTGAAGGGTCGAATAACAGTACTCTTTTCTATTGACTCAACTCTTGCGTTCTGCTGCGTGTATAGTTTTATGCTGTGTGTCCTAAAATCAAAAGATATTATATATGGATATGACATGTACACAAAGATAATCTCTTCCCCATCGGACAGCTCGATATACATCGAAATAATATTTTCAGTAGACGACATTGATCACAAAGCAAAAAGGTTCACCATAGCAGTGTACATCTTGAAAGACACAACAAAGACACTAAAAGCTTGGTTAGGCTAACGTTCACGGTTTGGGGGTACATACCCATGTAGTTTCTCCCAGCGATCTGCTTTTAACACTGCGCCGTTTTCGCTGGGTCTGAAAAACACTGACCCGTCGCGTGTGAACACGGAATAGACAGCTCTCGCTCGTTTTGCGTCTCTTAAGGCCTTCAGAATATCCTGACGGCCTGGAGAGAGGGATTCATTTACGTATAGCCTGTCCCCTTCCCGTCGGTCCTTCATGAGCGTGAATCTTCCTTCCTAGATCTTGTCTCGTGTTGAGTTGATGCCATACGACGCGAACTTGACGATGACCTTCCTAGTCCTTCCCACGCGGAAACAGTGGACGATGTCTTCAGTCTTCAGATCAATGTGGGGCAGTTTCCTCTTCACCACATCCAGGACGATGGGTTTGACATCGTCAGGCAAGTCTCTGCCCTGACTGTCCTTCCGGTGTACCAGAGCGGGTATTGCTTCACCGAAAAAAATCAGCGTTGGACGGCGGGTCTCTGCTGCCATGTCGTCAACGAGCTCGTACATTGGGCTGATCTGTTGTGAGCAATCCCGTGTCATCCGGTGCACTTGGTCCAGTTCCATGTCTCTGTCTCGCACGTGGTTTTCCAGCTTCTCCACGCGAGCTGTCAGTGCGTATATATATATATATATATATATATATATATATATATATGAGTACTTCGGGAGCAGGTTTTCTTTGATGCAATATTCGTTGAATATGACGGCGAAATGGGCCTTTGTTACTTTTCGGCTAAGTGATTCTATGGTCCTGATAAGCTTCTTGTTCTCGCGATTGAATTCTTTTAAAATAACACCAAACGACTCTGGGCTTTGCAACGTTTCGATATTTCTAATATCATCCTCTGGCATAATTAAACATATTAAATACACAGCAAAATCGATCTAGTGTTCGTAAATATTCGCGTCGGACTCCATACCTTCTAAAATGAGCGAACATTATTTCATAGCATAGGCAAGTAAAAAACAATCACAAGAGACGCATTATTCGTGCGGGCACTTCGTTTTCAAAGTTTGCACGTTACCAATATCCTTAAAATCTAAGACATGATCAATCATAAACACACACGGATACACAATGATATTTGAATTGCGTTAAACTAACATATTTTAATACGGGTTCGCACTTTAATAGCTAGATGTTCTGGGTTTTAGCTATGTAATCTCAGCGGGACGCTTTCATACAAGGCTAGTTTAGCCACCAGATTCATCTGTCTGTTGATGGTCGGGTTCATTTCACGGATGTAGACCGCTTCCAGGGCTTGCAGTTTTCTTTTGTCGTGGCAGCGCGTCAGTATGGTGGTGTTCTCCACAATATCGCTCCTGGTGAGTTCTTTGCTGTGGGAGAGGCGCACGTGGCTCACCAGTGCTCCTTGCTGTAGGTGGTTCGTCAGTCGTCTGGATAGTGTGGTTGTTGTGTAGCCGATGTAGGAACAGTTTGTTTGGTGCGCACAGTCACCATGTTTACATTTAAATCTGTACACTACATCTGTGGCTTTCAGGTCCGAGTGGTCTTGTGAAGGGTTGTTTTTTCAATACGAGAGTTGCTGTCCTAGGGCTCTTATAAAATATCACTAGCTCGATAGAGTCGCCGAGCTGCTTTGGCGAGCAGTTCTTGCTGATGATAGCTTGAATGACCTTTTCATCTTTGAGGTATGATGTTGACATTGAGTTCTGGTAGAATATTTTGTGGGTTGTACCGGTCTCAGTTGTTGGTGTCTTGTTTTGAAAGTATTTGTTCATTTGTTTTCTGATAATGTTTTCTATATCTTCGGTGCTGTAGTCATTGTTGACGAGGATGTTCTTTACTCTGTCCAGCTCTTGATGAGCAAGCTCCCATGTGGAACAGTGGGTGAGGGCACGGTGTACATATGCCCGGATAACACTTTCTTTATATCGTTTTGGGCATTCACTGCGCCCGTTCATCCACATGGGAGCTTGCTCATCAAGAGCTGGACAGAGTAAAGAACATCCTCGTCAACAATGACTACAGCACCGAAGATATAGAAAACATTATCAGAAAACAAATGAACAAATACTTTCAAAACAAGACACCAACAACTGAGACCGGTACAACCCACAAAATATTCTACCAGAACTCAATGTCAACATCATACCTCAAAGATGAAAAGGTCATTCAAGCTATCATCAGCAAGAACTGCTCGCCAAAGCAGCTCGGCGACTCTATCGAGCTAGTGATATTTTATAAGAGCCCTAGGACAGCAACTCGTATTGAAAAACAACCCTTCACAAGACCACTCGGACCTGAAAGCCACAGATGTAGTGTACAGATTTAAATGTAAACATGGTGACTGTGCGCACCAAACAAACTGTTCCTACATCGGCTACACAACAACCACACTATCCAGACGACTGACGAACCACCTACAGCAAGGAGCACTGGTGAGCCACGTGCGCCTCTCCCACAGCAAAGAACTCACCAGGAGCGATATTGTGGAGAACACCACCATACCGACGCGCTGCCACGACAAAAGAAAACTGCAAGCCCTGGAAGCGGTCTACATCCGTGAAATGAACCCGACCATCAACAGACAGATGAATCTGGTGGCTAAACTAGCCTTGTATGAAAGCGTCCCGCTGAGATTACATAGCTAAAACCCAGAACATCTAGCTATTAAAGTGCGAACCCGTATTAAAATATGTTAGTTTAACGCAATTCAAATATCATTGTGTATCCGTGTGTGTTTATGATTGATCATGTCTTAGATTTTAAGGATATTGGTAACGTGCAAACTTTGAAAACGAAGTGCCCGCACGAATAATGCGTCTCTTGTGATTGTTTTTTACTTGCCTATGCTATGAAATAATGTTCGCTCATTTTAGAAGGTATGGAGTCCGACGCGAATATTTACGAACACTAGATCGATTTTGCTGTGTATTTAATATGTTTAATTATGCCAGAGGATGATATTAGAAATATCGAAACGTTGCAAAGCCCAGAGTCGTTTGGTGTTATTTTAAAAGAATTCAATCGCGAGAACAAGAAGCTTATCAGGACCATAGAATCACTTAGCCGAAAAGTAACAAAGGCCCATTTCGCCGTCATATTCAACGAATATATATATATATATATATATATATATATATATATATATATATATATATATATCAGTGGATAATATATTTAAGGCCAAATCAGCCAACTCATCAAAGTACTCAACATCAGAGAAATCAGCGGGGCCTGTGATATCTATCACTATGTGCAAGCTAAGACAATATTGGAGTCGAACGTTCATTTATTATGCCCACTGGTTTCGTCGTGACGAGTGAGCCCAGGTTGAACGTGGATAAGTTCCTCGGCTCCCACAATGGCCGTGGGAGGAGGAGTGGCATAGTGGCATTGGAAGAATAACATTGTTTGCTGCCGGAATAATTTGGCAGATAGGTACCTTTTTAACGTGTTTATAAAGTTCCATATTTTAAAAGATTGGTCCTAGTTGGAGTAAAGAAAATGTGAACAAACTGGTGGTTTAGGCGGAGATGGTGTCATTGGCCTGAAAATTGTGAAAACTGGTTTTTCATTTAAATTAATTAGTATCAATCCTGATTTAAGGGACTGCGCTCTGAGCTCAGGGGCACATGCCTTTTTATCACCCCTCCCCAGAATCCACCAGCATAATAAGCAATTTATATAACCAGGGGTGCCTAGGGATCACAAGCCGTTTTAGCGATGGCTCATTCCTCGTTAGCTCCATTTTACAAGGATAATTTGCATTGTGCTCTTATTCCCCATCTATTCAAGACCAGCTCAGGGGCCCCCTAGTGGGGATCAGAGCCCTCCAGAGCAGCTCCCCCCATTCCCCCAGTTTTGCCCCCGGGGACTAGACTAGCTCAGTGGCCCCAGAAATGAGGTCACCAGACTAGCTCAATGGGACCCAGACAGGCTCATAGGGCCTTGAACCTGCTCAAGGAGCCCTAGAACAATTTAAGGCGCCAGATCACTTCACGGGGCTTAAGGCCAACTCAAGGGGCTCTCACAAACTCAGCACCCAGACCAGCTCAGGGTATCTCCAGGGCCCATACCAGATCAGGGCACCCCCAGAATCCAGATCTGCTCTTGTGCCTCAGATTAGCTCTTGGGCCCCAGATCACTTCAGGGGCCTCAAGTCAGGTCAGGGGCAAGATCAAGTCAGGGGTACTGAATCAGCTCAGCGATCCCTCAGCAGCTCGGAGCACAACTAGTTCAGGAGCCCCAGAGATGCTCAGGGGACCCCAGATCGGCCCATAGGGCACCAGATCAGCTTCGGGGACAAGGAATCAGATCAGTGGTCCCCGACCAGCTCGGGGCCCAGATCAGCTTGGGGGTACCAGATCACGCCAGGAGGCCTTATATCAGCCCAGGAGCCCCGTACCAGCTCAGGGGCCCTCATCAGCCTCAGCAGGCCCAGCTCAGCTCAGGGCCCCAGACCTACTGAGGAAATTACTTAATCAACTCAGGAGGCTCAGATCAGCTTAAAGGGTGTCAGATTGGCTCAGGGGGCACCAAACTAGCTCAGAGGGTACCAGACTAGCTCAGAGGGCATTATATAGGTTCAAGAGGCACAATAATTTGCTCAGGGGGCACCAGATTGTCTCAGGGGGCACTAGATTAGATTAGAGGGCACGTGATCAGCTCAAGGGGCCAAAAACAGCTCAGTGGGCACCAGATAAGCTCAAGGGGCACCAGATTAGCTCAGCCCGTACGTTGATTGGCGACGATGTGGCATTAGCTGGGAACGGATTACGTGGCCACACTCTTCCCGGGTGCTTGAAAAGGCGACCGAATGCCCTAGCCGACCAAAACAGGTGCTAAATTATCAAACAATAGTTTTAATTGCTAAATACAGTCTAGTTGCATCTAGGTTCAGCGGCGTAGGGCACTAAATTTCGAGCGGCACGGCCCAAACAGGGTACACCGCCTAGCAATCAAAGGTCACTCCGGCACCGTGGGGGGGGACTCGTTGCCCCCTGTGCCCCCCCTGACTGCGCCCCTGCTTCATATCTTTATCTGGATGCAAAGCCAGAATTTTCAAGTATCATATCTGCGGGTTTAAGGTTTTAATGCGTCACATGCACTTGATTGAAATGTGTGCTCCAATTGACAGCCTCAAAACCACACAAGTTTCCTGGGCTCTTGGGATCTGGCAGACCGCACTTTGACGTAAGCCTCATTCGCTGCGGCATTACGAATAAGAATTGGTAGAAGGTTTACCACTGGCAACAAAACTTCATAATCCGATTTAAGTCAAAATTGACAGCCTTAATGATACCTTTCACTTCTACCTCAGCACCAGCCCACGCAGCAGCTTCTGTAGTTATTTCTGACGGTTATCTTCCCGCACCTCACGCGCCAAAAACGCCAATTAAGATGTCGGTGAATTCAAAACCTCGCCGCTGTGTCCCGTCTTTGAAATCTTGGTGGCTACCCCAGTGGCCACTTGCCGGCCACCAATAGTAATTTTCGTTGGCGGCATGGCTACTAGACCATCTCGAATTCCATGAAGCCAATCTCAAGTTCATTGTAAGCAGTGGAGTTACCTTTGTGGAGCAATATCGCCATTATTTTTTATTTCAAATCCCAACATTTTTTCAAAATGAATAGTCAACTTCACACAGGAGGATAAAGGTGGCCATTATCATGTCATCGCACTTCAGGGTACCTTTTGCAATGGCTTTGTCTGGGTCAGTTTCGTTGGTGAGGTGGTTACCTACCCTTCTTTAACTTGGCTGTGACGTAACGAGAGTAAGTAAAGATGTATTATTGTTCACTAATTTGTGTCATTCGTCACTAATAGTGAGAGTGCTACCTAAAATCAATGCATCGTTCTGTTTACGTGACGTTAGAATTCTGGAAATAACTTTTCGTGCCAGTAGGTGCAAATCTTGATCGCTATCAAGTTTCCGTGACTGGCTACCTAAGCTCTACTCTTTGAACCTCATTTGGCCACCCACGATCGTGTGCGAGTTGGCGAGATTCTTGACCTCTGGCTCTTTGTTCATGCTGTCAGAAGCGTTTTACGAAGGAAGCTTTTGTTGTAGCAACATAGGTAATCTTCATTGATTTTCCGCTGGTGTTTCCCAGGTACCTATTTTGAACACGTCTGTGCCATCCGCCAGCTTTGACGAGTATCGGTGGTGGTTTGAAATGGCATCTTAACAGTAGGCACAAAGTGAGCACATTGTATCGCAACATTTAAAAAATAAGACTTCGAAGAATATCGCACCCTGGGATAAGTTGGGATACCAGCTTTACATATCTTGCTTCGGATTATCTTATGGTTCCCAAACGATCTGTGGTTTAATATTGTACGCAATTGTTTCCCGCCTCGCTTTCAAATCAAATAATAGCGAACAATTTATAAGCGTGAATTTTTTGCAATACGCTTTTAATTCATTTGAAGTTAGTCGAGAAGTAGCTGACCATAACCCCTATAATGTGTTTGAGTGTAGGGGGCCTGCCCTGAGATAGAGATAAGGACAATTAGAGTTGATATTTTTAATCCCCATATCAAAGGTCGAAAAACTGATGTTTTGGAATGGTGACCGCCAAACATTGGAAAAGCGACAAAATGTCCTATTTTCCTCTAGACTGATTCGGGAGGAAATCGCTGAAACTGGCACCTCCAATTTCACCTCACAACGTTTTCTAAAGCAAAAATGGTCGAGGAGTATCAATCGGTATTCTTCTAATGCAAAATATGTCATATTTGTCATTTGGTTGGTGCCACATTTAGGGTTTGAAATTGACTATGGTGACACAGTGGAAGCCTTTCTTTCCCTTGCTCCATGCGCATAGCCACAATACTGATGAAGGCATCCGATCAAATTCATGTTCACCAATATTGATTATAATAATGATTTTTGGGGCTTATCGACGCACCAACTGCCAGGGTCATATGGCGTCGCCAACTCTTTCCCTGTTGGAAAGATTTCTTGGGAGCCAGCTTGCTCCTTGTTTTCAGGGAAGCCGCCGAGCCTTGAACCCGGGTCAGCTGAATGAAAGGAAGCTACGCTGACCACTCCACTGCGTCCCCCCCAAATATTGATTAGTCGCAAAAATTAGACGTGGGTCTTCATTACACCGTTGGAACTTTGGACACAAACATATTTAGAGAAAGACCCACATATTTAGAGCATCCAGCCGCTTTCGTAGCTGACTTATTAAAGAAGTAGTGAACCCTTACAACCTTAGCCATTTTTCCAAAACCGTTTTCCAGCCCACCCCTAATCCTAGTGACTACTCTCGGAAATGAAAGACAAAATATAGGGCTATTCGCTAGATATGTCGCCTTTTTAAAGTTGCTTACTTGCTTTGTTACCATTTTCTGGAGCACACTAGCTTCCAATACATCACCCCTGAAAAATTCGATAGCTGCACATCAAGCTTCAATGATGGGCATCATCTGTACGTTGCCTGCTCGTCACACTCTGACAGAGTGAGTGGCAGTGTAGGTGACTCTGAATCGTCTGCATCAGCACGTCTGACCCGTAGATTTTCTGTTGCAGCATATCTGGTGCAATACTCCCTGTCTGCGCCAGTGCAAGATCAACTGCAACTTCGTGCGCGCCATCAACCGCATCTGTGCCCAGGCCGTGCTGGCCCCCAGCTTCGAAGTCTGCGGCCTCATCTGCAACAAAATCAGAGTCCGTCACGGAACTCTGCCGGAGATGGATGAAAAAGAACAAGACATGTTCACTGTTTAGGGCTCTGGCACTGGCGTACACTTCACTGTGGAAAGTGGGCAGATTTCGTATTAAAAAGAAGACATTTTGGACATGCAACAGTGGGTGCTATATGTTTGGTGAGCAGAAACTGGAATGTAAAACCAATTTTTATTTCAGAATGTATCAGAAGTCTGTTTGATCGTGGCCAAGGCTATAGTTTCGTTCGGAGATGGAGAGGTGTGTGGTAAATTCAAGCCCTTACTGCCCGTGTAGTTGCTGCGCTGCCCTAGACAGAGCCAAACTCCTTTCGATGAAAGGAACTGAAGTTCGCGACCGGCACCTCCGGTAGCTCGGTGCTGATAGGACTATAATACCGCCCTGGATCTTCGCCTTCAAAATATGCACTTGCACAAGAGCGGTAAGATACAGGTAATTAGGCAGTTGGGTGACAGAATACGATCAAAGATGCGAAGAGTGCTAGACGCACAGTGAATTCAAGAGACCGGTAAGAAGAGGAAGATTTGTACTATGGAAAGGATTGTTGGTATCATGCGAAGGACAATTGTTGGCGTCATAACATCATATATTACTGTTTTAATGTAATGCCACAGACTCGTGATTCGTACTGAGGTTTGAGCGAGTGTCTGCGACCAGCTAGACCCAGACATCGACCCCCAGTCACTGGTATTTGCTGTTGCAGTATCAGGTACCAAAATGTCACCATGTCCATCTTTGCTGTGATTGATAATTGATAAGACTGCACACATGTACAAGTATTTGCTTAGCACGTACCTGTCATATTGCATTGACATTTTAAGTTACTTGCTTGGCTCATAATTCAGGCATCGATATATTTTCTCTAATTGAAGATTACGCGTGTGTGCTTGAATTACATATATATATATATATATATATATATATATATATATATATATATATATATATATATATATATTTGTGAAGGCTGGCAGTAAGTTATTAAGTATACAGGTATGATTGAATATGACCGCGTTTTTGGAATTAACAAGTCTCTTGTTAACTTTTTCTAAGTCTCTAAATGTATTTTTAGGTATTTCTGAAAATTTTTCAAGTTTCTCTCCAACTCTAGTCATTGTTATGAAAGTAAAAAATATCCATTAGGCGACCGGTTTCGTAAATTCAATAAACGTTTTCAAGCAAGTGGACATTTTAAACATGACAATACCATCAAAAAATACAAAAGTATCACACAACAATAATCACGGCAATATATCAGGTATCTTCTATCTGTGAAGAATATTTAAACTGTTAAAAGATGGGCCCGCTGCTAAACTATCTTTGGCATTTGTGAATATTCCAACGTAATCTCTCTGGGTGTTGAGGGTCAGGGACTTCTCCTTAATGAGGACGGCTTCAAGTATTTGTAGTCTGCGCCGGTCCCACTCGCGCTCGATGATCTTGAGGTTGTTGGTGAGGATGTTCCTGGTGATAGGTTGCTGGTGGACGTCTTGCCAGTGCTCGAACGGGGGATGGGCGTGCAGGTTCATCGTTTGCCGTCTGGAGAGTGTGGTGACCGTCTGTCCTGTGTAGTCGACTCGACGAAGCTTACAGTCTTCGTGTGGACACGTCCAGTGATAAACTACACAGGTCTTCTGGAAGTCACACTCCCCAGCGGCGCTGTTCTTCATGATGAGATTTGAGGTTGTTTTGCTCTTATAGTAAATCTTCGGATTTACTATCTACCGGCGTACTTACTACTACCGCCGCAGACTACGAATACTTGAAGCCGTCCTCATTAAGGAGAAGTCCCCAACCCTCAATACCCAGAGAGATTACGTTGGAACATTCACCCTCTGCCACACCAGCTCCTATGGTGGAGGTTAAAACAGAAGACTCCTAAGAAGACACAAATGCCAAAGATAGTTTAGCAGCGGGCCCATTTTTTACCAGTTTAAATATTCTTCACAGATGGAAGATGCCTGATATATTGCCGTGACTATTGTTGTGTGATACTTTTGTATTTTTTAATGGTATTGTCATGTTTAAAATGTCCACTTGCTTGAAAACGTTTATTGAATTTACGAAACCGGTCGCATAATGGATATTTTTTACTTTCATAACAATGACTAGAATTGAAGATATACTTGAAAAACTTTCAGAAATACCTAGAAAACATTTAGCGACTTAGGAAAGTTAACAAGAGACTTGTTAATTCCAAAAACGCGGTCATATTCAATCATACCTGTATATATATTTTTTCTTTTATGCATGTGGTGTTGAATGCCAGAGCATATTTACATTTTGAGAGTTTCTTAGATGTTTGTTCTAAATGTCGTATCAATATTTTTGTGTCGTTGGGCAAAGCATGTATTATTTCTCCAAAGCCAGACATATTTCCCAATATTGCTGTAGCTAACTAGTTTCAACGCATCATACGTCATCCTCAGAGCACTTTAAGAGCAATAAATTGTGAAAATGATGATGGAAACACTGCCTAAGTTATCATTATGTGTAAATATTAATATCTATATATATATATATATATATATATATATATATATATATATATATATATATATATAAACATTTGACGATTCGATCGGACAAAATTCTTAAGATAACTCACTGGTGTTTTATGGTTTTAAATAATTCTGTTAGTTCCTCGAGCGGAAAAAGGGTGTAGCACTTCACTGCTGTAAGACCCTTACACATGAATAGATTAATGCAACATTGATTAGTACGGCTGAACAAATTATATGTCGATAACTACCGAGTAGACACTCTCCCCCCATTTTTAATATCAGAATTAGAAGTCACTGCCAAATAGTTCAGTTCTGCGATAGGAATTGACCTGCTTATTTATGACAGGACGTTCCTTGATGGTCAGGAGTGCCTCGAATATCCACAACTTTCGATGATCTCTACATGATTTGATGATGACCGTGTTCTCCTGTAAGTCTTGTCTCGTCAGTTCAATTCCATGTTGTTGTGCCATATGTTCGTGTGGGCCTCCGGCGTTCTTGTGCATTGTGCATCTCCTTGATAGGGTGGTTGTTGTTGCACCTGTGTAGTGACAGGGATGACGCTGACAGTCGTCATGTGGGCAAGTAAACTTGTACACTACACAGGTGCGTTGGAATGGTTCGGTGCTGGAGGTCATGTTGTTTTCATGACCTCCAGCACCGTACCATTCCAACGGACCTGTGTAGTGTACAAGTTTACTTGCCCACATGACGACTGTCAGCGTCATCCCTGTCACTACATAGGTGCAACAACAACCACCCTATCAAGGAGATGCACAATGCACAAGAACACCGGAGGCCCACACGAACATATGGCACAACGACATGGAATTGAACTGACGAGACAAGACTTATAGGAGAACACGGTCATCATCAAATCATGTAGAGATCATCGAAAGTTGTGGATATTCGAGGCACTCCTGACCATCAAGGAACGTCCTGTCATAAATAAGCAGGTCAATTCCTATCGCAGAACTGAACTATTTGGCAGTGACTTCTAATTCTGATATCAAAAATGGGGGAGAGTGTCTACTCGGTAGTTATCGACATATAATTTGTTCAGCCGTACTAATCAATGTTGCATTAATCTATTCATGTGTAAGGGTCTTACAGCAGTGAAGTGCTACACCCTTTTTCCGCTCGAGGAACTAACAGAATTATTCAAAACCATAAAACACCAGTGAGTTATCTTAAGAATTTTGTCCGATCGAATCGTCAAATGTTTATATATATATATATATATATATATATATATATATATATATAATATTTACACATAATGATAACTTAGGCAGTGTTTCCATCATCATTTTCACAATTTATTGCTCTTAAAGTGCTCTGAGGATGACGTATGATGCGTTGAAACTAGTTAGCTGCAGCAATATTGTGAAATATGTCTGGCTTTGGAGAAATAATACATGCTTTGCCCAACGACACAAAAATATCGATACGACATTTAGAACAAACATCTAAGAAACTCTCAAAATGTAAATATGCTCTGGCATTCAACACCACATGCATAAAAGAAAATATACTGCCGAAGTATACAGATATATATATATATATATATATATATATATATATATATATATATATATATAGTATTTGTTCATGTCCTGGGTTAGTCCTAGGTCATTATTTTCATAGCCATCGTGCATTTAAATCTGTAGCTTTATGCAAGGTAGTCAGTGTACAGCACAAATCATCAAATGCATACAGTGGTGTGCTGGTTTAATTCATTATAAGATGCGACCGATTTGTACAGGCATTAAAGTGAGGCTTACTGTCGTTTGTTTTAAGATAACGTGTGATATCAGACTCTTGCAAATTGTGCAATACATTTTTTGGTGGATAGGAAATATTTTGACTGTTCGAGACAGCATCAGCAAAAGAGGCATACGGCGATGATTCCGGTAATAATTTGTTTAATCTTCCAGGAAATCTAGGTGTTGGAAACAACAGCAAAAAGATACTGTTCCACTTATGTACAGGAAAAATATTGCAGACATTGACTTGCAGACTGCTCACAGGCCCACCTAAACAAAGAACTCGGTTGCAATATGTGGTATAGGTAAAAAGCAAGTGGGTTCCAACAAAACATGAGGTAATCTAGTCTGACGTCAAAAGTTAAGGGTCTGAAATTATAAGGGAAAGATCCATAAAGAAAAACGTGCAATAGCTTTATCACGTGCACCAACAAAATGAGCCTGGCTTGAGTCACACCAATTTCACGCGATCCTA
This sequence comes from Lepas anatifera, assembly GCA_034440635.1. NCBI lineage: Eukaryota > Metazoa > Arthropoda > Thecostraca > Lepadidae > Lepas > Lepas anatifera. Next base: position 1,444,893 of record JAOTON010001814.1, on the reverse strand, counting down.
AAAAGTTACCACTTTAATGATAGAAGTAGTCATGGTAAATGTACCTGCTGGGTATTATTATAGACAATGAAAGGACTGTTCCCAAAAATATGTATCCACGTAAAATGTTATTCAAAACTGTTCGCACGTTGATACCCCACAATATCCACTGTAATTTGGAATTGGTAGGTATACAATATACTTCTAGGTATACAATACGGCGGAATACAGCTAAAAATATAGCCAAAGATGACTAGTGGAATACAGCTCAAAAATATAGCCAAAGATGACCAGCTGAATACAGCTAAAAATATAGCCAAAGATGACCAGCTGAATACAGCTAAAAATATAGCGAAAGACGACCAGCTGAATACAGCTCAAAATATAGCCAAAGATGACAAGCTGAATACAGCTAAAAATATAGCCAAAGATGACCAGCTGAATACCGCTCAGAAGATGGGCAAAAAATGACTTGTTTGTCGTTTGTCAAACTGGAGAAGCAGCATATGACACTGACGTGAGAAATGCCCCCGAAAATGCTGCAGAATGTCAAAACAGTAAAAAAAACACTCCACTTTAAGTGCAACCAACCCCTGGTATTTGGTGTATAATTAATTAAACATATTTTTAAAGATTTATGGACGCAGGCAAGAGGTCTGATACTCATTTATGGAATGTAGTAAATGTGGGGCTTCAGCATGCTTCAACTGCTGAGGTAAAGTCAGGTGGCGTAGCTAACTCGCACTTCGTTGGGCGGGATACGGGTTCAGCTCGCACTCCTTGAACCAACCCACCAGGAACTAAACCCAGGGCTTAAAGACACCCAATGCCGATCAACACTTGCTGTGTGTATGAATTTTTCTTCTTGGGTGAAAATCTTTGAATCTCTAGGTGGATGTCAATACTATTTGAAGCAAAATTCGAATCAAAGTCTCATGATGGGGAGTGATATTTGAACTCTGTTGCACCATACTCCAGCAAGATGCCACCCTTAGTCACGCCAGTTTCAAGTTGAGACCTGATTCTCCCAATACTCGGTTCTCCCAGCACACTTGGTTCTCCCAACACCCGGTTCTCCCGGCACACCTGGTTCTCCCAACACTCGGTTCTCCCAGCACACCTGGTTCTCCCAAAATTCGGTTCTCCCATCACCTGGTTCTCCCAACTCTCAACACGCTCGGAATTGACCTGGCAATTAGTGGTATCTGAACTCTATGGACAATAGGGGAGGTGGAAAACGCCCCAGCTGTCAAAAGTGACGCACGCGCATGCGTCACGACACAGAATATCGTTCGCCTCTGAGGAGAGGGAGCATTCTTCTTACATGCCAAAACGCGCTACTGCTATGCCAGGGAGGTCCACAAAAGTCTTCAGAGGGAATGGCGGCCACACAAAGTAGAGGAATAGCATAAAGCAGAGTAGCCCATTCAACCTAAAACCAATCAGCCCTTCCAGAGTCACAAATAAAAATTGAAGAGATTGATGCTCCTTAGACCGATGTGAATATCCAGTGGGTAATAGGTAAGAAGAGAGGCACTCCACGTATGTCCCACGGACCCCCTTGCTTAATCAAGTCATTTGGGCCATTGTTTTGGGTGAATTCGAAAAAATTGTAGCGTGTATGTATGTGAGTGTATATGTTGTATATATATATATATATATATATATATATATATATATATATATATATATATATATGTATATATATATCACTCCTTAGAAGCTGGTGGTCGGAAGTTCGGAAGAACACCGACCTTGCCAATGAAGTCGGGAAAAATCTTGCGGAGGCCGGAGGCCGGAGGAGAACACAGCTGAGCTTTCTCGTGGGTATCGTGCCTGGTATGAGACAATTATTGGATGAATGCGTTAGTCAAAACACAGGTTACTAAAAACATCTGCAATGGCAATAAGACATTTCTGGATACCCGTAACCGGGTCTCCGCCAAGCACTCAGCTGGGATTGTTCTTGACGGTGCCTTCCGCGAATCTTTATGTATTATTGAACAGCAAAGAAAGTAGCGTTTGTTGCGTCTGACCCGTAGATTTTCTGTTGCAGCATATCTGGTGCAATACTCCTTGTCTGCGCCAGTGCAAGATCAACTGCAACTTCGTGCGCGCCATCAACCGCATCTGTGCCCAGGCCGTGCTGGCCCCCAGCTTCGAAGTCTGCGGCCTCATCTGCAACAAAATCAGAGTCCGTCACGGAACTCTGCCGGAGATGGAGGAGAAAGAGCGAGACATGTTCACTGTTTAGGGCTCTGGATGCGGGCAGGCGCTTTAGTGGTTGTTAGAAAATAACATCTGTAGCAATACTAAAAAATAATCCAGCCCTGCAGGTCTACACGATTTTCATTTCACTTACTGGTCCTCATATAGGTTGCTGCAACACCATACTTAGTATATGTACATTGTTATGATTATTTGCGCAGTTTGTGTCCATATTTCTGGCTGAGGCCATTTCAGACCAGGTCACCAGCTCAGGTCAAGTGACCTCACCTCCCAACATTTTAAGAAAGCGTAAGTAAAAATAGGGTAAACATGTGGAGTGGAGGGGATCCTAAGGTACCCCGCCAGATCCCCTCACACCAGTTATTTCCAAGATGGCCGGATAACCGTTCGCTGTCGGAAAAGGCTGCTCGGTCACATTTGAGAAAACTTATGAGCACGTCGATTGGTGAAAAAATTTGCGAGAATGGTCAATAACTTTTTTACTTACGGACTTTTCAAAGTCATACCTATCTTATAAGACCGTGGCAATCGCTCGGTCGCGCCAGTTTGCCTGCACTGTATATCGAGTGGTGACGTCATAACGTCATGTATATAGGGTATATGTAACGGTCATCCCACATGAGGGTAAAAGTCACATGCCAAGGTAATTGGCCCCAGATTACCTGTCAAATGGCATTATTCAGCATGACGTAGGTTATGCTATGACTTCATTGTTAAGCCTGCTCAATGCAAAGGTCAAGGTCAAGGTTAGAGGTCTTTTTAAAAGTCAAACTCTTATTCCCTGCCCAAAGGCTGCTATAGAGCCAGTTACATTTACATTATTGGGAATATGTCGTATCGTTATGTCATAGGTCAGTAACCTTGAATGACCGTGACCTCAAGCTATCAGAAAAATTGTGTGGATGACCTTAGTCCGCTTTTTAGCAAAATTACGGTATTTGACTATAGGTCTCCAGCACGGCCCAGATTCGAAATCGACGACCTCGTTTCACCTCAAAGATATTGACCTAGGTCAATGAAACTTAGATATATTGCAGATCACTATCACCCCATTCCCCAGCCCAAACGGGCGTTTTCTGACCCTCTTGGTTTTTTTTAGATCTCAGGGGGTTTGGCACTTGAGGACCCCTTCCACTGCACGTTGATGCCAGACCCCCTCCACTGCTTGTGTTAATCCATGGATCTATTGTTCATATAACACAATGAGCCCACACGGGTACTTTGAAGTTGGCGTTGAAATGTTCTATATTGATGACCTAAGGCCAGACGAGTCCCGACCTCAACATTATAAATGCATGGGTGAAATTGTTTATCCTAAGTAACTTCGCCCGTAATGGAGATACAGCGTTTATTTCTACGCCATTGGATTTTTGCTATCCCTCATTTTCTAATGATATGCGTTTTGACCCAATTTGGGCTTGAAATGACCCTAGGTCAAGTCAAATCTTAGGTAATATTTAGAAATACATTTAGACTTGAGCCTCCGCTCGGCTCACCGCTTGCAGTTTTTTTCTGAATGGAAGATGTATGAGTCAGGTCGAATCTAACCTATCAATGTCATATTACATATCATCCTACGCTGCTTGTTGTTGACGTTTCAAAATATATATTTAGTTTTGTAATAGTTCTTCTAAGTCAGAAGCAATGACTGACTGGTCCGTAATTTCCATTATACCCCCTTATATCCCTATGGTGACAGGTTTTGGCTTTTGGTGACCTTAGATTTGAGCAAAAAATTACAGAGCATTTTCATTAGAGCCCAGATCAGGTTTCCTAAGTTCATTCACCGTTTTCACTAACTTAAACGCTTCTCTGTCAAGGCGAAAGTGTATCAAACCCTTGTCAATGCGCATGCTGAAATTGTTTCTATAGCTTCTCTGGATACTGAAATAATATACGGCTCGTAAGTAGGCCTAATTCCAGATATTTTGACCTATTTGACCTCCAATGGTCGACTTTAATGTTGACCTGAAGAAGACATTATTTTAGTAACTTCGATTGCATTTAAAACGAGTTTTTTATTTATTCTGCGTCTTTCTAGCCTTTCTAGGTTTTTGTTGGATGGGGAGGTTTTTTACCCCTCCCTCACCCCCTTCTACAGGGTGTTTCAAAAAGAATGATATTGTTGAAACGGTCATAAAAGGATGAAAATTCTTCAAATTCGTTCAGAAAATAGTCATTTGAATGGTAAATTGTGAGACATTTTTGGAAAAATATATTTTACAAGCTTCACATTATTTTTACTGTTTTTATATAGGTCCACAAGATGGTACAAGAAAACGTGATATAGTTTATATTCGATTGAGCGGAACTGGAGGCACTCTCACAAAGTTTTGGCATGAAAATGCAGCACGTGAGCATGATTATTGATAACATTATTATCAATCGTAGAAAATTGCGATGTTTTTGGACATAGTCAGAGTCATGATTCATCGTTGGATATGAATGGCTCGATGCGGCGTCCACAGTGCAAAAACTCACCCAAAAAACTGTAGGACGAAGGTTAATGCTCATCATGAACTCAAGAGCATAATGATACGATTTAGCATTGTGTTTCACAAGTGCTTGTTTGCTTCTGAGATACGTGCACACATGTAAAAATTATTATTTCACTCGCTCTCGTAATAATGATGATAAATAATCCCATTTAGACTTCAGACTCCGCTTGGTTCACCACTTGCAGTTTTTCTTGGATGGAAGGTGTGTGTTTTCTTTCCTAGAGACATGTTTTGCTGTGAACTTTTAAAGCTTGTTGGTGATTGTGAAGGAGAGGTTTGCTAACAGCTAGCTTAATCAAAGGTTAAAGCTTAGTGTAAGTGACCGGAGCAACGCATGACAAAAACGGTACGACCTATTGTTTTTTTTGCATGCCACGTACAGGTCTGCCTAAACAACTGAAGCTCGTTTCATTTCCTTCTGCGCGAGCTGCGCATTGTGCTTTTCTGCTCATCTGAAATAAACTATATTGTGGTGCAAAAAAGCTATTTGACTGTCTAAACCTACATGACTATAAATTTTATAAGAGGATCTTTACCTATCATGGTTGTCAGAAATATCCTACTACTACCTAGGCCATTTAGAGACCTATGGCAACTTGAATGGGCGGCGGCGCTTGAATGAGATCTGCGCATCACTACTAACTCGGGAACCAATAGTAAAACTGAAACAAATCGCAACGAGACTGAAAACATCCCTGCTGTCATATACTCTTCTTCCAGGTTCTAACCCTATCCTTGAGTAGTGGCGTCACATAATACCAAAATGGGTTAAATTTAGGCCAATTTAGAAGATCCCTTAAAGCTTGTGATCCAGTAGGCGAGGAACAAATCCAAAACCATCAATCTGCTGTCATTGATATTAGCACTGGGCAATAGCAGTTTCCATGAATATAGGTACTGCATTTGGATTAGGCAGGTCTATGTCTGGGTGGGGCAGTCAGCTAGCGCGCACGCTCGGCTCGACCTATGGCATTCTGCACTGAAAAAGTACGCAAGAAATTGGATTATTTCTACGGTGCCAAAGTCCACTCTTCTTTCCGTGAATATTTTACACCCGATATACTTAGATTAAGCAACGCAAAATGCCATGAACCAGGAATAATACAACCCCAATCCGTGGGTTGTTAAAATATCATCTACAAAAAGTACGCGATTTTTAGGATTATTTCTACGGTGCCAAAATGAACTCCTCCTCCCGGCATTACTGCACAAACCATTTTACACCGGTGTCATGTGAAAATGCATGTGTTTTGAAGGAATATTATTATACCACTGGAGTAAAAAGATAATCAATTAAACCGGAACAGTGTAACCTGAAAGTGGGGAGTAAAATAGATTAAAATGTGAAATTCCCAGCTTAGAAAAATTTTCGCAAGGTGCAGAGTGAACCCTCGTTCAATATTCAATGCTACTAAAAAAACACCGATTACATGACCCAGTTTATTCTCATCAAGCGTTTTAGGTCAGTTTACTCTGCTTACACTGATTAATATGCACTCTGATGAACATACACTGCAACGGAGAGTTTAAATCACTTGTTTTTATAATTACTTCTTATCATTTAAATACATACAGTTTGTACTCTAATCTTGAACAATATTCAAATCAACCATCAATCACTAAAATAGTTTAGTTCCTCTTTGCACAAACATCGCTTAGATTTATGGCTTTCGCCATGGGCCTCCCCCGTTTTACACTTCCCAACTTTTACTGTTTCATAACCGCTTACCACCGCATCATCCCCTCTCATCACCGCAGATCGCCTCTTTGAGGCAATGCACACCTTTCTTAACACGCGCACTGGAGGGGGCCTCGAAGGCCAGCCCCACCTATTTTTCCGAGGTGACCGGAGAACCACTCAGGCCAAAAATGATACTTGGACACATTTGAGAGAATCCAACGATTGAAGACCATTGAAGAAAAAGTCGGAAATCAGTTAAAAATGTTTATGTGTTTATACTGTATGGCTGTAGGCTCATTTAAGGGATTATATGTCAAGGTCATCTCATATGAAGGTCAAGGTCAAAGTTCACAGGTCAAGGTCATACTGGCAGTTTCATGGTCATTGACTGCAGTGCTTCCGATCAAATGGTGTTACCCAGTCTGAGTATATTCTACTATGACGTCATAGTTAATTCACCCCGCTGGGGGTAGAGGGGGTGCACTTCGCCCCCCCTCACTCAGTATCTTATTTCCCAGAAAAGCTAAGTGGTAGTGGGTGCTAAGTGCTAAGCTAAGTGGTAGTTCACTAAGCAAGTGCTAAAAGCTAAGTGGTAGTTCACTGGCATGGCCCCGTGAAAGCGAGGTAGAACACGGCGAAGGCGGCGACCAGCGCAGCAAGAGTGGTAAGGCCCTTCCCCTCCAAAGGGAGGGCCTCAGCGGCTCCCATTGCAGATCGCCGTCCTCCAGCAAAGCCGCGGCAGCCTTACTTTCCACACCCTCGAGCGTGGCGCCGCACCCATATGTTAGTGGTCTGTCTGTGGAGAGACTTTGTTTCATCTTGGGGAACATGGTCTATTTGGGCAGACCAATCTGACAGAGGATACTCATGCTGAAGATTACTAACCAGAACACACTACTACCGGTAGAATTATTAGTTAGTGTGGCACCGCTCCGTTCATAATATTCTGTACATGTGACAATCGACTGGAACGTACACAGGCTGAGCTAGAAGGAGTTATGCCACGGCAGCCACTGCATAAAATCCAGACGTCGAAACAGGAGATAAATGGCATTAACTTACGCCCTGCTGGGCTCCTGGTGCGATGCACTACGCTGGAATACGTACGTATTTAGTACCACTTCCTCTCCCTGTCTCATTTCCAGAAAAAGCTAAAGCAAAGTGACGGAAGGCGCCTGAATCTCTTAGCCAGAAAAATATGTCAAATGAGCTGTGCTATCTCAGGTCAATGCCAAGGCCACCAGCAGTCGAAGAATGCTGTATTGGGTTGTGACGGGACATTGCAGTTTCCCCTTACACATGTTGACTGAGTTGAGCCGGATAAATTCTTTAGATATCACTGCAGTGCTCTCATGGTGACAAATCGAAAAGTACAGCCATGCCCGGTCACAGGGTAAACACGGCCTGACCTCTACCAGGATCGGAGTCACAAGCTTCTCTGGTATGATCTTGGTTCACATCAACTCAAAAAACAACCAAGCCCGACGACATTTAACACCCGCAGTGGAGGGGGTCTTAAAGTCCCCCCACCTATTTTTCCAAGGTGGCCGGACAACCATTCGCCGCCAGAAAACGTTACTAGGCCACATGTGAGGGAATTCATGGTGCATTGGTTGGTGAAGGCGTTTTGTAAATCGGTAAATAATTTTTTTACTTATAGGCTTTCAACGTCAGTCCTATATTTTGAGATTGTCGCAGTCACTTGGTCGCACCAGTTTGCCTGCACTGTAGACCGAGTTGTGACATCATAACGTCATATAATCAGGTTATACGTCAAGGTCAACCCTCATGAAGGTCAAGGCTAGGCTCAAAGTTCAAGGGTCAAGGTCATTGACCCCAGTATCCCAGTCAGATGGAATTACTCAGTATTATATATTTTATGCTTTGACTTCATAGGCTACTCCAGGTCAGTGTCAAATATATTTTTCAAGGTCAAATCCTCAATACCCGCCTAAAGGCAGCTAAAGTTTCTGCTAAATTGTACATTATTTTTAATATGCCATATTTTTACGTCATAGGTCATTGACCCTGAATGGCATTGACAACAGAATTTCAGAGAACATTGTGTCGAACCTTCCTTCTATGACCTTAGCCCGCTTTTGGTATAGCCCGTGCTATTCGCCGCATAATCACGGCATTTCCCAACTAGTCTCTAGCATGGCCCAGATGTGACCTTTACGACCTCGTTTGACGTTGAAAATGTTGACCTAGATCAATGATTCTTCGCCACAATATAGACCATTATCGCGCCCACGCACTCCCCGACGGGTGTTTTTTTAACCCTCTTGCTTTTCGAGATCTCAGGGGGGCACTTTAGGACCCCCTCACCACTGCGCGTTGACGCCAGACTCCTCTCCACTGCGCGCGTTAAACTGGAAGTTTTATCCCAATTTAGTGTACGGTTATTGGTGAAAAAATCGCATTCTACTCAGGTGGCTGCATGTTACTTTTTAGGGGTCCGATAGTTACACAGACGGATCCAACGTGAGTAAAGTGGGCACATGCACTCCCATCGACCGTGCCGCCGCTTCCCCCTTGGAAGGTCGATTGCGTGCCTTAGTCTTAGAACGGGCAGGTACGGGGGTTGATACCAAACCCCCTCGGGCTTTTCGCAGATGAACAAAAAACGATGGAGCGCAGCGCCACCATGCTTGGCATCCATGTTACGCGGTCGTTTTTTGCATATTCGGACACAATTTTAGGCCATGCTCATTCAACATCAGGTCACCGGGACAGGTTAAGTGAACACACCAGCAAAAAATATTATGATCGCATGAGTAAGAACTGGGCTAATCTATCAATCTGAGATTCATTTTACGTGGTGGGCTCACCTAGGGTTGTAACATATTGGAGGATATTTTTTGCCTTATCTTTGACCCGAGGTCAGGTTCGGACCATGGCCCCTTCATTGGAATGCATGGGGAAAATAATTGAATCTCGTTACCTTCCCTGCAAATGATGATAGAACGTTTATTTTTACATCACTGTGTTTGTATTGTCACTGCGGTTTGAACTATTTACAATATGACCTTGATGATCTATTGCACCTACTTCCCTGGCGTTTCAAAATGAGCGCCGAGAACTGGACCCAATCAAGCTCTATCCCATATCGCTTCCAACACAAAACATGAATTCGAACACGCACCCTGCACCAAATGCCAAGCAACAGCAACAGTGCTCAGTCACCGAAAGGCGTGACGAAACCGGCCGTCTTTCATTAAGTAAAAATACCACGGAGCTATTCAATGAAAGGAAACTGCGGGAGAGAACGTAAGAAGTCATGTATGGAAATACCTAGTGCAGACCGGTGCGCATAAGGTTGCGTCAATATATGAAAAATTGGAAAATGAAATTTTGCCCATGATTTCCAGTGCTCCTAATATTCGGTAATCAAAAGCCAAAATGGTTTAGGATTTTTTACCTGTCAGTTTTGAAGCCATACACGTTTATTATTACACACACACACACACACATACACATACACAGTTCCGTTAAAAAGAGCTTGAAAACATTTGAGGACGTATCTCGCTACAAGGCAAGACAGGAAATTTATAAGATAGTTTTCACACGATTTTAGCCACGGATGTTTGCCTTAGTATAGTAACCATGACCTATGTTGTATCCATACAAACACTTTTTGACAATGCAATTATCCAAACCAGCTGACTCTTGGTTGAAACACTTGCTCCATGTTCTCCCAGATTTCCTGCCGGTTGACCTCCAGGGCAACTCATGCCACTGCTTGGGTGGCCTACCACAGACGTGGCGCAACCTATCGGCGCTATGACGGTGTGGTAGGCACGTCGATAGTGAGTCAGCGCCACCAGGGCCAGTAGATTCGATGGACAGCGAGTACAATCCTTGGCTAGTTGAGGTTGGAGTGCATTGATATTTCTGTTGGCACCGGCTTCATATTAGGAATTAGTCCTTGATATAGCTGATAACAGTTAAGACAAGGAGGGGCAAGAAGCAGAGCTTGAAGGGCATCCTGCTTGTCTGTGCACATATTGAAGTCAAAATGTAAGACTATTTTAATAAGGGTGTTTAATCCCATGGAACTGGTGCAAGCAGTGTGAGATATCATAAGTAGTTTTGGGTAAATAAGATGTTAGTAGTTGGCGGCCTCAAATGTTATTGTGTAGAATCTACGGGCGATGGGAATGGTGAGATGCGAAGAAGCAAATATCGTAGCAAATCTGTCCGGGACAACAATTCTAACAGGTGTCTAAAAATATGCGCTTGGTAACAGTCTTGACAAACGATCGAGAAGACAGGAACGTCATCTAGAGACCGTATATTTGGGACGATTATATCATTCCAGGTGATTGGAGCAGCTATAAAGAGTGAGTAATTGCGGTAAATAGTGGGAGCGAATAGACCGTTAAGTGATTTCCGGTTTTCATGACTCTGTCATGATTTGATTGGGTGATTGTAAATTTGTCAGCTAGAGGAGGGGGAGAGTATTTGCAAGGTGTGAGTGGAGGATGAGGAGGAGCGAATGTTTAACAAGATCCTGAAGTTTCAGAATTTTTAATTCCTTAAAAAGATTCGATGAGTGATCAAGAACACCGACCTTAGCAATTATTCTCACCATCTTCTTTTGGAGAGGCATAAGTGTAGTCAGCCGAGAGGAATACATTACTCCCCAGAGTTTGGAGCCGTAATTAAGATATGGGAGTGTAAGTGAATTATAGACCATGAGGATGTATCCTGAATCCAGAATGTATTTGATACGGTTTAGAAGCCCAATGTTCCGGGTGATCGTGTGTTCTGTGCTTTTTTATATGAGATTTCCACTTTAGATCCTCGTCAAAAGTTATCCCAAGGTATTTAGCACTAAAACATCTTTGTATGATGGTATTATTAATTGAAATCTGAATCTGAGAGGCAAGTTCAGAGTAATGGTATACCTGGTAGACAGATTTATTTGCGTTCAGCGTTAGACGATTTCCCACCAGCCAATTATACACTTCTGGTAGGCAATTTGTAGTTATACTTTGTAGTTGGTCAATATTGTCAGCTGTATATACGAGAGCAGTATCATCAGCGAAAAGTAAAAATTTAGGGGCTTGCGAGCTGAGATGTATGTCATTAACCCTTGCCCCGGTGGCGGGTACGAGGCACCTTCGCCCTGGTGGGGGGCTAAAAAAGACCCCCCACGATCTCAAAAACTAAGAGAGCTAGAAAAAAGCGCAAAACGGCAATCGAAAGCTCTTCGAAAATGGTATCGAAAATAATTCGGTCATTTTTCTTGTCAGGTCAATATCAAGGTCACCAGAGGTCAAAATAGGTCAAAATCGCTAATATGAGGTGTACTAAGAAAACCTCATATATCTCAGAAACTATGAGAGCTAGAAACATTTTTCTAACACCATTCGAAAGCTCTTGAGATGCGCTTTTATTACAGTGGCATTAATTTTCGTGTCAGGTCAAAGCTTAGAGAGCTACAGGTCACTAAATATTGGGCATATTCTTGGGAATGTCCATAGCCACCCATGCATAAGGGCGTTTACTTTTTCGCTAATAGCTTCCAAACCAAACAAGATACAGCCATAGTTTATGCACCATTGCAATCCTCTCGTCAATACAAATCGAATGATATATGATATTGCTATGCCAGGTCAAATTTAAGAATTTGATCTGACCCAGGTCAAAGGTCTGACCCAACTTGACCTGGTATAGTCATGATGTATATCATTTGACTTGCAGTGACTATACAAACACTTTGGTGAAAAAATAAAAGCTCTATTTTTATTTTATTCAAAATTTATAGAGAAAAACACCAAAAATGCTTATTTGACCTAAGGTGACCTTTTAAAGGTCACAAGTAAAAACTTTGGCATCAGCTTTAGAAATGGGCTAAGAGCAAGTCGCAAGCGATGTTTGAAGTTGATTTCATCCATACTTACTGAGAAAAGCTCATTTCGTGATTTTCCCCATATTGACAATGGGGAGGTCATGCTCTGCACATGACCTTAGGTCACCAATATCAAAAATCTCGGAACAAATGTTGTAGCTCCTGGTGGGCCCAATATGTGGTATGAGTTTCAACTTGATCGATTAACCCTTCTTTTAGTTATACGGTCCTAAGTATTTTTGAGGTGAGGTCACTTCACCTGGCCTGGTGACCTGACCTGATATGACCTTGAGCCAAAATTTTCAGGAAAGATGTAAAAATGATAAAGGAACAGCTAGACCAAGTTTGGCGGCGCTGCGCGCCGCCGTTTTTTGGTCACTTCGGAAAAACCCGAGGGGGGTCTAAAAAGACCCCCCACCCGGGCGAAGGTTAATATAAAGGAGAAATAGAAGAAGCCCAAGAACAGATCCCTGTGGTACACCCATTCTAAGTGTGAGACGATTTTGTGAACAGGTATTGTTGAATTTCACTGTCTGTGTCCTGTTTTGAAGATAGGATGACAGGAAATCATTGGACAAGCCCTGAAAGCCATAAAAATGCAGCTTTTTGAGCAGAATGTCATGATGTGCAGTGTCAAATGCCTTTGAAAGATCCAGGTAAATTGTTGCACAAACTTTTTTGTTTGCAAGAGAAGAGGTTATAAAATCGTAAAGAAGAGCGATCGGCATGTAGGTACTGTGCTTTCTCCTGAACCCAAGTTGATGGGAGTACAAAATGTTGTGCCTATTCAGAAAGTTAACCATCTGATAATAAACATTTTTTAGAATACTTTTGAGATAGTTCTCAAAAGGGCAATAGGTCTATAGTTATTGAAATTTGATGGATCCCCAGATTTGAATACTGGTATGATCACTGCATGTTTTAATCAGGAGGTGAAAATTCCTTGAGTTATGCATGTGTTGAAAATAAAAGCTAAAATTAAGGAGATAATGTAAGAAATTGTTTTAAGGATTTTAGAACTAAATCCATCTTCTCCCCCACCAGTGTTTGTCAAGTCCTTTATTGTGTTGGCTATAGTAAGAGTATTTACTTTTTGGAATTCGAAGGATTCAACAGGCTGATAAAGGTTGTGCAGAGCAGGGGCGTAGCCAAGGGGGGCGGCAGTGACAGCCGCCCCTCCCTGAGGGGCCCGAAGGGCCCCCCTGAGACACGAGCCGCGCTTCGCGCGGCTCGCCCGCATTATGCTATGTGACCAAATTGGGAATTTTTACCAGACACGGCTCTCTTAAGCCCTCTTCAGCACTCTGTTCTGTAACAAGGAGGGCCCTTTTTACTCATCAGGGCCCTTTTGATGCTGTCAGAGGGGCCCTTTTCGGGGTGCCTCCCTCCCTGAGCGAATTCCTGGCTACGCCCTTGGTGCAGAGTATGCATAGGATCTGTGGAGGCACTGGGTAGCTTTGCGTCTAAGGTAGAGCCAATCGTGGCAAAAAAATTGTTAAAGGTATTCGCTATAGCAGAAGGGTCATGAAAGGTTGCATCCCCAGCTTTAAGTGTGTCAGAGGGTGGAGGTGTCTGCTTATTTTTGCGAGTAAGGCCAAGAAAAATCTGCCATAATTTTTTTGGATTAGCTCTGAATTCTTCTATTTTTCTTTTGGAGTAGTCTTTTTTTGCACTTCGGATCACGCTATTGAGAACGTTGCGATACTGTTTAAACTTAGTTCCATTTTCAGCTGTAGGGTTATGAATTGATATTTTGTATAGTTTATTTTTCTGATTGATGCAGCTTAGAATATTGTACGATATCCATGGCTGGATCGGCACTTTTTTCCTATTGGTTTTTTTATAGTTAACTCAGATAATTCTTCTTTAATTGTGTTTATTAGGAAGGCTGGAGCCTCTTCGGTACCATCGATCGCATATACTTGTGAAAGTTTCGGAATAAGGTTTTGCTTCAGGGAATCTGTTTTCCTAAAGTCAAACAGGTTGCTAGTTTGGAGTTTTTTATTTGGATTGGTGTAATTTATATTAATGGTAATTGAAATCGGCAAATGATCACTGATATCGGACAGCAGAACGTTGTTCTGGGTGATGATGGATAGGACATTACTAATAAAGTTGTCGATCAGGGTATTGGAAGTTGCTGTTATTCTAGTAGGGAGGGATATGCATGGAAAACAGCCGGCTGCGAATACCATATTGAAAAAATTGGGTGCTGCTTTCAGATGCGTCTAATTTTAGTAGATCTATGTTGTAATCGCTCCCTAGTATGGCATGTTTTGGCTCTCTGCCTATTTCTTCAAGAAGGTTTTCGAAATATTCAATGAATTCAAGGGTTTGATATGAGGGAGAGCGGTAAAGCGAACCAATGATTGCATAACTGGACTTTCTTGGCTGAATTTCAATCAAAACAGATTGAAAATGGCCGTTGCTCAGTTCAAGAGCATTTCGCATAGTATATAGAATGTCATTGGAAATATAAATTGCTGCTCCCTTACCTCTAGACCCACTCTGTTTTGAAGTTTCAAGTTGGTAGTTATCGATCTGATATGATGATGTAAGTGAAGGGTCTAACCAGGTTTCAGACACTAGAATAATATCAGGCTTCACATTTAGATGATTGAGCAACAGGACAAGAGAGTCATAATTATTCTGCAAGGAGCGAATATTAGCATGAATGATATTAAGACACTTATTTTCATGATGTAATTGTGCACTTATATCGATATACTTGCATTTATCAAGCACAGCATGTAACGAGTCAGATAGTGGGTTAGAATTAATGCCAGTAGAAGCAAACTGAGGAAAAAATCTAGCAATGATGGTAGCTGTATGAGTTCAAAAAATATAAAATTGAATCTGAAATTTGATTACAGAGGGTTGAAGGGCAGAATCGGAAGAAACTCGTTAGCAAGATGCAAGAACTAACGAAGCTCACGGACTAATGAGAGAAACTCTTAATCTATAAACCCTACAGAACTTTACAGAGAAGACAAAGAACTAAACTAATTTTAGTTTGTTTCTCTTACAAGAACAGACGGACCAACCAACCAATACATGTTCTAAGACATATGGAGCAGAAAGTAACAACAATAGTTTATACGGCTGACAACATCAATGTCAGCCTCAGGATAGAAGGGAACATGATTATAGGATACGGAAAGGGAAACAAATACCGATATGAGAGAAATAGTTCTGGTGATATGAACAGAGGGCTAGACAGATACACATGTTTACAGGTTAGAAGTTTTGAATTTACTTCTAGTCTGCACTGGTGCAGAGGATGACTCATGAGAGATCGTCGCTACACACAGATCTGGTCGATGAGTGTCGGAAGGACCGGGAGGGAGCTCCTCATATACCTTAGCTGATCTAAAATCACCGAAGGATGGAGCGTCTGCCATACCACAGACAGTCTGGGTCTTGTTTGTACCAGCAGAGATAGCAGCTGGGACAATCTTACGCCCCCCCCATTAGAATCGGGCAGCGGGGTGGGCCCATTTACAACACCCCCCGCAACAGAAACTGCACCAAGTCTGTCACCTAAGAGTTTTGAGGGTGGCCTTGCATTCGATGTAGGGGGAGCCAGCTCCCAACCCTGATCCACCAGTCAGGGAGCGAAGAGAAGCGTCAGCAGATTTCACATGAGTCTCTCCACTATCAGGGAGTGGTTTGGAGGCGACAATGGGCCTAGGGTTGTCAGCTTTTTTCTCCCATAGGACTTATCCTGGTACCCTGGTTTTGAGAGGGGCTAGACTTATGTAGACCCTCAGGCAGTTGCCTGTTAGGGGCTGAGTTATCATTTCCCTTGTTGGTTATCCCTGGGGATAGAGCGAGGATGTCTGCCTTGGTAGCACCCACTTCCCACTTCCACAGCTTGAGTGGAGCCTTTAGGTCTGATGAAGATTCTTCCCTGACTGGTGTAATGGGTGAAGAAAGGAGATTGTGCTTTTGGGTAATGCATCTCTTTGATCAATTTCACTACAGCTAACCTACTGGAGGTCAGGCTTTCATGTACTAGGAGACCATGCTTCACTGGAGAGATACGTTTTCGATATACCGCCTCTCGTTCATCCTTGTTTGCAAAGTGCACAAGGACGGTACCCCTGTTCCTAAGTCTATGGCAGGCTGTGACAGCTAAGGGATGGATACTGATCCCCAGGTATTCCTGAATGACCCAGAGAATCATGTGTTTGGTGTCTTCTTCAGCTCTAAACTCGGGAATGACTGCCCCTGATAATAGAAGGGTTCCCATGCGGGAGTATTGACACTGAAGCTCAAGTATTGAACTGAGTTCATTGTGCTTACCGGCAAGTGTCGAGCATCTCTCATGTACACCAGCTAGATCATTGGCTAGTGTGGATCACTTCGTGTCTACAGATGCTAAGTTGGTCTCGACTGCTTCCCGTCTCTCGATGTTTTCAGATACTAGGAACTGAAGTTCCTCGAAGCCCGCTTTCATATTTGTAAATTCTTCTCTAATATCCCATAGTTCCTTTTTTAGTTTGGGCATATCTAATATATGGGCATATTTAATTTCACCCAAATCTCTCGGTATAGAATTGCCGCCAGCTTTAAAGCTCAAGGCAAAGGGGCGTATTGCCTTATTTCAAACACTGAAGGAATGCCTTCCATATGGTTGCAGTAATATCGGGTGTCGCAAAATAATACCTACATTTTCTCCTTTAATTGCAGTGACTTCATTAATAAACCATGAACATTTTTGGGCCACGTGCTGTAGAAATTCTGAAATTTTTGTTCTGTAACCTTCATTTCATTCTAAGATATGGCACCGTTGAATACGGAACTAAAAACTAAAATTGTATACTCCTAGCTCCAAGCGAAGTCTGTGGTCTTGACACAGCGAAAACCGAAGAGTCTTTTTCTCCACTGGCTCACTCCCACTAGGGAGACAATTTTGAGATTGACCAACATTTTCTAGCATTGTGATCAGTGCAGCACAAACGTGGGGGAAAATCGGGAAGAAAGCTGTAGTTGTGTTAGGGATTGCAGCATAACACCTGGCTTCCGAACTGACCATTCTTGCATTTCTCTGGAATTGGAGATAAATAATCAAAAAAAGGGGAAATGGATGGTTTAAGTTTAACGTGTCACTTTTAAATGATAAAGCTTACAGTGATCGCATTGATGCAGCATTTTCGGAGGTAATTGATCAGTACGCAGTCCCAGTTTACGACAGTGTTTTTAGGAACAACCTTGAGAACTTTGGTATACTATGTTTTACAATTCTTGATTATATTTTTGGGAGGCTCTTAGGATTAAACTAAGAATGGAAACTATTTCGTACAGCATACATAAATCAAAGGAGAGTAAACCACATGGAGACACTTTATGGCAGGATATTCAAACATTAGAAAACGATGAAAGAATATCGCATGATGAGCCATTGCAACACAAACTGAGGCAGGTTAAACGGGAATATGAAGACCTAAGTGAGACAAAACTTGGAGGCTCCATCATCAGGGCACGATGTCGATAGTATGAATCTGGTGAAAAACCCACATCTTATTTTTGCAATTTGGAAAAACGTCATATAACTTCTAACACTATAGCCTCCCTTCAAGTCGAGAGTAGTCTGCTCACCTGTCAAAATGACTTAATGAATGCATTTGTTCGCCATTTTCGGCGTCTGTTCTCGCAAAGGGAAGAACCAAACCTTGAGGAGACGTTGAGTTACCTAAATCAAACGGATTTTATCAAGCTGACTCCAGAACAGGTTACGCTGCTGACACGTCCCGCCACAACACATGAACTTGGGTTATGTTTAAAAAGAATGAAAAATTTACAAACACCAGGATCAGATGGATTCCCAGCAGAGTTTTGCAAGTTTTTTGTTGAAATTTAGGATTATACTTCTACGTCTTTTGAATCTAGGACTGATGTTGGCAATCTTCCTCTGACACTACGCGAAGGCATTATCTGTTTGATCCCTCAAGCAAATAACCAAAAAATATTATCGAAGGGCATAGACCAATAACGTTGTTAAATGTTGGTTATAAATTGGTGTCAGGAGAACTTACTCATAGATTCAAAACGGTTTTCAGTGTGCTAATAAACCCCGAACAAACCGGTTTCCTGCCAGATCGATTTATTGGTGATAACACTCGGCTACTGTATGATTTAATTGAAGTACTAAATCACAAAAGAGAACAGGGATTACTAATAGCGATCGATATCCAAAATGTTTTTTGATATTATGAGTTGGAAATTTATCGGGGCATGTCTAAGTGCTAGATTATTTCCAAAAAAATATAATACAGTGGGTACAGCTGCTTCATTCTCAGTCCTCTGCTCGTATCATATACAACGGACATCTTTCACAACCGAGTCAGTTACAGCGGTCTTGCAGACAGGGAGATCCATTGAGCTGCTACCTATTCATTTTGGCACTAGAACACATTTTGGACAAAATTAGACTCAATAAAAGAATAAAAGGTATAAGGATTGCAAGCAATGAGTACAAGCTGTCGGCATACGCCGATCACACTGTCTGTTTACTAGATGGTGATATAAATATCATACGAGCTCTCTTTGAGGGCCTAGGAGTTTACGCCAAGTTTTCTGGCTTATTATTAAATAAGAAAAAATTTAAGGCCATGTGGCTAGGGCATATTTCCGAAGCTGAAGTAAATCAGAGATCACAACAGCTTAATTTTTCTTTTGAATGGGTAACAACACTTAAATCACTCGGAATCAGATTCAGCAATAACATTGGTGAAGTGTTGTCATTGAACTATGCAAACATTCTATCGAAGGTTCAAAACATAATTAGTGTATGGAACTACAGAAATTTATCTCTGATCGGAAAAATTACCGTGGTGAAAAAAATCTTCTTTTGTCTCAGTTTACTCACTTATTCACAATTCTCCCAAAACCCCATAGCAATACAATGAAAAGATTCAAGAAAAACATTTTCTCATTTTTGTGGGGAGAAAAAACTGAAAGAGTTAAACGGCAAACAATTATTAGAGGCATCAGTGATGGTGGCCTTCGCATGGTTGACTTAGACAAATACATAATTGCACTCAAATCCTCTTCGGTTAGAAGACAGCTCCAATCAAAGCATGCCTGGATGAAACTATTCCAGTCCACCATAAGTAATGATCCAACTCTTTGGGAACGAAATGTTAAGTCCTTCAATCATTTGCAAACAAAATTCAAAATGATTTCTGGAAATAAGTTTTCTTTGCATTAGCTCAAGTCGCAGGAAGCTATCCGGTCTATTGCGAATTCTAACCGAGCATGGGGTTATGGTTTTCTGATCTTACACGCAGATTCTCAAACGCAAGAATAGAACAATGGTTTAACAAAGGAATTATTAGACTTGATGATATACTAGATGAACGAGGTAATTTTTATTCATTTGAAAATCTACGATATCGCTTCGAACTACAGCATGCTAACAGAATGGACTATAACGTCTTAATCCATTCTTTGGAGCCAGAAGCAAGACAGGCGGTTCAAAGGAGGAGATTTAAAAAAAATCCACTTATACACACAGCCATTCAATTTGCTCTTTCAAAAACTAACAGCACAAGCCATTTTTACCGACTTCTTGTTAATCACCAAGATCAACCGGGCAAACTTTGGGAAGGTTACTGGGAGAGGCAGTTTAGTGTAGATTCGTGGAGCGATACTTATTCTTCTGTCCACGAATGTTCCAATTCCACATATTATACAACTTTGCATTATATGATATTGACTAAGATATGTAAGAAAAATATTATGCTTTATAGATTTGGTTTAATTCATAGCCCCATGTGTGATCGTTGCCATACACAAATGGAAACAATTGAACATAAATTTTTCCTTTACCCCAGGTTCAGTGTTTCTGGATGACCTTGAAAGCACATTTGAGAAGCTGGGGTATCAGCGAAAACATATGTATATCACAAGTGGTGGCAGGTAATAGCGACAATATTCTCATTAATCATGTAATTATCCTCTCGAAATTGATTATTCAAAACTCTGTCAGCCCTCTCACAATCTCTTATTTTAAGATCAGGCTTAGGATGGATATAGAAACAGAAAGATACGCTGCATCTATCAAAAGAAGTCTTGAAATGTTCAACAAAAGTGGGGGAATTTGGATAGATTTATCTGATAAAAATGTCCAAACAAAATGGAATGGTGTCAAAAGGCTACTGTTACCTATAACTATGCTCTAACCGATTAATCCTGTAAGGGTATGAGACATTGAATGTCCAATAATTTGGGATACGACAGATGTGATGACGCAATGATGTGCTGCTGTCTTCCGATGGTGTCAAATCCCGTCCGGTGAGTAAATAACTGCATTGAAGTAATAAGTCATCTTTGTGTTTGCAACGTTTTCTGTACTCATAAGTTGACAAAAAGTGGGGGCAGCCAAACCAACCTGATGCACACAAAACTTTCAACGTCAGGACCAAAACGTTCAATTGGGCTCTTGTTGCCTCCCGCAGCGGCTGGATATAAGAATGTCCGGTTTCTCTCATTTGACTGAGATCAGGAAATTTTGGCCAAAAGTGGGGGCCGGCCCCCCTGGCCCCCTTTCCGACGCGTAGTCTGTACTGGTATGTTAACTCCGCTCTGCTGATGGATGGTCAGGCGATTTGCTCTGTAGCAGTGTTTAATGAGGCTAAGCTGTTGGTAACTTTTGTCCTGGATGGAAAATATTGTACCGAACAACAGGTTATGCGCACTGGTACTGTTCATGCAGATATTTTGTCTCATGTTTTCATTGTATTGCTGTTCTTTCGCTGCAATTTGGAATCTCCAGTTGGCTCTGTGTTTTGTTGTTATACTCAAGCTGCAACTGCACCGTAAATTTAAATAAATAAGTAAAAAAAACACTCGCACTGACGGGCACTGACGCATGCGCATTGAGGGGGGTTAAGCCACCTTCGCTTTGACGGGAGGGGGCGGGTATTCGACTTCCCCCTCCTCAGATCTCGCGAACCACGCAAGATAGAAAAAATAAATTATGTTGAATAGCCCATTTAATTCCCTAAAGAAAACATTTGACTTTTTCCTAGGCCACATTTAAGGCCATTAGAGGTCATGGCATGCCACCATAGGGGTAGCATGTAGATGAAGGTTTTGGTCATTGACACGCGCCCCGCAGGGGTCCCTGGCATGACGTGCCCCGCTGGGGGGGCGTTTTTCGCCCTTCCCTCCGTATCTCATTTCTCAGGAAAGCTAAAGAAAAATTACAGACGGTGTTTGAAAGATCTTGACGAGACAAAGGGAAATTATAGGAAGTATTTTTATGATAGGTCGATATTGAGGTCAGCAAAGGTCAAAGAAGGTTCCATAGGCTCACAACAGGGCGGTGTACGTTTACCCCTCTAGATTTTTACTCAGCAAAGCTACAGAAAATATTTATGCATCATTGGATTTCTCTCATCTTGGCAAACGAATGATGTATAATATGACCTTGCTAGGGCAAATTTTGAAAATGACCTCACATCGAGCTATGTCAAGGTCACATGGTGACCCGGTATGGTCATATGGCACATCAATTGACTCCCCTTGACAATATAAGCAAAATACAAGCAAAATGGGAGCTTTATCTCAAATCAGTGAGAAGTTATTTGCAAAACAATCACTGTATGTTCTTGTGGCCTGACATGACCTTTGAAAGGTCAGATGGTCAAAAAATCAACGTTACTGTCAAGATTGTGGCAAAAATACACGGTTTGAGAATTTTCAGCTATATCTATCCAGCTTTTACTGAAAACGAGCCCTTTCTATTTTTCAACATAGACTTATAATGAGGTGACCAAAAATTGGCCCCACCTTAGGTCAACATTATCAAAATTCTGAGAAAACAGATTTGTAGACCCTAATGACCTTATCATATAGTGAAAGTTCGAAAGTGATCGGTTGACAGATGTTCCTTAGGCACTGCTTCAAACTCGTGATTTTGGGTTTTGAGGTCGGGTCATTTGACCTTGAGTGGCTCCTTGACCTGACATGACCTGAACTAAAAAAATTGGTCAGAGGCGTAAATTTAATCAGGAATAAGGTACTGTAAGTTTCGGTGTTCTGCGTCTCTTCGTTTTTGCGTTATCTGGGGAAAACCAGGAGCGAGGGGGAAATTTTACCCCCAGGAGGCGCGTGTTAAATCTGAATTAGTAAAGATAGAGCAAAACAATCTAGATCATCGATATCCTCGCCGCAAGCCAAATCGAATGATATATAATATGAGCTTGCTAGGTCAAATCAGGAAAATATGACAATTTTACCTGGCCTGAGGTCAGGTTAGGGTCAAATTAGGTCAAAATGCATATCATTAAAATTTCAAAGGCAAGGCAAATCTAATGAAGTTAAAATGAACGCTCTTTCAAAATCAATTACTGAGTTATTCAGTTAAAGCCATTTTCCCATGCATTTCCAACGGAGAGGTAATGGCTCGTACTTGACCTTAGGTCATCGATATAAAAAATACTGAAACATGCTTTTGAGAACTCCGTAGGCCCATTATGTGTCATGAGTTTCAATCGGATAATTTCCCCCGGTTCTGACTTATGGTATCTTAACACGCGCCCCGCTGGGGGGCGAAATTCGCCCCCCCTCCTGGTTTTCCCCCAGATAGCTAAAAAAGAAGAAACGCAGAACAACGAAACTTACAGTACCTTATCCCTGATCCATTTTACACATTTGACCAAATGTTTGAGTTAAGGTCATGTCAGGTCAAGGAGCTATTCAAGGTCAAGTGACCCGACCTCAAAACCTAAAATTACGAGTTTGAAGCAGCGCCCAGGGAACATTAGCCAACTGATCAGTTTGTAACTTCCACAATATGATAAGGTCATTGTGGTCTACAAATCTGCTATCTCGGAATTTTGATATTGTTGACCTAAGGTGGGATCAATTTTTTAGTCACCCATTATAAGTCTATGGTGAAAAATAGAATGGACTTGTTTTCAGTAAATACTGAATAGGTAAAGCTAAAAATCCTCAAAACGTCTATTCTTATTACGATCTTGACCCTAAAGTTGACTTTTTTAGCATCTGAGCTCTCAAAGGTCATATCAGGTCACGGGAGCAGATAATGATTGTTTTGGCAATAACTTCTCACTGAATTGAGATAAAGCTCCCATTTTGCGTGCATTGTGCTTATATTGTCACGGGGAGTCGATTGATATGCAAGATGACCATACCAGGTCACTCTGTCGAGGTCAGTTCATTTTGACTATTTGACCTAGCAAGGTCATATTATACATCATTCGATTTGCCGCGATGAGAGGAATCCAATGATGCATAAAGATTTGCTCTAGGTCCCCTGAGGGCAGATCTAGAGAGTGAAACGTACACTGCTCTGTTGTAAGCCTATGGAGCCTTCTTTGGCCTATGCTGACCTCAATATTGACCTGACATAAAAATTATCCGTATAAAATCTCTTTGTCTTGTCAAGAGCTTTCGAACGCCGCTCGTAATTTTCCTTTAGCTTTCGTGGGGCACGAGATACGGAGGGGGGCGAAAAACACCCCCCAGCGGGGCGCGTCATGCAAGGGACCCCAGCGGAGCGCGTGTTAAACTTCTTTTGAGGTCAGGTCACTTGACGTATACTGGTGACCTGACCTGAGAAGAACTAACCTTAGAAAAATTGGAAAAAGTTGTAAAAAGATCAGAAAAAGGTATACCCAGTACGGAGGCGCTACGCGCCGCCGTTATTATGCTCTTTAAAAAAAACCAAGGAAGCGGGTACCCGCCCCCATCAATACGCGTGTTAAACTGTTTTTGAGGTGAGGTCAATTGACCTGCACTGGTGACCTGACATGAGATGACATGGTTACTTGATTGCGCTACCGAGCCGCGTGTATGGTGCACGCACGTGAATAGGCCGGAAGACGACAGCGCTATAGTGCTGTTACGTATACGTCGACTGCGATTTGAGAGTGGTCGAATTTTTAACCCGCAACTACAGAATTCCCAACCTGTCGACGGTTTTGCCAGTCGGCGCCCTACTTCTCCGGCGCGAAATAGTTCAAGATTTCCTCGTTCTTTATATTATTTCGCCGTTAACACCGCAAACGGTTAGATTCAAATAGTACACGAGAGAAACCACTTACACCAATAATAGTATCACATATTCCAACTGTGCAGTTACGTACAAAAGCAACAACGTTGGTAACCTGGCAACCACATATGAAGAGGTGCCAGTTTATATAAACACACTTAAATTCATCATATAGGATTCAAAATTTATGGCATCATTACACGCCTGAATATCGCAGGAAAAAAACAGCTTGATCTAATCCTAATCATAATATCCTTGTTCGTTCGCAATGTTAAGCTCGAATTGGAAACATAGATCTAGCTCGACAATGGCACGAGAATGCAGATCATGGGCGTCGCCATCTCTCCTGGCAGTTCTGATCAAGTCATATACACAAGAATACATCCTGGCAGAGCCATCCTATGGCTGCTGAAAAAGTATCTTTCAAAGCCAAGACATATCAATGTTTACCCTGAACGATTGATTGGCACGAAGTAACAGTGAATAAACTATCCAGTCCACCCTCTTCTTAGTCTGAACTAATTAATGCAAACAAAACCGTATTTACAAGATACGCAGCGCGATAGACGCTTCAGTGCGCTGTCAGCGCCGCAGAAATACACCAATCATTTGCAATGTCACGTTCGAGCGACTGAATCAGCACGTCGGAATCAGCACGCGTCCTCCCACATAAAGAGATCAGGTAACAAGAGAGATCACAGACCGTATAGTCCTGAAGAAACGTGCACTTCAAAACTCCGCATCCACGCAACAGTTCCATCCTGGTCCAGCCGGGCACTGGAGCCACCCCGCCTGATGGCGTTGTCCGGAAGTCGGCTGAAATGGCAGCACGCGGGGACTACCGCGGGCCTCGTGGGGCGAAGACCAGCCTGAGATGGCAGCACGCGGGGACTACCGCGGGCCTCGTGGGGTGAAGACCAGCCGGAAGGAGTCGACTGGCAGTGCCAGACATCCAGGCTTCATGTGCTGCTCCACCATCGCCGAGTTGGCCGCGTCCGCCGGCAGGCGGACGTCAAACTTTGACAAGATGGTGCCGACGGTGATGAAGGTGATGTTGCTTAACATCTTGCTGCCCATGCAGGAGCGTTTTCCAGTGCTGAAGGGCAGGAAGTGCGGCGGCTTCACCACGCTGCCGTTCCGTACGAACCGCCCTGGGTTGAATCGCTCTGGCTCCTCCCACAGCTGCGCACTCATGTTGAGTTCGTAGTTGTTGATGAATACCATGGTTCCGCGGTGGACGTCGTAGCCACCGATGGAGGAGTCGCGAGAGGCCACGTGTGGCACGATGGGGCTGGAGCAGCACCGCAGTGCCTCCAGCATGGTGCTCTCTGTGTAGGGAAGGCTGCTGCGGTCATCCAGGGTCAGCTGGCGGTCACCCACGGCGTTGTCTAGCTCCTCCTGCATCTCAGCCATCACCTCAGGGTTGCGAGCGATCTGTGGGGACGCGACAGAGGGCGTTAGCACAGTGTATAGAGGTCGCTAGTAACGCGGATCGATGGTGTGATCACCTTTCCGGTTTCATACCAGCAGGCAATGGGGAACATCGTTGAGCATCATTTGAAATAGAAATTACAGGAGAAGAACACATTTACTCTTGAAAGAGAGCTGTAAACAGCTGGACAGAGAGTTTGTGTAAAACGAAACGATTATGTCAGAAATTTACGATTCAACCAGAGACAAGCACATTCTGAACAGTTTATACAAAATCTTTACATACGCGACCCGTCTTTTGCAAGACAACACTGACTGCGAGGTCGCACTCTCTCACCTGTGTCAGAGTCTGCATGATGATGTTGCCGACGGCAGAGTGGCCTCCGATAAAGTCTTCCAGCTCGTACAGCGCCGTAACCTCAGATATCTGCTCGTGGCCGTTCTCCCCCTCCTGCATCCGCTTCAGCAGCATGTCCACGAAGTCCCGCGGGTTTTCAACGTCCAGTGACTCCTTGTGCCACTTGATGATCTCCTCATTGATGAATTGACGAATATCAACGGAGAGACGCTTCAGCATGTTCAACGTTCCCAGACGGAAGATCTTGAGCCACTCGATGAAGTCCATGGCGTAGCCTTGGTTGATGTCCCAGAAGACCTCGTCGAAGTTGCGGACCATTGTCTGGAATTTGGGATCGTCGTAGGAGAACTTGCGTGAGCAGAGGTAGTCAGTAAAGATGTTACACGAGACATGTTGAACTAGAGGTTTGAAGGCGAGTGGCTCTCCGGCCGACTGGCGGAGCACCTGTTCCAGAGCCGGCATCTCGGCCAGGATCGAGTCGTTGAGCATCTGGAAGACGTCGGTGCCGGGGCGCACGTGCATGAAGGAGCGCGCCACGTTCCGGCGGGATACCTGCTTCTTGGACCAATCACAGAGGGCCAGAGCTGAAACAGAGAGTGGCAAAACGTTAGCATTGGAGTGATGGCGGAGTCAGGCTAGGAGATGGGGTGACAATAACGATTGTAAACATCATCTCTGGAAAGCGAAGTCACATTACCTACTGACGACGTTTTTCTCATCTCTCGTCCGTTTCTCATCATCTCTCATTCGAGTTAGGATTGTGCAAAATCATATGTTTTTTTCATTTCATAATTCGGTTTATCATACGGAAAGGAAATTGAAAAATGAAATGAAATTCAATAGAACATATGGTCATTTAACCAATTACCTAAGCATCTGGGTCACTCAAGCCTCCTTTAGGCATGCAGTGAATTGCAGCGAGGCATGCAGCAGAAAAAATGAGAATGAATTCTTCCAAAGTTCGGAGGGGTAATTCTATTTACGTCCTACCAGTGAAATATCATCACTTGGAAAAAAACACAATTGGAGATCCACTATCTACCATTTGACCTTTATTTGTCTGATAACTATTTTTCCAATAATTTACTCATTTCCGAATTTAGCATCGAGTCGCAACATTATTCAGACATTGCTTTCATAAGAGATAAATCATGTAGTTGGTAAATTCAGTTGATTGCCTATTTTTTCATAACGTAAAAATGGAAAGCTCCAAACCAGAGGAAAACATTCTGCCGGTGTGAGGGCTGGCGCTGCCAGCAGCCTACGGTCTCTCAGCTACCATCTACCATCCATCACCACTGCCGGCCGCCAGGTGGCCAGCCTCAGTGCCGCAGCCGGCCGGGCAACCCGCCACTGACGTCAGCAAGGTCACAGCGGCGACACTGGGCTAACGGGACGACGCGGCCAGCGCACAGCGTAAACAGACGTAAACTTGACCTTGGATGGAAGGGCGACGGCCGGGAGGGCCCGCCCACCGCTGGCGACCATCCCGCTCCCGTCGCCAGCGGCTCGGCGGAAGGTAGCGCCAAGTTTGGCGAGGGCAGGCAGAAGAATGGGTGCCGCCCGGACACTGGGCAGGAAGGAGACTGGTAGCGGACAGGAAGCGCCGCAAGCATGGCGCCTGGAATTACTCAAGGTCTTCTGAGCTTGGCAACAGGTAACCATAGACTGAAAGCGGTTTACAGGGGCTGTAGGGAGACTCCCACTTATCATCATAACCGGCTGGTATTGGTAGTGCAAGTGACTTCCACTTACTTTGAGATTCAGACTTGACTTGAATAGGACTAGCAAAGTGCGGAAACAGCATACTGTATTTTTTGTCTGAGATCGGTAATGCTGCATTATGAATTAGCCCCTTTCTTTGTATGAAAGATGCGTTCATTTCATGAATGATAACCTATGATGACGTTAATAATAAATTATGGTAGGTATTAAGTTATTATTAAAGTAATCTAAGAGAGAAAAGGTAGCATATAATGCAAGTGATTTCTAATAAAGTAAGTTTCGGATAAATTTGCGTCATTTTTGCAGTATCTACATAATTTCAAGCATAACTAGATTATTTACATATCTACTAACTAGAAGAAGAGGCTGCCGGTAGACTTTCAGCTGCGTGTGCAAAATAAATGGAATAAAAACCATCAATGGTCACTTTTCCTCTATATGGATCAGTTCTGACCAACGACAACAATGGTACAAAAATAAATAAGACCCCTTTCAAAGTGTCCAAACTCACTCAATGGCTCATTGGAGAGCCGTAAATTGATTCAATACCAGGGCAGTAGTTTAAACAAGATATTATTCATCTGGCATTTATTTTTAGAACAAGCTTATTGCGTGATTTTTATCATTCCTGTGCTTACTTTGAGTAGTGGTCGCACCTGCGCACCCGTTGAGGTCAGGAGTAAATAAGCTTAATTAAAATAAAGAAAACTTCAGCCTAATATAGTTGCTGGATTTTCATCGCTCAAAGAAATAAAAAGTAAATTATAAAATTTAACTATAAATTAAAACCATGAAACTTATATTATTAAATAATCACAATGATTTTAATTTTTTGGTCAATTATAATATTTTCTGAAAAAGTTTCCAACTAATTTCAATAAAAAGTGTTTCTTGATTTAATGTGTATTATTCCATTATTTGATAAATCGAAAGACTGCAGAAACTTGAACACGGGACCATTTGGTTTGAAACTACTACATTTTATGAATAAAATCTACAAAGGTAGAATTTTTTTGCCAAAGACGAAAATCTTGAGCTCGGCTACGGCTCCAGAACATAATATTTCACATGCACTATTTGTTGGCTCCAAGATTTGGTGATGAATTATTCATTCACACAACTTTTTTTAAACATTTCGCATGAATGAATTAACAAACAAGTGACAATAATGCAGCAAAATGAAATGTCAAAGCTTGAATTAATTTCATGTACACGTTGTGAAAGAGGAAGGGTATAACATTGAAAATTCAAGAACAACGATTCCGGGAAGTTTCCGCCATAAAAAGGACCATGTATGAATTGTGGACGACGTTAAAACTAAAAACGCATTGGATAAAGCCTGAAGGTTTTGTATTGACTTGAAAGAAAACGAGTGCAATGTATTTACCAATTTTAACAACACAAATTCTTTATATTGCAAAGGACATGATTATATCTGCAAGCACGACAACCGCAAACAAAACCGGAACATTTACAAGGTCTCATAGATAGAATTACCACGGGCGAGCCGACAGGTACTCACAGTTATCGCGGTCTCCTCCGAATAGAGCACTGTAGCGGTTGAAGTTGGGCCGGCCGTCGAAATGGTCTCCTTTGGTGACCAGAACCTCACGGATACTAGTCATGTTGTTGACGACGACGCAGTCGGTGCTTCCCAGCCTGAGACCGTACACGGCGCCCAGTTGCCGGCTCATGTCGGTCATACACTCGTAAGGATTCGGCTTCATGCCCAGGTTGATCATATTGCCGAGCACAGGTAGGCCCCAAGGCCTGGGAGGTGGGTTATAGGACCTGGTGCAACTGGTGGTGACGGAGGCGACTGGTTTGGGACAAGCAAACAGTCTTTGCAGACTGCGCAGTACGTGGTGCGGCCGTTTTCTGCAGAAGAGCCGGCCAAGAGCATGGGCAAGAGCAATGACAGCGAACAGGGCTCCACTGAAGATATCCATGCTGTATGTGGGCTGGAGAGCGTCTGGTTACGGTGATTCGGCCGTCCTCAGCTGTCGACTGCCTTCTGACGGACGGCCCGGCGCTTATGTAGTAGGCCACGCCGCGACCGGCACCTGGACCAATGGGGTGGCGCGTGGTGGCGGGGGCGCGCGCCACGGCAGTCGCGCCCCCGTCGACGCATCGTCTGCGGCGACCGGCACACAGTTAGGATAATGTATGCATCACTGGCTGTCATTAAGATGTATCACGGTGTATCAGGCTGGCGAGTGCAGGCCTTTGCTTGTACTTTGGTACTTGAAGTGTCATTGCATTTATCACACCGTCTTCAGGGAAAGAAATCGGTGACATTTGCTGGACAAGCTCTTCCAGACCGAGCCGCGACGTGGCACATCCATTCAAAGGGCACGTGGGATCCATTGCAGCACTACCACCGAAACTCTTTCAGGGTTCGGCGGGGTGCACTTGGGATCATTGTATTCGTCATTGGAGTTAACGATGAAGTATTTGCTATTTGAATATTGTATTATGTATTATTCTTATTTCAATATCTTTATATATATATATATATATATATATATATATATATATATATATGTGTGTGTGTGTGTGTGTGTGTGTGTGTGTGTGTGTGTGTGTGTGTGTGTGTGTGTGTGTGTGTGTGTGTGTGTGTGTGTGTGTGTACGTGGTTTTCAAGAATACTTTGATTTTCAACATAGTTTTAAAAAGAGAAACATTAAGTTTATTAGTTACTTGAGCACATCCTAATTTGCACTAGACTGGGCGATTTACTAGCTTGTATTCCTCGGTATCGCTCCAGTCACTTTCAGCCCCAGTCACTCGAGAGTCACCCAGTCACCGCCCCAGTCACTCGAGAGTCACCCAGTCACCGCCCCAGTCACTCGAGAGTCACCCAGTCACCGCCCCAGTCACTCGAGAGTCACCCAGTCACCGCCCCAGTCACTCGAGAGTTACCCAGTCACCGCCCCAGTCACTCAAGAGTCACCCAGTCACCGCCCCAGTCACTCGAGAGTTACCCAGTCACCGCCCCAGTCACTCGAGAGTCACCTAGTCACCACCCCAGTCACTCGAGAGTCACCCAGTCACCGCCCCAGTCACTCGAGAGTCACCCAGTCACCGCCCCAGTCACTTGAGAGTCACCCAGTCACCACCCCAGTCACTTGAGAGTCACCCAGTCGCCGCCCCAGTCACTTGAGAGTCACCCAGTCACCGCCCCAGTCACTTGAGAGTCACCCAGTCACCGCCCCAGTCACTTGAGAGTCACCCAGTCACCGCCCCAGTCACTTGAGAGTCACCCAGTCACCGCCCAGTCACTTGAGAGTCACCCAGTCGCCGCCCCAGTCACTTGAGAGTCACCCAGTCACCGCCCGAGTCATTTGAGTTTGTGCTCGAAATGGTCTTGCTCCCAACGACTTCTGGCCAAGGGTGACGGAAGGTAATTTTGGATGAGGGGCAAACCTGAACATTTCTGCTGCATGTTTGAGGTTCCCAACCTACCCCATTTTCAAAATTTTCTACAAATTTGGCTCACTATATGTTTAACTTGTCAAAATTTACTGTATAAATTTATCTTCACGTTAAAAAAGGGCTAGGGTGAATCGGAAAGGAGACGGCTAAGGCGAAAAGGCACAGGAAGCGCGCCCCGCCGCCGCCCGACCCGAGGATGCGCGAGCCGCTGTAGTATCCCGACGGCTCGGCAAAGGCAGTGTCCATCTCGTCGGCAATACTTTTGTACTTCTCCTTCTCGTTGACCACAGCTCGTGTGCGGAATGAAGCTGGTGTCAGTGGGAGCGCGCAGGTGGTGGAGCGGCCACCGACTGGCTGCATGTGCTCGGAGCTAGCTGGGAGGCCAGGAGGACTGGCAGGCTCAGAGGGAATATGTGGGAGGCGAGGAGGCAGGAACTCTCTGCATAAATATCTGAATCTGAGTCATTATCAAGGCCGCGCGGTGGGCTGTCCTATCTCCGTTAGCTAGTCCATAACCCACAGGTTATAACACATCACAAGGCAAAGCTCACCTGGTATTAAATTCACGTTTGCTAGCCACGCTATGTTTCGAAAAGACGTGCCTCCAAGTTATTGGTTGTACATTAGGGCTCCCCAAAATAATCGCTTTTTTACTTTTACTGGCTTCTCTCGCTGCTTCCCATCAAAAAGAACATGTAAAATAACGTGGTGGCCTCAGTTTACCCATATATGCTCTGCGCACTTCGCACATTGAGGTTTTTTGGAGGCTGTTTTTTAACCTAGGCCTATTTTCGGGGTTTCATGACCAAATTACTAAAATTCCAAAGCATGCTAAGTAGCACCTCGTTTAACTCCCCTGGATGAGGACAATCAACTGAGACACATTTGGAAATTTTAGGTGATTAGTTTCCTGCTTAATAAATCCCAAAAATTTAATTCAACGCTGAAATTGGCTCATAAAACGTTAAGCTAGCCAACCGCAACCTCATCGACGTCAGTGAAGATTCGACCCCGAAATCTGTGTGCAAGTGTGCAAGAAGTATTGAGATACTTATAAACATCACTTCTACAAATATCAGATTTGATTGGTTTCTTTATATCAAGAAACGATGCACATCATATACTATTGTCCACATATGAGTTCACTTCAATACAATCACTACAACACTCAGCGAGTCAATCCATCACTATGTATTTCCCTGGTTCCCAGCTAAATTCTCTGTTTTTTCTACATTTTGTTTACGTAGTATCTGCGTTCAACAATCGATGGAAATCCATGAAACCTTAGCAAAACACTTGCACACTCACAATATTTTGTCCCGCGGTTACTTAAATCCCATGTAGGGCAACGCTTGACCAATTCCGGCTCCCAACCTTCCTTTATTTCTAAATTGAGCACCCATTTTGTCACTGGTGCTCGATACGAAGCTATTTCTAAGTGGTCCAACGTAAAGATGATCCCACATACCACCTTTTGGGGTGAATTGTTAAAAAGAATTAGGCAATTTGAATTTCAGTCTTACTCAAGCTTCAAGAAAGAGCTCAAGGCTCTGATTTCGCCTGAGTTCTTCAAATTCGTTGAGCTATTGTTTGAGCTCTTGGCTTGCCCAGGCTTACCTGGCCGGTGCCGGGGCTTGGTTAGAACCCGAGAAAGAAGACGCATCAAATACAACATCAACTAAAGGTAAAACACTTTCAACTCAACTTGGGCTCTGTAATGAATGCTTAGTTTAAAAAAATATATTATTATCCTGGCTTATTGGAAACCAAATCAACTGTTTTTTTTTTCAAGAAATACCAGTCACCAGCCGCAGCCACATGCGTTTGGCTTGTACGAATGTACTTTCCTAGGATAATTTCAAGTCGATTCTTAGCATATTATACTAGAACTGGTACCAAACGCAGCCCCGCAGTTTTTGTGTAGAACTTTGAAGCACCCGTTCTTACTTCTTTCGCCGCCTCCATTAAAATATACTGGCAAATTCCACTTGTTTTGGGGGAGGGGAAATTGACATGTCTGCCCCTCTATGCTACAAGTGGGGGGTGGGCATACTGCCCCTGCCCCCGCTACCGCAGCCACTGAATATCGTGCGATTTCATAGTCTGGAGCCTTATTTACCCATTATGTTGCGCAAGAATATTATATGTTTAATGTATTATAATTTAGCATATAATATAAATTATATTATTGTATTATTTCTCTTTATTTATTTTTTTATTTCTTTTTTATATCATAATTAAAGTAGTTTTTACTACCGTCATAATATATTTTAATGTATCAGTCAGGGAGCGTCGCCCCTGGTGTGCTGGTGTTGTTGACTGTCCGGTTAAAATCTAAAAACACAATTATATATTATTTATATAATTTACTGTCTTGCACGACTCAACGATGCATTTTCTTTTGGGGAGACATCTCGGGTACAAATAAGTCCTCGTTAGAGAACATAAATTCTGGCATCTGCGTCTCCGGGCGCTAAATATATTATTGAATGACGCGCACGGGCAAGGGCGGATGTATCCAAAGATTTGGGGTGGAAACTTGGGTAGAATCATAGAAAATTATATTCATGAAGAAAATTGGCTCAAATGGGTAGAATTCGGCGGCTTAAGGAAGACAAGGCCTGAATGGAGCCCCTCGCCTCCATCCTAGATTCGACCACCGGCACAGGTTCAGGAGACGCAGTACTCAAGGTCAAGACGGTGGAACGGTGAGCACCCTCCTTCTGAGGAGTCTTTATATATATATCCGAAATTAGCGCCGACAATCTGAACGGCGGACGACAATGCGGCGCTTTTGAATGCTCAAGTGTCAGATCCGATGGGAGACGAGAGCTACTGCCGCTCCGGAGTGCCACTCAAACCATTCAGGTGAACTTAACACCTTTGTCGTGTTTGTGCAGTCTCCACTGCACGATGTGGGGGAGTCCATGCAATATCCGACTACATTGTTTCCAGCAGGAGGAAATGCGTCACTATGATGATGGCCCTATTGGCTGGCAGACTCTGGATCTTCTTATTTCTGTCCTGGGGTCTGCCCCCTAAGATCTCAAAATCTTTTGATGTGATATGAAAGGTTGATAATGAAATGGTCTTCTTATAGGCTAAGCTCAATTTTTTACAAATCAGATTTCCGAAATTTAAAACTTGTAAGAAGGTTTGAAAATCTGCCATTTTCGTGTCTCATAGTTTTCCATGATGTCTGACCATTTTGCCTGATTGTTACAAAACTACTATATTACCTATTGAAAGAGAACGAATGCAAAACCGCTGCATCTATGATAAGACACTGTGTTACATCTCTGGCATCCAGGGAACAGGGCACTGGGAATGTACTGAAGGATAATACAATACCATACAATACAATGCAATACAATACAATACAATACAATACAATACATCCAGGTAAATGGTATAATGTATAATCCGAAGAAAAAATCAGAGATGGATGCAAGGAAGTAAATATTGCGACAATATGCACATTTTCATGCATAAGAGGCCTGTACAGCTGCCCCACTATCCGAAAATAAAATCCCAGGCCATCCTCAGAATGCCATGAAGTTCTAAGAACAGTTTCCGACCAGTTTGTGCAAATTATTTTTATATTGTACTCGGAAGACCAAAGAGTATTTTCCAATTGCCCACTGGTTTCTGTTACAAACATCTTCAAATTAACAGGCCTCCAGAAAAAGAGGACAAAAAGAGAAATCAAGTCCGATGGATACTCTCCGACAAACAGCTCACATTTTATTCTCACATCAACCAAGCTTCCGAGACAATCAGTAGAAACATAAGAATTAGCCATAGGATTCAGTACTTTCTAACGACTAATCTCATTCCTTGTAACTTAAAACGCGCAGTGGAGGGGGCGCTAAGGTGTCTCCCCCACACCGCCTATTTTTCCAAGGAGAACCGTTCACAGCCGGAGAAAACTACTTGGCTACATTTGAGAGGATCATCGTGGGTACGTCGATTAATGAAAGAGTTTGGAAATTCAGTCTATGATTATTTTACTTATAGGTTTTCAAGGTCAGTGCTATGTTTTGAGATCACCTCAATCGCGCGGTTACGCCAGTTTACCGGCACTGTAGACCGATTTGTGACTTAATAACGCCACAGAATCGGGATTATATGTCAAGATCACCTCACATAAAGGTCAAGGTCATACCAGCATTTTCAATGTCACTGATCCCAGTGCTTTCGGTTAGATGACGTTACCCAGCATGACCTATGCTACACTATGACGTCATAGTGAAGATAAAGCAACGTCAAGATCAGGGTTACAGGGCAATTTCCAAGGCCATTGATCAAGGCCAAACCTCATTTCCCGCCCAACGGTTGCCATAACACCAATTATAGCGTAAACGATTGGGAATATAAAATATTGTGACGTCATAGGCCAATGACCTTGCATGACATTTACTCCAAAAATTTCAGATGATAATGTGGTGAACCTTTCCTCTATGATCTTAGTCAGCTTTCAGTGTATTCCTGGCTTTTTTGCATAAGCATGGTATTTCCCAATAAGTCCCATGCATGGCCCATATTTGACCTTTGTGACCCCGTTTGACCTTGAAGATATTGACCTGGGGCAATAAAGATTGGTTATAATTTAGATCACTATAGGCTCAAAAAAACCTTGGACGGGACTTGTTCTAGCTCTCTTGGCTATGGAGATCTCAGGGGGAGACTTGAGGAAGCGCCCTCCCCTGCGTGTGTTAACTCCACCATGTCTCGGTCCCGGGCCGGTGCGGGAGCTCACCACACTTTTGCAGTTACGTGCCAGGGCTGGACCCCTAAAGAAGGCCACGGCAGATTGTCAGAGCGTGTCAAATCAAATGATGTAGAATATGACATGAAAATTACCTGACATCAAGCTAGGTCATGGTCACAAATTAACCTGGTAGGGCCATTTTCCATATTAATCGACTTCCCGTGACAAGATAAGCACAATGCAAGCAAAATGGAAGCCTTATCTCCATTCAGTGCGATTTTATTGGCACAATAATCACTGTCTGCTCATGTGACCCCACTTGCCTCTCCGTGATGAATGCCATGCTGATGTCGCTACTGTTAATAAAGTTGTGTTGTTGTTGTTGTTTGTTGTTTGACTTTTAGAGGTCAGTTGGTCAAAACCTTCAACTTTATGGTCCTGATCATGGGCAAAATACATGGTATGGGAACTTTCCAGTTGATATATCTAGTATTTACAGAAATAGAGTCATTTGATATAATGGTGTGACTTACAAATCGACCCCACATTAGGTCAAAAACAGGAAATCCCGAGATAGCCTATTTATGACGGCAAATGTCGAAAACAAATTGCAGGCACAAGTATTGAATAGCTGAGGTAGGTTCACCGAATTTCATAAAACTGCACCTGAAATGTGATTAGTGAGGTCATCTGGTGTAATGATCTGTTTAAGCATAAATTCAGTTACAAAAACAGTGGAAATTAAAATGAATCACCATTGTTAGGATCTAATGGACGAGAAGAAGCTACTGACACGTGATGATATTGAGATGAAGTATGAATTACACGTCGGTCTCATTGGATACAACTCCATGCGGGTGAAAATGAACTTAATTTTGCGAATGAAAGGTAAACGGAAAATTAGCTCTGAATCGCCAACGTGACATCCAAGAACTCATATTGTCTAACACAGCAGAAATGTAAGGCGATTTATCAGTTATGTTCTGATACGGCATGTCAATAACAAGAACAAAGGTATACACACAAAAACGCAGGGTAAACATAATCATACCGGTCAGGCACCATCAAAAGGATTCGGGAAGCATCGCACTCAACCCTCTTGCAACATTGCATTTTCGAATTATCAATATAATTATACCAAAAACACATTTATCTGTAAAATACAAATATCTGAAACAAGATTATGCACCTTTTGTTGCCATTCGGAAGAAACGCCGGGACATCTTTTTGAGCAATGTCAGAAGGTGAAAGAGTGTGTTGATCATGTGAGGATGTTAATGCAAGCATGGCTGTAGATCTCTTCTCGATCCAGGGAGGTCCTGGGTGGGTTAACACTGGCACGGCAATGCAGGCCCTATATAAAGCCTATGGGAGACCCAAAATCCAGGGGGTCCTGACCCGCCACCCCCCGGATTTTCACCCATGACTGCAAGGAAATCTAATTTCGACGAAACAGATAAGAATATTGACTTGATATTCGTAACCCTGATATGAGGCATATATTTGCACTGATCAATAGCAGTGAAGTGCATATGGTCAGCGAGGCTTCACGCAAGGCTCCCGGAATGGAGACATTTCAAAACATTATTTAAATACGAATATATAATTGATAAAAACCGTAAGCCTATTGGACGGAACAGCCATGGGTTTCTACGAAAAGTGGGATCGCTTGCATCGCCTGCTTCAATCAAATGATTCACATTCAGATATGAAATAAATCAAAAATACTGAAATGCAACAACGCCCACACACCAAATACACCCACACCCACACATACATAGTTCTCGTATGCACGGGCTCACACAGGACCTCTAATGCAAGCAACTGTATTTTGTTATTTTTTCTTTAGAAAATCAGATTGTATGATTTGGCAAATATGTTGGTGAGAAAGTGCATCGAGATTACTTTGTGTACGTGAATGCGAAGACACTGCATATGCAGATAAGCAAGAACGCACTGTGTATATACATATTGATGATGATGATGTTTATGTTAATGGTGAGAGTTTATGATGCAATCATGATGTATGAAACAAATAAAGGGCCTCGGCCGTAAACTGGAAAAAATATCTGTGGAGCGTTTATAGG
The DNA here is from genome assembly GCA_034440635.1 of Lepas anatifera. Lineage (NCBI taxonomy): Eukaryota > Metazoa > Arthropoda > Thecostraca > Lepadidae > Lepas > Lepas anatifera. Next base: position 1,406,877 of record JAOTON010001814.1, on the reverse strand, counting down.
ACTAAAAACAGACTGGTGATCACCTGTATCTTTATTGAAATTTATTCCTATTTAACACCAACGTTTCCAAAAATTTGGAAGCTACGCCCCCAGCAGTTGCAATTGGTCTATAATAGTCTTTATCCGAAATTTTCCCGGAGTTATCCTTTACAGTTGCGGAGAAAAACACTTTTGTCGAAGCGTAGAGTAGAACTACGTACCTAACAGCCATAGTGAGAGGGAATAATAATAAACTGCACAAGATCGGCCTGAAAATGTATAGTGTTCTGCGCTTAGATGATATTTTCTATTCGAACCTCCTGATGTGTTCACACGCACATTGACATTGTCTGAGCCACCTCCACTCTGATGGGGGCCGGGTACCCGCCCTCCCCTAAGATCTCAAAAACCACGCTCGATAGCGAAAAACGGCAAACGGCATTGGATAGCCCATTTTAATGTCTATAGAAAACATCTGACCATTTTTTGTTGGGTCACATGTAAGGTCCCTAACGGTCAAGGCATGCCACCATAGGGATAACATGTAAATGAAGGTTTTCAGCCATTACATCTGCACTAATCAAGATACAGCAAAACAGTCTATAGCATTGGAATCCCCGCAGCAAGCCAAATCGAATGATTTATAATATGACATTGTTAGGTCAAATCAGGTCAAAAATAGGGTTCAACCTGACCTGAGGTCAATTCAAAGTCAAATTAGGCAAAATGCATATAACGTTAGTTAGTTATTTAAGGGCTTTTTATAAGGCGTTCTGTGCAAAGCACCTTTGCCCGCCTCTAAAATGTGGGGGAGAATTTTCCGGGAGGGGTGTTTACTTTAATGTCGCAGAACAAAGGGACGAATCTTATTTCAAGGAATGGGTCGCGAAGTGTAGCAAAACTTGCGAGGGAAGGGGATTGCTACGGTAGAGATGCCGAGCCTGGGGCACAGGTAGGATTTAAAAGGGTATGTGAAGAGGCTTGCCAGCGTATTTTTTTAATTTTGTTCCTTGTTATCGAATGACCGTTTTACTTATCTTACTCGAGTTCCTCAATTGAAAAAAAAAATAATTTTGGGTTATTAGAAACACCCGCAAGCACCATGACGTGATGCCGCAGGTCTTTATCCTGCAACCAGGAGGTGAGGTTACAGCACCCTCTCTGGCTGGGTAGCCGCCGATAGAGGAAGAGAGAAGGGTAATAGAACAGATAGAGTGTTAGGGAGGGGTGTGAGTTGGTTAGTTGTTAGTCTTAGATATGATTAGTATAGTTAGTAGTCCTTAAGTTAGGGTTAGTTGGTTAGCAACCATGAATGGATGGTTAGATAGGGTTAGTTGGTTAGTTGAGCTTTTGTTCTGTTTTGTTTTGTTTTGTTTTTTGTTTTTTTTCTATGGTGGGAGCTATTCTGAGTCTACCATACCTGAGGACCAGACAGTTAAAGCCTCGTTTGAAGCACCTATTGTTTAAATTTGTCAGAGGGACGTTTATAGTGTAATTGTTATTTCTAATATGAGGGGTGCTGTTCGGATGCAGGTATTTTTCATACCCGCCACCATAGACGTTCAGATAAAGCTCTCGAGCCTAGTAGCCTTCAGGAATGTAAAGAGCTTGACCAGCAGCTCAGGGTGATCATTGCCGAGAAGAGTGGAAAGCTTTACTGGAATATTTCTGATGCGGCAATAATCTAGCATGGGCTGCCTATGGGCATCGTGCTGGGGACAGTCGATGAGGATATGGTAGGGATTTTCCATGGCAGAGCAGGTCCCACAGGTACCTTCACGCCCATAGGCATTTAATTTGGTGTGTGTCCGCTTCTGAGTCTGGTCAGGATGACCTCACGCCGGCGACTGTTTTGGTTGGAGCTCGGCCAGTAGCCGATGTTAGGCTTTATATGGAATAAATGGGCGCTGAGGTTAGTGGTCCAGTCATTTTGGATGTACTTCCGGATATGGTTCTGGAAGAGAGCTTTGCTATCGTCTCCAGACCATTTGAGAGGTGTTACGTCTCTGAGTTCTAGAGATTTTTTGGCCTGTTCGTCGGCTTTTTCATTTCCGAGAATTTTGCAGTGGCCCGGGATCCAAAGAAAAGAGACATCTCGGATATCGTCGATACCCTTCTGGATGTCTGCTACTACGTGATGGCTGGGGTTGACGACGTTAGTGATAGCTTGCAAAACAGATTTAGAGTCTGAACAGATGACGGCTGAATTAATATTTAGGGTTCTAATCAGGACTAGTGTAACTAGAATGGCGACAGCCTCGGCAGTAAAGATAGAGCAGTTGTCTGGAAATCTTTTTGGAGGCAAATATTTTGCCCCCAGATGCCGAGGCCTACTTTTTCGCCCATTTTAGAGCGAAAAAGCAGTGGATTTCCAAATAGCGACATCATCCGCAAATAGGGAGTACTTAACTCCAGGCGGTAGCTTTTTGGAACAAAATGTCATTGATCATGACTAGGAAGAGGGTCGGAGATAAAACGCTACCCTGGGGTGTGCCCTGGTCTTGAGATATCAGGTAGGAAAAGGTGGTGCCGCAGCGCACTTTGAATTTTCTGTCCCTGAGAAAGTTTTCAATGAATCTAGCAAGGTGGCCATGGACTCCCAGTTTACAGAGTTTATACAAAAGGACGTCTTTTTGTACACGATCGAAGGCCGACTTCATATCTAAGAATGCAGCAATTGTGACTTGCGTCTTGTAGAAGCCATTTTGGACGTCACTGATCAGTCTGATCAGATTGTCACTGGTGGCTCGCCCGCGCCGGAAACCCAATTGCATAGCGTCGAGTTTCTTTTCGAGAATTTCGTGCAGTCTTACGTTGACCATGCACTCTACAAGCTTGCTAGCACAGCTAGTAAGCAAAATGGGGCGATAACCTTTAGGGTTTGTTTTTTTTTTTGCCAGGTTTTGGAATGGGAATGATGACACTCTCCCGCCACATAGTGGGGAACGAGTCGCTAAGAAACATGTTGTTAATGGCCGAGAGAAGGTATTTTAGTGCTGTATGGCTGAGGTGCCTGAAGAAAGAGTAGTGAATTTCATCCGGGCCCACTGCAGTGTTTCCACACTTGCTAATGGAGTAATATAGTTCGGTCATTGTAAAAGGTACGTTATAGTACTATTGATTACTAGAATTAAAGAATGTGCGGCGTTTGCACCATTGGCTGCAACGCCATTGTAATGATCAGCAAAGGCGTCCATGACTTCCTTGGGTGCCGTGATGTTTTGGCCGGAGACTGTCATTTGAGAGAAGGATCCACGGGGCGGTCGTTTCGCAGAGAAAGCTGCAATGGTTTTCCAGATTTGAGAAATGGGTGTGAAGCGGTTGAATTTAGAAACGAAAGCGTTGAAACTATCTTTTTGGACCCGCTTGCACGTGTTCTGAAAGTGGGCTTTGTAGGGCTGTGTACCCTGCTCTCATAGGCTTTCCTGGCCCTAATCATTTGGGCTTTGGCGTGTGCCGTCTCTGCATTCCACCATGGGGCTCCTTTTTTCTGTCGGGGGCCTTGACTTTTTGGTATTGCTAAATGTGCTGCTGAGCTGATGGCTCTTAGTACCGAGTCAATGTCTGCCGAGTCAGGATCATAATGAGCATATAATGAGAACCGCAAGGATGAAGTAAACCTGATACCGTGAAAATAAATGTTCTACCACCATCCATTTCATTACTAAGGTATTCACTTCAAATAATTTGCCCCAAGTGTTTCCAATGCAAAGGTCATGGATCGTACCTGAATTCAGGTCATCGATAGGAAAAATAACGGAATAAATATTTTAGAACACGGTGGGCCCATTATGTGATATGAGTTTCAATCCGATAGTTTTGCCCTGTTCTGACTTATGCTATCTTCTCGAAATGACATGGTAAGTGGATGTGAATGAATTACATAAATATAAAGGACTTCACTAGTGAAAATGAAAAACGTTCGGAGCTTTGGATGTCTTCCGATGTCCACTGATCGATCCGACCACTCGCTGACGAAGGCTGATAAGATATAGCCGAAAGCTCCGAACGTTTCTCATTTTCACTAGTGGAGAAGTCCTTTATATTGATGTAATTTATGCTATCTTATACTTCTTTTTGGTCAGATCACTTGACCTGAGATCATCTGACCTGGGATGGCCAAACCTTAAAATGTTGCCTAAAGTTGTAAAAATGATCAGAAAAAATGTATGTCAAGTGCAGTGGCGCTACGTGTCGCAGTTTTTTTCTATTTCCTAAAAACCCGAGGAGGTGGGTACCCACACTCCGTCAATACCAGTGTTAACACGGAGATGGATGGGGGGGTCTGAGTCAATTTCGCTTTGACAGGGGGAGCGGGTACCCACCCCCTAATATCTCGAGAACTACGCTAGATAGGGAAAAACAGTAGACGACGTTGGAGAGCCCATCAAAATCTTTACGGACAATTTTTACCATGTTTGTCAAGTCACATTTAATGTCGCTAGAGGTCAAGGAATGCCGCCATAGGGATAGCATGTAAATTAAGGTTTCAGGCATTGCATTTGAACCATGTATTAGATACAGAGAAAAACAATCTAGATCATTATAACCCTCCCAGAAAGCCGAACCGAATAATATATAATGTCACCTCTCTAGCTCAAACCACGTCAAATCTAGGATTTGACATGACCTGAGGTCAGTTCAAGGTCAGGTTAGGTCAAAATACATTTCATTAGAACCGCAAGAATGAGGCAAACTTAATACCGTAAAATAAACACTCTACCACCATTTATTTCTAAGTCATTCAGTTTAAATAATTTTTCTACGTATTTCCAATGAAGTGGTCATGGCTCGTACCTGACCTATGGTCATGCATATAAAAATACCGTAATATTTTCTAGAACTCGGTCGGCCCATTATGTGATATGATTTTCAATTGGATAGGTTGACTCTGTTCTGACTTTTTCATCTAGTATATAGTTCTGACTTATCCTAGCTTAAACTTTTTTTAGGTGAGGTTACTTGACCCACACTGGTTATCTGACCTTAGATGACCCAGTCTTAAAATTTTGCCTTAAGTTGTACACATAATCAGAGGAAAGGTACATACATCAAGTGCGGTGGCGCTACACGTCACTGTCCTTATTTCTTCTAAAAAAACTGAGGGGGCGGGTACTCGTCCCCCATCAATGTTCTTGTTAAATCATGGCTTAACCCACGCCCCACGGGGAGAATCGATGGCCCCCTTAATTTTACAGAATAATAGAAAAATGATGAGGCGCAGCACTGCGGTTGAAGCGTCTACCTCCCAGGCCATCATCTTCTCACCATCCCTGAACTTATTTTACGCGCGGCCACACTAGGTCAGGCCACCAGGCGAGGTCAAACAAGGTAACATCACTTCAACTTTTGAGCTCTACTACAGCCAAATTTCTGAGCCAATCGATTTGAAACTTTCTACACTTGATGACCCCTCCAGGGTCTACAAAACTTATATCCGGGATTTTTCGATTTTGTAACCTGAGGTCAGGTCACGAGGTGAACTTCTCCCATAGAAAAAGCGCTTGGGAAAAGCTGTCTTATAATCTGAGAGTCACAAGAAGTATTCAAATTCTCAGGTTGCTTAGAAAAGCATTCCTGGCTACTCTTTCACGGATTCTAAGGGTGATACCTTAACGTTCACAACCGGGTCTCCGGGATTGTCCGAAATCCCCCGACTGACTCCGGGTGAAGAAATATCGAAAATTATTCCCAAAAATTATTTTGGGCTGGTGTAGTTCGGGTAAAAATCTGATGCAATGAAAGTAAGAAAACCACATGCAATTATTATTCATGCGTTGCATTGTTATGCAAAACAAGTGGTTTATATGTTACGGCCCGTATGGAAAATCGGCCCGTTTGCAAACGGGCCGGCCCATTTGTAAACGGGCCAAATAGCTGGCCCGTATGCAAACAGGCCAGCAAATTGGTCCGTTTGAAAATGGGCCGGCCCGTTTGCATAACGTCCGGCCCGTTTGCAAACGAGCCGGACTTTTTGCAAACGGGCCAAAGCTGGTAAAGATGTGTGTAGCAGAAAATGACAAGTTGGCTTAGTTGATGGTATGTCGGTTAGGAGACAAAACTTTCAATCGCGAGGTGCGAGTGAGTAACATGTCAACCATGTCAATAATAATTTGAATAAGAGAAACATGCCATTAATGATTTGAAAGTTTTTTGGGTAATAGTTTTTGTCATGACACTGCCCTGTGTCTATCAATAGTTGTCATGACCCTTTAAAATATTTACTGATAGCTAGATATCCTTCTGGTTTCTGAAACCGCCTAAGTATAAGCATAAGCCTGGGCATAAGCGATCCCTGTTTGAGTGAAATCCTAATTGTTATACTAGGTAAAAATGTACGTGATTGAGTTTCTAGTCATTCTAGATAATTGTTAAATATGCCTTCAGTCAAATTCAAGATAATTTATGAAAAATGGGCGTTTTTGTCTTTGTTCATCCTTTGACATACAGTTTCTTATACTGCAGCCCACATCAAAGCAAAAGAACGGTGGATTTAAGCAGCAGTGCATGTAATAAAAAGTTTGGACCAGCTCCGCACCAACTGCAACACCATTGCTAATAAAACTTACTTGCAGAATGTTGTGAGCTCCAAAGATACAGAAAATGTCAACTAGGTTGCATGCCACCTATTCTGCTGACTTTGTTCGAAGTGGCAGCAACACTACGAATTTGGTGAGATGATCCTGACAATTTAGTATATAGGCATGTCCGGCCTTCCTCTCACTGTGCCAATCGAAGAGGTCGACTTGAGCACGTCTGGCCATCGATATGAAAAATGATTCATAAAAATGATTCGTCAGTAATGATTGGGAGAGACGCTACCGTACTCTGTGGTCGTGTCTTCTTCGTTTCGCAGTTTTTGCAAGTTTCTAGGTACAGCTCGACAGTCACACGGCTAATGTTGGCGTAGTTGTTCTTTACTGTATTAACCCTTGCCTTTTTGGGGGGGGTGTTTTGACAACCCTCTTGGGTTTTTCCGGCGGTACGAAAAACGGCGGCGCGAAGCACCGCACTATTACCACACCTTATTCTTGATCAATATCGCAACTTTCCCTAAAAATTCAAGGTTGGGTCATTTCAGGTCAGGTCACTAGTGCAGGTTAAGTGACCTCACCTAAAAATGTCCGAACCACATGTTTAAGGTGGTATAAAAAGAAATGGGTGATTGTATCGGATTGAAACTTATATCACATAATGGGCTCACAAAGTGATACAGCATATATTCCGGTATTTTTCACATTGATGACTTAAGGTCAAGTACGCACCATGACCTCTCCATTGGAAATACATGGGAAAAACAGAAATTGGGCTGTATTTGGTTAGATACAGCTGAGAATACCTTCATATTCTCCCAATCGTAGTATCCTGGGCTCCTTTCCAGGTTCATCTAGCAAGTTTTGACCTGCAAACTCTGAGAGGTCATCTGGGGCTATTTAAGCAGTTTTTAGACTTAAGTCCATAACTTTGCATGAAATGATGGTACAGCTTTTATTTTGATAAAATTGCGTTTGGATTGCTATTGTGAGTCGATAGATATGCATATTGACTATGCTAGGCTAAAAAGTGATCTTGACCTGACCTGAGGTCGTCATTTTTGTGTTTTGGCCTAGTATGGTCATATTATACACCATTCCATTGGCCGTGACGAGAGAAAGCGAATGGTCCTTAAAAAATGTTCTAACTCAACTCTGTCAGACGCTAGAGCCCAAAAACTCAACTCAAAATCCCACTTTCTTTGACCTGTCATGATCTCAATATTGAGCTGAGCCAAAAAGTGAATGAAGTTTTTTCATGAATTTTTATGAGCTATCCAATAGCTTTCGCGTTTTTTCGCTATCCCGCATAGGGCCCGAGTTCGAGGGGGTGGTCTCCAAATACTGCTCCCCACCAGGGCGAAGGTGGCTCGGAGGCCCACCGGGGCACAGCTTAAACGTCTTGCTACGGCCAAGATGCCCCAGTGAAATGTGCAGCTCCTGAATAACATCAAAGACTTCCTCATTGTGAATGATTTCTAGTCATGTGTTTTTGTTGATCAACTTGTGCACTCCTGCAATTGTAATTTCATCATACTTTTTTAAGCGCGGTTGGCGTCTCCCTAAGCTTTAAGCTCCCTAGCTTTCCATGAGCCTTAATGTCCCCTAAGTCTTTGACGAACTCATCATAATTGCCCTTCGGCACCGACTGCGTGTTCGTTGCTTTCTTATCTTTCGCAGCAACAAATTACAAATTTCGTATAGAACTTTTCTTGCGACATAGTTATTCATGACAATCAGAGTTGGTAAAATAATGAAGCAAGAGAATTGGCACGAGACGAGGCTTAGGTCAACACGCACATTGGAAATAATATGACCACATTCACTTTTCAGGGAAAATGTTTCCATAGTATTCAACAATCGAAAACCAATCTGATCAGAGGCTAGATAATGACGGTGTTCACCAGAGATGGTCTTTGCCTGTGGCTGAGTCAGATTCCTGGCATCGTTAAAATTGTTTGTTGGCAAACAAGGAACACTAAGTTATTTCTGGATAAATATTTACTTTAATAACTGAAAACGTAGGTACCAGTTATTCTCAAACACTAAGGCTCTACAAGCAGCAATCTAGTCAAGCATTGCAAACATTTCTTCACGAATGTTAATGGAAAGCAGTGCGGTCACAATCGCTTTCAGAGCGATTAATATTTAGATAATTTAATCACCCAGTTTACAAGTTGATTGAAAATGAAATAGATCAATGAAAATGAGAAAAAATCATTAGATTCATTAAAATAAAAAAACGACTTTCTCTGTTAGACCAGACCCAATCAGTTTTCTTACATCTTAGTTTTCATGGTTGAAATGCGATCCGATAGATCCGGATACATCGTGGAGTCGTCGAGTTTATGAAGCGCTATTTCCCAACACTTTAGCACAAACTGTGCCTTAGTGCTGGGGAAAAACACTTGTACTCAATCGAAAATACGATCCGGATCACATTTTGGCCATAGAGACTAGGTCAGTGATTATCATCCGAATCCAAAATCCAATCAATATTTATGGAGTTCAATTAATTCGATAATGACCTGGATTCAAATGCTCATACAGTTCCGAAGCCAAGCTTTTCCGGCACTCAGCAAAAGGTGGAGGTAATGTTTGGTACCTGGGATAATTTGGCTAAAAAGGCCCCGCAGCAGCCAATTTGGATTCAGTAAAGCAGAGGAAGGTAGACTGCAGCGTGAAATTGAAAATTAATTTGTAGTTGTATTTCAGCTACTTAATTTCCTTCACCTAGAAAAGAGGAAGCCTTACCTAAACCTTCTATACTGGGGCGCTGCAGCGCCCCAGTAAAAGACCAACTTTGAATTTAAATCGGACCTTAAATTAATGAGTGAGCAACACGCTCAACTTATATACAATGCGCGCTGGCATAGCCACTAATTGAATTCTCCCGCCAAGATATGATTGTAAATGCAGATGGGGTGGCGCCGGATATTTGTCTAATTCTTAAATCCAGGACTCAAAAACGAATATTTTAATATGGACCTGTCCCCAAACCAGAAATAGAGAATAACCTGAAATCGAAGATGGTAAATTTCTGATGCCTATATTAAGGGTTCAATCCAGAGATGATGCAATATTCTTTAACATAGGTACGCAACTATGTATACCTCTTACCAGGGATTCAGCAAGTGTCAAGGCGACGAGGCGGTCCAACCACCGCTGCACTTCAGACAAAATATGGTGTACAACGCTTGGTCTTGCGGCGTCAGGTCGGTTCACATGTTATGCCCAGGAGGTGGAGTGGGCGGGATTTATTTCTCCAATGCGCTTCGGTCCAGAATTGGAAAAAATTAGGCATGATGCCACTTGGAGCTACTTTTCATGAAATTATATCAGTAAACGCGTGCCAAGGAAGCTATTACGTGCGAATGCATTATACTCAAATCCGTTTTAAACGAGCCGACCGATTTGTAAAAGGGCCAGCAGATTTGCAAACGGGCCGGCCAGTTTGCAAACGGGCCAGCCGGTTTGCAAACGGGCCAGGATATTAAAAAACCGAAACGGGCCAGACTTTTTGCAAACGGGCCACAGCCCTGGCCCGTTTGCATACAGGCTGGCCCATTTGCAAACGGGCCAATTTGCTGGCCTGTTTGCATACGGGCCAGCTATTTGGCCCGTTTACAAATGGGCCGGCCGGTATGCAAACGGGCCAATTTTCCATACGGGCCGTAACATATACAAGCTTCGTTAAAAAGCACGACTCGGTTGATGCTAGCTTTCGGAGGTGCCATATAAGTTTCGGTATCGATATAGACTACATCAGTCTCACCACCGTAACACAGTGAGGAGACACTGCAAATTTCAGCTGTTTGAAAAGCAATACCCACTCTTATGGGAACACAATCTATCCCTATCCATACTCCTATCCTTTAGTCGAGCTTTCCCTGGAGACCTTCCGATTGTTCTCCCTAATGCGACCAAAATCTAGAGGTAAAAAACACCGACCATGCCAACTTAGTTGGATAAAATATCGGGGAACCAACATATTTAATATTTTCAAACCAGACACTAGTACTCATTGATGTGTAGACAGCCTGTTCAATATGGCGAGATATCGCAGTCCGGTACCTGTCCTAGTCATTCTGTGCATTGGACAAGGGTGGTAACTTTCTTTCTCGTGCGACTCCAAAAGCAGTAAATTTCGTTAAAAAATACGACTCAGTTGATGGAAGTTTTTTTCCAGAGGTGCAGAAAGTATGCTGACCGTCACAAACTCAATATGAGGTATGCCTCCTCTGTCACACAAAGCGGGAAATTTTAATTGTATGTACATGCTGTTTTCAATATGCTGAATATCCTTTACCTGCCTTTTTCTTTTCGCGGTAAACGTGGTTCAAACACCATACACTCAAAATCAGTGGAGAGCCCATTGGGTTCTTGCACTTAACTTGCACCATATTAATAACACTGGTCAACAGCCTAAATGGTTCCGGTACGAACACCTGTTTCTACCTATTTCGATGCCACTGATTTCAAATTTAGTCACCGTTTTTCCATCGTACCTGATTTCTTCCCCAGAGCATACCTGGTGTATAGACCGACACTTGCCACACACAGTCATGAGCCTAACCTTTTGTGGAAAAATCTGGATCAAGTATGTCGAGAACCCGGGTTATCTGCACCCAGACAATGCAGTTTATCACTATAGATTTGAATTTATTGCAACGGAAGACTACCTCGCATTCAAGTGCAAGAACATTGTACATTGAACAAGGCTTGCCCTCGGTCGCACAACCTCGTCGGTATTTGTAGCCAGAGTGGTGACGTCGCAACATTATATGATGAGGATTTTATGTCAGAGTCACCTCCCTTGAAGGTCAAGTCCAAGTAAAAGTCACAGGTCAAGGTCATACCACCATTTCAAAGTAATTGATCCCAGTACCTTCGGTCGGATGACGTCGCCTAATATGACGTATCTTATGTTATGACGTTATAGGCTAGGTCACTCAATCTTGAGCTCAAGGTCGCAGGTTATAGGTCATAGGTCAAGGTCAAACCTGATTTCCCGCCCAGCGGTTGCCATAGTGCTAGTTGCAGTATACGTTATAGGCAAAATGTAACATTTTACGTCAAAGCTTAATGGCCTCGAACGACCTTGACCTTAAAGTGTTCTTAGGTGTTCATAGGTGAAACGTATTTCACTTTTTCAGGAGAACTCAAAAAGTTCTCAGCTATCTCAAGAATATTCTGTGAAAACCCTTTCGGTTTTTAGAGTTTTCTACAATAAGCCGTATCCGTCTTTCAAGAAGTAATAGATTCTCGAAATTTTCACGCTGCGTCTACTCTGGGAACGACTTCCTTTCTTCTTGAAGACGCACTAAGGTTCTTTCATAGGGCGTTTAAAGGAGGGATACCGTAAGCTTCACGTAAATTATCCGCTTATTCGTGGCACTTAGCAATTAGGTCTAAAACCGAACGCCAGGTCACATTTTTAAGCTCCACTGTCGTGGAGCTAATCGAAAATATGACCTCGTATTTTAGTCTCAGCCAAATTGTTAAGCACTTAAAAAAAACAGATAATTCACGCGGAACTGAAGCTGAAAATGGGCATGCATAACAATGACTTCTCAAAAAGAATGGGATGGGTAAGAAGTGAAAATGGTGTATGAGGCATGGAAAATAACGCCCAATTTAACACCCGCACTGGAGGGGGTCTGGTACTAACGCGCACTGGAGGGGGCCTGGACAGGAAAAATATGATCATAAGATACGATCATATATATGATCATATCTTATGATCTCAAAAACTAAGAGGCATAGAAAAAACTAAATTTAAGAAGTGGGTGGGGGTATAGTGATCTCCATCATGACCAATTTTCATTGGCCTAGGTCAATATCTTCAAGGTCAAACGAGGTCATAAAGGTCAAAACTTGGCCATGCTGGGGACCGACTGGTAAATGCCGTGATTGTGTGGGAAAATGGGGAGAATCAGTTAAAGGTGGAGCAGAGTCATATAGAGAAGGGTTCAAAGAGCCTTCCCTTCAATTTTGGGGTCAAGGTCATTCAAGGTCATTGACCTGTAAGGTCACAATATAGTATACTACTTATAATGCACACTTTGACTAACATTATAGCCACTGTTTAGCGGGGAATGATGATTGACCTTCGCAAATGACCTTTGACCTTGCCCTTTGACCTTAAACTTGGTATTGGGGTACCTTATCGATGACGTCATAGCATAATGTACGTTAGACCGGGTAACGTCATTTGACCGGAAGCACTGTGGTCAGTGACCTTGAAAGTGCAGATATGACCTTGACCTGTGACCTTTGACCTTGACCTTGACCTTCATGTGAGGTGACCTTGACATATAATCCTGATTATATGGTGTTATGACTTCACCACTCGGTCTCCAATGCAAGCTAACTGGTCCGACCGCGCGATTACGGCGATCTCAAAATGCAGGTCTGACTTTAAAAGCCTATAAGTGAAAAAATTTTCGACCGATTTTAAAAAAAATCTTCACCAATCGACGCGCTATTAAATTTTGTTTAATGTATCAAAGTATCGTGTTTCTGCTACGAGCGGTTCTCCGGCCACCTTGGAAAAACAGGTGGGGGGCCTCCGAGGCCCCCTCCAGTGCGCGTGTTAATACAATGCGCTGGTGTTCAATAAAATATTTATAGATTCTTAAAGACTCACAGGGCGAAAAACAACACAGTTCGTTTTCTTTATATTGTAACACAAACGGATCAAAATTGTCATGATGTGGCCTGCACACAGTGAAGGCACATGACGTCGGTAGGAGAGTCGAACGCCCCTATAAAAGGCGACATAACTTATGATCAGCCCCTTATGTCTGCAGATAAAAGAAGAGAACTGTCCACAAACGCACAGGGCTTTGTGTGTGGCCCACTAACACCCCGGATCTCCTCCTCTAAAAGCTGCTGATCTCCGAGGACTAGGCTGACCTCGATTTTCAGCTTTGACGAACCACCTAGTCCAGCAGTCCCTCCCGAGCAGGCTTTTGATGGCCGCCGCTTGTTCTGCCTCTGAAAGAGAAAATGAGTCTGCTCAAAACACACGAAAAATGGACCAAAAACACCAAAAATTTGAGCTAATATGGCAGATCTAGGACTTCATTTGAGGGGGAGGGGGTTGGGGGCAGGGAGCCTGCCCCGCCAGCACCTTGGACAGCATCCGGCTATGCATTTACTATTGGGGCTCAGACATTTTTAAGGGGGAGGGCTTGAGACCCCTTGGATCCGCCACTGGTCTGTTCTATTTGAGCATTAGATGCCAGTTCATAAGCTATGCTTCATCAGCTTTATTTTAAAGAGACCTCGCAGATCGGAGTTTTAGGACACTGTAGCTGCAGAGGCTATCTGTGTATACCTCGGAGAAATATAATAGCTCGGAGAAACAGGTGCCCAATCAAGACACTAAACATGCTGAATCCCAGCAAACAAACACTTTTTGTAGATGTTGATTTTCAGGCCAAAATTACCGTACTGTCCCAGAGTACGAGGATGGTAGAGGACACTAATGAAACAACAAGTAACGTTAAATAAATTATTTCGAATGTCGGGAGTTTTTGAACGGCTACATTTTTTAACATTTTCTAAATGTTTAAAATTTACCTGTGAAATTTGTCCAGCACGGAACATGTCGGTGGAAACGGCAGCTAAATGGTCTCGAATAGTAGTAGGTTGTTACTCGGACCTTAATAAGCGGTACCATGCAGGGGTGTGAATTTATGTCTCTTTGGGGGTGCCAGGCACACGCAGTGAAATATCGAGTTAGTGTTACAGTATCCCGTAAATTTTCTTGTTTATCATTTACAGGAGTCAAAAGAACTGAATGATGGCTAAAACAAGGATAATATCATGCTGTCTCCTTTTATATGGTGCTCATTTCCTTTTTCACACTTGGCCACCGCCATAATTCTCGGAAATCTACACCCTCGTGTTCCTCTAATTTTTGAAAGCCTAGTTCTTGTTTTCAAGGTACAACCTCAGACTACCGGGAGCAGCGCCTTTTCCTAAATATTTTACAACACCTTTTGTGTGCAGATTTTCAAGGTACATCAAATTTTCCAGATGCAGAGAGACTAGTTTTTACCATGTGGTTAAAGTGTACTTTTACGTCGATAAGCTGCATGAATTTGACACTGGAATTTGTTATAGCCTGCATGTGTATAAAGAAACGTCGGGGTCCTTTCTCAGGGGCAGATCGATAGCCCGGCTTGTAGGGACAATACATTTACAAACTACGTTGTATCCTGTACAGTAGGCTGATTTTCTAGCATTTGGGCGGCTGTCAGGCCCCACAACACGGTAGCGCGGCCCCGACACATGGGTGCAGATGCTGGCCAACGGCCCCAGGCTGGATGGAGGACTGTTTGAGGCTTGTCCTATGTGACCCGGAGGTGGTGGTATCGTGGCTGATATCGCTTTGCTCAGCTCGTGTTAGATTAGCTTCACTTCAAGAACTCAACACTTGTGCATGACAGATGTCCTTTTTTCATGCGCGTGTGCTGGCAAATTTGATGTGAAGTGACCGATGTGAATCAATGCCTGAAATACCCAACGCTATTTGGGGGATCTAAATTCAATAACGAACATCAGGCTCTCAAGTTATGACACTGTTTTCAGCAGCATATAAAGCTGATGTTGGGTTATTCAGACCTTGCACTGTACTCCCTCACAAGAAGCTTGGATTTGACGCATGCTATGACCACTTTTTATATTTACCATTCTAGCTATTTTCGGTTGACCTTGGTGACCGCTATCAAGCTTAAATAATTCAACATCCTTATTCTACCATAAATCCTTTCCCTACCATTCTAACCTTTCATAGTTACTGAGATACACGGGGATTTGTAAGAACATACATACACCTCACCTAGATACAACGTCAATTCGCTTCAAAGAGATAACAATCAGCCAAAAAGACAATCGAGAGAAGAATCTGGCGAAAGGATTTGATACGACCAGATACCAAACACAAAATCTGAAGAATTTTTTTTCAAACCGGCCTGCGCTCAACAAATTCCAATACCAAAACACTGCTCACAACATATAACACGAACGTTCGGTCTGTTTTGGAGTACGGTAGTGTAGTCTGGGCTGGTGTAGCCAAATCCCATGCCGAACGGGTCGAGCGGGTACAACACAAATTCTTGATGTGGCTAAATTCTCATACTTCTCAGTCTGCGGCACTTTGAATTACCATTCACTTCTTCGGCATTTCGGCGTCCAGTCTCTTGCTACAAGGAGAGTTCAACACGATCTTCTGTTTCTGAAAGCAATATTTTCCTCAAAAATTTCCTCTCAAACTCTTCTGAACTGTTTTGGCCTTCATGTTCCACCCCGCTCGACCCGCAACCTGCGACTTTTCGCCTAGCCACGCGGCCGTGTAAACACGGTTGCCTCGGGGTTTCTGTGCCGGATACCAAAATCTGCTAATAGTTTTTTTACCATAATCAACCCCGATTTTTTGTTGATACCTATAGCATTTTTAGAGCTCGCGTTGTGGGGTATATAAGGGACCTAAGAGTGTGAGGTCACCAAGGTATATGTGCACCAAATATATGAAGAGGGAATGAGCTGAAACTATTTTAACCCATTAACGCCCGCACCTACTTCCAGCTTTCAAATTGGCGAAACAAATGTTTTCCTATGCTTAGAATATGCCCAATAAGATGTTCCGAAAGTTTTAAATCGATACCACTTTTAGATTCTGAGATATGACACCGGACAAAAATGACCCGCTGGGCGTTTGGGACATCGGCTGGCACTGCGCGGCCGGCTCCCGGGCGGCGCTGTCACCGCACTCAGCGGCCCAATGCGCATCGCTTTTGCTGCAGTTCTGTGAAGTGTTTTTATTTCCTCTTGTATATTGGCCATAGTAAAATATTTAGACAGTTATATGCTCTTAAGGTTTAATTAAAGACAGCACCAACAGCATATTTGCAAATAGTATACAAACGTGGTTAACCTAGACTGATGATTTGCGGGGATAGATTAAAATTGTGAATATCATAGTATTTTAAGAATATTTGTGAATATCAAAGGTTTTGGAAAACCATTTCTTTTGTCTCTACCCCCTTCCTTCTCCGCCTCCCAGACTTTGTGACTGATGTTCACTGAGCTTTCAACGAGAAATCGTAATATTCAGCATACAGATGAAAAGTTTTGAAAACTCAATCCGTTATCTCCCACCACCCGGTGTACATTTTCTAGATTAATCTCCAAATCTCCAAACGGGTCCATTTCCATCTTTCCAACTTTTCTTTGGAGCAAGCAGCGCGCTCCATAGTTGCATCAATGTGAACCTCCACATTTGCAGGCACGCCACTGGTCATTGTAACTCTGGTCAGCTCATCATCTTTCTCATCCTCATGACTAATATATTTTGTGATGGTATGATTATGATATGCACCTGATCCGCTCCGCTATCTTGCGCACTTAAAACAACTTATTTTGCTTCTTTTCCTGCAAAACATTCGATCTGTGGCATTGCTAACAACTATGTTTTCGATATTTTTATGTCTCCATGGTTGGAGACTTCTTCTCGATCCAGGAGGGGTTCTGGATGGTTTAACGCTGGCACTGCAATCCAAGCCCTAGACAAAGTCTGTGGGAGACAAAAAATACAGGCAGGTCTTGACCCCTCCTCCTAACCCCCGGAATGTTCACTCATGGTAGTTTCACTTGACTAGAACCAAGCAAAAATAGTGCTAGTTGTGTTTTAGACAGAAGTTCTAGAACTTCCCAAGCTTTCACCCATTTTATACTGCTCCAGACGTTTGACACTGCACCATCTCGTCAAAACAAACCAGCGCTGCGGCCGCGATAATTTCCAACTCATTTTTGTCAGCTGGTCATTGGCTTTCAATCATTAGTGGACACAAGTGGGCTAGGAAGGCTCAAGCCCCCCCTACCGAAAGGTCAGTGTGCCTATAGTACCTAAATGCATTACTGAGGGCTGTTCCGAGGCCATGGCGGGGAGGCTCGAGACCCCTAACCCCCCACCCCACCACCCAATGAAGTCCTCAATCCGCTACTGTTCCCTATCCTCTCTATCCACTACACACAATCCATCAAGGGGAAAAGACAAGGCTCTGCTAGATTTTAGTCAGTGCTAAAATTTCGTTTTCAAAAAAATTCAAGTTTTCAAAACCCCTGAAAGTTGTATTTAATAACGCCTTTACAAAATATTGGAACCATCTTGCATGTTTCCGTTAAAATTATGTGATAATCATTCCCAAAATAAGACAGACCCCGAAAACGGTAGGAAGCATTTAATGAACTTCAAAGTTTCCAAACGTATCGACATTGCACTAAAAATCTTCAGATTTGATGAAAAATATATAAACTGGCAACCCTGCATTCGCAGGACCCACAATGCCTCCCTTCCCTCTAGGTAACATTGTGCACCTAACGCACCAGACGGGAGGACGGGACACATCCTTTTCCTCATTTTCAGCGGCCCGAAGATGTCCGCAACGCCCAGCGGGTCATTTTTGTCCTCTTCATATTTGACGATGTCTCATGGCAAAGCCGTTTAAGAAAATCTTACTCCTTTTTCACCATCTGACTCCTAGTGGTCTTGGCTTAATGTCAATCATGCAAACCCTTTTCAGCTTTCCATATGTTATTGCGAGCAACAAAATTTGCAGAGCTATCTCACGCTGACCAAAACCTCGCCAAAATAAGTTCCACCAAAATCGTCCCATAAAAACCTAGAATTTTTAAATGCAGTTTTCCAGCTTGTCCACGCTCTGAAACACACATCCATATCATAAACATTAAGATCACTTCACTGGTACCGGTTCTGCAGCCTGTCAAAGTCAGAGGACAAAAATGGCCCGCTGGGCGTTAATGGGTAAATAACTTTATTTTTATTTTTACAGCACCCATTTTACTCATTTGTATGTTTTTAGCACTAGGATGTTTCGGACATGTTTATGTGTATGTGCTAGTTTTTGGTGAGAGAGTTTTAATACCTGACTTCACCTGTTAGTGGGCATCAGCCTGTTGGTGATCATGTTTAATAAACAAATAAAAAAAAAAAGAATGGATAGACAATTCAGGCCCTCCAAGAACATGGCAAAAAGATGAGGAGGAGTCCGATAGTCGCTGGCGCGGGAGCCCCAGATCCTGAATCAGAGTCCGATAGTCGCTGGCGCGGGAGCCCCAGATCCCGATTCGGAGTCCGATAGCCACTGGCGCGGGAGCCCCAGATCCCGAATTGGAGTCCGATAGTCGCTGGCGCGGGAGCCCCAGATCCAGAATCAGAGTCTGATAGTCGCTGGCGCGGGAGCCCCAGATCCCGATTCGGAGTCCGATAGCCACTGGCGCGGGAGCCCCAGATCCCGAATCGAAGTCCGATGGTCGCTGGTGCGGGAGCCCCAGATCCCGAATCAGAGTCCGATAGTCGCTGGCGCGGGAGCCCCAGATTCTGAATCGGAGTCCGATAGTCGCTGGCGCGGGAGCCCCAGATCCTGAATCGGTGTCCGATAGTCGCTGGCGCGGGAGCCTCAGATCCCGAATCGGAGTCCGATAGTCGCTGGCGGGGGAGCTCCAGATCCCGAATCGGAGTCCGATAGTCGCTGGCGCGGGAGCCCCAGGTCCCGATTCGGAGTTTAATAGTCGCTGGCGCGGGAGCCCAGATCCCGAATCGTTCACATTCCTCAGTCAGGCTAAACCTGTAATCGCTTATAATTTTTATGCTGAAATTTTGTCAGCCTAAACAGATTTTAAGCGAAACATACCTTTCAATGGTT
Organism: Lepas anatifera; assembly: GCA_034440635.1. NCBI lineage: Eukaryota > Metazoa > Arthropoda > Thecostraca > Lepadidae > Lepas > Lepas anatifera. The sequence continues at coordinate 1,387,628 of JAOTON010001814.1, read as the reverse complement.
TTAATTTAGGCTGACATATTAGTCCAAATCAAACACAGCTGTTTTCAACTTGACATGCCCAGATCCAAGTTGATACTGTCATCGGAGCAGGTCAGCCTCACCCAGCCGGAATGCTTGCAAAAGCCAGAGGGAAGCATTTCTCCTGTCACTCATCACATAATCAGGATTCCAACCATATACGTCAGCTAACCTGAGAGCTAATATGCACATCAATCGACTCGCAACAACAATTTAAACGTAATGGTATCAAAAGAAAAGCTTTAACGTCACTTCCTCCTAAGATATAGAGCTAAGTCTGAAAATCTCCTTAAGTAGCCCAGATGATCTGTCAGAGTTCACAGGTCAAAAGCTGCAACATGAATCTGGAAAGGGGCCCAGAATACTACAATTCGGAGAATATAAAGGTATTCTCAGCTGCATCTACACAAATACAGCCCAGTTCCTGCCTTCCCCATGTATTTCCAACGGAGAGGTCATGATCCGTACCTGACCTTAGGTCATCAATATGAAAAAAATCGCGGAATACATGTTGTAGTACTCGGTGGTTCATTATGTGGAAGTTTCAATTCGATAGATTCACCTTTTTTACCTATGACACCTTAAAAATTTTTGGAGGTGAGGTCACTTGGCTTGCACTGGTGACTGGACTTGAGATGAACTAATCTTAAAATTTGCTGTAGAGGTGCAAAATTAATCAAGGATAAGGTGTGCCAAGTATGGCAGCGTTTCGCGCCGCCGTTTTGTCGTGCCGCCGGAAAAACCTGAGGGGGTGTCAAAACACCCCCACTGCGGCGAGGGTTAATATTGACTTGACAGATAAATTACCCAAGTAAACTCGGTTCCATTTTGCACGAAGCTTTCAAATAATTTTTCCGGAATTTTTCTTGCTTTAGGCTTACTTTTCTGGTTAGAGAGGTCTCTTGCACCATGGAGAAGATGGTTCATAAACGTCCCCATGCAAAGCATAACAATAGACAAATGTTTTTTTCGCTTTTCATACAAAATACCCTTTGGCATTGTTTCGGTTTGATCGAAAGGTACTTGAAACACTTCAATTGAGCCATCAAGCATCAACATTGTGCCATAAACATGGTACGTGTCCATGGGGTTATCTAGTGGCTTTACGCGGTCGTGAAGCGTATTCTCGTAACTATCTTGACAATAACAATAAATGGAGGGTGCTCTCTTTGAAATAAATGGCTTTTTTATTACTAATATCACGAAAGGGTGCTGATTTGAGTTATTGACTGTAGGTAAACATTTGTGGGCTCGAACGTATAAAAACGCCGGAAATGAATAAACGGGTCAAATAGGAAACTTCATAAAACCGTTCTAACATATAAAAACAAATTTTGCCATTCTTACGCCAAAAATAGGTGCACAAATTTCGGACATAAGTAGTAACTATTTCGAGACTCACTGGTCACATAATTCAATGTTTTAGATTTAACCATGATATGTTTTATTCCGCAGCTTCACACCACAGTGATAATTTCAAAGGCTTTAAGATTGATCCTGTGTGCATATTATGTAGGTATGTGCCTACATGCATATATGAGTGATGCTGAAATTTTAATTCGACGGAGTTTGAGAATATTATTGAATTTAGAAGAAGTTTTCATCAGAATCTGAAGCTTGATGTTTCCGCTTAAGAAATGGCCCGAACTGAAGCAAAAAGTAAGAAATGGCTTTACTCTGTTGTTTTTGACAGGTACGGAGAAGTATCCTTAGACAGAGACAAATAATTCATTCAGTCATCCGCAAAGGGCAAGGGCGGTTAAGAGTACGCAGGAGATAAAAGTACGCGGCAGCTGTTTCGGTTACTTAAGAACCACTGAGATGGTGGATACCCTGGTATCAAAAAGGAAGCTTAGTGCATTGGCTGCTAAAAATATTCAATCTGCTCCTGTTCCTTCTGCGAGAGTGAAGAACAAAATAAGTTCCTGGGCACCCATGATGTAATATTTAATATTCCTTAAGACCCCTTGGAGGCCCCGGTGGGCCTCCAAGCCACCTTTGCCCTGGTAGGGGGTGTTCAAATACTACATCTCCTCGAGTTCGGCTCCTAGGCGGTATAGCGAAAAAACGGAAAAGCTGTTGTATAGCTCATACAAATTGATGAAGAAACTATATCGGCCTCTTTTTGGCTCAGGTCAATATTGAGGTCATGACAGGCCAAAGAAGGTGGCATAATAGAGAACAGTTGCCGGGCTCCAGCGTCCGACATATTTGAGTTAAAATAATTTTTAAGCACAATTCGCAACCTCTCGTTACGGCGAATCGAATTATGAATGATATAACTATACTAGTTCACAACAAAAATAGTCTGACCTGAGGTCAGGCCATGGTCACAATCTGATCTAGCATAGAAAATACGCATATCAATCGACTCTCACTAACAGTCCAAACGCAATGGTACCAAAATACAAGCTTTATCGCCCTTCCCTGCAAATTTATTGAACCTGCTTAAGTATCGTCCCCAAGTCTGAAAACCTGCTTAAGTACCCCAGATGACCTCTCAGAGGTCACAGGTCAAAAACCGCAACAAGAAGGTATGATTCGGCAGCTAGGTAGTATCAAATCGAAAACGGCGTATTCGTGAGCGGTTAGAATGTTTGAATAGTATGAAGGCCATTTCAGGTGATAGTTCACTTAAAATTCCCTAAAAGTCTTAGACAGATGCGGTTACAGCAAGTTAAAAAGATAGTCCTAATTTTATTGGATTTTAATCTTGCAGAGTGAATACAATGCTTACATGGCAATCGGAAGGAATATATGCAGCTGCATTATAATCCTAATCCTATATTCTATGACATGATGCCATTGGCGTGCTCAAGTGTTGCAATTAAGGGCTTAAGTTTTCTTTTTCAGAATGGAGTTTAACGTAAGAAAGTCTGATCCCAGTTTAAATTTGTAAAATCAGACAGGTGAGAGGCAGAGGCTAGAAAGCGTATTCATTTTCACCAAAGAAGCCTAATTGTTACCCCAGTCTGAGGAAGTTTTTGTTTTCAAAAAAGAAAAATATCTATGCAATCCTCTATGATATAGAATATGACATCCCCAACTCACTGATCCGACGATTAGGTACCATATAGTTCTTCATTACTTCATTGTAAAGCGTGCCTGCGCCGCAATCGGTAATTGGCTGTTCACATATGATGTCAGCCACCGAAGGGGGAGAGAGGCTTTGGCATTTCCTGACTTTTTCTGTTTTTTTTTTAAGACGTTTTCTAACGAGGGAGCAAATAATGGGTTGTCGTTGATTTTTTATTGCGCAAGAACTGCGCAGGCTCAAGGCAGTTGACGAGCGAGAATTAAAGTTTTGTAATCAAATACAATAGAATTATAGTATGGTACCAGTTCTAGCTTTAGCACGCACCCCGCTGGGGCGAGCGAAATTCCCCCCCTCCTGGTTTTCCCCAGATAGCTCAAAAACAAAGAGACGCAGAACAACAAAACTTTTATTACCTTATCCCTGATTAATTTTACAAATCTGACCAAATTTTTTAGTTAAGGTCATGTCAGGTCAAGGAGCTATTCAAAGTAAAGTGACCCGACCTCAAAACCTAAAATCACGAGTTTGAAGCGGCGCCCAGGGAACATCAGCAAACCGATCAGTTTGAAACTTTCGCAATATAATAAGGTCGTTAGGGCCTACAAGTCTGCTATCTCGGAATTTTGATAGGTCAATTTTTTGTTCACCCCATTTTGTCTATGGTGAAAAACAGAATCGGCTCGTTTTCAATAAATACTAGACAGGTAAGGTTGAAAATCCTCAAACCGTCCATTTTTACCACGATCTTGACCATAAAGTTGAGTTTTTGAGCATCTGACTGCTCAAAGGTCATATCAGGTCACGGGAGCAGAGAGTGATTGTTTTGTGAATAACTTCTCACTGATTCGAGATAAAGCTCCCATTTTGCTTGCATTGTGCTTATATTATCACCGGGAGTCGATTGATTTGCAGCATGACCATACCAGGTCACTCTGTGACCCTGACCTAGCTCGAGGTCCAGCATGACCATACCAGGTCACTCTGTGACCCTGACCTAGCTCGAGGTCAGGTCATTTTTACTATTTGACTTAGCAAGGTCATAATATACATCATTCGATTTGCCGCCATGAGAAGAATCCAATGGTGCATAAATATTTGCTCTAGCTCCACTGAGAACAGATCTAGAGAGAGAAACGTACACTGTTCTGTTGTAAGCCTAGGGAACATTTTTGACCTATGCTGACCTCAATATTGACCTGACATGAAATTATTTGTATAAAATCTCTTCGTCTTGTCAAGAGCTTTCGAACGCCGTCCGTAATTTTCCTTTAGCTTTCGTGGGGAACGAGATACGGAGGGGGCGAAAAACGCCCCCTCCAGCGGGCGCGTCATTCAAGGGACCCCAGCGGGGCAGGTGTTAATATACTAAGAATATTGTAGAAGTTGTGCTAGCCATACAGCGTTAAACAATTAACGGCTGGCAACTGGTGTGTTTTTGCCTCAAACAAAATAACAGGGAGCTGTAGGTTGTCTTTCCGGTTTGTTAATTTTTTAACAGCAGCATATATGCTATTAGCTATTATATGGGTATCATTTTAAAGCTCGTGAGCTTCTGAGTGCATTTGCGTGTTTGCAAGTTGCAAGCAAAATATATTTGAGTAGCCTTGACCTTGGTATGTGACTTAGCTTATGCTTGGATTCTGGTAAGAATGCTATCGGCACCATTGGAAAAAGTTTTGATATATATGTCTAACATTCATATCACATACTAGGAAAACCGAGAAACACAATCTGCGACTGCGTGATTCTACATATAAATTGATTGTATATTTATAAGCTAGGGTTAGCTCCGTTGGAAGTGCACGCGGAAAACGGAGTTGGGTCGGAAAATAGGTATATTTCTGAACAGAGGATGAAAAGCAAATGAATTAATCCACGATCTCACCTACTTACCAACTTCCGTACTTATTTTAGTCATATACAAACTAACAACGCACCACTTGCCTCGTTCTCAACACTGCAACCGTGGCGGCTTTCCAGTCTGTTTTGATCCCATACATAAAAAACGACTTCCCTAGCATTGAAAAACTCAAGTACTTTTTGTATGGTTGTGCCGGGCAATACAAAAGTATATGTAATGTTGCTAACATTTACCACCACCATGCAGACTCGGGGTTGACTTCGAGCGGATTTTTTTGCCACCACAAATGGTAAGAAGGCCTGTGATGGCATTGGAGGAAACGTGAAACTTGCCGTACACCGTGCAAGCCTCCAGAGACCGGTGAATGACCAAACGTTGAGTGCAATGATTTGTGCCGCTGGGTGAAAACAGTGATGCTGCCTGGTAAATATGTTCGAAAACGAACTACTCCGTTCACCGAAGCACTTGATTCGATTTCTTATCGTGAGAGATCTCACGATGTTTACCTGTAGAGAAATATGTATGAATGATATTACTTCTACGCGAGAAGGAAAACTGGGAAAGGGTGTAGGTGCATTAGCCTGGTCCGGATTTAGTCTTTTTTTCATTGGACATTAACGGATTGCTGCTCATTTGATGCATTTTTTGGTGCTGATTACAATGCGTTCATCAGAAATGCAATTTTTTAAAAACTTTTGGTGGCCCAGTCGAGTTGAATGTTTTTTATTTTGCCTAATTTTCCTCTTTTTGGCCCACCATCAACCCATATTACCAACGAGGTGCAAAAATTACATTGGGCTGGTAGCTTGGCTCGTTGGTGTTCCATTCGCTTTGTTCTTGTTGTTATAACACTGAGAGAAATTTTCACAATGTCTATACAAATTCAGCCCTGATATAAGGGTTAACTAGAGCACAACCAACGCTAAAGAAGGACAAAACCCAGTTCATGCAAAGCAAGAAGTAGTAAAGGTATTGTTTTAAAACAAGCATTAGTCGTCCTCTTGTAATGATATGAACACGCAACTAAGGCAGTACAAGGGTAGCAACGCTGTCCCGTATGATCAAAGCCGGCAGTAGGACAGCCCTGCTAATGCATTGGCAAGATGGTCGTATACTTACAAATGCCGCACACATTTTGACCTGGTATTATTAGTGTCGCGGAAGCACCGGAAGTGTAAGATGCACGTGCGCTACTGCATTTTTTCATTCGTGTCGTGATTAAACGCCTCCCTCAGTCGCAAGCCACGGGGAGTGTGCGCAGGGTGGTGTTAGTCGAGTTGGCGGATTGCGGTGGAAAAGTTTCTTTGGTTAGCGTATAGCCTATTTAGGCATATTCTATACCAATCTTTTTCAGTGTCAGTGCCTTACGACATTGGGAGCAGGCAGTCGCTAAAATGGTGTGGACTTGGAAAAGGATTGTACTTGCAAGGTAAGCAGCTGCATTGGAGTGCCAAGTGTCCAATTACCTACCTGTTACGGAACTTCTTTCATTGCATACAAATTGAAATGGCTTTATGGGTGTAGCCAGGGATTCTCAGGCATATGGAACCAGTGGCGGATCTGGCCAGTAGGTTTGGGGAGGGGACAGCCAAAGTCGAAAAGCAAAAAATAGCCCGGTAAAAGATTTGACCACAATATGTTTGCTTTTGCTATTCAAGGACCATTCACTCAAAAGCGATTTTCCATATCAAGAGGACCGGGGTCCAATGTTTACACTGAAGTTGACTGGTTCTGTTTGAAGCTGAATGGTTCAGTTGAAGCCCCAAAAACCTTGCTTATTGACTAAAAGGGGCAGGAGCCGGGGAAAAATGTCTAAAATTCGACAGTTTTTGGGGGAGTATGGCTCTTCACTGAGCTTTTTCGTTTGTGGTATCAACTGCCTTTTTCGCCCCTCCCCTGATTTGGCCACTGTATGGAACCTGCTTTGAGTTCTGATGACCTCAATATTGACCTAACCAAAAAAGAGTTCGCATAATGGTTATTGGTCTCGCCAAGAGCTTTCAAACGCAAACAAAGAATACATCTGCACACCGGTTTTCCGATGACCGTGTCCTAAACGCCTCGCGTCTCATTTTCAGCCCGAGCTCCAAAGGCCCTAGTGTGGTTGGTCGGTGAGTATATGATGACAACATCCAAGCTGTGAGTGCGACACTGAGAGAGCACACAGTATGTGTGAATGACGTGGAGGTGTTAGTGATGGATGGACCAATTGAAGCCCTCCTAATGGGGATCATATGCCAGTTCGTCTTCGGCCTGGAATATAAAGGGGCCAAAGCAACACGCCACTTCTTGCCCTTTAATGTCCTCGCTGTAAAGGACGTGAAGGTCCTCTGCAATCATCAAAGAACTTCGGGATGCGGTGGTGATGGCAGATGGCTGAGCTGGAGTGGCCCAGATGATTGAGCTGGAGTGTTTCAGGTGACTGAGCTGGAGTGGTTCAGATGGCCAAGGTGATTGCGGTATGATGTTCGTGTTTTTTTCATTCGTGCAAATATTTTGCAACTACTACGATCCGTGATAGTCATGTGTTTCATTTCTCTTAATAAAAGAAAAACAACAAAGGAAACATGGTGTAATGCAGTTACCTCGGATGCGATCAATGTTTTTTAGCAGGAACGAAGAGGAGTTTTAATGGGGTTCAAATAGTGATCAATGATATGCTTCCAACTTTTTGTAGACCTAGTCACTGGTTTATAATTCACCCATACTGAAGCTAAAAAAATTGTACTTTCCTAATTCAGACACTAGAGTAAGGCCGACTGAAGACTGTCTAGACCTGGTCTCTGCTTTCGAAGCATGGTAATCACCTAGTTACGATAGGATGGTGACTGATTAACTCCAACTAAACCATGGTCAAAGCCTTGTTCTTGCGGCAAGTTACTAGAGTAAGAAATGCTAGCACATTTGTAGGCCATGGTAAAGACTTCGTCTAGACTTAATTATTGCATTTTAATCATTGTAGGCACTTCGTTGGAATACGATGGTCGATGATTAATACCAACTCAACCCTGGTCAAAGCCTTGTTCTCGTGCTAACTTTTGGGCCCGCAATGCTAGTTTTTGGAGTAAAAAACTGGTAAATGCCTGCTAATGATGCAGACATTTAGAACACAAACTTTAGGGTTCTGAAGCCCTCGTTACGAGGTTGCAACTTAGTGAAAATTTCTCTCAGTGAACTTGCACACATAACGATTATTTTTGCTTATTATCTCCGCTTAGAATTGAGTTTGCACTGGCTCTCCATAGATGGCGCTAGCGGCGTGACATGGTAAGTGAATACTGATTTCCTCGGGGACCGGGAATGTGAACAGCAACGTGAAAGGTGAGAAACAATTGCGAATTGGATTGTATAAACGCACTTAAAGAGCTGTTTGCAAGCAGTACTGAAGTTGTTAGCACTGTCTCTCAAGTATTTTAAGCATGCCATGCCCAAACCTGCTGCTGCTGAAGTCCCGACCATAATCTTTTACCAATAGGCGCAGGAACCGTGGGGGCAGTGGTGGTGGCTGTCGCATCCAAATTTCAGAGTGTGGCAGCAGCTCCAAACCGCCCCCCCCAGTTTGAGCCGATTCTGAAACTTCTCTATTAACATTTAAGTGATATGCCTAATCACACCAGACCAAACCAACGCGGAAGTCCCTTCCTCCAACTTAGACATTTCCTCCGACTAAAATAGTTCCTCTGCCTATGCCTTCACTGACTGAATTCTTCAGTACTTGCGCCAAAAATACTCTGCAAGACTACTTTGACTGAAGTGCAAGGGTATCAGCTTTGAGACCAGTGATCTCTAACCCAGTCTGCTCTGACATATTTAGTGGTCGTTGTGGCCCAGAAGAGAGCGGACACTAATTATTTGTTTTTATATGGATAGGATTTATATATATTTAACCGGACTGTCTGCTCGGTATATCGGGTGTTATTTGGTATGCTTTCATCGGGTGTTTGAAATAATGCCCGAACGAAGTGAGGGCATTATTTCCCACAAAAATGGTAGCCGAACGAAGTGAGGCTACCATTTTGGAAAATTCCACGAATGAAATGAGTGTAATTTTCCTATTTCATGCACGAATTTATGAGTGCATTAAAATAAAACACCCGGAGGAAAGCATACCAAATACCATCCGGTATACCGAGTAGACAGTCCGGTTATATTTATTATGCCCAATTTTGGACGTTCTCTGACCCGAACTGAGGAAAGGGGTTTTCTTTGGGGGAGCATGAAAAGAAAAGGTCGCTTGGCAGACTTTTAGGGGGGAGGGAAGGTTAAAGAGAAAATCTTATTAGGAAGCTGATTTAGACCATATATAGAGGTCGTATAATACTATTAATAATTAGAAGTACCATTGACAGTACTATATCCTCAGCTCCAGCCGGCTATGTCGTCGCATCAGGAGCTGCCTCCGCTGCCGCCTGCACTCAGCAATGTACAGGGGGCGGCCACCAGCGACAACTGGAGGCACCTGGCTGCACTGCCGGCCCTCTTGAAATCTCTCTGCCAGCCCACCTGCATAACGTGCCGACCTACAGACAGTGTGCCAACCTACAGTTAGCGTGCCGGCCTCGCACAGCAGTATGCTGGCGGCGGCCACCAGTGATGACTGGATGCACCTAGCTACTTCTGCCCGGCCCTGCTCGGACTCTCTCTGTATATGTGGCACCTACAAGAGTGTGTCGACACTCAGCAACGTGCTGGTGCTGTGGACGTTGAGTCAGCAGTCGACCGGCACCGTCCAATATGCAGACGGCTGTAAACTCAAGAAGTATTGGTAGCTCGCAAAATCTCAGCTCCAACTGGCCATATCGTCGCCTCAAGAACTGCTTCCGTGACCGCCCTCAACCAGCGGCATGCTGGGGGCAGCTACTGGCGATGCTGGAGACACCTGGTGCCTCCGCCCGACCCTCCAGACTCTCTGCTGCCACGTGCCGGCCTACAGTACGCACCGTCGCCGCTGCCGCGATATAGGAGAGTCCACCAGCACTATTCAAAGTGCAGACAGGACTAGAAGTCTCAGGGAGTGGTTGTGGCGGTTTTCGTGTTTCCAACTAGCTGGACATGTCACTTCAGGAACTGTCCTCACTCAGCAGTATGCTGGGTGCAGACATCAGCGCCGAACGGTGCCTCCGGCGACGACTAGAGGCACTTGAATGCCCCCTGCCTGGCTCGCTACGGTCTCTCGGCCAGCCCAACTGCACGCACGTGCTGAGCTACTGGAGCGTGCCGGCGCTGCGGCCTCAGCGGGTTCCGCTCGAGCGACCGGTGCGCTCTGCCCCCATTGCTGTCCTCACTCAGCAGTGTGCTGGGTGCAGATATCGGCGACGAGCGGAGCCTTCGGCGACGACTGGAGGCACCTGACTGCCCCCCGCCTGGCTCTCCGCGGACTCTCGGCCAGCCCACCTTTCTGCTTACTTGTTTTGTTCTTTGCGTTTTTGGTTCGTTTCCGTTAGTACCTTAATTTGGTCTCACCGAGCGCATCTTTTTTGTTTGCCTGCTTAGATGTACTTTGCTTTGCTTGTGTTTTTAGCCTGTTTTTGCTTGTTTTTCGTTCTGGTTTGTTTCCTTTTTGTTCGCACTGATCACATGCTTTTTGTTCGCACTGATCACATGCTTTGATTTAATGTCTCATAGGTCCCTGCTCTGATTGGGTGCTTGTACTTACTTACTGTTTTTCTTACTTTTACCAATGTTTTTTTAAGATTTAATATGTTCAACATATGTGGGCCCTTTACTTATAACTACTTATTACTTAACTTTGCTTATTTTGTTGCGTCCCCTGTTTTTGTTCGCTTGTTGTTTTGCTGCTTTGTTTTATTTTACTTCTTCTTCTTCAAGTATGTTTTTGGCGTTATTTTTCTGTCCAGTTCGTTCCTTAATGCTCTTCTCGTTTTGTTATGACATGTCAGTCTCTGTTTTGTGACACTTTTTCTGTTCGTTCCCGCTCCATGACTACTGCTTCATGCCAGGAACTTATGTCTTGTTCATTCTATGTTAAACATTCGCTCTAATCTGATTCTGTTCGCTTACTTCCTTTTGTTTTATACTGCGTGCCTGTACAGTTCTATTCTGTTGTTCCTTATTGCTTTGCTTTGCCTTGTTCATGTCTTCTTTTGCTGGTCTCTTTATTTACTTCTATTCCCTGTCTGTATATAAGAAATGAAATAAAAAAGTTGATGATGATGATGATGATAATATAATGTTACCATCGCTTTTGATAGGTGATATATTACTTATCAGTTAAATTTTCTATGATTTTCCCAAACGGGTTTTGGGTCAATATTTATAATGAAGAAAAATGCGATTCCTCCAATGGTGACAGTTGGCTTTTTTTGTTCAACACAGCTCTTTCTCTGGTCACGTTGAAAAAGATGATAGGCATGCCCCAAAGCCATATTTCGAACATTGCGTCTAACTCCATGTTAGCATCACACAAAAATTCATCTTGTGACATGACCAATCAATGCATCATCCAAACCACACGATCTAGTCGAAAGTGCAGTTGTGGAAGTGGATATCTTCTTTTTGCAGTCTTGGACTGCTCATTGGAACGTCTGAAAGCTAGGTGATTAGCCATGAGCGGCATGTCATGGGTTTTCTCCGACAAGAACCGTTTAAGCCCGGCTCGGAGAACTTGGAGAGAGCTTGGAGTGAATTTCGGACCATCGAACCTCAGCATAGAACTTAAATAGTGTCATGTCCAGTGCCGGTAGGTCGTTTTGTACTCTCCTACATCCTACTCCTACAATTTTTGCACCTCGTTGGTAATATGGGTTGATGGTGAGCCAAAAAGTGGAAAATTGGGCAAAATGAAAAACCTTCAACTCGACTGGGCCACCAAAAGTTTTTCGAAAACTGCATTTCTGACGAGCACATCGTAATCAGCACCAAAAAGTGCATCAAATGGGCAGCAATCCGTTGTTACCCAATGAAAAAACCTAAATCCGGACCCGGCTAATGTACATTTAACACACGCCTTGAAGGGGGCCTCGGAAGCCCCCCATCTGTTTTTCCAAGGTGGCCGGAGAACCGCCCGTAGCCGAAACACGATACTTTGCCACATTTAACAGAATTCTATAGCGCGTCAATTGGTGAAGACTTTTTGAAAATCAGTCGAAATTTTTTTGACTTATAGGCTTTCAAAGTCAGACCAGCATTTTGAGATCACCGTAATCGCGCGGTCGGACCAGTTAGCTTGCATTGAAGACCGAGTGGTGACTTCATAACGCCATATAACCGGGATTATATGTCAAGGTCACCTCACATGAAAGTCAAGGTCAAAGTCAAAGGCCACGGGTCAAGGTCATATCTGCACTTTCAAGGTCACTGACCACTGTGCTTCTGGTCGAATTGGGTTACCCGGTCTGACATATATTATGTTATGACGTCATCGATATGGTACCCCAATACAAAGGTTAAGGTTAAAGGTCATTGGGAAAGGTCAATCCTCATTTCCCGCCAAACAGTGGCTATAGAGTTAGTCAAAGTGTAACTTATAAGTAGTATACCATATGGTGACCTTTAACGTCAATGACCTTGAATGACCTTGACCCAAAAACTGTAGGGAAGCCTCTTTGAACACCTCTTATCTATGAACCTGGTCCGCCTTTAGCTTTTTCCCGCCATTTTCCCGCATAATCACAGCATTTACCAATCGGTCCCCAGCATGGCCAAGATTTGACCTTTACGACCTCGTTCGACCTTGAAGATATTGACCCAGGTCAATGAAAATTGGTCATCATGTAGATCACCATAGCCCCCATCCACCTCGTAAATGGCGTTTTCTACACCTCTTAGTTTCCGAGATTTTAGGGGGCCTTCCAGGCCCCCTCCAGTGCGCGTTAGTGCAAGACCCCTCTCCAGTGCGGGTGTTGACACGCGCATTGACGGGAGGGGGCGATTACCTGCTCCCCCTCGGGTTTTTGGAGATAGGCATGCGAAAACAGCGATTCGTAGCGCAGCTGTACTTGGCATGCCTTTTCTCTGATTATGTTTACATTTTTTTAAATTTAAGGTTGTCATCTCAGGTCAGGTCACCAGTACAGGTCAAGTGACCTGACCTCAAAGAACCTTTAAGATAGCATAAGTCAGAACAAACAGGTTGAACTCATCCGATTGAAACCTATATCACATAATGGGCTCACCGAGTTCTCTAAGATGTGTTCCGGTATTTTTGATATCCATGACCTAAGGTCAGGTATGAGTCATGACCTCTCCATTGGAAATACATGGAGAAAATATTTTTAACTGAATAATTAGTAATGGATGGTGATAGAGCGTTTATTGTAGCTTCATTAGGTTTTCCGTGTCTTTGCAGTTCGAATGATATGCATTTTGACCTAATTTGACGCTGACCGGACCTCAATTCAGGTGAAATGACATATTTGGGCTTATTTGACCTAGCAAGGTCATATTACATATCAGTTGATTCAGCTTGCTGCGAGGATTTTAATGGTTTAAGTTGTTTTGCTCTACCTTTTCTGGTTCAGATGCAACGACCGAACGCCTTCATTTAAATGTTATTCATATGACGGCATGTCCTTTACCTCTAGTTACCTTAATTTTAACCTGACAAAAATGGTTCAAATATTTTCGAAAGAGATGTGGATGGGCTACTCAACACCTTTTAACGTTTTCCGCTATCTAGCGTGGCCGCCTCCCCCCGTCAAAGCGAAGGTGGCTCAGACCCCCGTCAGTGCGCGTGTTAAATTGCAGGATGCCAGCATCTGCATGATGTATTGGTGCTCGGAATGGATCATCACTTGGATAGCCGTGCTATTTGGGACTCTGCGTTAACCCGCGCCCCGGTGGGCCTCCGAGCCACCTTCGCCCTGGGGGGGTGTTTGAACACCACCCTCGAACTCAGCCCCTATGCGGGATAGCGAAAACAACATGAAGGCTGGTGGATAGCACATACAAATTTACGAAGAAACTATACTAGTCACTTTTTGGCTCAGGTCAATATTGAGGTCATGACAGGTTAAAGAAGGTGTCACTTTGAGTAGAGTCTCTGGGCTCTAGCACCTGACAGATTTGTGTTAGAATTATTTTTGAGGCACCATTCGCTTCCTCTTGCTACGGCCAATAGAATGCTGTATAGTCAAAACATAAAAAATGACCCGACCTAAGGTCAGGTTCAGGCCACTATCTAACCTAGCATTGTCAATATATATATATATATATATATATATATATATATATATATATATATATATATATATATATATAGTATTGCATATCAGTCAATTCACAATAATAATCCAAAAGTAAGGGTATCAAAATAAAAGCTTTATCATCATTTCATGCAAAGTTATTGACCTAAGTCTGAAAACTGCTTAAGTAGTCCCAGATGACCTCTCAGAGGTCACAGGTAAACAATTGCAACATGAACCTGGAAAGGGGCCCAGGATACTACGATTTGGAGAATATGAAGGTATTCTCAGCTGTATCTACACAGATACAACCCAATTTCTGTTTTGCCCATGTATTTCCAATGGAGAGGTCATGATCCGTACTTCACCTCAGCTAATCGATATGAAAAGTCCCAGAATAAATTTACTAGCTCTAGCACTCGGTAGACCCATTATGTGATATAAATTTCAATCCGATAGATCCACCCATTTCTTACTTATGTCGACTTAAACATGTTTTGGAGGTGAGGTCACTTGACCTGCACTGGTACCCTGACCTGAGATGGCCCAACCTTTAAGTTTTGAGAAAAGTTGTGGAATTGATCAGGGATAAGTTATACCAAGTACGGGGGCGGAACGCCGCCGTTTTTTCGTGCAGCCGGAAAACACGAGGGGGCGACCTTAACCCCACACCGGCGCGAGGGTTAAGATAAAACTATTTCTCAACCCGAATTTGCACCGGTGCTAGATATAATACGTGTTTCCTGTGCCATAGTCGGCTAAGCTGTTAGTATACTCAGTAGTTGTTTCTGCGTTGTATTGATGCCATACTAAGCTACAAATTAAGATCAGGATTTCCTAACTGGCTACAGAGTTAAATACAGCATTTTCCCAAACCTCTGTTGCGTGCCTATTGCCTTCAGAAATCTACGGCGTAATAAGACTCTAACCGAAAACCTAAGAACAAGCTAGGTCACATATCATGGTCAAAGGTCACTAAAATATATTTTGCAACACATCACTTTCTGACTTCCTTGGTCCCGGCCCTCGGGTTCAACCTCGTTATCATATGGTCCCCAATACGTCTCATTCTGCCTGTTTGGTTTTTGCTTTAGCATAAACCATTTTTCATCGCTCTACAGAACATGTTTTTTAAACCGTTTGGTTGTTTAATGGAACAACCCCAATATCCGAAAGCTCCGTAGTCAAGAATTTCCCATGTTTCCAGTTCCTTGGTGAACGGGCTGTTCCTTTTTGTGCTCGGTAAGGTGATTGCGGTGCCATTTTGAAAGTCATTCGACGCCTGGAGAACCAGTGAAAGAAATGATATATTAAAAAGGCGTAAAAATATGATCACAATTAGTCCATCTGACTTTGAGCTACGTGCAATGAATGCAACAAACTCAGACAATATTGGTATGGTACCAGCTGAGAGACAACAACCCGTTTTCTTCTAAGAACCCAAACGTTATATTTAGCGCATAATGACTAAATCCTTCACACTTTCCCTAAATTAGCGTCCATGACAAGGAATAAGCATGAAAACAAAACTCCAGGAATTTTCAGCAATATTAAATCTAATTTACCCTTTTCTGAGTATTGCAAATATATAAACTAAACATCTTAAAAATATCAGTTCTAGTGAAAAACCCAGTAGTGTGTTTTTCTTTTCTCATGGACCTGTTTAACGCCATACAGAAAATTAGAAATATTTAAAATAAGAAACATCAAAATCTAAATAATTGTTCAATACCACCTCAGCGTTTCATTGGGGGTACCCAAACAACACCCAAAGAGAAATGTCCACATCCCTGCGCCTTTCATCAGTGTTTTTGATGTGGAGAACAGTTTCGCTGAGGAGAGGGGGTCTATCAATTTCTACCGATTTCTGACTAAGGGGAGGGGCCCGAACACCCCCAATTTCGGCTGACGTCAAAGGTGAACAGCCCCTAAGCTTCCAAGAGTCCGGGACCGGATTGGTGATGAGACAGGTCTCTGTTTTTCCATCGTAGGTAAATGTTTATTGTTTTTTACTGTAGGTAACTGGTAGCCATTTACTGCAAATGCCTCAAGATGAAACTACAAATTTAGATGTGGCATCAATGGCTTTTAATACTAATAATCCCGTTGGGACGTTATTTTTGGCCGTTATATGTTGCTTAGCCTAGAAACTACTAGGATACTGTTAGATACGCCTCATGAGACATGTGCTTTACGCACAGGGGTGAAATAACCCACCGACTCACCAACCAGGGATCGTGACAGACAGGAGGGGAAGAACCCACCGACTCACCAACCAGGGATCGTGACAGACAGGAGGGGAAGAACCCACCGACTCACCAACCAGGGATCGCGACAGACAGGAGGGAAGAACCCACCGACTCACCAACCAGGGATCGTGACAGACAGGAGTGGAAGAACCCACCGACTCACCAACCAGGGATCGCGACAGACAGGAGGGAAGAACCCACCGACTCACCAACCAGGGATCGTGACAGACAGGGTGGAAGAACCCACCGACTCACCAACCAGGGATCGTGACAGACAGGAGTGGAAGAACCCACCGACCCACCAACCAGGGATCGTGACAGACAGGAGTGGAAGAACCCACCGACCCACCGACCAGGGATCGTGACAGACAGGGGTGGAAGAACCCACCGACCCACCAACCAGGGATCGTGACAGACAGGAGTGGAAGAGCCCACCGACTCACCAACCAGGGATCGTGACAGACAGGATTGGAAGAACCCACCGACCCACCGACCAGGGATCGTGACAGACCTCGGGCACCGAAGCTGTCCCTTGCGAAAGAAAACGTCCACGAAATCGGAATTCAGACAACCAGAGAAAAGAAGAAAGCTCCCAGAGAGCCGGGCCCTTTCTCAGCTAAAAGCATCAATAGACAACCTGACCCCACCCACACCTCCAGAAGCGATCCGGGACGACCTTTTGGGGGTGCTTAAGGGCTCGAACCTCCTCCGCCAATGCCTCGGAACGCCTCCGGCTATGCATTAGCTAACGACACTCGGACACTTTGGGGCTAGGGGGCTAGAGTCCCCTAGCGCCCCCTTGTATCGGCCGCTGCACATCTTCATGGTAACATCTGTCACACTTCCGATTAAAAATACATTTCACACTGTTTCAGCCTTTTCATCTCCCTCCCCAAAGTGGCGTAGTGGTTAGCACGCTTGCTTTCCACGCGGCCGAGCCGGATTCAAGACCCGACGGATTCCCTGAACAAGGAGCAGTCTGGCTCCCGAAAAATCATTTCAATAGGGAAAGAGTTAACGACGCCATATAATCCTGGCAGTTGATGCGTCCATAAGCCCCCGAGATCAATATTTTCCTCCAACCACAATGCAGCAGATGTGCCATTGTACCATCTCTATGCTTTCCTTGCTTTTGATGTTTCAACTCTCACGATTGAAAAAATTAATGAGACTACTCAGCAAATTACCATGTAAGGAGCCTGCAATTTTCTAGCGCTCGTGTCCCTTTGCTACGCTTGTGCTGCTAACCGTCCGCAGTGCAGCGACGGCCGGTGGCAACAGCCTCGGCAGACAGCGACAGATCCGAGTTGTCGGCTGCGACAGCCTCGCCAGACAGCGACAGACCAGATTTTCCGGCTGCGACAGCCTCGGCAGACAGCGACAGATCAGAGTTGCGACTGCGACAGCCTCGGCAGACAACGACAGGTCAGAGATGCCGACCGCGACAGCCTCGGCAGACAGCGACTGAGCAGAGTTGCCGGCCGCAACAGCCTCAGCAGACAGCGACAGAGCAGAGTTGTCAGCTGCGACAGCCTCGGCAGACAGCGACAGAGCAGAGTTGTCAGCTGCGACAGCCTCGGCAGACAGCGACAGAGCAGAGTTGCCGGCCGCAACAGCCTCAGCAGACAGCGACAGAGCAGAGTTGCCGACATATGCCGGCTTACAGGGTTCGACAATAACTTCCTATATTGGGAGACAGTGCTGCTGTTCACTATCATTATATTATTATTATAATTATCATTATATGTACATTATTATGTTTTTGGAAGCCTGATTGCACGCGCGAAAAGTCTCGATCTGGTTTGTGAACTGTATAATTAATATGCTTACATATCCCTACATGACCCATCCTTATCCTTATCCTTACATGACCCATCCCGAACCCAGCTTTTCAGAGCATTATCCCAAATACTCAACTTTAACTTTCGAACGCTAAAACGTGCATCACAAATAGAACTTCTCCTACGAGGCAGCGGCCTGAGTGCCGGCAGCGGGCGTGCCGTCGCTTATTCCTTTCAGTCATTTCTCATCCATACCAAAAGATTCAGTGTTCCAAATTGATGCAGCGACAGGCAGTAAACAAATGTGCTCCCCTGTTACCCGGTGCCCGAGTGGCGGTCAGCGACTGAATAGTTCAATGTTTATGTGTGTGTGTGAGTATGTGTGTGTATGTTTGTTAGGTAACTTCTAAATTGGCTGAAGAGTGTGTAAGTTTGTTAGTTTGTGTGTGAAAACTGCATAAGAGAAAAATCTGCATATGTTCTTGCGTAAATGTGTATGGCGTATGGGAGAGAGGCACCTAGATTTAAGCTTAGGCTTTTGTGCCAATCTCACATGAAATCATGTTGAATTTCTGTCAATAATAAATGTTTTTGTATTTTATTGTATTGTATGCTGGTTCGACCACTGTTTGAAAGCTATTTAGCTCACTGTTCTCACTGAAAAAACTATTTATTTATGTATTTTACAGCATCAGGACGCTCCACGATAGACGTGTTGCTATTCTTAGCCTTGCATCAATTATTCGAAAACACAATCCATGTACAAAAGACATGACACTATGGCTGAATAATCGACACGAAAAGCACTTCGATAACCTCGGTAGCTCAGTTGGTAGAGCGTTGGGCTCCGGCCCGCTGCTCAGAAACATGTCGTGGCAGTGCATGTCCAGGATTGGGATCGGTTCTCCTGAGACGCTTCGGCACTCAATAGTTTACCCGACGTAGGTCGGCTAGCAACTGACTGGTGAGAGGGTGACCTGAGCGGGGTGACCGTCCCTGTGCTTTGTTGGAAGTTAAACTTTGGTTTCTAAATTAACCCTTCATTGCAGGAGTTGCTCATTCGGGTGGTGGGATCGGGGTCTCCGTGACAAGTCACTTGATGATTTGTGATACCTCGACTCCAACAGGCGTGCTGGGAACAGCCTGGACAAAATTTATATAAAAAACACATCTTGCAGTTTACATCCGGCGAAACTACCTCTTAAACCAGTGTGTGAGCGGTTTTTCGAAGCCAGCCATCCACATTTCAGTGAGATTCGGCGGCAGATCATTATACAACATGGGGGCCCTGTATGTGAACTGCCGCTGGCCACGGTCTGTCTGTATCCTCAGCAAGTGTAGCAGTTGAGATTGACGCGTTTGTCTGGCATGGATGTCAGTGTTGTGTTGCAGGAATGTGGATAGTGATATCGGTCGCTTAGTTTGGATGGTGCTGCGGGGAAGCATGTGTATGATGTTTTGCCATCTGTCTGGAACTGAGTCAGCCTGTACCTCTCAATACGTCTGATTTCAAACTTTCTCTGACTGATACTACTTGGTGACCGGATACTTCTTTTGCGCTGAAGCTTATGAGCTTTTGAATTTGTCAATAGCTTTTGTCCGAACAGTTACCGTACACTGAAACACAGTATCGAACGTGTGAGAGAACCAGGTTGTGAACAAGCTTAAAGATAATGCGTTTGAGGTGGTGGCTTGTGTTAATTAATGCTATTAAAGACCGAAACACTTTTGCGTGCGATGGTTGACGTGTGTGTCCCACGAAAGATGATTTTCGAATATGATACCCATGTTTCGGACGGACTGAACTGGGCTGATGGCTTGATTGATCACAAAATTGGATCTGCACGGGCGGAAGGTCCTTGAGGCTCTGCCGACTGTCAATTGCCATTAGTTGTGTTTAGGTGGCATTGACCTTCTTGCCATTAGCACGGAACCAATCATCCAAGGATGTAAAGGTACGCTCCAGGCAAGCTTCAAGATCATTCGCTTGATCCCTTCGGCCGGTAACAATAAGCTGAGTACTGTATGCATACTGTGTGATGCTAGAATCGATCGCAAAATAGCTTAGGTCATTGTCGAAGACGTTGGAGAGGAGTGGGCCCAAGGAAGATCCTTGAAAAACGCCGACTGTGTAGGGAAGTTTATCAGAGAGGACTTATTTTCCGCTGCAATGATTTACACTTGATACGCTCTGAGTATGGTCACTTAGATACGAGCGGAACCAATCTGTATTGACTCCGCACGGTTTTAGCTTAGTAATTAGCTTAGAATGATCGATAACATCGAAAGCCTTACTCAGGTCAAGAGGACAGATCGAAGAAATGTGTTCTTGATCCATGCCGTTGAGAATTCGGTCAGAGACACTAACCAGGACAGTGTCTGTCGAGTGGTGATGTTTGGAACCATGTTGTGCTGGTGATAATAGATGGTTTCTTGAGAGATAGGAGAAGAGCTCTCGTGGCACAATTCGCTCCACGATTGTTACAATAACTGGGACCAAAGATATAGGTATAAACTTAGCGGGGTCGGATGCCGGATGAATCGGGTGGACGAGTGAGCGTTTCCATGGATCTGGAAAATCATTTCTTTCCAGGCAAGAGTTGATTATGTTAAGGAAAGAGATTCGGATTTCGTTAATGCAAATTTGCATTACGCGGATGCATATTAGGGCTCAGTGAGAAAATAAAATTTAATATTTTTGTCCAGGACACATTTTCTGATGTAAAAAGGAATTTTATTGTCGGTTTATCCTTTTACATTTTCTAATCTGGGCACTCCTTCCTTTGCAAAACCGAGCATGAAGAATGCAAGTTTCTCGATTTCCGGGTCCTTATGGCGAGATATTGGAATTTTGTGGTTATGGACCCTGGAAAATGTACCCCAAACACAACCGCCTTACTGGTTACCTTTCCCCTGATACGGTCCACCTAGCATGCGATCTCAGCAAGTCAGTCAGGATGAGAAAGAGCGTTATGACAGGGTCAAAGGAAAATGACAGGGATAATAACTATGATAGTTGGCATGGGATACTATTGCTGCCTCGGTAGCCCAGTTGGTAGAGCGTTGGGCTCCAGCCCGCTGCTCAGGAACATGCGGTGGCAGTGCATGTGCAGGGTTCGGATCGGCTCCCCTGAGACGATCCGGCACTAAACATTTACTTGACGTATGTCGGCTGAAACTGACTGGTTATAGGGTGACCTGAGCGGGGCCGCCGTCCCTGTGCTTTGAGGGACGTTAAAC
The DNA here is from genome assembly GCA_034440635.1 of Lepas anatifera. Lineage (NCBI taxonomy): Eukaryota > Metazoa > Arthropoda > Thecostraca > Lepadidae > Lepas > Lepas anatifera. Next base: position 1,366,299 of record JAOTON010001814.1, on the reverse strand, counting down.
TTTGGCATCTTAATTAAGCCCTTCATTGTTAGAGTTACTCGGGCGGTGGGGTCAGCGTCTTCGTGACAAGTCCCGTGATGACGGGAGACGAGAGAAGCACGCCAGAGCTATAAAGCCGGATGTCTTCGATAAGCTGAAGATGGGGATGATTACTGAGGAACACTATATCAGAGCTGCAAAAAAATCTCAAATCTGTCGGGCACTTTCGAAAAAACCTCCAAATCTGTCGGGTGGTTAGGATAGGACTATTAAAATTGTCTAAAATCCATTCAATTGGTAAAATGTTCCTACTCTTTTTCCACATTCTTAATAGAAAATACTAAAATTAGCATAAAAAACTTCAAGTTTGGCACCAATGGATATCATTATCCTTATTTTTGTGCTCTGATCCTTATATGTGTGATATCCTTATTCTTCGTGCTCGGAAGCCGCCTATGGAAAATCTAAGTGGAATGACATAAGTGTATTAATTTTCAAAACTCTAGAACTGAGACTGTTCTTCGGGTTTTCAATTATCAGACACGCTCAGGAAATTAAGGTTATCGGCAGAAACCTATAACAAATTGAATACCGAACCACCAATTCCCATTTTCTGGAGTCACCATTGGTAAAGGAAATTTATTATTGGATGTAATTTGAGATTTGTGGACGTACAGCATACAAATAGTGTGTGTCAAAGTCAGCTCGACTGGGTCTTGAATAAGACTCAGTCTTGAATTCAGATGATTTAGGTCACAGGTGGAAATATACAATAACATGAAAAGCAGCCCCCCTTTTTCAGTCCTCTGCAGCCGCCATTGACAAAAAATGCTGCACTAGAATGAGAATAAGTGATATTTTGTTATTATGTTACATAGTCCAGCCCAGAATACTTAAAAATATAGTTTGCAATGGAAGAAAGCTGACCTGGTTCCCATACCATGCGGTTACTTATGCCAGCTTCTGCAGATTTTCATGATTTCAGTTTTTTGGAGGTGGGAGGGGGTAATTTGGAAGGAACCCCCCAAAATTTATATATGGATTTTGCTCTGATGGCCAGACAAACAAGATTGGAGGGGTACTTTTTTGATATTCGAAAGTGTTTTTAAGGATCATGGCTACTTGTAGTTGAATACAAACATGTAATATTAGCTTTCCATGACTTTAAATGCATGTTTACATAAAAAATCCTAGATTTTGAAGCTGTTGGCTATCTCAAAGTTTTTCATGCATTGCCGTGCTCATTTCCATGAGGGTACGTGGTTTAGGATCTGAAGTTCATGAGGCTAATAAATAACCTTAAGTCAGTTAGATAGTAAATGTCAAATAAATATCATGTTTCCAAGGAAGTTAAGAGTAAAAGGAATGAGTAAAGGTTGCACTAGGCTGTGTTTTTGTTATATCTTTGTCCCCTTGACATAGATCATAGGCATATTTAGGTAAGTGAATAAAATGAAATAGGAGAAATAGTTTGGTACTTAAAACTCAAATTAATGTGGAAAGGTGAAGAGTTTTGTTTCTTTGGCATCTACAAATCCACTGATGAAGGTATGCAACTTTTGTGGTTAATTCTGGACAAACAGGCATTGGATTTAAAAGAAGATGGAAGGGAAAATCAAATGTTTTAGTCTAATGTGACCAGTCTGCTGGTAAAATTCATTTTTCCCTTATTAATATCATTTAAAATTATTGATCAACAGTGAGCATAACATACTGTGTGGAAATAAATGTAAGCTGCCGAAATTACAACGAACACCACATCACTTACATCTTTGTTTTCTCCCCACACTGTTCTGATCTGCCCGCAGTTTGATACATGCTTCAAAACGACCTCCTCGGCCAAAACCACTGTTCCTGAACTTGCAGGGCAGCCCAGAATGCTTGATTCGCTGATGCTCCTTAAAAAAACGTTTCTCGCCAAAATACCCACATCCCTCAAAGACACATTTAAGCTTGACACGGGACGGTGGAAGGGGCTTCAGCTTAATCGGAGCCATTTATCAGCCCTTCAACTATGGACGATGAAATCCAGGCTCAACCAGTTTACTCAAGATGTATACCAAAGTAATGCAAGAGAAAAATAATCAAAAACACAACCTTGCAACGTATTGCCTCCACCACACCACGGGATTCTAAGGGCCTTGGCCTCCGCCATATCCACAAGGCAACACACCAAACCGCAGGGCTGCTTTTCTTCAAACTAAAGATACCTTTTACACCGGCTTTGCCGCAAGGGCGCTGTTCAAACAGCGCTCTTGCGGCAGCGTTGAGCGTACTTCCAAACGAAGGAAACGAAGGAAAAAAACTGTTTTGCCTGTCGCCTTTACCTTTACGGCGGCCTGTCGGGCCAAGCTGTCGCGTGCTATGGAATACAAATCGGGCCCGACAGGCCAGTGAAGGAATTTTTCCAGCAGAGGATTTTCTGGGTGACGTTTAAAAGGCCCTCTGTGCATAAGGCCCTCTATTCAAAGGTTCCTCGATACATAAGTCCCTCGAAAAAGACCCTCTGTGCATAAGCCCTCGATTTTCCATCGGTTCTTGCCGCACACTGGCTTGATATGGGAGAGGTGCAAATTCTTGAAAAACTTGTTGAGTGAAAGAGGTGACAATTCTAATATTGAGTTTTTTTAGAACAAAAAATATTTTCTGCTTCCCTTCAAGATTTTTTTCTCACAGATTGTAAGACCTGTCGCAAGACCATACCGTGCCCTAAAATCTGTCGGGCACTTTATGACCCGAGAGCCCGACTTTTTGCAGCTCTGCACTATATATTGTCAGATGAGCCAAGTGGTAGATATTTGACGCACTTTGTTTCTGAGACTTAAGTCAATCTTGAAAAGCCTGCTTTGAAGGCTGCCCAGGCCCTGCATGACATCCTGGAGCAACACGAGTTCACTGAGTCCCTTCAGATCCTTATTGGTGACTCCACCAATATGAACACTGTATGGAGGGGAGACAGACACGCTTTTCTGGAAAAAAAATCAGGAAGGAGGCTATTCTGGTCCATATGCTGTGTCCAAACGAATGATCTGCCTCTAAATCATTTAATTGCTGCCATTGTTAACCATTCTAGCTCAGTCATGGGCTTCCCAGGCCCGGTGTCCTCTCAGAGGTTAACGGCATGGCCTACAACCCAGAGTTTAGGGGACTGTCTGGAGGTGAGGACGTCATCTGCGTACCGGATAGGGTATTGTATACAATGAGCACAGACAGAAATATTTCTTACAAGCTGGTTCAGCCAGTAAAGGATGGCGGTCTCCTTCCTGCTATGCAGGAGATGCACTGCGGCTCACTATGCCATGCCAGGTGGCTGACCACTGGGTAGAGGCTGGTCTTCGTGTGGACTGGGCAGTATAATTTTTGGGGTTTAACGACGCGCCAACTGCCAGGGTCATACGGCGTCGCCAAATCTCACCCTGTTGGAAGGGATTTTGGGGATCAGATCGACTTATTCAGAGGCTCCGCCGGGACTTGAACCCGGGACCGGTGGCTTAGAAGACAAGGATGCTATCCACTAAGCCACCTCATCCCCGTGTGGACTGGGCAGCACGGTCTAACTGGCCAGCTCCTCAGGACGCTGGAGATCCTTTTGAGGTTCTGCATCCAGTACTAATTTAGGTTTACCTTTAAAATGAAGGTCAAACACTACATTGTAGATGCACTCTATCATATCCTGATCATCCTCAGGCATCTAAAAACTCAGCCAAAGAATGTGAAGGACACCAGCACCTTCTACGTGAAGACGGGGTCATGGTGCTCCCACCCTATTGCCTCTTGGTCTCCCTTCTAGCCAGTTCCGACTCCGAGGACAGGCAGCTTGCCATCAGCCATATTCTGGAGCTGCGCGGAGGAGCTGAGTATGGGAACAACAGCCTGAGGCCGACGATAACACCCAAATTGAACCTTTCGGCAACCGCCTTGATCAAACCTATCAGCTGGAAGCCTCGGGAGGTACAGGAGCCCAGCTTCATCTGTTCCATCTCCACGACTGATAAGAGCTTCCTGGATGTGCCTTGGTTCCTCCAAAGTTAAAGGTTGGTGAAGTTGTTGCAAGAGGCGGTGGCTGCCGTGTGTAGACGCCAAGCCAGGGATAGCTACATCAGCACAAGGCTGCACCACAGGGAGGAGATGCCAGAGATCACCACCAAGAAGCAAATCCTGGCAACAATCCATGTCTGAATACTCCAGCGAGGTATGGATGGTGGCGCACCATGAGCGGGAGCGACAATGACTTCGGTGGTCTGGTCGAGGGTCGACTGCGGTGATCTCTAGATTATATAATTCGCCACTTCGCCAGCATGGAGCCGGGCCGGGACGGCTCCAAAACCAGCATCGACGACGGGATCTTTACTGCGGGGTATTACTGACAGGCTTGAACTGTATGTTTGGTAATAGTCAGCTTTGGGGAGGGCCGCTGGGATCGTCCCTGTGATGCGTCAGGTCGGTAACTCTGGCGGGAGTTGTTTGCCCTTGCAGAGGCCGATGCTAGCACAGCGGGATGGGTTCTGCGGTGTGAGTCATGGGCAGTGACGGCGGCTCTGAGCGCCTAGTCTGGGCAGTGAGCGTGATGGTGTCGTCTCGCGCACCCGTAATCGTGAGTGCTCGATGGAGGCTTAGCTGAAGCAGACTATCAAGAAACTTGGATGATGTGGACAACAATAGACGGATTATAAAATGCTTCAATTTCTTCTGTTGGTATGGCTGTATTGATCTCGCTGTAGTGCACCCACACATTCGTTTGTGACGTCACATGGTGCTGACCTATGTGGCAGGCCAGGCGGCCCAGGAGGCTTCAGGGCATCTATTCAGCCCTGGTTAGAGCACCCATGGGTCACCATAGCAAACAACCGTAAGAGTAACCTGACAAATCGGTGCCCTCGGAACGTCTGGCTCGAGCCCAGGATGTAATTTGTAGCGGTTTTACTAAGCCGGTATATAGCTGTTCAGTGCTCAGCCTAGCCACCTACAGTGTATTGGCTGGCTCCCATCGGGCGCATCCCTTGGGACAGGGAAAGATAACTTGGATGTAGGCTGGCGTTGTGTGTCTGTTCTAAAATCATTGACAAAACTGTATTCCGGAATATAAGTTCGTGGATTAAATGCATTCGTCTCTGATGATCTTCACAATTTGTAAACAGTGTTGACATTTATGATAGACATTTATGATTGACATTTATGACAGCCCGGATTTTGCAAAGGAAGCAGTGCTCAAATGCGGAAATGCACAAGAGTAAAACCGTCTTAAAATTTAATTTCACATTGGAAGATATGTGTCTTCAGACGAAAATACAAATTTTACTATTCCCGCAAGATTCTCACTGAGCCCTAATGCATATGCCATCCATGCCGCACGCGGATGTGCTTTTCATACTGAGGATGGTGTGTTTTAACGTCGCAAAGTCCATAGTGGTGACTTTGAAGGAGCGTGATCCTACTCGAGGTAGTCAAGTAGGTACGTGAAATGAAAGTGCTTTAAGACACATAACCTCAAGGGTTCTGGTGTAAATGATTGCCGCCACTGAGGAAACCAATATTTTAGGAGCCTTGGGCAACTTCTTGTGCAACTCGAGGGCCTACACTAACGAATAACTCATTCAGCGCGTCCGCGCTTACTTGAGGGTGAACGGAAATGCTTTTTTATACCAGTATAGGATTGAATATTGCGATGCATTGATTGGGGTCCGTTTTTGGAAATCTGGCGCTCAATTTTTAGAACAGTATCACGTTGAATGAAGATTTCACCGACCGCCTGGAGTCTTTGTACAATTGACTCTTGCGGTTTGTACGACTTAGTCTGACGCCTCAGGTCACACGTGTGGGGATGAGGTGGCTTAGTGGATAGCACCCTTGTCTTCTAAGCCACCGGTCCCGGGTTCAAGTCCCGGTGGAGCCTCTGAATAAGTTGATCTGATCCCCAAAATCCCCTTCCAACAGGGTGAGAGTTGGCGACGCCTTATGACCCCGGCAGTTGGTGCGTCGTTAAACCCCAACAATTATTATTCGGTCACACGTGTTATTAGTTACAGGAGGTGCAGTGGGGTTACGAATTCGCATGTTTTTCATGGGCACAGAAGTTCTATATGGGCATGAAAAGAGCTAGAAAGATCTCCCATGTGTCAGCTGTGCTCAGAGGGCGGTAAACAGGTTGCCAGTCCATCGAGTTAAGTGCCGTGGCTTCTGAACACACTTCGGGTTTCGGCACTTACCGATGCTGGACTTTGGGCGAGCTCCGGGCACGGTCAAGGCAGCGACTACATATTTGTGCGGACTGAAATTACAGAACCTAGTGCGATAAAGCTTAGCCGCACTCGGGTCACTCGTGATGATAACATCGAGCAGAGAGCCAATTACAAATGTAGCCACTGATATGCTGGATTAAGAAATGGGCACTTACAAAGTCAGCTTACGCTCTCCTACAAATAGCTGGCTCACTATCAAGCATGTTACAGTTTCAATAGTTTAACACGCGCATTGACGGGGGGTGGGTACCGCCCCCCTCGGGTTTTTCGGAGATAGCATAAGAATGGCGGTGCGTAGCGCTGCCGTACTTGGCATAACTTTTCTCAAATCATTTTTACAACTTTTGTCAAAATTCTAAGGCTAGGTCATCTCAGGTCAGATCACCAGTATAGGTCAAGTGACCTGACATCAAAAAGGTTTAAGATAGCGTAAGTCGGAACAGGATGAACTTATCCGATTGGAACTCATATCACACAATGGCCCTACCAAGTTCTCTAAAAATTTTCCAGTCTTTTTGATATCGATGACTTAAGGTCAGCTACGAGCCATGACCTCTCCATTGGAAATGCATGAGAAAATGGCTTTAACTTAATAGCTTAGTAAAGGATGGTGATATAGCGTTTTTTAACTGCATTAGATTTTCCTTGTCTTTGCAGTTATAATGATATGCATTTCACCAAATTTTACCTTGACCTGACCTCAAGTCAGTTCAAATCCTTGATTTGACCTAACAAGGTCATATTATATCGATTCAGCTTGCTGCGAGGATTCATATTGTTTAAACTGTTTTGCTCTATCTTAAATTGTGCAGATGTAATGATCGAAAACCTTCAGTTACATATTATCCCTATGTCGGCATGTTTTGGCCTCTACGTGACCTTAAATTTGACCTGACCAAAAATGGTTCAATATTTTTGATGGAGAAGTGGATGGGCTACCCAAAACTGTTTACCGTTTTTCGCTACCTGGCGTGGTTTTTGAGATCTTAGGGGGGCGGATACCCGCCCCCTGTCAAAGCGAATGTGGCTTAGACCCCCGTCAATGCACGTGTTAAATCACCAGTAACTACAATCTTTTCACTGGGGTACTAGGGTCGTTAAAAAAAGAACTTTTTACTTTTCAGACTCGAACCCACTCTTTCCCATTATATATTCAATTCTGATTTCAATTAGCCACATTCCAAGCATTTACGACAACGGGAAAGATCTCCTCAAAACGGTTAAAGATTTCATGTTTCGAGCGCGATTGGTCGCCCGGCGTTGCAGTCTCTCCTTGTTAAATTGGGATGAAAGGGGTGCATAACCTACAGTAAAGACAGCGTGGCATGTGCGTGCGTATAAGAGCGGTAGATGGGATTTAACATGCAATCATTTACTTGTCAGATGTATTTGCAGCGCAATACAAATACGTTTTATTCCACAAAAGACCTGAAATTAAATGGTTCAGCACCCAAGTACTCTAAATCCCGACAGAACAGGAATGCCTTCCGGAGGTGAACCTTTCTGTGGTAATATTCGTTGGAGAACATTGTTGAGGCAGGTGCTTCTCCCTATTCTCCTGCGAACTATTTAAGGCCCTGATACTGTTAGAAGAAGACTGTGCTGCATATTTTTACCCTTTTGATGGCTCACGAAATTTTCCACCAGGTTCACATCACGCTGTGGGATCGTTCACCACATTAAGTTCTGGAATACCTTGAAACAGGAGAAGCTATATCAGTCACCAGCTTCTTAACGGAGTCATTTCTGGTCAGAATACTTCAGATTCAGGTAATCAAATACCAGCCAGCTGTCAGGAGTGACAAGCTGGCTGAGGCTTAATACCGAGCATTCACCGAGCTCTTCATAGCCTCTATCGCAAACTTAAGCCTGCCATAGTCAAATGTGAATTGTTTGCTGTTTTGACCAATTGTTGTGCGACTGGCTCCTTACCTCCAAGATGGTGGTTCTCACCAGCGCGACAGAATATACCTTTCTGTGCACAGATACCACAGCTGATGGCAAATTGACTTCAGCACATTCAGGGCGATTTCTATATTAACTTACTGAAAGCACTGCACTGCATTCCATGGATAGCTTTGAGGGTCATAGAAGGCTCTGAAGCTGACTATCCGCGACGGAGGAACCCAAAAGAATGGTTCAGAACCACTTACAAGGAAAGCCGCTAACTATTTCGGGGTCTGAGTGGCTCAGTCGGTTAGCGCTTGCGCTCGGCTCGGCCAATGACATTCTGTAAGTGCTGGGTGTCGTGGGTTCGAGCCCACCCAGAGGTAGAATCTGGCAGCCTGCTCTAGCCCAAGCTAATGCTTTCCCTCTCGCCTCTAATGCCATATGACCTGAGCAGTTGATGCGTTGTTAAACTCGAAAAATTATAATATTCAGTCTTTAAGTACCTTCTGGAATAATGAACGGAATTTGACTCAGTAGTAGCACGCACTTCATGCCATTAATGTCCTACATTCCATGAATATGGCTCGCTGGTGGGCTCCCGGTCTTCTAAACAGACATTTGTTGGAGACAACCTCTCCTGACAGCCACAGATAAACCAGCTAGCGCAATTCGTGATTTTCTTCTCAGGGAAAACAGAGCTGGCACGCAGCTGTTATTTGTGACCAGAAATTTATAATTTGCCTCGCAAATAAGAATCACAATACTGGAGGTAAAAAGGCAGTGACACAGTACCCGGCCTAAACAGCAAAACCATCCACCTTTCAGTTGGGTAGGATAAAGTTTCCGACAGAGGCTATGAAGAGCTCGGCTCGGTACCAAGCCTCTGCCAATTTGTCATTCCTGAAAGCTGGCTGGTATTCGAGCGCCTAAATCTGAAAGATTCTGACATGAAACAGCTCCGTTGAGAAACTGCTGACTGGTATAGCTTCCCTCTTTCAAGGTATCCCAGAACTTACTGTCATGAACGGTCCCACAGAACGTGGTGTGAAGCTGGTGGAAGATTTCGTGAGCCATCCAACGGGTAAAAATATGCAGCAGGGTCTTCTTCTAGCAGTATCAGAGCTCTTTAATAGTTCGCAGGATAATAGTGAGAAGCACCTGCCCCAACGATGTTCTCCAACGAATGTTTCCAGAGAAAGGTTCGCCTCCGGAAGGAATTCCTGTACTGTCAGGTTAGAGTGCTAGTGTGCTGAACCATTTAATTTCAGGTCTTTTGTGGAATAGCATGTATTTGTATTGCGCTGCAAATACATTTGACAAGTAAATGACTGCATGTTAAATCCCATCTACCGCTCTTATACGCACGCACATGCCACACTGTCTTTACTGGTAGGTTATGCACCCCTTTCATGCCAATTTAACAAGCGGAAACTGCAACGCCGGGCGGCCAATCGCGCCTGAAACATGAAATCTTTAACAGTTTTGAGGCGATCTTTCCCGTTGTCGTAGATGCTTGGAATGTAGCTCATTGGAATCAGTATTGAATATATAATGGGGAAAAAGTGGGTCCGAGTCTGAAAAGCAAAAAAGTTTTTTTTGAACAACCCTACTGGGGTACTTAACCATCACATGTTGCAGTTGAGCCTCCAGTTGTGCTATGTCCGCCTCCAGAGTGACAGCGGTTCGTCGATGAAGGCAGTATAGTGTTCCAAGGATAAACTGACGACGGTCGGGCTTCACTCTTACCCAAATTGATTACAGTTTACTGCTAGTATCAGTCGCAGGATGTACACTGATTTGATGTGCCTTCATTTTGGATCGAATTCAAGCCTCCACACCACCATAGCCACTGTTGTCTGGGCGATCAGATATGAGTTACTTAACCTGCAACCTACCGGGGGTTCGGCGCCACCTTAACCCCACGGGGCGCCATCGATGGCCCCCCTTTAACTGCGAAAATATGGGAGTTAGTGCAAATCTGCAAACTTTCAAACTGCATTGGAAAGCTTGCGTGAATTCAGTACGGAATAGCTTTATGTGTAAGCGCTCAGGTCAATGGTTTGACCTCCAGAGGTCAAGTTAGGTCACGATAGGCTATTTTCACTCAAATATGCAATGCTTAAGCAGACTGGGCATAACTCTTATGCCATTAGAGCTATTGAGATCTGGTAAATATATTCAATAGGAAAAGGCCAGACCTTTTTCTGCTATGCGGAACGTCATGACCTCCTGCCAGTGGTTTGACCTCTAGAGGTCACCTCGCGGCCTTATATGACCTGAGGTCACGTAATGTCAGAAAGTGACCTTGCCGCATATCACATGAAAGCCAATGACAAGACATACATGATAATGTTTGATTCAGCGCTCTAGCTTAATTAGGTCAAAAGCTATTGTCAAAATACTGTTGACCCTGGTAACCTTGGATGGCCTCGGAGAGATCAAAGGGAAATATGACCCCTGGGATCTGTGAACGGGTGTCTAAGACCCGAATGTTACTAGTTTCACTATTCTTTTCGGGGAGGGCTCAGGGAATCAACTGACCCTTACTAGAAAAAATTAAAGATCAGCGCAGACCAGACTTTTTTCTCCTGACTTGACTTTGCCACGACAACATGACGAGACCAATGGATCGGCTACATTCCCTACCAGGTAACCTTCCTCTCTTTGTTGCCCGTGAGGTCCAGTGATCGGCAGGTCCCACCTCGTTCACTGGTCTGACCGGGTAACGGAGAGTGGAGATCATGCTCATCTTAAGTCACTCTCACCTCATCATCACATAAAAGGGCCCAAAACATGTCATTGTGTGACAGATGTTTAACAGATATTTAACATACCTGTGGTCGAGCACCCAGATTGGCAGATACTTAACATGTCTGCGGTCGTGCACCAAGTGTTATAACGCGCTGTTGTTGTATATGTTACTGGCAGTATGGGATTTCAGGCATTTTGCGAACTGCCCAGGCGTTTTGCAAACTGTCCAGAAAGCAGGGCAGTTGCGAACTGCCCGGCCATCGGGTCAGTTTGCGAACTACCTGGGCATTTTACATAGTACCCGGCTCTCCGGTCATTTTACAAACTGCCCACCCGGCGGGCAGTTTGCAAAATGGCCGGTGTTCACATGAATCGGAATGGCTGTAGGTCTAGATTGAAATTATAAAATAAAAGGATTTGATTTGACCCAAGTGGTATTAGTTTGAGCCACGTGACAACAGGACTGGTGGTGAAACTAGGGGGCACCGGGGGCACATTGACCCCCTTAAATAAGAAGCTTAAAAACTATTCCTATTGCTTTGAATGGAAATAAAGGTATTGAACAGTCCATGCTGCCCCCCTTAAATCCAGACGTTTTTCCGCTCCTGATGGTGGCCGTCCAAGAAGCGGTATGACGGCAGCACTCTGGCGGGGTTGAAAATTGGGCGGCTAATTATTCGCGACTATTGGCCAGAACATTTAATTGAACATTGAGATCTCCCCTCGGATTTTCCGCCGGCACGGACAAATGGCAGCGTGAACGCTGCCATACCTGCCGTAGCCTATCCCTAAAAAATTCCGCAGCTATTCTGTGAACATTTTAAACTTGGGTCATCTCGGCTAAGGTCATTACTCCAGGTCAAGTGAACTCCCCTAAAATGTTTCGGATTGCGTTAGCCAAGGCAGGATAAATCTATTGATCTGAAAGTTATCACATAAGGGGCCCACCGGGGCCAAAAACGTATTCCGGTATTTTTTATTTCGTTGCAAGGGTCATGGTGTCAGGTACTAGGTACGAGTCATGATCTCCCCATTGTAGATGCATGGGAAAAACGCAAATCGGTTAAAAATTATCTCCATTTCTGTCGATACGGCTTAGAAGCCTTCTTATTCTCGAGATCGTTTTTTCTTAGGCCACACGCAAGGCTCATTTTACATGTTCGACGTGAGACCTTTGAGAGATAATTTGGGAATACTTGAGCAGGTTTTGAGGCTGCAATACCATCGCAGGAAATGGTGACAGTTTCAGTTTGATACTGATACTTTTGTCGTCACTTCGAGTTGATTGATATGCATGTTGACTATTTTTAGTTAGATAATAGCATTGACCTGACCCTAGATGAGGTCATCTCTTTTTTCCTAGAATGGTTATGGTAAACATCATCAAAATTGCCGTAATGAGAGGAATCGAATGACCCTAACTGAAATATATGAATAACATAATACAATCAAATAAATTGATCCGGTCATACGCTAGAAAGAAAAAATGTAATATACGAAAATCATTTAACATCTCTTGACCTCAATAATAGCCTAAGAAAAAATGCTAGCGATACAGTTTCAACATTTTTATGGGCAGCTAACCGTTTTTCACGTTTTTAATTACCCCGATCGGGAGCCTAGTTCAGGGGGAAGTTTGACAACTCCCCTCCACTGGGACCAAGGTAGTTCTGAGGCCCACTGGGGCGCGGGTTAAAGGCCCCCGAGACCAAATTTTGCCCCCTCCCTCCGAGAAAAATATTGGGACCCCAGAGACCAACTCTGGAAACCCCGAAGACGAACTATTAAGACCCTCCAAGACAAAGATTCCAATGATGTCTGAGCTTACCTAATCAACTTTGGGAACATTAACACCCGCCGCGGTGGGCCTCCGAGTCAGTCATGGTGGAACGTTCAAATATAGGGGGGCACTGTGGGCTTTTTAACCCATCTCTTTCAAGTTAACACCATAGGGTTAGTGATAAAATTTCTATTTTAAGGGGGCACCGTGCCCCGGTGCCCCCTTCCCCCAGTCAGTTCTACCACCCGTGCTCCAAGCCACCTTTGCCCTGGTGGGGATGGGGAGGTGTTCAAGCACCTCCCCCAACTCAGCTCCTATACAGGATATCGAAAAAAACACAAACGCTGTTGGATAGCTCATAAAAATTCAGGAGGAAACTACATTGTTCACTTTTTGGCTCAGGCCAATATTGAGGTCATTACAGGTCAAAGAATGTGGCATGTTAGAGAAGAGTCTCCGGGCTCTAGCTCTGACAGAGTGGAGCTAAAATGCCTATTTATGTAACATTCGCTTCCTCTCGTTACGGTGAATCGAATGCTGTTTTGTATGACTGTACTAGGTCAAAACAAAAATGACCTGATCTAAGGTCGGGTTGAGGTCACTATTCAACCTAGCATAGTCAATATGCATATCAATCGACTCGCAATAACAATACAAACGCAAGAGAATCAAAATAAAAGCTCTATCATCATGTCCTGCAAAGTTATTGATCCAAGTCTGAAACCGGCTTAAGTAGCTCCAGATGACCTCTGAAAGGTCACAGGTAAAAATTGAAACATGAAGCTGGAAAGGAGCCCAAGATAATACGATTTGGGGAATATGAAAGTATTTGCAGCTGTATCTACACAACTATAGCTCAATTTCTGTTTCCCCATTCATTTCCAATGGAGAGGGCATCATCTATACCTGACCCTAGGTCATTGATATGAAAAATTTCGGGGTATTTTTGTTAGTACTCGCTGGGCCCATTATGTGGTATAAGTTTCAATCCGATAGATTCACCCATTTCTTACTTATGCCACTTTAAACATTTTTTGAGGTGAGGTTACTTGGCATGCACTGGTAACCTGACCTAAGATGACCCAACTTCAAAATGTTGGTGAAAATTGCGGAACCGATCAAGGGTCAGGCGTGGCAGGTATGACGGTGCTTCGTGTCACCGTATTTTCACTCCACCGAAAAAACCTGAGGGGGTGTTCAAGCACACCCCACCGGGTGAAGGGTTAATCAGAAATCGACGAGGGCCTCGCGGGAGGCCCATTTTAGTGCTTTAACTGAGTCCAAGTGGAGGGGCATTCACTCACAGCCCCCTCCCTTGGCTACGCGCCTGCGTGCTGAGAAGTTATACTCTTTTCACTCAAGGGAAGACTGAACGCAAACACAAGGTAGCCTTGGTCACAGATGGCATTTTTCAACCAGTGTGCGAAGTCGGCTTGAATTTTTGTAAATTGTCCAGTCAGAATGCAAACTGCCCAGGAAATTTTCAAACTGACCAAGTTCTCATACTGCCCGTGAGTATGAACGCTGGGTAGTTTGTGAAGTGCCTGGGAAATTTGTATACTACCCGGGCTGTTCGTGAAATGACCGGAGAGCCGGGCACTATGCAAAATGCCTGGGCAATTTGCAAACTGACCAAATGGCCGGGCAGTTCGCAAACTGTCCAGCTTTCGGGGCAGTTTGCAAAATGCCTGAAATCCCATACTGCCCGTAACATATATACGTAAGACAAACATTAAAAAAACGTTTTTCTGAGCAAGCTGAGCATTTTCAATCGTTTTTCTGACTTCTAGATCATAAGACAGCTTTTCCCCATGCTTTTTCAATGGTAGATGTCATCTCGTGACCTGACCTCAGGTCACAAAATCGAAAAAATCCCGGATATAACCCTTTTAGACTCTGGAGGGGTCATGAAGTGTATGAAGTTTCAAATCGATCGACTAAGAAATGTAGCTCTTATAGAGCTCAAAATTTGAAGTGAGGTGAACTTAGTTGACCTCGTCTGGTGACCTGACCTTGGGTGCCCGTGGGTAAAAAATTTCAGGGATGGTGGGAAAATGATGGGGTGAGAGATAGAGTCTTCAACTGCGGTGCTGCGTCTCGTCGTTTTTCTGCTATCCCGAAAAAACCGTAGGGGTGCCACCGATGGCCCGGTGGGGCGAGGGTTAAATTCCGGGAATATCACGCGCCCCGTTGGGGTCCCTGGAATGACGCACCCTGCTGGGGGAGTATTTCGCCACTTTCCGTATCTTAATTCCCAGGAAAGCTAAAGAAAAATTACGGACGGCGTTCAAAAGCTCTTGACAAGACAAAGAGAAATTACAAGTATTATTTTTCGGTCAGGTCAATATTGAGGTTAGCATACATCAAAGAATGTTACATAGGCTAACTACAAGGCTGTGTACATTTCCCCCTCTAGATAATTACTTAGCGGAGTTAGAGCAAACATTTATACATCATTGGATTCCTTTCATCGTGGCAAATCTAATGATGTATAATATGACCTTGCTAGGTCAAATTGTGAAAATGACCTGACCTCGAGCTAGGTCAGGGTCACAGGGTGACCTTGTATGGTCATGTTGCATATCCATCGACTCCCTGTGACAATATAAGCACAATGCAAACAAATTGGGAGCTTTATCTCAATTCAATGAGAAGTTATTCACAAAACAATCACTGTATGCCCTGTGAACTGACATGACCTTTGAGAGGCCAGATGGTAAAAAATCAACTTCAAGGTTAATATCGTGGTAAAAATACACGGATTGAGGATCATCAGTTTTATCTAAACGACCTACTGAAAACGAGCCCTTTCAATTTTTCACCATAGAATTATAATGGGGTGACCAAAAAATTAGCGCCATCTTAGGTCAACAATATCACAATTCCGAGCTAAAAGATTTGTAGACCCTAATAACCTCATCATTTTGTGAAAGTTTCCAATTGATTGGTTGGCAGATGTTCCTTAGGCGCCGCTTCTAACTCGTGATTTTAGGTTTTGAGGTAGGGTCACTTGACCTTGAATAGAATGAGAGATAAGGTGATGTAAGTTTCGTTGCTCTGCGTCTCTTCGTTTTTGTGTTATCCGTGGAAAACCAGAAAGGGGCGCATTTCGCCCCCCCAGCGGGGCGCGTGATCGAAGGAGAAGGGATAGATGGCTTAAGCCAGCTCTCAGTAATAGCTGTGGCATTCCACAACAAATCGACCCAGCGATAACATCCTAAATCCCAGATTTTTATTGAAAATTTGTCACAGGGGTTGTTCATGGCGCAGATTAACGGTGTGCTATTATTAACTTCGTCCGTCCAGTGTTTTTTTAGTCATGGCCTCAGGCAGTTCTGGGACCCAATGAAAATCCTTACTTTTCCACTAGCCATACCTTCCAGACTAAACAGTATAATTATACAAATTATAGATCCCTTGAATCGTTAAGACCAAACAGAATTACTGGTGTATATATGTAGAACTATCGAAAAATAACACTTTTTTACCGGTGACCTAGGGTCAGGTCACGTGATTTTATAATGATGGCACTAAAAAGTGATGTATGTTTTCCATCGAAAATTAAATTTGAGGTGTTAGCATTCCGCTTTGAAGAAATTGGAAACAGGTTTTCTCGAAAATGTTAAACATCATTTTGAAATTAGTGACGTAAGCACAATGTGATCAACATTGTATTACATCTGTTTTAACAGCCCCTAATGAGCCTGTTATGGGAATTAAATTTTCATAGATGATTTCCAAAGAATACAGTAACGCATAATACAACTCTATATTCTAGCTCTTGTAGTTTTTAACCCTCGCCCCCCCCGTTTGACCACCCCCTCAGGTTTTTACAGCGGCACGAAATAACGGCAGCGCGAAGCGCCACCGTACTTGGCACACCTTATTCTTGATCATTTCCAAAACTTTCCCCAAAATTTTAAGATAGGTCATCTCAGGTCAGGTCACCAGTACAGGTCAAGTGACCACCTAAAAAAATGTTTAACCCTCACACGTACAGGGAAGGGGGTTATTGCAACCCCTAAGGTTTTTCAAGAATTAAAAACGAGCTAGAGCCTTGAAAGTCTGTATAGCCTCTGGGGCATTTCTTGCGCATATTTTGCACTAAAAATTGTTCCTACCTTTCAAGGTCACGGAGCTATAACCTCAAGAGTGGAAGCATGTTGAGGTAATTTGGGCGCCTGTGTACACGTTTTCACGTGAATGCTCTTGATTCTCATCGTTCTTTTGCAGCATTTGTTCATTAACTTGCCTAGAATATTTTCTTCCAACCTTCGAGGATCACTTTTATCAGGTTAGACCTTTCATGACCTTTCTTGACCTTCAATGACCTTGATTTGACCTTGCATGACCTCAGTGATAACTCTGCGTCGAATAACGACTACATATGTGTGTTTCGATTCGGTATTTCGTAATGAGATGAACACTGAATTAGTTGACTTGCATCTATGATTTGTAACATTCCTACTAGTCATTGGCTACCACGGAATGATTGAATTGCGATTTTTATGTATATATATATATATATATATATATATATATATATATATATATATATATATATATATATATATATATCTTCTTTCAGGCAGATGTCGTTGAAAAGAATAGCGTTTCGAGTTTTTGAGAGTTTTCGGTTGAGTTTCAGTAGCTTGTTGAATATTTTTTGTCTGGTTCGGTAATGGTGTTAAGTACTTCTATTATAGTCATAAGTCATTTTTTCCGACACGTTTAGATTGTATTATACCAATCATTATCAAGGACAACTAACACTCCATTTTTAGTTTGTTACCTACTGAGGCTAATCTTGGTTTACAAAAAGCGAATATTTTCAAGAAGGAGCAGAGGACAATATCTTAGCAACTTTCACTGAGCAAAACCACAAAGCATAGTTTTAACGCATTCATAAATCACAACCATACTAATTACATTCTAATGCATACTATACCACATACTATTCAGCCACAGTTCACACACCCCACAGTACTAGTGAAATGTGTGTATGTTTCTGTATGTTGAGGTGTGGTTTCTGTCGTGTGATGTGTATGGCTTCATGAATGAACAGGCGGTGATGGTCGTGGGCGGAGTCGATGATTTTTGTGTTGTCTTTTAGGAGTTTGTATGTTGGTTTTGTGTGGTGTTTGTGTAGCCAGTGTTCTACGGGGCCTGTGTGGTCTTGTAGCTGCATGGTGAGGCGGCGTGATAATGTCGTCGTGGTCGCACCAATGTAGAGTCTACCATGAGGCCTGCAATCCTCATGTGGACATTCAAACTGGTACACTACATTGGTGCGACTGGACTCTTGTACTGTGGTTGGATTGTTTTTCATGACTTGTTGACTTGTTTTTTTTGTTCTGATAGTATTACTATACTCTGATAGTATTACGCTTTTACTCTTTTACTCTGATAGTATTACTCTTTTACTCTTTTACTCCGATAGTATTACTATCAGAACAAAAAAACAAGTCAACTAGTCATGAAAAACAATCCAACCACAGTACAAGAGTCCAATCGCACCAATGTAGTGTACCAGTTTGAATGTCCGCATGAGGATTGCAGGCCTCATGATAGACTCTACATTGGTGCGACCACGACGACATTATCACGCCGCCTCACCATGCAGCTACAAGACTACACAGGCCCCGTAGAACACTGGCTACACAAACACCACACAAAACCAACACACAAACTCCTAAAAGACAACACAAAAATCATCGACTCCGCCCACGACCATCACCGCCTGTTCATTCATGAAGCCATACACATCACGCGACAGAAACCACACCTCAACATACAGAAACATACACACATTTCACTAGCACTGTGGGGTGTGTGAACTGTGACTGAATAGTATGTGGTATAGTATGCATTAGAATGTAATTAGTATGGTTGTGATTTATGATTACGTTAAAACTATGCTTTGTGGTTTTGCTCAGTGAAAGTTGCCAAGATATTGTCCTCTGCTCCTTGAAAATATTCGCTTTTTGTAGACAAAGATTAGCCTCAGTAGGTAACAAACTAAAAATGGAGTGTTAGTTGTCCTTGATAATGATTGGTATAATACAATCGAAACGCGTCGGAAAAAATGACTTATGACTATAATAGAAATACTTAACACCATTACCGAACCAGACAAAAAAATATTCAACAAGCTACTGAAACTCAACCGAAAACTCTCAAAAACTTGAAACGCTATTCTTTTCAACGACATCTGCCTGAAAGAAGATATATTGCCCAAGTACACGAACATAATAATAAAAGGGCTAAGAATGAAGCGTACACTGAGAAGTTTAGGCGGAGCCTGGTAAAAACCCAGCTGAAACACAAAAAAGTACAAGTATTTGAACTGGAACAAAAATAGTAGTCCCTAACCAAGTTGTTAGAAGAGAGTGAAATAAGTGACGAAACCAAAACTCAACTTTTCAAGTACTGATGAGAAAGCCGAAAACTCCGAGCATATGACAAAGTTAAGATAACTAAAAAACTCTCGAGACTTTACGGTGGCAATTTTAAAGTAACTGAAAGTGGAAAACAGGGATACATTAATTTGTCCTCTTTTGAATTAACCACAGATCAGCATCAGTTACTGAATCTAGGGATAAACTGTCATTTCCAAAGTAAACGAAATATAGTAGACAACCAAACAGAATTAGAATTGCTGTACCAAAACATACTGAAGCTCGAAGCAGAAGATAAAGTATCAGTGCACCCAGACTTAAAAAGACTGCTAATCGGGGAAAGAAGTAAGCTACGAGGGAGCGACCGCAGCCAAATATTGACACCAGAACTTCGTCTAGCAGGAAAACAGCTGAAAGAAGACAATCGAATCATTGTTAGAAGAGTTGATAAAGCATCGATTTTCGTAATCTTAAACCGAGAAGAATACGACAGAAAACTAAGTGACATATTAGCAGATGAAACCAAATTCAAAAAGATAAAAGAAGATCCAACAAAAGAACTCAAAGCCAAAGTGAACAGAATTATTAAGTGTGCAAATGCTGTAAAAGGTGATGTGCATTTCGAAACTATAACCGGTGAGTACACTCCAGGATACGCATACGGCACAGTCAAAACACACAAAGCAGACAATCCCCTCAGGCCCATCATTTCACAGGTTTGCACTCCCACATATAAAGTAGCAAAACAACTTAATAAGCTTTAAAGACCCTATGTCCCTTCACAGTATTGCATTAACTCTTCAGAAGAATTTTTAGACTTGCTTCGTGTCCAGAAACCCCAGGGTGAGTTAGCTTCCATCGATGTAGTAAGTCTCTTCACCAACGTTCCTGTAGATAAAACCATCCAGATAATTATTGACGAAGTCTACCATAGACGTAGTAACGGATTAGAAAAACTTGCGTTATCTCCAGACATCTTAAAAAACCTTCTTATAGCATGCACCAAAGATTCCCCATTCCGTGGCCCCGATGGAAAGTTATTCACTCAGAAAGATGGCGTCGCCATGGGCTCCCCCTTGGGGCCCCTCTTCGCAAACTTTTATATGGCCTACGTGGAGGAAACTAGTCTAAGAGAGCCAGATATTAAGCCAACAACTTATTGTAGATACGTCGACGACGTATTCCTTGAAGTCAGGGATGGTGACCACCTCACAGCCATCATCAACAAATTTGAAAATAATTCAGTTCTCAAGTTCATGTTTGAAAAACATCATGACAACTCTCTGTCTTTCCTTGACGTTAACGTAAAATCCACTCCCGAAAAGTACATCACCAGCGTTTATACAAAACCCACGAACACAGGAAAAACGCTGAACGCTGCGAGTGAATGCCCATCACAGTACAAACAGAGCGTACTGAGAGCATTCATAAAACGAGCTATCAACACTAGCTCTTCATATGAACACATGGACACCGAACTCAGCAAAGTGAAGCAGCTACTAATAAACAACGGCTTTACCAACTCAGAAACTGACAAAGAGATCCACAAACAACTTAACAATCAGCACACACGACAGCAACAACCAGAGCAGTACAAAGTCCACCATCTATACTACAAAAATCACATGAGTTCCCACTACAAATCAGATGAAAAAATCCTAAAAGACATCGTCAAAAAAACCATATCATGCAACACAGATGGTGAACGCCTACAGCTCAACGTATACTATCAGAACAAAAAAAACAAGTCAACTAGTCATGAAAAACAACCTAACCACAGTACAAGAGTCCAATTGCACCAATGTAGTGTACCAGTTTGAATGTCCGCATGAGGATTGAAGGCCTCATGATAGACTCTACATTGGTGCGACCACGACGACATTATCACGCCGCCTCACCATGCAGCTACAAGACCACACAGGCCCCGTAGAACACTGGCTACACAAACACCACACAAAACCAACACACAAACTCCTAAAAGACAACACAAAAATCATCGACTCCGCCCACGACCATCACCGCCTGTTCATTCATGAAGCCATACACATCACACGACCGAAACCACACCTCAACATACAGAAACATACACACATTTCACTAGCACTGTGGGGTGTGTGAACTGTGACTGAATAGTATGTGGTATAGTATGCATTAGAATGTAATTAGTATGGTTGTGATTTATGAATACGTTAAAACTATGCTTTGTGGTTTTGCTCAGTGAAACTTGGTAAGATATTGTCCTCTGCTCCTTCTTGAAAATATTCGCTTTTTGTAAACCAAGATTAGCCTCAGTAGGTAACAAACTAAAAATGGAGTGTTAGTTGTCCTTGATAATGATTGGTATAATACAATCTAAACGCGTCGGAAAAATGACTTATGACTATAATAGAAGTACTTAACACCATTACCGAACCAGACAAAAAAAATTCAACAAGCTACTGAAACGCAACCGAAAACTCTCAAAAACTCGAAACGCTATTCTTTTCAACGACATCTGCCTGAAAAAAATATATTGCCCAAGTACACGAGCATAATATATATATATATATATATATCGTATCTCTCTCTCTCTCTCTCTCTCTCTCTCTCTCTCTCTCTCTCTCTCTCTCTCTCTCTCTCTCTCTCTCTCTCTCTCTCTCTCTCTTGTCTATACCTAATTCCACGGCTCTTTTGCCAGTCAGGGGTGATCTGTCGGGCTTACGAAGTCTCATGTTGTCCAAGCATGACTCTAACACCAGGTCGGCGGGCTGAGCAGGGGCGCAGCCAGAGCTTTCGTATGGGGGGCACACCAACTTTGAGGGGCACCCCGGGAAAAAAGGGCACTTTTAACGTAACCTAAAAAACTTACTATATCTTTGTTTATATCATTTTTGGGCATCTTTGGTTCAATTAAAATGCAAATAAATCATTGGCGGAGAAGGAAAACTCGATTAAAACCGAAAAAAAGAAAAAAATGTCACCAAAATGTCATGGAAGTAGCCAAAACACGATTGTTTTGGATAGATTTAACCCTCGCCCCACCGGGGCCATCGATGGCCCCCTAAGGTTTTTCGAGATAGCAGAAAAACGACGAAATGCAGCACCGTGGTTGAGGGCTCTATCTCTCACCTCATCATTTTCCCACCATCCCTGAAAATTTTTTATCCCGGGTCACCCAAGGTCAGGGTCACCAGGCGAGGTCAACCAAGGTCACCTCACTTCAACTTTTGAGCTCTATAAGAGCTACATTTCTTGGTCGATCAATTTGAAACTTCCTACACTTCATGACCCCACCAGGGTCTACAACGTTTATATCCGGGATTTTTCGATTTCATGACCTGAGGTCAGGTCACGAGGCGACCTCTCCCATTGGAAAAGCATGGGGAAAGCTGTCTCATGATGTAAAAGCCACAAACAATATTGCAAATACTCAGACTGCTCAGAACAGCGTTTTTGGACAACCTTTCACGGATTCCAGGGGTCATATTTGCCCTTTGACTTTTCCAAGGTCATCCAAGGTCACCAGGGGTCAAAAACAGTATTTTGACAATAACTTTTGACATATTTAAGCTAGAGCGCTGAAACAAACACCATCGTGTTGGCTCGTCACTGGCTTCATTCGATATACAGCAAGGTCACTTTCTGACCTTTCGTGACCTCAGGTCATATTAGGTCACGAGGTGACCTCTGGAGGTCAAACCACTGGTGAGAGGTCTTTACGTTCCACATAGCGGAAAAAGGTCTGGCAATTCTCCATCAAATGTACTTAACCAGATCTCAATAGCTCTAATGGCATAGGAGTTATGTCCAGTTTTCTTAAGCATTGCATATTTGTGTGAAAATAGCCTATCGTGACCTTTCTTGACCTCTGGAGGTCAAACCATTGACCTGAGCGCTTAAACATGCGAAGTAATTTCTTACTTAATTCACGCGAGCTTTCTAATGCTATTTGCAGATTTGCGATAACCCCCATATTTTCGGAGTTAGAGGGGCCATCGATGGCCCCCGGTGGGGCGAAGGTGGCGCCGGACCCCGGTGGGGCGCGGGTTAAGGACAAATCAGCCAACTCAAGCAAGTACTTAACATCAGAGAAATCAGCGGAGCATGTGATATCTGTTACGATGTGCAGGTTAAGGCATATTGGAGTCGAAAATTCATTTGTTATGCCCACTGGTTTTGCCGTGAGGAGTGAGCTGAACGCGGATAAAGTTCCTTGCCTCCCACAATCGCCGTGGGACGAGGAGGAGCATAGTGTCTTTGGAAGAACACATTTTTGCTGCCGGAAAAATTTGGGAGATACCTTTTGAACGCGTTTATTAAGTTCCATATTCTCAAGGCTCGGTCCCAGTTAACAGTAAATAAAAGGTGAACAGGCCGGTGGTTTGGATGGGGATGGTGTGACAGGGCTGAAAATTGTGAAAACTAGTTCTTCATTTAGATTAATTAGTAGAAATCCTGGTTTAGGGACTGTGCTCTGAGCTCAGGGGCACATGCCTTTTTATCATCCCTTCCCAGAATCCACCAGTATAATAAGCAATTTATGTAACCAGGGGTGCCTAGGTATCACAAGCCGTTTTAGAGATTCCTCATTCCTCGTTAGCTCCGTTTTACAATTTCCATTATTCCATTCCAAGTTTCCATTGCGTTCTTATTCCCCATCTATTCAAGACCAGCTTTGGGGCCCCCAAGTGTGGATCAAAGGCCTCCAGAGCAGCTTCCCCCATCTCCCCAGTTGTGTCTCCAGGGACTAGACTAGCTCAGTGACCCCGCCCCGAGCTGATGGGAGTTGGCCTTGTGTTCTTATCATCTGTCTATTCAAGACCACCACAGGGGCCCCTGATCTAGATCAGGGCCACAGAGCAGTTCATGCTTCACCCAGGGACTAGACTAGCTCATTGGCCCTAGCGATGAGGTCATCAGACTAGCTCAATGGGCCACAGATAGGCTCATAGGGCCTTAAACCAGTTCTAGAATCTCCAGAATAGTTTAAGGCGCCAGATCATTTCAGGGTGCCTCATGCCAACTTAAGGGGCTCTCACAAGCTCAGCGCCCAGACTAGCTCAGGGTACCCTCAGAACCTAGATCCGCTCTTGGGCCCCAGATCAGCTCTTGGGGCCCCAGATCAGTTCAGGGGCCTCAAGTCAGGTCAGGGGCAAGATCAAGTCAGGGGTACTAATTCAGCTCAGGAATCCCTCACCAGCTCGGGGCCCAAGCAATTCAAAAGCCCCAGAGCTGCTCAGGGGACACCAGATCGGCCCATAGGGCACCAGATCAGCCTCGGGGACAAATAATCAGATCAGTGGTCCCCGACCAGCTCGGGGCCCAGATCAGCTCGGGAATACCAGATCAAGTCAGGAGGCACTTAATCAGCTCAGGAGCCCCATACCATCTCAGGGGCCCTCACCAACCCCTGTGGGCCAGCTCAGCTCAGGGCCTGGGAGCTGCTCAGGAAATCACGTAATCAACCCAGGAGGCCCAGGTCAGCTTAAAGGGCACCAGATTAGCTCAGGGGGCACCAGACTAGCTCAGGGGCACCAGACTAGCTCAGAGGGCATCAGATGGGCTCAGGAGGCACCAGATCGACTAAGGGTCATTAGTGCAGCTCAGGTGCACCAGATCGATCCGCTCGGGGGCCAGATCATCTCCCAGCCCCCAGACTATGGAAGGAGCCTAAATCAGCTCAGGGAGCAACATAACAGCTCAGGGGACATAAAGTGGGTTCAGGGCCCACCAAACCAGCTCAGGGGGCACCAGGCCATCCAGGAGACATCAATAATCAGCTGAGGGGGCATCTAATCAGCTGAAGAGGCACCATATTGACTTAGGAGACAGAATCAACTTGGGGAGGCATGAGATCAGCTCGGGGGCCCGAATTGGCTCAAGGGGCACTAAATCAGCTATTAGGGCACCAAGCAAGCTCGGAGGCATTAAACTAACTCAGAGTGCATTATATAGGTTCAGGAGGCACAATTATTTGCTCAGCGGGGCACTCGGTTGACTCAGGGGCACCAAATCAGCTTAGAGGGCAAGTAATCAGCTCAAGGTGCAAATACCAGCGGAGAGGCCATGAGATGAGCTCAAGGAGCACCAGATTAGCTTCACCCGTACGATTATTGGCGACGATGAGGCATTAGGTGGACACATACTAGGTGCCCATACTCTTCCCGGGTGTTTGGAAAGGCGACAGAATGCCCTAGCTGACCGAAGAAGGTATTAAGTTGTCCAAAAATAGTTTCAATCGCTACATGCGGTCCAGTTACATCTAGGTTCAACGGCGTAGGGCACTAAATTTCGAGCGGCACGGCCCAAATTGGGTACACCACCTGGCAATCAAAAGGGCACCCCGGCAGTGATGGGGCACGTGCCCCCTGTGCCCCCCTGGCTGCACCCCTGAACAGTAGATCAACTCTGGGAGGCATTAAATAAGCTCAGGGGCCCGGATCAGCTCAAAGGGCACTAAAACAGCTAAAAGGACACTAGGCAAGCTCGGAGGCATCAAACTAACTCAGAGAGTATTATATAGGCTCAGAAGGCACACTTATTTTCTCAGGGGCACCAGATTGACTACGAGGGCACCAGATCAGCTCAGAGGGCACATGATCAGCTCCAGGGGGCACCAGATGAGCTCCGCCCGTGCGATTATTGGCGACGAGACATTATCTGGAAACGGATTACGTGCCTATACTCTTCCCGGGTGGTTGGAAAGGTAACAGAATGCCTAGCTGACCAAAAAGGCACTTAATTGTCAAACAATAGTCGAAATCGCTAAATGCAGTCTAGTTCCATCTAGGTTCAATGACGTAGGGCACTAAATCTCGAACGGCACGGCCCAAAGGGGTACACCACCTGGAAATCAAAAAGGCACCCGGGCACCGATAGGAGCACGTGCCCCCTGTGCACCCTGGCTGCGGCCCTGGACAGTAGATAAGCTACGGGAGGCATTAAATAAGTTCAGGGGCCCGGATCAGCTCAAGGGCACTAAAACAGGTAATAGGGCACCAGGAAGGCTCGGAGGCATCAGACTAATAATTGTTGGGGTTTAACGACGCACCAACTGCCAGGGTCATACGGCGTCGCCAACTCTCACCCTGTTGGAAGGGATTTTGGGAATCAGATAGACTTATTCAGAGGCTCCGCCGGGACTTGAACCCGGACCGGTGGCTTAGAAGACAGGGTGCTATCCACTAAGCCACCTCATCCCCTGGAGGCATCAGACTAACTTAGGGATCATTATATAGGTTCAGAAGGCCCAATTATTTATTCAGGGGAGGGGGCACCAGATTGACTACGAGGGCATCAGATTAGCTCAGAAGGCACATGATCACCTCCAGGGGGCACCAGATGAGCTCTACCCGTACGATTATTGGCGACGATGAGGCATTATCTGGAAACGGACTACGTGCCTATACTCTTCCCGGGTGCTTGGAAAGGCGACAGAATGCTTTCGCTGACCAAAAAGGCACTTAATTATCAAACAATAGTTGAAATCGCTAAATGCAGTCTAGTTCCATCTAGGTTCAACGGCGTAGGGCACGAAATTTCGAGCGGCACGGCCCAAAGGGGACACACCACCTGGAAGTCAAAAGGGCACCCGGCACCGATGGGGGCACATGCCCCCTGTGCACCCTGGCTGCGGCCCTGGACTGTAGATAAGCTACGGGAGGCATTAAATAAGTTCAGGGGCCCGGATCAGCTCAAGAGGCACTAAAACAGCTAATAGGGCACCAGGCAAGCTCGGTGGCATCAGACTAACTCAGAGAGCATTATTTAGGTTCAGAAGGCACAATTATTTTCTCAGGGGGGCCAGATTGACTACAAGGGCATCAGATCAGCTCAGAGGGCACATGATCAGCTCCAGGGGTCAAGACCAGCGCTTAGGGGCACCAGATGAGCTCAAGAGGCACCAGATTAGCTCTGCCCGTACGATTATTGGCGACGATGAGGCATTATCTGGAAACGGATTACGTGCCTATACTCTTCCCGGGTGCTTGGAAAGGCGACAATGCCCTAACTGACCAAAAAGGCACTTAATTGTCAAACAATAGTTTAAATCGCTAAATACAGTCTAGTTCCATCTAGACTCAACGGCGTAGGGCACTAAATTTCGAGCGGCACGGCCCAAAGAGGGTACACCACCTGGCAATCAAAAGGGCACCCCGGCACCGATGGGGGCACGTGCCCCTGTGCCCCCCCTGGCTGCGCCCCTGGGGCTGAGTGGTCTTGTCCAGGAACACCAACGAGGCATCTTCTGTGAATCCTAACTGGGGCAGATCATGCTGAGACGCTTTTCACATATTTCGTTCTTTTTGTCATTACTGACAAAGTTGCTACCGAGTTTGAACGACACAAATGGTGGCTGAATTTTCCTACGACATGTGACGTCGGAGGACCCAGCAGCCTTGGCTGCTTGGCCGTCCACTTTTGTACCGGATGAGGTCTTGATATCATCATATTTGGGGTTTTAGGCGCGCCAACAGCAGAGGTCACAGGGCGCCCAGTGATAAAAGTGCATGTCGTTGCTGGGTGCATCAGCTGCCACTGGCGCACGACGTCATGCGCAGACATACAAGAGAAGACGAAACTGCATCATCCGGTGGATCTTCCTCGCCATGCCTTCGTTGTGCGTGAGCTGGTTTGCGAGCATAAAAATATTTATTAAGTACAGCACCAGCAGCTTATGTGTTGGAACGCCCGGAACAATGAAGGGGGAAAGTTGATTTTTTGAAATTATGTATTTCTAGTCAAAGCCATTGGGCCAATGGTAGGATTTTGAACATGAGGGCATGATCACCTGCCCCCCTGTTCCTACGGCTATAACTTGCAAACAGATAATTACTTTTTTCGACTACTTTTGGCCACCCGTCATGCTTGATGAAAAGCTACAGGATTCACGTATCTCATCCCACGTAGTGGCTCCACAGAGATAAGGTTCATGAAAACTGAATCTTTATCTGGCACAATGAGTGGCCAAAGTTAATCATAAATTTATGAACAAACTCTTTGTAAACTAGTTATGTGCTTGTCAATAATTCCTCCTGATTCCAATGCTTTCTTCGACAGGTAGACTAACACAATTAGGCAGCACATGGTATCAACTAGCATGCACTGTTGTACCAAGAAGTTGTGTGTCTGCAGGTGCTGGCTGTTCGTGGATATTTGTATGTTCGCCAACCAGTTCAAGCACGACGAAGTCATGGCAAGGAAGCTCCACCGGATTATGCAGTCTCATCTTGGCTTGTATGGCTGCGCATGACTTTTGCGCCAGTGGCAGCTGATGTACCCAGCAACGACATGCATTTTTTCAAGACCTCATCCGGCACAAGGGTGTGGACGACCAAGTAGCGGAGGTGTTCTGGAGGTTCTCCGAAGTCACATGTCGTGAGAACATTCAGCCACCAATTGTGTCGTTCAGTCTCCGCAGTGACATTGTCAGAAATGCCAAAAAGAAATAAATATGTAAAAAGCTTCTCAACACTTATCAAGTACTTTAAAGTGGCAAATGATGTTGCAGAACGAGGGATTGGTATGCTGAATGATTTGACCAGCAGATAAAAATATGAATGACAGGTTGAATAATTTGTGCAGGTGGAAAACCACAGAAGTAAACTTCTCTAGCTCTCCACGAAAGTTTTAAAGCATGTCTAGTAGAGGGCACTTCCCGAAGTAGCGACAACGTCATGCGACCGCACTTCCTCACCACTAAGGCGCGTGACTTGCCGGGGTGCCCACAGCTGAAGACAGCTATGATGCTCTGAAAATATATTTCACGATCAGCATATGCAAGTGCAATATAACGTCCAGCCCGGGGCTGTTTTTGAAGGATTTTACCACCCAAAGCATTTCCAGTAGTGAGCACAAGAATCCGCTGGTCGACGCCTCATAAACGAGAATTTCCCTTTATACCAAAGCCTACAGAGACCTTGCTCCCTTGGTTTAAGACATTCTATGGCCTCCATCATGACTGTATGAACATTTTTCAATAGCAGGCTTTAATAAAAAACATGTTTGGAATTATCATGATCATAACAGCGTCAGCCGTATTGGTCCCCATTACAGCCATTTTTGACAAATACTCGGTATCTTCAGGTCCAATGACTCATAGGCGCAAGTTTCCATGTATTTGGGGGCTCGAGTCCCCCCCAATGCTCGGAGAAGTCCCCCAATGACCCGACGAGCCCCTCCCCAATCCCAAGTTGCGGGCCCCTGCGGACACAGCCGAGCCCCTGTCACGATTGCAGGCCCCAGTGGTCTACTTGGGCTAGCTTTGGCTGAGACCAGGCTTCCTGGCATGCTTGCGGTTCCCCTGTGGGCCGCCCTTAACCTCGGTGTCCGCAACCGGGACCCTAACGATATTTTCAGGCCCACTTTAACTGCAGCCGGGTCCCTAATTCCGCCAGTCTCGGGCCTCCTGTCATCCAACCGGGCCCTCTGTGATCCACCCGGGCCCCCCTGTGACTGCAGCCAGGTCCCCTGTGATCTATCCGGCCCCCTGTTACTGCAACCAGGCCCCTGTGATCCAGCCGGGCCCCCTGTAATCCACCCGGGCCCCCCGTGAGTGCAACCGGGCCCCCTGTAATCCACCCGGTCTCCCTGTGATTACAACCGGGCCCCTATCATCCACCCAGGCTCCCTGTGACTGCAACCGGCCCCCTGTATCCACCCGGGCCCCATGTGATTACAACCAGGCCAATTATGATCTACCCGGGCCATCTGTGACTGCGACCAGGCCATCTGTGATCCATCGGGGCACCTGTGACTGCAACCGGGCCCCCTGTAACTGCAACCAGGCCCTCTGTGATCCACCCGGGTCCCCTGTAATGACAATTGGGCCCCCTGTGATCCACCCGGGCCCCCTGTGACTGCAACCGGCCCCCTGGGATCCACCCTGTGATTACAACCAGGTCATTTATGATCCACCCGGGCCATCTGCGATCCACCCGGGTCCCCTGTGACTGCAACCTGGCCCCCTGTGACTGCAACCGGGCTCTTTGTGATCCACCCGGGCCCCCTGTGACTGCAACCGGGCCCCCTTTGATCCACCTGGGCCCCTGTGACTGCAATCGGGCCCCCTGTAATCCACCTGGGGCCCCCTGTGATCCACCCGGGGCCCCATGTGATCCATCCTGGGCCCCCTGTGATCCACACGGGCCCTCTTTGACTGCAACCGGGCCCCCTGAGACCCACCCGGGCCCCCTGTGACTGCAAACGGATTCCCTGTGGTCCAACCGGGCTACCTGTGACTGCAACCGGGCCCCTGGAATCCACCCGGGCCCCCTGTGACTGCAACTGGGCCCTCTTTGATCCGCCCGAGCCCCTGCCGCTGCAACCGGGCGCCTGTGATCCACCCGGGCCCCCTGTGACTGCAACCGGGCTCCCTGTGGTCCAGGAGGCGCGGGTCCTCTAATGCGACGGACGGGCCCTTGCCATGAGTGCGGGGCCCCGTGGTCTATCTGGGCTTGCTGTGGCTGCGGCCGGGCTCCCTGGCATGCTTTCCTGGCATGCTTGCTTGGGTGCGGTCCCCTTTAGGGCCACCCATAATCGCTGTGTCCGCAAACGGGCCCCTAACGATATTCTCAGGCCCATTTTGACTGCATCCGGGCCCTATTTCTGGCAGTCTCGGGACCTTTTTGGTTCAGCCGGGCACCTCTGTGACTGCAACCGGGCTCCTTGTATTCTGTCTTGGCCCCTTTTAGTCTGCCCGGGCCCTTTGTAGGTGGTCTGGGCTTTTGTAGTGTGCCTGGGTCCTGTGTGGTCCGCCCGGGTCCCTGTGGTCTGCCCGGGCCCCTTGTGGGCGGTCTGGGCTCCTTTTAGTCTGCCTGGGCCCTCTGTGGTCTGCCTGGGCCCCCTGTGGTCTGCCCGGGCCCCCTGTGGTCTGCCCGGGCCCCCTGTGGTCTACCCGGCCTGCGGTCTGCCCGGCCTCTGCAATTTTTCCGGGCTCCTATGGTTTGTCCGTGTCCCTGTGGTCTGCAAGGAACCATAGCACTAGCGGATCCGGGGGGGTGGGCAAACGGGGCAATCCCCCCAATCCCCCGATTGTGCCGATTTTTACCGATTTTCTTCAAACAAAAACCATATGTTTTTTTTACGATTTGGGGCCCCGTTGCCCCCTCCCCCACCATCGGCCTGAATCCGCCCCAGAGTCTAGTCCTCCACTTCACTGTACCGGGAACCCGTGCTATAATTTCAGGCTCCTTCTGGGCTACCCAGGCCTCCTCTGGCTCTAGCCGGGCTCCTTGCCTTGCTTACGAACCCCCGTAGTTCACCACTCCCCACCGTGCGCAGCCGGGCCCCTTCCGATAAGTACTGGTTTAATAAATTTGCATGTTTGTTATTTTGGCATCCCTCCGTCGGCACAGCTTTTCTTTATTGCTATATTTTTAGGCATTTTTGTCAGAAAAGTGCATGAATTCATCTCTGAATTCATTTCTGGAAAACTTAAGTTTTCTATTTTTCTTAGTTCTAGTGGAATTTTAAATACAGACAAATTTAAGAATCTTAAATTTTTCTGTCAAAAAGTGTATCATATTTTGTCGTCAAATCTGGGTCATGTACGCATCTCTCGAAGCTTGGTCCTCAGATCCTTTCGGCTGGTCGGTGCAACTTCAGAGTATTTGACAAACACTAACGGTCGAAAATACGTTTTTTCGGTCACATTTTCATTAAAAAAATACGGGCTCCCCATCATGTACGGGCCCCCTTTCGAGCCGGGTGCCCCCCAATCGAAAACTTAAAGCTGCGCCCCTGCATGAGGGTAAATATTGTCCGATTTCGATAAAAATTGCACCAATCGACTCCACTTGGAACATAGAACGGGAAAAGTCACCAAAACTGACAAAAATCAAAAGTTAAAAAAATGAAATGGCCTACTACACAGCGATTACTTTTCCAATAACTTTGTAATAACGGGTTGTGCCATATTTCGTCTTACTAAGTGTACAACGTCATAGTGCGTACCGAGGGCCTTGGTACCGAGGATGCTCACGTATCTCGGGTAAATGAAGACGGGGCTTTGTTTTTGTCGCCCGTCAGCTGAAATACCTCGCCTCATATCTCGCCCGTTAGCAGTGGCTTCACCATAAGCAGGCTCGGCGGTGGATGGTCAGCGAGTGGCCTGATATGTCCCAATTAGCCTTTTTTAAGTACTACTATACCAGTATATCGTTGGATGAAAATTTTAAGTTTTTTAAGCACCATCATGCAGTATGCAACAGGTATTTTCTAGACAAGAATCATACCGACGCCAGCCGTTTTGCGCCCTTGTGACGTCCACACGCTGTGGCGGTACCTCTTCCTCGCCTCGTGTAAACTAAGACGCTAGGACACGTTTGGTTTTATAGCCTTATTCGGCATCTCTATGCCAGGGCATACCAAAGGTTTTGAATGAAGAAATAGGAGAAGAACAGTGATGTCACTCACAGGGTAGGGCTGGGTTTCAGAAATATCTAAGGAACAGAATAGTACAGAGTTATTGCAAAACGGAAATAGTGTTATACTAAAGTAGATAAGTCTACAAATAATTACGCGTGTGTATTCTTTTGGTACTGCGTGGTTCAACTGTAAGAAATTCATGCATTTTATATATTGCAAAGTCGATAATAATTGAAAGTACACAATGCTTGGCTATAATACGACCGCAGAAGTAATTTCAAAATAAGATTTAACATATTCAAGACAAAAACTGTCTCCAAAGTTTTGGGTATAGAAACCAAATGTTAGAAAAGCTATGTTAGAAAGCTATGTTAAATTAACTAATCTTACGCGTCATAACATTAACACGCGCCCCACTGGGGGAGCCAAATTCGCTCCCCCCTCCTGGTTTTCCCCAGATAGCGCAAACACGGAGAAACGCAGAACAACAAAAGTTGCAGGACCTTTTCCCCGATCAATTTTACGCATCTGACCAAGTTTCTGACCAAGGTCAGGTCATGTCAGGTCAAGGAGCTATGCTAGGTCAAGTGAAGCGACCTCGAGCCGACCTAAAATCACGTGTTTGAAGCGGCGCCTAAGGAACATCAGCCAACGATCACTTTCAAACTTTCAGAATATGATGAGGTCATTAGGGTCTACAAATATGCGATGTGGGAATTTTGATATTGTTGACCTAAGGCGGGGTCAATTTTTTGGTCACCCTATTATAAGTCTATGGCGAAAATTAGAAAGTCCTCGTTTTTAGTAAATAATGAATATATAAGGTTGAAAATCCTCAAACTGTGTATTCGTACCACAATCTTCACCATAAAGCTGAGTTTTTGACCATCTGAATTCTTAAAGGTTATGTCAGGCCACAGGAGCATACAGTGATTGTTTTGCCAATAACTTTTCACTGAATAGGAGATATAACTCCTATTTTACTTCCATTGTGCCTATATTGTCACAAAGAGTCGATCAATAGGCAGCATGACCATACCAGGTCAACCTGTGACCCTGACCTAGCTCGATATCAGGCCATTTTCACAATTTGACCTAGCAAGATCATATCATACATCATTCAATTTTCCACGATGAGAGAAATCCAATGATTTATAAATATTTGCTCTAGCTCCGCTGTGTAAAAATCTAGGGGAAAACGTACACTGCCCTGTTTTAAACATAGGGAGCCTTCTTTGACCTACGCTGACCTCATACCTGGCATAAAAACACTTCCTTTAATTTCCGTTCGTCTTGTCAAGAGCTTTTGAATACCATCCGTAATTTTTATTTTGCTTTCCTGTGAAATGAGATACGGGGGGCGAAATACGCCCCCCCCAGCGGGGCACGTCATGCCAGGTGTTCAAACATCTAAAAACTTTCCATGTCCAAACCTGTTATTAGGTATAGGTCTTCTCAGCAGTCTCGTTTTTTGCGACCTCTTCCATTTTTGTTTTAGATCACTACTCGCTTGCCCCTGGAATCCCTTAAGGGTGGCCAGAAATGCTTTTTTTAGAAATCTGAGCATTTGCAATATTTTTCGTGACTCTTAGATTATAAGTCCCATGTTTAATTTACGGGAGCAGTCACCTCGTGACATAGCTTCAGGTCATCAAATAAAGAATCCCGGATCTACATTTTAAGACCCTGGAAGGGTCATTCATCAAGTGTAGAAAGTTTCAATTTGATCGGCCTAAAAGTTTAGCTATGGTAGAGCTCAAAAGTTGAAGTGAGGTGACCTTGTTTGACCTCGCCTGGTGACCTGACTTAGTGTGGCCTGGGGTAAAAAAATCAGACAATGGTGGAAAAATGAGGGGCTGAGAGGGAGACACTCAACTGCGGTACTGTGCCCTGACGTTTTTCTGCTGTTCTGAAAAGAACCTTAGGGGGCCATCAACCCCCGTGGGGCAAGGATTAAGACAAGAAACAAAAATGGAGACAGTAAACCAGTTTAAACTGAATTATCGAGTTTGCTGCACGGACTTTTTGCCGATCAGGGAAATCCCCAACAGCACTGTTAACATTTAACCCGAGGCCCGGTGGGCCTTCGAGCCATCATCGCCCTGGTGGGGGTTTTGGACACCCCTCGAACTCGGCTTCTATGCGGGACAGCGAAAAAAACGCGAAGGCTGGTGGATATCTCAAAAAAATTCATAAACAGCTATGTGACATTATTTCTAAGAAACACTTTTTGGCTCAGGTCAATATTGAGGTCATGACAGGTCAAAGAAAGTGGGATTTTGAGTAAAGGTTTTGGGCTCTAACATCTAACAGAATTGAGTTAGAATCATTTTTAGGCACCATTCACTTCCTCTCGTCACAGCAAATTGATTTATGTATAAATGTTGCATAATGACCATACTAGGTCAAAACTAAAAATAACCTAACCTCAGATCAGGTCCAGGTCACTTTTAACCTAGCATATTCCATATGCATATCAATCGACTTGCAATATCAATCTGAACGCAATTATATCAAAATGAAAGCTGTGTCATCATGTCATGCAAAGTTATTGACCTCAGTTGGAAAACTGCTTAAATAGCCTCAGATGACCTCTAAGAGATCACAGGTCAAAAATGGCAACATGAGCCTGGAAAGGGGCCCAAGATACTATGATTTGGAGAATATAAAAGTATTATCAGCCGTATCTATACAAATACAGCCCAATTCTTGTTTTTCCTATGTATTTCCAATGGAGAGGTCATGGTCCGTAGATCACCCTCTACACCGAATATCAGCTGAAATCTTGTCAGCTATTGCAGAACTAGTTAGTTATTTCGATTCCTGATCTTCTAAGGAATTCCGAGACAGATATCCAAAATTGTTTTACAATCGGACAATCCCAAAACTTTCTAGAATTGTCTCGATTCCATTTTTACATCTATCGCAACCTTTTTATTCCTGATGGGCTTGTGGCGAGTTCCTTTCAGAAACATCGAGTTGAAACAAGGACCTTACATAGATAATTATTCAGGCTAAATAACCATTTACAAAGGTTAGCTTTTAGACATATAGGAGAAAAGTTAAAGCCTTTAGAAAGTTAACACACGCCCCGCTGGGGTCCCTGGCATGACGCGCCCCGCTGGGGGGGGTGTTTTTCGCCCCCCCCTCCGTATCTCATTTCCCAGGAAAGCTAAAGGAAAATTACGGACGGTGTTCAAAAACTCTTGACGAGACAAAGAGAAATTATACGAATAATTTTTATGTCAGTTCAATATTGAGGTCAGCATAGGTCAAAGAAGGTTCCACAGGATTACAACAGGGCACTGCACATTTCCACCTCTAGATACTTACTCAGCAAAGCTAGAGCAAATATTTATGCATCAATGGATTTCCCTCATCTTGGCAAATCGAATGATGTATAATATGATCTTGCTAGGTCAAATTGTGAAAATGACCTGACCATGAACTAGCTCAGGGTCAGGGTGACCTGGTATGGTCATGTTGCATATCAATTGACTCCCCGTGACAATATAGGCACAATGGAAGTAATATAAGAGCTTTATCTCAATTCAGTGAGACGTTATTGGCAAAACAATCACTGTATGCTCCTGTGACCTGATATGACCATTGGGAGGTCAGATGGTCAAAAACTCAAGTTAATCGCCAAGATCGTGGCAAGAATGCACGGTATGAGGGTTTTTAGCTTTATCTATCCGGTATTTACTGAAAACAAACCCTTTCAATTTTTCACCATAGACTTATAATGGGGTGACCAAAAAATTGACCCCATCCTAGGTCAACAATATCGAAATTCTGAGATAACAGAACTGTAGACCCTAATGAACTTATCATATTGTGAAAGTTTCAAACTGATGGTTGGCAGATGTTCCTTAGGCGCCGCTTCAAACTCGTGATTTTAGGTTTTGAGGTCGGGTCACTTGACCTTGGATAGCTCCTTGGCCTGACATGACCTGAGCTAAAAAGTTTTGTCAGATGCGTAAAATTGATCAGGGATAAGGTACTTTAAGTTTCGTTGCTCTGCGTTTCCTCGTTTTTTGCGTTATCTGGGGAAAGCCAGGAGGGGGGCGAATTTCGCCCCCCCCAGCGATGCACGTGTTAAGTGCGTGCTCTTGCACGGGCTTCCTCCAATTGCCTTAGCTTTGCTAATCTTTGCTTCATAGTTTTTCGACACTTCTTCCAGGTCGCTGTTGGCAAATACAATTCCTAAAACAATATGTCCACTTTATAGGTAGATCACTGCATGACCTTAGGTCATCGATATGAAAAATCCCGGAATATATGTTGTAGCACAAGCTGGCCTACAGGCGTATGAAGAGTTAGAAGGAAATGTGGTTTGCTTTCAACACATTGTCATGCGGATCTCCTGCGCCGCAGGGGCGTTAGCCCTGGCCGCAGGCCGGGGTTTTTCTTCAATTCACTCTTACCTTTTCTTCTCGAAAATAGGTCGGTGATGGGATATGACATTCCTTAAAATACTTGATTTAATAACATAGAAAAAAATTCACAAACTAGAACGGGCTCTCTTCACCAGTTATCTCTAACTAATGACGAAGGAACATAATGTATATATTTTGCTAGTGTTTACTGAGTTGTAGCTTACTAAATTTGTTAGACCCTTTAGATGTGCAGTCCTTGCGAGTTTTCAGGAGCATTGAAGGCTATTTTGTCAACGTTAAACTCTAATGTCACCAGATGCACTTTAATGGGTCTGTACCTTTCTCTTTCTGATCCTGACAGATACTCGCGGATGCCCCATTTATCACCTGGCCAGAGTAATTACACGGCGTTCAATATTTTTTCCGGTATCGGGAAGATTTTTGCTTGGTTTTGTAGTTTAAGATATTGCTATGAGACCCGAAAAGAGCACAACGTGTCAGCCGACGGGTTGCGCAAACACAATCCGTCTATCAACGGTGTGCTGATTCAGGGATATTACGGAATTTGGTTAGAAGCTTTTGCGCTTCTTAGACCTCTGTGGATATCTAGCCCACGCCTTTCTCGTGACGGCGAAGGTGGCGCGGACCCCATATCTGCGTGTGTTAGGGCTTGTTCATAAATTACGTTTTATGATTTTGTACCCCTTCCCCCTTCCCAGACAGCGTTTTTGACGCTCATGTGTAATAATCAATAACGCTGCGGCTGACTTCCCCCACCCCGTCCTCCCTTTGCGTTAGGTAATTTATGGACATACCTTTGAGGTCTTTAACCCCGCCCCACCGGGGGTCCGCCGCCACCTCCGCACCACCGGGGCCACCGATGGCCCCCTCTAACTTCGAAAACATGATGGTTAGCGCAAATCTGCAAAGTGCGTTGGAAAGCTCTGTGAATTCAGAATGGTTTTATTTTACATGTTTTAATGCTCAGGTCAATGGTTTGACCTCCAGAGGTTAAGTTAGGTCACGATAGGCTATTTCCACCGAAATATGCAATGCCTATAAGCCTGGGCATAGCTCTCATGCCGTTCTTATCACATTTAACTTTTTACTTGCCTTCTGACTGCACATTAACAATCAAATCGGACAGCGAGAAGACAAATAAAACACACTGCAACAAATGCAAGTAAGTCTTAGCGGCAGCATTGTCCCAACACAGAGCGATGCGAACACAACCGCTGCACAAACATGAACACCAAATTCCACTATCCTCGTCAAACTAACGTCAAAGTCATGTGCGGACGAGACTCAGCCTACGAAAACGAAGAACACATAATATTTTTTGACCTGTCTGCCAAATCCAGTTCTAAAATTCCCCCTCCCTACCCCACTAGAGCCAAAAGCTTTTGAATAAGCAGCAGCATATGCCACTTGCACTTTTGAGCCCCAGTCCCCCGGAGTCAGGCCCAGCACAGAAAGCTTGTTTAAAAACTGAACTCAAAATCTTGGTTCAAGAACGGGGCCCATCTTTTCTCGAACTTGGGCACTCTTCTAGCCTTCCTTGTGATCACAAGCTCCATACTAATTTTTTTTTAATAAAGGAGATAAAGCTATTTAGATCAAGTGATTCTTCTCTAACACACCGATTTACAATTAACTGTTTTGCATTGAGAATTATGAAGTTAACTATCTTTGACGTGTTAAGTGAACCGAATAAGATATCCTTCTCTTCAAACCTTAAATGTTCCCCGTATTTTAGTTTGCTATTTATCCTGCTCAGTAGCTCGTTCCAAAAACTTTAAGCATCGTTACAGTACATGAAAAGATGCTTTCACGTCTCAATTTCTCCACAAATGTTGCAGAATGGGTCATTTGTAACGTTCCTGATAGAAGAACCCTCTCGTGGGGAAAAAGCGATGAGAAATGCGGTACTGCAAACTTTGCAGTTTGGTTGAGTTTGTAATGGTAAACGGAAGAGCATATATTTTACTCCAATATTCAGCAAAACCAATTCCCTCAACTATCCACATGTTTTGGGCATTCGGAGTTAGAGCTTTGATTATTTTGTGCGGAGAATATCTGGATTTAAATACCACAATGGAGAATAATTTACCGTTAATTTCGACATTGGCACATTATATATGTTTTCTTCA
The DNA here is from genome assembly GCA_034440635.1 of Lepas anatifera. Lineage (NCBI taxonomy): Eukaryota > Metazoa > Arthropoda > Thecostraca > Lepadidae > Lepas > Lepas anatifera. The sequence continues at coordinate 1,327,386 of JAOTON010001814.1, read as the reverse complement.
GAAAGCAGCTGAGTCCTAACTACTCTCCTCTTCTATTACCTTGGTATAACACAACACCATTTCATATAATTGAAAGCATCTAGCTGTTCAGTGAATGTCTTTCTTGAAATGAATTGGCAGTCAGAATCTGCCCCTGATTATAAAAAAGTCGTCCAATATCACAATGTTGCGGTCATACAAGGAGCGGCAGAAAAGTGGTTTTCCTTCAATACGCAATGCCAAATTGCTCCAGATTACCTACTTGTTTTCTGATATCTCTGTCACAGTAAGGTTCGACTATTGGTACAGTTTCCCTTAGCCAGTACAGCATATCTCTATAAAATGGCGAAATATGTTTGGACTTGACCCATTTACTTCCATAATTGATATAAAACATGTTTGAGCTCCATACCCAGTCTTGTTTGCAGACTTTCTGCAAGTGCGGAACTCTCAGCTACAAGTCTTCCAAACCATGAAGCAAGAACAGATTTATAAATATGGTCTATATTAGGGGCATTCAAGCCACCATCCTTCGTCTCCTGATACAGGACGTTACGAGCTACTTTAGGAGGTCGACCTCTCCAGATAAACTTCATAATTTTACTTTGAATTAGGTTTAAGTCTTTCTGATCTATTGATGCGGCTGCCATTAAATATATAAATTTTGGCATGCCTAAGGATTTAATTACCGTAATGTTTCCTTTTTGGGACCATATTCTCTGTGACCACTGATTGATTACTGATTCCATACTTGAAATAGTTGGCCCTAGGTTATCACATGGATGCAAAGCACTAAAATGAATTCCTAAGATTTTGACTTGACCACTGCATGCCGGTATCACATATGGTTTCCTCGGAATTTTTAAGCGAGCCTAGCCACATAAACTGAAACTTTTCTACATTCAGTTGCAATCCTGGGGCATAACCGAAATCGAGCGTGACGCTTAAGGCCGTCCGTCCAGCTGACTCGTCCTTAAAAAACATAATAGTATCGTCGATGTATTGAGAAATCTTAATCTCTGTGTTGGATATCGTTACACCTTTAATATGTGCCAGGGCACGTACTTTTATTGATAAAATTTCAACCATGAGGCAAAATATCAAGCTTGAGGCGGGGCAGCCTTGCTGGAGACCCCGTGTTGGAGTGAACCATTTTGATGTGAAGCCATTGTTGATTACGGCAAGCTGCATATCGTTGTGCATTATTCTGATCCAGTCGATAAAGTGCAAGCCAAAATTGAACTGTGTTAGGGTGTCATATATACATTTGTGTTCGACAGTGTTGAAGGCGTTTCGAAAGTCTAGGGCCATCAAAATTGCCTCCAGCTTATCCATTTCACAATAATCAATAATGTCCGCTACAGTTCGAATGTTTGTTCCTATGTACCTACCTCGGATCGATCCAGGTTGGACCTTCGTGCCATTATTGCTACTGAGATCTGGTAAAGTACATTTGACAGGAAAATGCCTGGACTTTCTCCGCTATGTGAGACATAGTGACCTCCCGCCAGTGGTTTAACCTCCAGAGGGCACCTCTTGACCTTACATAACCTGAGGTCACAAAAAGACATAAAGTAGCCTTGCCATATATCAAACGAAATCCCGTGATGAGACATGACGATGGCGTTTAATTCAGCGCTCTAACTTAATTAGGCCAAGCGTTATCGTCAAAGTACTGTTTTTTACCCCTGGTGACCTGTGATGACCGCAGACAGGTCAAAGGCAAATATTACCCTTGGAATCCGAGAAAAGGAGGCCAGGAATGCTTTACTGAAAAAAATCTGAGCATTTGCGATCATTTTTGTGACTTTCAGACCATAAAAGGGCTTTTCCTATGCTTTCTCTTTGGAAGAGATCACCTCGTGACTTGAACTTAGGTCAGCAAATAGAAAAATCCCGGACATACGTTTGTTAGACGCTGGAAGAGTCATCACGTATAGAAAGTTTCAGATTGATCGGCTGAGATATGTAGCCATAGTAAAGCTCAAAAGTTGAAGTGAGGTGACCTCATTTGACGACCCCTGGTGACCTGACCTAGTGTGGCCCGGTAAAAATTTCAGGGATGGTGGAAAAAGGATAGGGTGAAAGGTAAACACTTCAACCGCGGTGCTGCACATCGTCCTCTTCTGTTATTCTGAAAAAAACCTTAGGCGGCATCGATGCCCCCGGTGGGGAGAGGGTTAACGCGTATCCCGGGGTCATTTCTACTCATCGAAAGTACAGCAGGCCAGAGCTGCAAAAAATCTCAAATCTGTCGGGCACTTTCGATAAAACCTCCAAATCTGTCGGGTGGTTAGGATATGGCTATTAGAATTGTCTAAAACCTATTCAATTGGTAAAATGTTCCTACTCATTTTCCACATTCTTAATAGAAAATACTTAAATTAGCATAAAAAACTTCTAGTTTGGCACCAATGGATATCATTATCGTTATTTTTGTGCTCTGATCCTTATATGTGTGATATCCTTATTTTTCGTGCTCTGAAGCCGCCTATGGCAAATCTAAGTGGAATGACACAAGTCTATTAATTTTCAAAACTCTAGAACTGAGACTGTTCTTCCGGTTTTCAATTATCAGACGCGCTCAGAAAATTAAGGTTATCGGCAGAAACCTATAACAAATTGAATACCGAACCACCAATTCTCATTTTCTGGAGTCACCATTGGTAAAGGAAATTTATTATTGGATGTAATTTGAGATTTGTGGACGTACAGCATACAAATAGTGTGTGTCAAAGTCAGCTCGACTGGGTCTTGAATAAGACTCAGTCTTGAATTCAGATGATTTAGGTCACAGGTGGAAATATACAATAACATGAAAAGCAGCCCCCCTTTTTCAGTCCTCTCCAGCTGCCATTGACAAAAAATGCTGAACTAGAATGAGAATAAGTGATATTTTGTTATTAGGTTACATAGTCCAGCCCAGAATACTTAAAAATATAGCTTGCAATGGAAGAAAGCTGACCTGGTTCCCATACCATGCTGTTACTTATGCCAGCTTCTGCAGATTTGCATGATTTCAGTTTTTTGGAGGTGGGAGGGGTAATTTGGAAGGAAACCCCAAAATTTATATATGGATTTTGCTCTGATGGCCAGACAAACAAGATTGGAGGGGTACTTTTTGATATTTGAAAGTGTTTTTTAAGGATCATGGCTACTTGTAGTTGAATACAAACATGTAATATTAGCTTTCCATGACTTATAAATACATGTTTACATGAAAAATCCTAAATTTTGAAGCTGTTGGCTATTTCAAAGTTTTTTATGCATTGCCGTACTCATTTCCATGAGGGTACGTAGTTTAGGATCTGAAGTTCATGAGGCTAATAAATAACCTTAAGTCAGTTAGATAGTAAATGTCAAATAAATATGTTTCCAAGGAAGTTATGAGTAAAAGGAATGAGTAAAGGTTGCTCTAGGCTGTGTTTTTGTTATATCTTTGTCCCCTTGACATAGATCATAGGCATATTTAGGTAAGTGAATAAAATGAAATGGGAGAAATAGTTTGGTACTTAAAACTCAAATTAATGTGGAAAGGTGAAGAGTTTTGTTTCTTTGGCATCTACAAATCCACTGATGAAGGTATGCAACTTTTGTGGTTAATTCTGGACAAACAGGCGTTGGATTTAAAAGAAGACGGAAGGGAAAATCAAATGTTTTAGTCTAATTTGACCAGTCTGCTGGTAAAATTCATTTTTCCCTTATTAATATCATTTAAAATTATTGATCAACAGTGAGCATAACATACTGTGTGGAAATAAATGTAAGCTGCCGAAATTACAACGAACACCACATCACTTACTTGTTTGTTTTCTCCCCACTGTTCTGATCTGCCCGCTGTTTGACCCATGCTTCAAAACGACCTCCTTGGCCAAAACAACTGTTCCTGAACTTGCAGGGCAGCCCAGAATGCTTGATTCGCTGATGCTCCTAAAAAAACGTTTTTCGCCAAAATACCCACATCCCTCAAATCCACATTTAAGCTTGACACGGGACGGTGGAAGGGGCTTCAGCTTAATCGGAGCCATTTATCAGCCCTTCAACTATGGACGATGAAATCCAGGCTCAACCAGTTTGCTCAAGATGTATACCAAAGTAATGCAAGAGAAAAATAATCAAAAACACAACCTTGCAACGTATTCCCTCCACCACACCACGGGATTCTAGGGCCTTGGCCTCCGCCATATCCATAACGCAACACACCAAACCGCAGGGCTGCTTTTCAAACCAAAGATACCTTTTACACCGGCGTTTTGCCGCAAGGGCGCTGTTCAAACAGCGCCCTTGCGGCAGCGTTGAGTGTACTTCCAAACGAAGGAAACGAAGGAAAAAACTGTTTTGCCTGTCTAAAGGCCTTTACGGCGGCCTGTCGGGCCAAGCTGTCGCGTGCTATGGAATACAAATCGGGCCCGACAGGCCGGTGAAGGAATTTTTCCAGCAGAGGATTTTCTGGGTGACGTTTAAAAGGCCCTCTGTGCATAAGGCCCTCTATTCAAAGGTCCCTCGATTCATAAGTCCCTCGAAAAGACCCTCTGTGCATAAGGCCCTCTATTCAAAGGTCCCTCGATTCATAAGTCCCTCGATTTTCCATCGGTTCTTGCCGCACACTGGCTTGATATGGGAGAGGTGCAAATTCATGAAAACTTGTTGAGTGAAAGAGGTGACAATTCTAATATTGAGATTTCTAGAACAAAAAATATTTTCTGTTTCCTTTCAATATTTTTTTCTCACAGATTGTAAGATCTGTCGCAGGACCATACCGTGCCCTAAAATCTGTCGGGCAATTTATGACCCGAGAGCCCGACTTTTTGCAGCTCTGCAGCAGGCATTTGCTTCTTAACCTGTAGTGCGAACAAAATTCGCAGAAAACCCCGTACCGTCACGATTTATTTCCGTCAAGTCTGTCACTGTCAACATATCATTATGTTAAATATCTACAACCGATCCCCGTCACACATATGCTCCCAAAACGATCACCACCGTGAAGAAACAAAAGACAGCCGGTCAACGGCACCCCAGCCATGGGCTGCAGTGGTGGGGGTCGCTGGCACGCCAGCACCGGCTATCTCCTCCGGGCATCGCGCCCGAAAAACCTCTGGCTGACAGGTGTTTGTGCGGAACTTTGGCGGAGACCAGAGAAAGGGAAGACAGTTTCGACACTGATCGGGCGAGGGTGCACGTGCTGGGGCAGCGCCGCACGTGCCCAAGGACGCTCGTCTCGGGTATTTTGGCAGCAGGTGTTCATGACAAAAATGTGTTTCTTATTCGAGAGTAACAATAGGTGATACTTATTAAAGAGCTTCAATAGGTGACCTCTCCATGTCACTAATTAACTCAGTTCCAACTAACACATGTTATCCGATAGTCAGGTCACAAACATCACTGCTTCTTTCTATCTTTCTTAGTTTTCAAAAAGCTTCTGAGGGAGGGAGCGATTCGACTCTCCTGGTAGGGCGATGGTGTAAAATACCGTCGATACTTGACGTTTCTTTCCCATGCTTCCCAAGAAATGATAGGGACAGATTTAGGGGGTTGGTAGCTTAGTGGTAGCGTGTCTGTATGCTAAGCCACCTGTCCTGGGTTCAAGTCCCGACGGAGCCTCTGAATAAGTCAACCTGATTACCCAAATCCCTCCCAACAGGTTGAGAGTTGGCAACGCCGTATAACCTTAGCAGTTAAATCCTCGTTAAACCCAACAATTATTAGGACAAATTAAGATGAAACCTAAAAAAATATCAGGTGCCAGTTGCATGGCTCCCCCATCCCTAGTAAACATTAGTGACACTGCCGGGGACTTCTGCCCAACAGAGCGACAATAACGTTGGTATGAGGTGAACCGGAACTCTGAGGGAAAATTTAAAAATGAAACATCTTGATGAGATTATCTGAAGCCACTTGAATCACGTTTCATTTACCTTTTTCCTGTGCTGTAATTTTGTTTAGTTTTCGTAGCTTATTTTCAATTCGCTATTGGCTTGCTTTCAACTGTTAGACTGGAGAATATTTTTGTGATTTGTTGTGATTTACAACGTGGGGTGGGGGGTGCACGAACGACTGGTAACACTTCCTTTTATCCTCGCGATCTGAATTCCTGGTCAAAATCACCCAAAAATATTCCAACTTTTTTACGGAAGTCGTATTGTTGGATCCAGGGGACAAGGGGCAAGTGCTTTCTAAAATAGCACTAGTGCCCCCACGATCTGGCCCGGTGCCCATTTGAAACACCCAAACACCCTTGGCAACCACCTATGAAGCCCGCCCAGACTTCCCTTCCAACCCCCTCCCCTCCCCCCGATGCAATAATCAGTACCCTGGTATTATGCCCCAGGTATCCTCGCCTGTCCGAAGGTGGTGGCACTCTTGTCTCTATGGTGCCTATAAAAGTGTCTCTTCCCCTTGATAAAGGTATGATTCTATGTATGCTCTTAATGCGATGCATCACTCAGACATTCAATTTGAAAGGCGTCGTAGCTCCATACCGTATGCCTATTGTATTTGGTCCGCAGGTCAGAGGAAGCTAGTGTTGTATTTTGCACTAATATCTTATCGCCTCCATGTCTGCCCAGCTTCGAAATGTCTCAGGAATTTGACAGAGTAGGAGAAGAGCACGAGAGCATTGCACCTGAGTAACTGAATAAGAGCACGAGAACAGTGAACCTGAATAACTGAATAAGAGCACGAGAACAGTGAACCTGAATACCAAAATTAGAGTGCGAGAGCAGTGCACCTGAATAACTGAATTAGAGCACGAGAACAGTGAACCTGAATACGTAAATTAGAGTGCGAGAGCAGTGCACCTGAATAACTGAATCAGAGCACGAGAACAGTGAACCTGAATAACTGAATCAGAGCACGAGAACAGTGAACCTGAATACCTAAATTAGAGTGCGAGAGCAGTGCACCTGAACAACTGAATTAGAGTACGAGAACAGTGAACCTGAATACCTAAATTAGAGTGCGAGAGCAGTGCACCTGAATAACTGAATTAGAGCACGAGAACAGTGAACCTGAGTACCTAAATTAGAGTGCGAGAGCAGTGCACCTGAATAACTGAATTAGAGCACGAGAACAGTGAACCTGAATACCTAAATTAGAGTGCGAGAGCAGTGCACCTGAATAACTGAATTAGAGCACGAGAACAGTGAACCTGAATACCTAAATTAGAGTGCGAGAGCAGTGCACCTGAATACCTAAATCAGAGCACGAGAACAGTGAACCTGAGTACCTAAATTAGAGTGCGAGAGCAGTGCACCTGAATAACTGAATTAGAGCACGAGAACAGTGAACCTGAATACGTAAATTAGAGTGCGAGAGCAGTGCACCTGAATACCTGAATCAGAGCACGAGAGCAGTGCACCTGAATACCTGAATCAGAGCACGAGAACAGTGAACCTGAATACCTAAATTAGAGTGCGAGAGCAGTGCACCTGAATAACTTAATTAGAGCACGAGAACAGTGCACACATATCTGCACGGGTACATATCTGAATTACATATAGCACGAGTAGTAGAGCATCCTTGTGTTCGTTCTAATCGTTCCACGGGGAAACAAGACGAGTTGTCCAAAGTAGAGAATCCTTATGTTCGTTCTGATCGGAAGCAGGCCAAGCCTTTGGGTAGGTGCGGGCCCTCCTGCCAAGGGCTCAGCCATGGTTGGGATATCTGGTCCATGACGCACTCTGGCAGTTTCCCCGTCTGACAGTTTCCCCGTGTGATAGTTTCCCCGTCTGGTAGTTTCCAGTCTGGTAGTTTCCCCGTCTGGTAGTTTCCTTGACTGGTAGTTTCGACGTCTGGTAGTTTCCCCGTCTGTTAGCTTTCCCGTCTGGTAGTTTCCCCGTCTGGTAGTTTCGTCGTCTGGTAGTTTCCCTGTTTGGTAGTTTCCCCGTCTGGCACTTTCGACGTCTGGTAGTTTCCACGTCTGGTAGTTTCCCCAGTCTGGAAGTTTCGACGTCTGGTAGTTTCCCAGTCCGGTAGCTTCCCCGTCTGGTAGTTTCGACGTCTGTTAGTTTCCCCGCTCGGTAGTTTCCCCGTCGGGCAGTTTCGACGTCTGGTAGTTTCCCCCGTCTAGAAGTTTCGACATCTGGTAGTTTCCGCGTCTGGTAGTTGCCCCGTCTGGTAGTTTCTATGTCTGGTAGTTTTCCCGTCTGGTAGATTACCCCGTTTGGTAGTTTCGACGTCTGTTAGTTGCCCCGTCTGGTAGTTTCGACGTCTGGTAGTTTCCCCGTCTCGTAGATTCCCGTGTGGAAGTTTCCCCATGTGGTAGTTTCTCCCGTCTGATTGTTTTCCCGTCTGTTAGCTTCCCCGTCTGGTAGTTTTCCCCCTCTGGTAGTTCCCCGCCTGGTAGTTTCCCTGTCTGGTAGTTCCCCGTCTGGAAGTTTCCCCGTCTGGTATTTTCCAGTCTAGTAGTTCCCCCCGTCTGGTAGTTCCCCGTCTGGTAGTTTCCCCATCTGGTAGTTTCCCCGTCTGGTAGTTTTCCCGTCTGGTAGCTTCCCCGTCTGGTAGTTTCCCCATCTGGTGATTTCACCCGTCTGGTATTTTCCCCGTCTGGTAGTTTCCCCGTCTAGTAGTTTCGATATCTGGTAGTTTCCACCGTCTGGTAGTTCCCCCGTCTGGTAGTTTCCGTCTGGTAGTGTCCCCGTCTGGTAGTTTCCCGTCTGGTAGTCCCCCCGTCTGGTAGTTTCCACCGTCTGGTAGTTTCCCCGTCTGGTAGTTTCCAGTCTGGTAATTCCCCCATCTGGTAGTTTCCCCGTCTGGTAGTTTCCCCGTCTGGTAGTTTCGACTATGGCGACAACCGCCCCAGTCCCTGTAAGCACGCCAATTACACGGTATTTAACATAATATCTAGTGATTCGGTCTCGGATCTGGCCAACAGTGTAACCGGTCACTTTGCAGTGCTCCACTGTGCGCGAGTCGAGTCACGCGGCGCTGCACGTGCCTGTCAGACGTGTCCATATAGGCTTCCAATTGATCTATTCTTTCTTTGAACTCCAAACGGTCATAACGGCATTGGGCGTCTACCCTGCACCGGTATCTAAGCGCACTTTTGTCGGCGCGATGACTATGTGTGATAGCTAATTTGGTCGAGTCGACGCCCGCCGGGCCGACGGACCCCCGCTCGCCACAGCCGAGGCATTGACCATGGGTGCGTCACACGCTCAAAATCTAGTGTCGGACCCTTGACAACAAAAAGATGTGGATCGGCGTCCGAGGTCGTTGGCATTGCTGGCGGCGGTCCCTCACACAGAGCCAGGGCTTGGCGGACACCACTACCGCTTTAGATACAGACAGGTTATTGACCTGTCCAGGGGGAAGCAATCCCGTCCAACACCACATTACGCATAACGACTTAGCAGGCTGATTTACTATCGCAAAATCTCTTCTAGAACATGGCGATAAATTTACCATGGAGGCTCATTGGTGGTATTTGCTAATCGAAATCACTTGTTCATAGGGCTTCTTATTCCCCAAAGTGACACGGCAGTGCCGGCAAAATGGTCTCGGTACCAGGTGACAGGAAAATATACCAGATTTAGTGGAATTAAAAGGAAACGGAAATCTTTGCATGTCACGCCGCTTCACTACAACATTTATGGAATTGGGCCATGGATACTAAAATCAAGACGGTGTTTTGGCCAAAATCGACACGAATTCAGTCGTTGTGCCGTCATTGACACGCAAGTGCCACAGCCAGGATTCCGGGACTAAGAACGCCTGTGATAATGAACGCTTTAACTTGATTATTAACTATCGTAACACTTTCCTTACGGGTAATTCCTACTTAACGGTAATAAAGTCACTGAATACAATGACACGCCCGAAAGTAATATTTGTTTTACCGAAATTTTCAAACACTTATTGAAAAACTAGGTTTTACAATGAATGATAATTGTATAAATTGGTATTTATGATTTTTTAAATTGATTTCAATCTTAACAAATTTTTGCTAGCACCATGTTCCTGGAGTGACAATACACACTTGAAAAACATTACCTTACAATATCCCAAAGCATGGTGCAGTTCATGGTTGTCATCGCTCAAAGCAAGTGCAATACTTGAATTTATTCATTATTGCGGTGTTTCTAACACATTGTTTTTATGAAATGATGTTTCATAAACGCAATTTACATTTTTGATAATTCTTCATTGTCTGCCATTTCATATGGTAGTCTCTGATCACAAAATGACGAAAACAGAAGGCTGAGATGGCAAATGAAAAAAACAGAACGTTGAAAATATAAATGTGAGATTTTGGCACAAAACATAGTTTGTGACGTCACTGAAGATGCTTTTCACGTGCATATGATACCTTAAAAATATTATTGCAGGTCTCTGATTCTAGGGGTGTGGTTCGTTTTAAGTTATACAGCCAAAAGACTTGTCAAAATGTACGATTTATGTTATAAAATATTTTTTAAAGAACAAAAAGAGTATTGAAATTAATTTGAAACCAACCTTATCCGGCTTTTTTCATTTATTTTCCTTTTTTCTTTATTTATCTGCATTATTGCCAACGAGATGGCCCCAATTGGGGCATTCCACGACAAATCGACAAATCGATGGGTTGAAATCCCTCATATCTCAGAGTTTCATGAAAATTTTGGGACTAGGGTTCTCAGTGGCGCTGAAAACGACTGTGGTATTTTTAGTCTCGTCCGGATAATTGTTCCGGAGTTGAGCCTCGGGAAATCCAGCATCGGACGCGTGCATCGGACTTTTCGCTTGAGTTTTTAGTCATTTAAATTAAAGGTGTTCCTTCAAGAGGTTACATGAAAATATTCACAAAATTCTGAACAATACAGATATGTAAGTTTAATTATATTAATTGGCGCGAATATGTATAAAATCTAATTCCAAACTTTTGCAAAGATAAGCATACATATTTCCTATGTTTTTATTGACTTTAAAACAACTTCATGTAAAAGAGCATTGCTTAAACTACATATAACGCCAATAAAAAGAATGGAGACTACAGAGCGAAATCAGTAACAAGCACCGCAGACCAAGCCCAACACCGTCGCCGGCCACTCAGCCTACAGTCTGCACGCCGTATAGCCGCGTCCGGTTGGAAGTGGGGTAACGGGGAGGGGAGAACTGAGCAAGACTGCGCTTCGGTGACATTGCGAATGAACTAGATGTGGTGTGGAGGCTACTATTGCTAACATAAATATTTGAGCCGTTCCGAAAAAAAACTGAACGTATTACCGGAACGTTCGGAACAATTCCGATACTTTGGTGCATTTGGTGGAAAATGTAGTGGGAGGATTGTGCGTCAGAAGCCGATTATTATTGTTGTCTTAGGTTTGTTTTAAATAGTTTTCTTTTTCTACCCATACCCTAAAAAAATTTTCATGTTCAATTTATATTAGAAAGCACACATCACACACAAAAAGCCACATAGCGTCCACGCCGACAACTGCTTTTTGAACATATAAGATTAGACATGCTGCTTTATTTAAGATCTGACCCACGGATCGGAAGAATGACTCCATCACATGGTGCCATTGAACTTCAGAGATTCAATTTGAAACTCGAACCTTCTGTCCCTCATCATTCGAGAGCTCATAGACAATAACGGTCTTCGAATTAACCGGTACGAACTTGTGAATCTTCAATGTTCCTTTTCTCGCGACTGCCTTATTGAAGCGTTTTCTGAGCTCAGTAGCTAATTTGAGTACTTTTTGTTGAAGCATTTTGGGTAGAGATCGAGGCAAGCAATGGAACACTGCTTTCCATGTCATCTTCCAAGCATGTTTGCTGAGATCGTAAGGGGATGGGTAACCCTCCTGCCAGTAAAGGTAGCCCGGGGCCTCATACCAGCGCTTGTTAAAAAGCATACTGGAGCGGAGCCTCGGAGGCCCCCACGTACTTTTTTCTAGGTGGCCGGAGAACCCTTCGTGGCCAAAAAAACGCTATCGCGCTACTTTTGAGAATATTCAATGGCACGTCGATTGGTCAAATAACCTTAAAAATTGGCCCCAATTTGGTAATTATAGGCTTTCAAAGTTAAACCCTTTATTTTGAGATCGCTGCAATCGCGCGGTTGCACCAGTTCGCGTGTAGCAAAGACCAACTGGCAACGTTATAGAACCATATAAAACGAGATTATATGTCAATTTCACCCCTCATGAAGGTCAAGGCTTTCAAGGCCATACCAGCATTCTCAGTCATTGGTCCGGTGCTTCCGGTCGCATGGCTTTACCCAGCATGACGTATATTATGCTACGACGTCATAGTTAAGATAAATCAATGTAAAGGTCAAGGTCACAGGGCAAATTAAATGTCATGGGTAACGGTCAATGCTCATTTCCCGTCCAACGGCTGCTATGGTGCTAGTGATGGTGTAAAAAAGGGGAATATGTAATATTGTGACGTCATAGGTCAATGACCTTAAATGACCTTAACCCCAAAAAAATAGGTTTACAATTCTTGGGACGTTCTCACTATGACTTTGCTCAGTTTTTGGTGCATTCTGGACTTCTTTGAGCTTAATCACGGCATTTCCAGATGAATACCCAGCATGGCTAATACTTGAACATTATGACCTCGTTTGAACTTGACGATACTGATCTAGGTCAATTAAGATCCGTCATAATATAGATTTCAATAGTTCCCACCCAGTCCCCAACCGGAGTTTTCTAAGCCTCCTAGTTTCCGAGGAGCTCAGGGGGCCTACTAGGCCCCCCTCTAGTGCCTGTAAGTGTCGGACGCCTCTCCAGTGCGGGTGTTAAGGAATGGGACATTGATTACAATTTATTGTTTTAAATACATCCTTACCTTCATTGCCGACCAAATCCACCATTGACACATTGTTCGTGACGTTTGATAGTTGTAGCGACGGCGGGCCGCGCTGGCACACGAACCTCACAAAAGTGAGGATAGTGACGTTTGGGAGCTAAGATTTCGCTTTCTGTTCAAGTCTCCACTCTTTTTATTACTGAATCTTATAGAGAAAAGTATAAAGAGTAATGTGAGCCTCAAAAAGTTTAAAATAAGTCATAGGAAAATAGTTTTTATATATTTTTAAGACTTGAAGAATGTATGATATATTTAAAATTTAATTTTTGAATTATATATTCAATGAGCCAGAATTCATAATTCGTCCTTAAGATACCGAGATAAAGTTTTTATGGCATTTGTAGAAGCATACAGGTAAAATTTCGTCCTTAAAAATGACATGCAAGTGGGTATGGCCAAAATTCCTGAGGGTATAATTTTCAAACCGTAAGTCAGGGAGGAAAATGAATACGAAAATCGTCATCTCCATCAATAGCCACCCTGACAAAAAAATACACCGAAATCTGCGACATGAGGGTGTTATCGACTTGTCGATTTGTCGTGGAATGCCCCAATTAATGGCTACGTACAAGGGATAAAAATTCAATATTATGTACACCATAAAAGAAAAAGACAGCAAACGACCCTAACTCTCAGTAGACGACTCACCATTCAGCTACAGGAAGGATCACCCGAACGACACATGCAGGAGTACCACAACACAGACATTACACAAAACATTCTGACACAAAACACCACAGTCCAAGCACAGTGCACTGATCACCGCAGACACACAACACTGGAAACACTGTACATCAGAGATACGCCTCCCACCATCAGCATACACATCAAACAGCTCACACATCTTCCCCTATACGATAGGAATATTCGATGAATATTTAGGCAGCTGTATAAATGTAGTGTATTCATGTTGTTTGTGATCTGTGATATGTTAGGTGTGATTCAAATGTTTGCTTGGTATTTTTGTGATGAAGGATCTCTTCTCAATATGCTGTGCGCTTTAATACCTATATATATATATATATATATATATATATATATATATATATATATATATATATATATAGAGTTTGTTTTTATTAGGATGTATAATGCTCATAAATCGTAGAAAGAATAAACTTGACAAAAGTGACATTTACTGGACCGGTTTCGAATCTTAACAGAAACAGCATCATCAATAAGTAAATAGTAGACCGGATCAAGTTCGAGGAAGCATAGTTGCCGAAGGCATATCAAAAATATAAAACAGTACATAAAACACATGGATTACAGTTCAAATCATAGAGATCAACTATTACTATTATGTAGAGAGGAACTGCCTATTCAAATGTTGTGACCAATTGAAGCTGAAACCTGGCTTTTTTCGAGTCAGAAAAATGAGCCGCGATCGCTCGTGAACTTGATCTGTGGGATAATTCTTGCATGAAAATATGAGTTTGGTTCACATTTATTTTTATTTTTTTAAATTGCAGACATTGAATTTTCAGACAAAAGCTCCTTGTAGAACCGTGGTTTCTATGACAACGGTCTGTTTCAACTAATGCTTTTCACTGATGGCACCCAGTTTTTTTAAGCATCAAAGTAGTTATATCAATGTAAGGACTATCATCATTTACCTCACATATAGGAATCCTTATTATAAAGAGCTGCTTGAAAGCAGATTATTACTCATTTAATCTTTTTATTTTAACCTACTTAATATGAGATGCTCTGTTCAGGGCTGCAACAGCGAGAACGCCAATCAACGGTAAGTACCTTTTAGTGTCATTCAAAATCGCATAGGTCTCGAAGAAAACTAGCGTTATTAAACCAAAGTGTACCTTTATCAAATTTACGCTCCTCATCGTTGGATTTGAAGAAGACTTGTTTTGACTTTGTCTATTGTTCATGCAGGTAAGATCGTGTGTAATTTATCGCTGACTGCACCACCACGAGAACTCTTTCGAAGACGTCTCATTTTCGATCCTGTCATTCTGCGCCATGTCTCTAACGTTGTAACTGGCCGACTCCGCATTTTCTCTCAAATGATGACATATACAACAAAGATCGAAACCATGAATATATCCACCAGCATGCAGCACTAAACAACCCAATGAGGCACATGCATAAGGGCCATGCTGAGCACGGGTTTATAAGGTAACGAAATGAATAACAAGTTTTACACATAACCAACTTTTCAGATTCCCTAAGGATGAGCAAATACGCTCGGAGTGGAGCAGAGCCTGTGGTCACGGTCCAGACTGGAGGCCGGTGTGTTCGTCGCGAGTCTGTGGGTTCCACTTCTCTCCACGTCATTTGGACGGGAGTGGAGAGAGAGTAATGCTTAAGCAATAAGCCAAACTCAGTCCCAACAGCTGGTGATATGAATGAAAATTTGACTGCGCTTAACAGCTGGAATTTGAACATCGACGTTATCTCGTTAAACAGTGTTTTAGCCTGAAATATTTGTAGGTGACACTTTCGCCAGCGATTTCGACAAAAATGTACCAGAACCCTAAAAATGAACCAAATAACGACATTTGTGGTTACCTAAGCGATATAACAACTTCAGCCAAATATAAAATGGTGTAATGATGATAGGTGAAGAGAAAGAAAAGTTTATTCTACCTGGAAGGTTCACTATTGCTAAAGGCAAATTGACTCACATCAGGCCAGAAAGAGTAAGGATATACACGAATTTAGGAAAAGGGTGACACATGATAACATCCGAAGAACAATTCTGTTCTCTTTGTCAGCTATTGCTTCCGTGTCGTCATAATAGACACAGTTTGGCGCGTAAAATAATTGGGGAATTTTTTCGGTTGTGTTTAAGGTGAGCCTTCGTAACTTCATTGGCCCAGCCATCGAGCAGCGAGCTTCGTCAGCCGCGGGGGATGTCTTCGCCAGCACGATTCCTACATCTCCGCAAAGGATAACACTGTCAGAGTATGCCGCAAAAATATACAACACGACCACGTCTACGCCCAAACATCTTGTCAGGCACTTAAGCGCAAATATGAAGACGTGTGCAAGGAAAATCAGCAGCTTAAACAAAAGCTTAAGGCGCTGAATCAATCGCTGAAGAGGTGTCGATGCTCTCTCGGCACAGTACTGGCACGTCTGAAACAGGCAGAGATGCTCAGCGCCGAACTGCACGGCCGCCTGACTGAGTATGAAGGTAGGATGGATTACATTCTGGTTGAATAACAATTATCATTTTAATTATCAAGGTCTTCTGTAAAGAAATATGGCAATGCTTGCCCTCTAGGATTCAGTTACCCACTCGGATAATTCATTTTCCGGGATGAAAAGGCATAACATGTTCTGAACATGCGCATTGACAGGGTCTATACCACCTTTGCCTTGACGGTGGGCGGGAAGTATCCGCCCCTCCCCTAAGATCTCGAGAACCATACTATAAAGCGAAAATGGTAAACGGCGTTGGATGGCCCTTGACAACCTCGATAGAAAATATTGAAATTTTTTGTCAGATCACATTTAAGGTTAGTAGCGGTCAAGATATGACACCAAAAGCAAAATGTTCTTTTGTACTGTTTATCGGTCAAGCCCACGCTTATGCCCAATGGAAATTGGCAGTGATTGAGTCATATTTAACGATGCTGTCCGTATGGTTGTATTAGATATGCCAGCCGATTTATTTCGAAGAGATCAACAGCAATACACGGAGAGGCAGTGGGAGTTCGCTCTCACACTGCACCTGCATGGTCCACGGTCCTACGAGTATCTCCGCGAGACATGCAAGTTCCCACTCCCAGCAGCACGGACACTGCGAAAGTAAATCACACTTTAGCCCAACCATCATTTATCTTGATTGTTTGAATGCAACGTAGAGTCGAAATCCTGGGAGTTTTTGGTTTGAAAACAGCTAACGTAAGTTATGAGGTGAAATTTGGAACCCGGCGGTATAAAGTAATTGTCAACGACGACATCCACTGCATTTACCATGCAAGAAGCAAATACAAAATTTTGTGGATGATTGCCGCTTTTTTGGCGTGCACTGAGATTTTGTAGTAATAGTTGTAATAGTTTATCTCTATGGTTCAAATATAAAAGCACCACACAAAAGCAGCTGCACTTTTAAAAAAGCTCTTCCTATTTCAACTATTCTACAACGTTTAAGGAAAACGCCGAGTTAGTATTGCTTAGAACTAGCTTAATTTCACGTATAAAGTGATTATAAAATTCTAAGGTCAATGTTAGATGAGCTTCTATTAATTATCATGAATTGATCTAAGATTATGGGTGTATCACATTCAAAAGAGTGGTCTCTGATTGCCGAAGAATCTGGATTTGTTAACATTTTTATAGTTTTTTTCCGAACTTTTTGGTTCTTCGGCAACTGTGCCTCCTCGAACTTGATCCTGTCTACTATTTACTTATTGCTGATGATGTTCCTCTTAAGATTCGAAACCGGCCCAATCAACGTCACTTTTAAACCTGTTATTTATCAGCGTTGCTGTTAGTGCAGGCTACCCTGACCCGCTCCGGGCTCCTCCTCTGGGCGGGTGGCAGATGTAAGCCACATCCACCACCACCGGGGATAAAGGCAGAATAGTAGAGAACAATGAGGGAGTAGCGGTAGAAAGCCCCATTTAACGCAAAGGCTAAAAGACGCCGGTTTTTTTCGGTCATTAGATGAGGTAGCTTAAGGTCAGAAAACTGAAAAATTGCCGAAATGGAGCATCCTTAAAATAAAAATTGTTTATCAAAGGATCTGAAATAGCTCAAAGCAATTGTTTAATACCATCCAAAATTGCTTTAATTACTCTTTCACTTTCAGTATCTTGAAATATAATTTCGAGTAAGGACAAAGGCTAGGGCACAATCGCCGTAGCACACTGAGTATCACCAGCTTTGGAAGATATCACCGGACTGAAATATCACAGTCTCGACTTATACGCCATCAATCTCACCTGAGAGACAACACAGAACAGAACTGCTGGTCCTAGGTGAACCACTACGAAACTATATCAACCACTCTCATGCTCGGGTCAATATTGAGGTCAGTATAGAATGTGGCAGTTTAGAGACACGTTTTGGCTATAGCGACTGGCCAGTTTGGCTAGAGTCTATCGTTTAGCGTTATTCAATTATTCTCGTTACGGCGCGTCGAATGATATATAACGTGACCATACCAGGTCAATTGTAAAAATGGCCTTACCTTAGTTTAGTTCGAGGTCACTTATACACTCCAAAATATTCGATATGAATATCAATGGACTCGCAACAAGAATCAAAACGCGATAACATCAAAATGTAAGTTCTTCCACGGTTATCTGTGAATTTATTGCGAATATTAAGTCTGAAAACCTGCTTAAGTAGTCCCAGATAACTTCTCAGAGGTCACAGGTCCAAACTTGCAGCATGAGCATGGGAAGTGGCATAGGCGGATCCAGGATTTTCTATCGGTGGGGCGCCATCCGGACCAGGGGGCGCCACTTTTGACCGGAAAAACCTATCAGGTGGGCGCAAAATCCTTTTGGTGGGCGCCGATTTTCGCATCCTGGGAGTGGGTTGGGAAGTGACATTTCAGGGGGCGCCATCGACCTTTCAGGGGGGCGCCGTGACCAGGGGGCGCCGAGGGTCGATCGGGGGGGGGCAAGTACCCCTTTGGCCCCCTGGATCCGGCTATGGGAAGTGGAGTAGGAATTAATAATTTTCAGAAAAGGAAGTTATTTTCAACAGTATCTAGAGAAATAACACTGTTTTTCCGCCGATTCCCGTTTTCCCCATGAATTTCCAATCGGTAGGTACATGACCCTAAGCCATCGATATCAAACTCCCGTTAACACAACTTGTGGTACTCGATGGTCTGTGCAACCAATCGAGGATAAGGAGTGCCAAGTATGGTGGCACTTCGCACTATCGTTTTTTGACACCGTTAAAAAAGCCGATAAGGAGCGCTCAGACTCCCCCCCCTCGACACACACACACACACACACACACACACACACACACACACACACACACACACACACACACACACACACACACACACACACACACACACACACACACACACACACACACACACACACACACACACACACACACACACACACACACACACACACACACACACACACACACACACACACACACACACACACACACACACACACACACACACACACACACACACACACACACACACACACACACACACACACACACACACACACACACACACACACACACACACACACACACACACACACACACACACACACACACACACACAAAAAACACACACACACACACACACACACCACACCCCCCACCCCACGCACGCACGCACGCACGCTTGCACGCATGCACGCAGGCACATGCGAGAGTGGAAACATAAATCCATACAATATCTACCATGTTTAGGTTATGTCAATATTAAGGTCGACCTACGTCGAAGAAGGTAAGCTACCGGCATTAGTCTGTTTCCACTTTTTCAGTAATAACATCCGAATCAGGTGGGGGCACCAACTGGATAAGAATGGGGCACTAGCCTGATAAGATGGGGAGCACCAGCTTGACAAGCTGTTACTTGAAGTTTGAAATGTACAGTGGGACTTCTTGGGAAGTATGCAAGCAAGCAGAAGCGCAGTGAAGACGATGAAACCCGTCCGACTCACAGAGGACGAGACGCAGAAAGAGACGAGAAGAGAAACCAGAAGAGGACGAGACACAGAGGAAGGCTACAAAACAATACAGCCGAGCTTGCAGATTAACTGAGGGTGAAACCGCAGCCAAAATTGGGAAACGCAGCGCGGAAGTGGAATCACCCAAATCATGCCCCCTAAGAAGCTCTTATATTTGGTTTTCTTGTGGTTTTGTTAATGATCAAGTGGGCAAAAGAAGTGCAAGACTGCTACTGAATTTGCTGGATCAAGCAGTGAAGCCATTCTTCAGCCAACTAAAGTGGATAATTTGATCAAACTTGCTAATGCATGAATTACAATCGAAGACATGAAGGATTTAATCATGATATTTTGGCATTGGATTGAAGCACAATGCACTTTCTATAGCCAAAATTGTATTCAGTTATGCCGCAGAAACTTGACGCGAACTCTATTAAAAGTTGGGTAAATTTTTTGTTACCCGTTACTTTGCATAGGCTATTGGCTTAAAATGAGAACCAGAAAAGCGGAAAGGAACGTGTCTCAGTTAGAAATATGAAATGTTCAAAGGGAAATAAAGATAATTAAAAACTGAACTCAAACACCTTTTTTACACAGCGATCCCCTTCAAGCATTTGCCAGCTTCAAATGAATTTGCATAAGTATACGTATTAGTGTTCAAACTATTAAAGAATCGAACTGAGGCGGTAAACAGTTTAGATTTAGATTGAAAACTGCGATCTTTGAAAATTTCTATCGATAAAGATAAGAATTGACGGCTGCAGAACATTTTGGAAAAAACACAGTCTGCAGTATGTGGAAAGATATAGAGTTGGGGAGTTGCAAAGCAGTGCTTAAGAACTGGGATCACCACGAGAGCCCTAACCGGTATGGAAGAGAACACGGCTAGGGCCCAAATCACTAGGGCCCTTATGCAAATTAAGCAAAACCTGCCAATTTTGAAATCCTCTTGAATGGTGTTAACATGCTAACTGATGCCTTATCAACAAATATCTTTTTCTATGTGAACACCAATTTTCAAAATGTGTTACCAAATATGAAACCGTTGGCGCTTTTTTACACGACGAATGCGTTGGAAAAAGGGCAGCGCCTGACCAGAGACCAGTTTTGCAGTTGAGTGACCGCTGATGACCGGTGTATCTGGGTGAGGCGGGGTCCCATACCGACAGAGGGGTCTCGTGCGCCAACACGTGAGCACGCGGAAGCGTGAGGTCCCTGAGCCCAGGCTTGGGAGTCGCCGGCTGCCACCCAGTGCCGAGTGGGACATAGAGGTGTACATGACACGCCATGAAATGGACCGGCAAGGTACCAACTCTTCTAGTTTTCATTCAGGATATGATGGAATGGAGCGATTTTTCTGAAAATATCAGAGAAAATCGGGATGGGAGGGGGTGGACCATTTGACTGATAACTTTTCCCGACTGGAATGGGATGGAACAGACAAACGTGACGGACGAGATGGAAGCCAGAATGATGGGCCATGATGGCCTCTAGTGGGACGTGACCGGTATGCTCTACTCGAATCGGTCTCGTGACGAACGCAGCACACAGTGGTGGTCAATGTCCGATACCGCCACCAGCCGGATGCGTCAGGGCGGCCTGCCAGTGTCCTTATCTGCCTTGGTTGCCATGTGGGGCCTCCTGGTGTGTCTTTTTACACACAATGTCGTCAGCAGAAACAGGAAGTGAAGCATAATGGAGAGCGTCAACCCCATGACGTGTCAACTCCTGGTGACGTGAACTCCCGGTGACGTGTCAACTCCTGGTGACGTGTCAACTCCTGGTGACGCGTCAACTCCTGGTGACGTGTCAACTCCTGGTGACGTGTCAACTCCTGGTGAAGAGTCAACTCCTGGTGACGTGTCATCTCCTGGTGACGCGTCAACTCCTCGTGACGTGTCAACTCCTGGTGACGCGTCAACTCCTCGTGACGTGTCAACTCCTGGTGACGTGTCATCTCCTGGTGACGTGCAACTCCTGGTGATGCGTCAACTCCTCGTGACGTGTCAACTCCTGGTGACGCGTCAACTCCTGGTGACGTGTCATCTCCTGGTGACGCGTCAACTCCTGGTGACGCGTCAACTCCTGGTGACGTGTCAACTCCTGGTGACGTGTCAACTCCTGGTGACGTGTCAACTCCTGGTGACGCGTCAACTCCTGGTGACGTGTCATCTCCTCGTGACGTGTCAACTCCTGATGACGTGTCATCTCCTCGTGACGTGTCAACTCCTCGTGACGTGTCAACTCCTGATGACGCGAAAACTTACCTCGTGACGTGTCAACGCCTGGTGACGTGTCAACTTCTGGTGCGAAAATTTATCCTCGTGAAGTGTTACCAAGAGTCAAATCAAACATCGTTCTTAATGTTCTCGGGTTTCATATTTCATTTAGCACTATTAGTGTGGAAGGGGGGCAAAAGGGCCCCTGACGGTTTTCCTCGAGTTGTGGCTAATAGTGGCGTTTTTGTTTGCACTTCTTAACTGTTCCTAGCAATAAACTCTGCGTAAACTTATGTCTGAATGACAATTCTAGCCGGTCCATGAATGGGTCCATGAACCTATTTCATTGGGCATTTTGAGGAGGACTAAGCGCCAGTAATCCAATTATTCTTAAAACTGGGCATTGAAACCAGTACGCTATATAATAAGGATGACAGGTTAGCTCGCATGAAGGTCAATGTTAGGCTTAAAAGTCACATGTAAATGTCATATAAGTATTTTTAGGTCATGAACGCCAGTGCTGCCGGTCAGATGACGTTACCCAACATGATTATGTTATGCCACGATAGCAAATGTTGAGCAAGGTCAAAGGTCATGGGTCAGGTTCTGGCTCTCATTCTCAGCTCAACGGCTAATACAGTGTTACTTACAGTGCTATTATGAGGAATATCCTATATTGTGACAGAATAGAGCATTGATCTTGAATGAACATCACAAAATTTCAGTGAATACTATAGAAGACATCACATATATGATCTTAGCCCGCTTGGAGTGTATTGCTGACTTCTTCCCGTATACTTACGATTTTTTTCCAAGACTCCCAGTATGGTTAAAATTCGACGTTTAAGACCCAGTTTGACCTTGAAAATATCAAATTAGGTCAGGGGCGTCACCACCATAGAGGCCATGGCCCGTTCCCAATGATTTTTTGGAACCCCTCCACCTGAATCCGGAGGCTCCCTTTGATACTTAGAGTCTAGAATAACCCCTTGAGTATTAAAGAGTCTAGCTTCTTGCTTGTAAAGGAGGCCTCTTAATTGGCCTATGCAGGAGGTAGAAAGGGGCTCCATAACGGCCTACATAGGAGATCCCTTTACTTAAAAAGAAGGCCCCTAAATGACGCATATAGGTGGTCCCTTTACTTATAAAGCAAGTCCTCTAAATATTTTATCTAGAAGGCCTCTTTACTTATAAAGGAGGCTTACTAAAGCCTACATGGACACACCTTTACTAATAAAGAAGGACCCTAAGCGGTCAACATAGGATGCTACTTATTTATAAGGAAAGCCCCTAAACGGCCTACAAAATTGAGGTCCTCAAAAGCTACGCGAATGCATCAAGACCAGGGATAGGAGGCCCCCTTCGATCCTGGTCCGCATGGAGTGAAATCCGTGGCACCGCCCTCGCATGTGACGGGCGTACAAAACGGATCACATCAAAATCTAACAACGCGCCTGCCCGGCCACTGATAGCAAACGCCTCTGAATGGATGCCTTTGTGAATACTGATAACAGTTTTTTTATTCTAGTCATTGTTTAAAGAAATGAATATATACAGCAGTCTACAAAATCAAAACATTATTGAGGTTGTACCATCATCTCCTTTCCAAACTTATCCTTGGAGAAATGGTGCTATTAATGGGCCTGTGAAAATTGGGGACACCTACACCGAACCTATGCACATTCTACTCGGAACCGGACCTGTGCGTGCGGCTGTGCACTGGTCCGTTCGGCTCAAGTACATACATACATGAGGCCCTACTCTTTCCACGTGCTCGATCCAAGCCTTACTGATTCTGTATTGTAAGCTCTTCCCCTGGGCTTAACCCATAAAGCAAACCAATTCCAGGGACACCCACGTCACGTTGACATCCTAATGAGAATGTGGCCTTAGTGACCGTGTTCTTTGCAGAAATGCTGCATTATCAAATGTAGAAGAGATTAATGGGTTGGCTTCGGAAGCAGGCATTACGCAACTGATTGGTGATGAGCCGTGTCGCCCGAAGGGCCGTGTACACCGACCAGGACAGAATGTACAGCGCAGCTGCTGCCCAGCTCAATTCACTCTTGCAACGGTGATGACATCATACAAGCTGTGTTCACCTTGGCATGCAATGATTCTGGGCAATGCACTTTGCCGATTCTTCCCACCCTTAATAGATTCAGAAGCAGATACAGATACATTTATTGGCAGACAATGTTGTCGTGGGGTTTGTGCCGAAATTGGTGCATAAGCCCCGAAGGGCTTAACTCATGGCACCGCCCTCAGGAGTATCTTGGGCATTACATGTCACGTTCACATACACAAACAACGGACTTTGCTTCAAGATCTGAGGAAATGGATGAAAGGCTGCATTTTTAACCTGCTTCCTGAGATTGCAGTGCCAAAATTAACAGATGTCCATTCCAAACCCGGAATTTGCGGCGACCGAAAATGTGCCGAAGAGTTCGGAGTTATTGCACAGAATGCGTGCTTTGTGACATAAAAAGGAGCTGAATTTAGCAATGAATATGCTTGAAAAGTCTCTCTGACCACCGCTAGGGAGGCGTATCGTTTTCGCTCACTTCTTTTGTCAAAGATGCTTCTTTATTCTTATTACCTTAGCATGATACGTGAATACATGTATCGTGGCGTAATCTGTGCTGGGCATAATAAGGAAGGCATCAAGGCCCTCTGTACCTACATACCATGAAAAGCCCAGTACCGTATCAAATGTTACCGCAAAATAACGGTCTACAATTATTTCAAATTAGCTGTTTGATTTTTTAATATAATGAAAGGCTGTGTCTGTGCCAAGGGGTCATTTTACAGAAGCAAATTTTCAGAAAAAGTATTATTAACGGCTTAGAAGAAACAGCTCATCCATACATTCTTCTATTATGGTCGCTGCTAGGTGTGTACACTCTGCGAAGAACTGAACACAGGAGCGGCATTGCGGCAAATAACAAGAATAAAATACATTTGAATATCTAAAGTGCATTAGGCTCATCGGTGCTTCTAGGTGAATCACTCATGAATCAATTTCTAAGCTGATAGGTACAAAGAAATGCAAAAGCTTTGATCACGTAAATATTGTGACAGTGGTAGAGATGCTCTACAACTAACCTTTGAACTATATGAGCCTCCAAATCGAGTTAAAGCTGGGGATAAAGCTAGCATATCTCAAGGATGTTTTTCGATTCTTTATATTTCGCTTGTTTTGGGGTTATTTGTTGAAAGTATTTTCATGCTGTATAATATTTTAACTGCTATGTACATCAGCTTATCATCTTGACTTGGGCTTTGATTAGGATCCATCCCATCGCTAATCAAATTCTTATCACTAAGCAAACTATGAAGAGAGATTTTCTGTATTTATGATTTAGAAGGTTAATCCACAACTGCCTGGTGAATCAATTCAGACCCCCACTCACGTTTGGCTTTTTACGCATGATTCCATGCCGATTTAGATGAAAGATCCGTTGATTTGTATGTATGAAAGTGATAAATTTGAAAATTGTTGGCTGATAATCGCTATCAGGTCAGGTCAGGTCAAATAGTTATACTGCCATTTCTAAACCCAGAAAAAATATAATTTTCTAAAATGAGGTAGAGCAAATCGGTGTGCAATTCGGGCCGAGCAGGGTTGGATCAAGCTTCTGAAATCATCTGGTATCTTCTATTTGCTGTAGTAATATATCGGCTTTTTCAAAGCGGCCATTTTCTATGATTGAGATGTTAACATTTAATAAGAAACTGCCGGGGAAACAATGGAAGGAGGGAAAACATACTAGTCCCAAGCGCGTACGAATGGAAAGTGCGAGCCGCAGGCTGCGACCATGTCCTCATGAGCAATAATTTCTGTACTGAGCAAGAAAGGCAGCCGGATGGGTCTCTTCGTATGAATCGTTAGGTTGGCGTCCGTTTATATTGACGTCATCATGTTTAGCTTGCCACTGCCGTTCGAATGATAGGTATGCATTATGGCCAATGCTGACCTTGACCTGACCTTACCCTGTCATTAAGCCTGGCCAATTTTAGGATTTGACCTGAAAAGGTCATAACGTACATCACAGTAGGCTGCCCATTTTACTTGCATCCACAGGTTTCCAAAATAGTCCACCAGATTCCCATTATTTGGCCAAAACACTACTCAGAACTGGTTTTGTTTTCTTCGAGACTCAAAAACTGACCATGCGCAGCGAGGTTGAAGATATCCCCTATATTGCACTAATGCCCCAATCTATACCATGAAACAAAGCTATCAAATATGTCTAGCAAAAATACTACTGGTTATATTCACACACCTCATTTATTACGCTTCATTGAGTACGAATGCGACAAGAAGCTTTACGGGTACCACAGTACCAAGTCACAGTCATTTACAAGAAGCATTGACGATTCTCCCTTCACAATACCTCCCAGCCGCCTACGCCACCGGCACCGCCGGTCTATGATTCTCTGTTTAGACCTCAAGTGTTTAATACGGTGCAAACCTGTAAACTTCAAGTATCAGTAGTTTTTGTTTGTCAATGTCGTCTTGGTGAAGTTGGCATATACCTTCCAGAACATCTCCCTACCCTGCAGCAGTTTTATTCTTCTGAGCCTGTCTTTCCAGGTACGAATCTTGCTGTACTTTGTGATGGTGCAGCAGAACCTCTCGGTCAGGTCGTTGGTCTTTTTGGCATTCCGCATTAACTCCTCAGTTTCCTTGTACAGCTGGTCCTCGCCCCACAGCTTGGAATCCCGCGCCAGTTACTTGTGGTCGACTCCCAAGGATGGCGAAAAACATGAAGAATTTAGGATCGCACAGGTCGGCCAGTTCGGTATTGGAGGTGAGCTCTTTGAAGCTGGGCATCTTGAGGGAGTAGTGCTCAGGGCAAGTGTTGGGCAAGCACGGCTGGTATACCGCCGAGCTAGCCAGCAGCCTCGCCCACAACCCCTTTGCAGTACTGCCTCGAGAAGCTCACCTCCAAGACCGAACTGACCGACTTGTGCGGCCCCAACTCATTCATGCTCTTCGCCATCTTCAAAATCGATCACACGTGACTGGTGATGGATTCCAAGCTGTGGGGCGACGACCAGCAGTGCAAGGGAATGGACGAGTTTGTGCGGAATGTCAGAGTGGCCAACGACCTGACCGAGAGGAGCTGCGGCACCATCACAAAGGGCATAAAGATTCTTACTTGGGAAGACCAGCTCATAAAAACGGCCAGGGCGTGGAGAAGTTCCAGAAGGTGCATCCCAACTTCACCAAAAGACATTGAACAACAAAAACTACTGGTAGTTGAAGTTCAAAGGTTTGCACCGTATTAAACACTTGAGATCTAAACTCAAAATCTAGGCCGGCGGTGCCGGTGGCGTCGGCGGCTTAGAGGTGCTGTGAAGGGAGAATCATCAATGTTTTTTTGCGATTGACTGTGACTTGGTACTATGTGACACGTGAAGCTTCATTCGTATTCTATGAAGCGCAATAAATGGGTGCCGCTATAAAATCGATAGTCTTTTTGCTAAACATATTTGATAGTTTATAGGTTTCGTGGTCTAGTTTGGAGTAATGCATAGTGATGCAGCGGGTCTAAACAACCGGATGAAACCCTTAAAAGTGACTTTTTAGAAATGATATCAAATTGATATAATACGTTTAAGAATTCATTGGACCACGGGAAACCTTGCTTACTTCCTTCATTTACCGTGCCACGTTCATTTCACGTCATTTCTGTGACCTTCTGGTCACAGAAATACGGCTCTAGCTGGTCCCAACAACATTTTGAGACCATTTTAATAACGGTGCGTTTTGAAATTAAAATCCCACAAAAAGCACGTTTCTTAAGCCAGCAAAAAAATTACTATCAAGACCAGCTGGAAATTGTAGCGAATAATTGAGGGAGTGTCCTCTATAGTCTTAAAAATGGAATTATCAGGCTGGCATCCGGTGACGGAAAACAAGTTATGACGGTTTTAGTCCTACTGATAATTAGAGGAGGACTAAAATCGTGAATTTGTTTTGGGTCGTTGCATGCCAGCCTGATGCTGTCGCCATTCAAATAATATAGAGGATAAAAACTGGCGATTTTACATATGTGTGTACGTAATGGCACGTAACATGGCATTAGCTTCAGTTGTCGATATGCTCCAAATCAAACACGTTTCCGTATAAATTGCAAGTTTTACTCAGCTTATTGCTTTTGTCAGATTTTCCGGCTTTTTAGTCATTTGAATCTATTGTACTGAGCATCAGAGCCATCAAATACCCTCAATAGTCTCTGTGGTGGAACTGAAAATGAGCGTCAGCAAAGAAAAATTTTGGTGTTTTCATGCGTGACCAAAGCGTAATTTGACGGCAACCTGAATTCAAAACACAAGAATGTTTTGTGTTTGTTTGTACCATTCAACGAAAAGCCTTCTAGTTAATTAAAAATTGGAATTCGATCATTATAAGTCCTTGATTAGAAAAGACCATTACCCATAGGCGGATCCAGGATCGCCGATCGCAGGTGGGGGGCACCTTTCTGAGGTGGGGGCTGCCATCCAGACGAAGGGGGCACCACTTTTGGCCGGAAAATCTTATCAGATGGACGCGAAATCCTATCGCGGGGCGCCGATTTTCGCATGGGGGTTTGGAAGCGACATATTTCAAGGGGGCGCCATCGACCCTTAAATGGAGCGCCGTGACCATTTTAGAGGGCGCCGAGGGTCGGTCGGGGACGGCACCTACCCCTCTGCCTGCCCCTGGATGGATGGCACCTGCCCCTGGATCCGCCTATGGCATTACCAACGTGTAGTGATATTTTTATGGCATCACTTTATTATAATTTGTCGAAATCTGGAATCAGAATCTGATATTTTGTGTTTGCATCCAAACCATTTGACCACCAGCCTTGAATTGAAGTAAAAATCATCTTTGTATCGTCATAAGGTTTTAATTTAAAGTGGTTATCACCAGTATACAATTATGATATTTTACTGACATTACTAAATGTTCATTGGTCGAATGCCCAATATCAAAAACCATCATTGCGCGTGCTTGCTTGAACCACCGAATAGAAAGCCTTCATTTGAAGCAAAAATTACCGTTCCATCGTAAATCCAACCAGTTTTCTTCTGGTCCCTGCATCACTGTGTATTGGTACGTTGTAGGGGCTATGTTCACCCCCGCTGCGCATATCATCCACTAAAAATCAGTATATATACTTATATATTTAAACCCAAAACACGAGAGTTGCCATTGTATTCCTATAGTAACATACTTTGACCCCTAGTGACCTCACAAATGAACATACCAAACAATTGTTCACAACGATTTCGGTAGAGATTTAAGACCAGCTATCTGAAACCGCCCGCATACCGGTGGAGGTGGCAGTGGCCTGCGTGCCGGTGTGTGATAATATAGGACTGAATACTTTTTAATTTACAATTTAATCAGCTGGAATGGTGTCATGGGACATAAAGGTGGCACCATGGCGGTGCGTGTGACAGTGACTGGCTCTCAGCCGTCTGTTTTGGTGGTGCTTGCCTGTGCTGCATTGAAGGCACGGCCACCGCGTCCACCGCGTCAGGCAGGGAGTCGCTCACGCCACCTTCTTCCCACGCTCTTACCAACAGCCGGTCGGCTACACCAAATCGGACGTGTACATTGTGTGGTGTTCATACCCAGTGCCTATTCATGGTCAGAACAGGTTTCAGCAGTTTTTAAGAAAGATAGCGGATCAGTTTTCCGTCGAAAAACCGTCTCGACTAAAGGGTGAAGGGGTAGCCTCCTCTACGACGGCTAGAGCTGGTCGCGATCGACGGACCTGCGTCAGCCATGTGCGACAGGTAAACGCTGGCCATCAACGCCACCTTATAGGCCAAAAGCCAACCAGAGCAGCTACCAAAAATTTGACAATTTGCCAACAATTTTGGTAACAATATATACATCAAGTTGGTGAAGGTAGAATTGTACTCACATAAGCTTAAGAAGTTGACGACCAGTCTGTCAATACGTTGCTTAAGATTTAGAAGGACTCAAAGTTTCTGGAAAATGATTCACTTTTGGCGCCATGACCAAAAATGTTTGGTCACACAAGTTTCGTTTGAAATTCAGTTTATGACACGTAGCACGGTTTATTCGTGACGTTGTGCAGCTCAAATCAATTGTGTCATGAGCTTGGGACTCACTGTGGCCCATAAGTACATGTTTGGGAAGTTGAGGAGGACAGGCTGCGGTTCACTGATGTTCCTCCTTATCGCGGTACAAGTGTGGTGTTGTCGAGTTGACTTCACGTCGGGAGAGTTGATTTCGGCCTTTCGGTAGGGTGTGTCCCAGTGGAAGGGTAACACTCTCTGGAACTTGGCCACACGTAGTGCTGTTTCGTTCCAGCAGCTGGTAGCATCTAGTTTCAACACAACGCCCGCAGTTTAGAGCGCGATTTTTTCCACTCGCATGGTTTAATACAATCTCATAATCGTAATCAATTGTGGGGTTGGTGGGGCAACAGTTTATTTTGACAAGCATCAAAATATAAATATTTCATCCCAAAATCGGGTCACCCCAGTCCATTCGAGCTTGTGGTGCTTACCGAGGTGAATCGCCACACGGCCAATAGAGCTCTCTATCTAAAGAGCTTTATTGTCCGTGTGGCGATTCAAACCTTCAACAGAAAACAAGCTTACCGAGGCCTCTAATCTTAACCGGGCGCACTGCCCACCGGGGGGGCCATCGAGGCCCCCTCAACTGAAAATATGGGCGTTAGCGCAAATCTGCAAAGTGCAATAGAAAGCGGTAAATTCAGTAAGAAATTATTTCGCATGTTTTAGTGCTCAGGTCAATGGTTTGACCTAGAGGTCAAATTAGGTCAAGATCGGCTATTTCACTCAAATATGCAATGATTAACAAACTGGGCATAACTTATGTCATTAGAGCTATTGAGGCCTGATAAAGTACATTTATACAAATTGCCAGTACTTTTCCGCTATGTGGAACGTAAAGACCTCCGCCAGTGGTTTGACCGCCAGAGGTCACCTCGTGACCTAATATGACCTGAGGTCACGAAAGGTCAAAGTGACCTTGCCGTATATCAAATGAAAGCCAATACAAGACAAACACGATGGTGTTTGTTTCACCGCTCTAGCTTAATTAGGTCAAAGTTATTGTCAAAATACTGTTTTGACCTCCGGTGACGATGACCTTGGAAAAGTCAAAGGGCAAATATGACCCCTGGGATCCGTGAAAGGGTGTCCAAAAACGTTGTTCTGAGCAGTCGAGTATTTGCAATCATTTTGTGGCTTTTATATCATGAAATAGCTTTTCCCTATGCTTTTCAATGGAAGAGGTCGCCTCGTGACCTGACCTCAGGGCACGAAATCGAAAAATCCCGGATATACACCTTGTAGAACCTGGAAGGGTCATGAAGTGTAGGAAGTTCAAACCGATCGACTTTGAAATGTAGCTCTTACAGAGCTCTAAAGGTGAAGTGAGGTGACCTTGGTTGACCTTGTCTGGTGACCTGACCTGGGTGACCCGGGTAAAAATTTCAGGATGATGGGAAAATGATGCAGTGAGAGGTAGAGCCCTCAACCGCGGTGCTGCGCCTCGTCGTTTATCTGCTATCCCGGAAAACTTAGGGGGCCATCGATGGCCCCCGGTGGGGCAGGGTTAAAGGGAATGTGGAACCTTTATAACGTGATTTTAACTGAGATAGCCAAGTTGTAAAGAAAGTCGGAAAACCCGGTACTCTACATATCATTTGTCTTGGAACTCGATATTTCCGTAGAAAAAACTAAAACTTACCCGAAATGTACCTCTCATGTACCTCTCGCCAGGCGGCCATTGTTGTGAGCTGCTGGTGTGACGCAATATGCTGACGTCACGATGAGCATCAGCCAATCGAAGCCCTTGAAGCGTTTCGAGTATGGTAGTGGTTGCCAGATCATGACATCATCCACAGCAGATATTTATTTGTTTTCCTAGAGGAGTATTTTAAAAATTAAAATATTGAGCTTATTGTATATTTTTCAGAGAAATCATGTGTGGTTTCATTATTTTCGGCTAAAAGTACGCCTAATTACACTAAATTCCAGGACTCGACCAAGGTGCCACATTCCCTTTAAGGGGCTATTGTGCAAATTATAAAACGTTATGCGGCATATTTCCAACACATGTTTTGCGGGAAAATGCATTTTTATTCATACCTATAAATACCGCTGCACTTAATTCACCTCCTTCAGCCTCATGACATGAATGAGGCTAACCTACCACCTGGCAATGGTGTTATAGCAAACCACAATAATTCATCGGGATCACACTGCATGTACCGTATTGACCTGCCAATCTGTTTTCTTTAGAAAAAACTATTTTTAATAACAAATTTTTCAACCATCTAAAGACACAGCTACAACAGCCAAATAGACTATAACATAATTCCATCACACAGTAAGTGTATGTGGTTTGCAAAGTTATCCTTGAACCTGAATCTAATGAGCTTGGTGTTGGGCATTTAAACACTTGCAGAGGCACATGTCTCCTCACTGTTAAATCCTTGCGCTAAAAACTGCCGGCATGGGTCACCTCAGGAATCCGAGGACACTAGTCTGTAAATGACTCTGCTAAGAGTGGGTTAAATATCCGTCAACTGAGTCAGAATCGGAAGAGAAAGCAGGCGCATGCACTAGCAGACGTTGCATTTGCAACGAGGCACAGGTGCTGAGCCCTGCCAGTTCCGAGAGCCGGCAGAACGCTTCAGAAGGGCCGCACTCATCGATGTGCACATTCATCCAACTGGTCTGTGAATCACTGGGCTCTTCCAGTCAAAAGGAAAGAACTATTGACTGAATTGCTTGTGAAGAGATTTAAGTCACTTGGAGAAACCGCTCTCATTTCGTTATTATCATTCGAACAAACTGAAAGCTCATCTTTGAATCATTGAACAGGAGGGCCACTTGTGTTTGAACAAGAACAACTTTTCTTATCGGGCCTCAGGTACTCTAATAGCATATTTCCAAACCCCAGGAGTACTTGCACTTCTTCGGTTGCACCTGCATCGGAACGAGCTGTTTCAGAAATCGCGATTTATCAGCGACCTGGCCCCCGTATTGTATGACCACAGGTAGGAGCCACCGGCAAGGTGGTCTGATGGACTCAAGAAAGCTCTCCTTTCTCCGGTGAATGAAGAGCTTTGCCAGCTCGTGTGAGGAAACAATCTACACGTGACTAGCGGTCTCGTGACCAACATAAAGCCATGGCAGCGGGCCAAAATGGCGAAAACCAGGTCAGGTTTGGCGTCCAGGCATGGCAAGGATGGCGAAATCTGGGCACTGACGGCTCCGACACCCGCCTCATTACCCGTCACTGAGCCGCGTCCCACTGGCCTCACGTGCACAGAGAGGCCACTGCCACACGAGCGGCAGAGGAGAGCACCAAGGAAGGCCAGAACAATGACGGGATGAGAACAGAGATCAAATGAGCGGGCTGTGGTTATAAAATGTAGGACCTAGTAAAATATTTTTGAGGCAAAAAGAGCAGCAGGGAGAGAAAAGCCAAAACAGATGCATACCGCCAGTGGGAGTGAGAGAGAGGGAGAGGGAGGTTGGGGTGAAGGTCCGACATTTTTCTCAATACCCGTCACTAACTCCGCGTCCCAGTGGCCTCACGTGCACAAGAGGAGAGGAGGCGCACGAGGAGAGAGAGAGAGAGAGAGAGAGAGAGAGAGAGAGAGAGAGAGAGAGAGAGAGAGAAACAGAAAGAGAGAGAGAGAAAGAGAGAGAAAGAGAGAAAGAGAGAGAGAGGGGGAGAGATTGAGAGCACTGATTTTGATACGGTCAGTTTTCAGTCACAGGTCGTAGCGTCTATGTGCAATCAAGCAGCAAGTGGGTTGGAGCGGCGAATGCCCTCTACATAGTTAAGCTGGATGGCAAGTGGGACGTCGACTTTTCGTTCCGCTATCGGACATCGCCACTTCGTCCAGGCGGGATAGTGCCCGTCATAGGACTAGTGCATAGCCTGATTAGTAATACATTCCTACCGCTGCAACGTCACGTGTTTCAAATCACGTGCATTATTATGTAAGGGCATGGCCGACAAGAAGCACATTTGCAACAAAGGTCTTCTCATTGGCTGAAATGTTTCAAAATTGAAGTCTGCTTTTTACATGACTTAGGACTATGGCACGAGATTTATCAACGACGGCAAAAAAAATGTGAGCATTTTTCCTGACCAAATTCAATTTCAATTCATAAGCATGATTACATGATAAGCACATTTTCAATCCATAAACGCCATAGAAAGGGAAATTGCTTTTCTTGAACTATTCCAGTTATTTTCGAATGCGTTGATGGCGGCAATATATCAAAAACTATATTTGACAATGACCTGAGCTGCCCTTGGAACTTGATGAAAAAAATCAGACATGATATGTTGACAGATTCGAGTGTAGACGGCTTGTCTGTTGACCGTTGAACTACCAAATGTAATTTTGAGTTATTGGCTTTGTGGAGAAGTATTACCATCGAAAAAAGTATTGTCATCGAGTCTCTGAGCTAAGCTTAGACTATGGACCTTTTTGGACTATACCCGCGCCCCGGTGGGCCTCTTCGACCTTCGCCCTGGTGGGGGTGTTTGAACACCCCCCCTCGAAATCGGCCCCTATGCGGGATAGTGAAAAACGCGAACGCTGGTGGACAGCTTATAGAAATGCATGAAGAAATTATACCAGTCACTTTTTGGCTCAGTTCAATATTGAGGTCATGACAAGTCAAAGTAGTTGGCATTTTGAGAAAAGTTTTTGGGCTCTGGCATATGACAGAGTTGAGTTAAAATGGTTTTGTAGGCACCATTCGCTTCCTCTTGTCACGGCAAATCGAATGATGTATAATATGACCATACAAGGTCAAAGCACAAAAATGACTTCACATCAGGTCAGGTCAAGGTCATTTTTTGAACTCGCATAGTCAATATGCATATTAGTCGACTCACAATAGCAATCGAAACGCAATGGTATCAAAATAAAACATGCATCATCATTTCATGCTAAGTTATTGACCTAAGTCTGAGAAGTGTCTAAGTAGCTTCAGATGACCTCTCAGAGATCACAGGTCAAAAATTACAACATGAACCTGGAAAGGGGCCCAGGATACTTCGATTTGGAGAATATGAAGCTATTATCAGGTTTATCTACACAAATACAGCCAAATTTATATTTTCCGTGTATTTCCAAAGGAGAGGTCATGATCCGTACTTGACCTTAGGTCATCTATATGAAAAAATCCCGGAACAAATTTTGAAGAACTCATTAGGGCCATTATGTGTTTTAAGTTTCAATCCGATAGATTCACCCATTCCTTACTTATCCCACCTTTTAAACATTTCTTGAAGTGAGGTCACTTGACCTGCACTGGTGACCTGACCTGAGATGACCCAAAGTTAAAATTTTGGGAAAATTTGCGGAATCGAAATAAGGTGTGCGAAGTACGGCAGCGCCCACCGGTTCGAGGCTTAAAAAGGTTCGGATCGAGGAACCCATATCTCTGCAACACTACTAGCCATACCATTAGCGTAAATACAAGGATATTGGAGGTTAATTTCAACAGACGACCAAAGACTGCCTAAAAAGTATATTTGAGGTTGATTTCAACAGACGACCAAAGACTGCCTAAAAAGGTAAATAACCTAGATAAAAGCGGTTTCGTGAAATACATGGTTATCGCAAATATGTATCCCGAAATCTGACCAGATTTGGCTGCTGGTTGCGAGGAAATACATCTTCCGGTATCATTTCGTGATTGGTTTACTTCCCTAGATGAATCAGCTTCACATTTTAGTAAAAACATCAAAGCAATAGGCCACCCCCAATGTCTTCATGATGAAGGGTCCCGCATCGGGGTGGATTGAATATTATCCGACAAAAATTCAGATTTATATTTCATCGTTATGAATTCCTATAGATAAAAAACAATGAAGACAATAGCAGCAATACTAATAATTAAACTCCTAGGTCATATAAGTTTATATATATGTATATATATATACTATTTTGAAATTTAGCAGCCTTGGATTCACATGTCTCGGATTCACCTTCGCTCCAGTGGGGGTGTTCGGACACCCTTTTCCCTCGATCTCGGCTCCTATGAGGGATAGCGAGAAGATCGTAAATGGTGGTAGATATCCCATTAGAAATGAAGAAGAAATCATATCGTTCACCTCAGGTTGATATTGGGGTCATGGCAGGTCAAAGAATGTGGCAGGTAAAATATGTTTTATTTTTTAACCTAGCAGTCTGACTAGGCTGAGTTAGAGACATATTTTTGGGCACCGTTTACTTCCTCTTGTTACAGCGAGTCGAATGATGTATGACATTGAATATACTAGGTCAAAATGGAAAAATGACCTAAGCACAAACTAGTTCTGAAAATGTATGATTTAACATGTGTCCCTATGCTGACTCAACCGATATAAGCGCTCAAACCCATCTGTTTTGCGTTTCGTTGGAAAATTGTCCGAGCTAATAATAAGAAGGTGTCTTACGAATAACGCTAAACAGTTCGAGGTCTGGAAAATCTCGTCAAGCCTCCGGGAGAAGTTTGGTCGAAACACCATGTGTACAGTGTGAATTGAGGGTTGTGCTGGTTGTGGAGAGAAGCGTCTGTTGCCACAGGACCATCACTGCTCAGTGGAATCGGCAGATGGATCTTCTCCGCCGCAGTGGCTGTCAGGTCACTGCACTCAACAAACCTGTGGACACATCTCAGTCAGCTCAATTCAGCGTAGCTTGACTCAACGCCACCCGAGTCCACGAAGAGGCCGCCCTAGCCACGCTGCCTCTCCTTTTCAGAAACGCAGTTTGCATCACCCGACTAAATCATTTGTGTTCGGTTGACAGTGTTTCAGCGGCAGCGTGTGGGCAGCTCATCCTTCAGCGAGCCAGACAGGTCATCGGCTCGACAACGTTACGTCAGAAGCCACGGTGTCCGGGAAAGCCACGCCAGGAGAGCAGAGACGTGGCCAAGTCCTGGCGTCCGGGAAGGCCGAGCCAGGGGACCAGAGACGTGGCCAAGTCCTGTCATGCAGGAAGGCCGACCCGGGAGACCAGAGACGTGGCCAAGTCCTGTCATCCGGGAAGGCCGAGCCAGAAGAATAGAGACGTGGCCAAGTCCTGCCAATTGTTGAAGATACTGCCGCTTTGCACCTGCACGACTTCGACCTTGACAGTCATGGTGACAATGACGGAAAGGTAGACCCGTGATTTAATGGTTCATTGCTATTATCTGAAATATCATTATTAGCCACGCAAAAACCTATGCATTGCAAGAACTTAAACCACAGCTGAAAGGAATGCAAGATGTAAAACACAGAGTAAAATATGACATAAAAACTCCAGCGAAAGCAAACTTGTAGGCTAATTTCCGAGCGTCAGTGCCTCCAACTCTGACATGTTTCAAGGTTGACATACTGTTGCTGCCTTGCACATGCATCATCATGCACCATTTCTGACTGCCCAACATAGCATACATGGTAAATATGGCTAGTGACGAGAGAAAGAGAGAGAGAGAGCAAAGTGGATTGTGGACAAAGGCGTCTTTTTATATGAAAAGAGCAGAGAGTGACACGTGCAGTATCGTTGCTGTTCAATAGAGCCATGTGTTTTCAAATAAACAAAACTAGTTGACAGGCCTTGAAAAATATGGCTTTACGCTATGACGGAAGTTTTAATTTTAGGGGTGCTGCTCTCTAGAGGTTTCCTAAGCTTGACATATAGTTCCAGAAATTTTGACGTGATAGGAGCATATTGAAGCTGAGCGGAACTTGATCTGGCTACGTGGTGTGGTTGCATAACCTAACCGTGTATTCCAAATCAATGTAAAAGGTGAGATGGTGACCTGTTCCATGAGCTGTACCCTGTTCCATCCCTGTACCTATCCCTGCACCCTGTCCCATCCCTGTACCCTGTCCCATACATGTACCCTGTCCCATCCCTGTACCCATCCCTGTATCCTATCCCGTCCCTGTACCTATCCCTGTGCCCTGTCCCATACCTGTACCCTGACCCATCCTTGCACCAAATACCAATCCATGTAGGTACCCTGTTTCATCCCTGTATCCATCCCTGTACCCTGTGCCATCCCTGTACCAATCCATGTACCCTGTCCCATCCCTGTACCAATCCCTGTGCCCTGTCCCATCCCTGTACCAATCCATGTACCCTGTCCTATCCCTGTACCAACCATCCCTGTATCCATCTCTGTACCCTGTCCCATCCTTGTACCAATCCATGTACCCTGTTCCATCCCTGTATCAATCCATGTACCCTGTCCTATCCCTGTTCCAACCATCCCTGTATCCAGCCCTGTACCCTGTCCCATCCCTGTACCAATCCATGTACCCTGTCCCATCCCTGTACTAATCCATGTACCCTGTCCCATCCCTGTACCTGTTGCGCAGGATTCCGGTGGCCACCGCAAGCCGATGTCACCGTTATATATCCTACATCACCCACGAGTACTTCATGACACCCCATCATGACGTCACGCCCATGTCAGAATCATGCAATTCAATACTTCTGGGAATCTACACAGCAACAGCATCGGTGACATTTCTTGGAAGTGGCCGAGTCAGCGTTGCCATGACTACAGCAGCTGCAGCTCTGTGCTGTGAGCTGAAGCTGTGGCAGCTTTGTCAGAGCTCTCTCCCAGCCAGTGTTATGAAAGTGAGCTGCAGTGTGCAGTAGTCAGTGGCAGACCGTTACTGCTGCTCCAGTGGCCGGCATCGTTACACAAGAGGGCGCGCTACCGTGCCAGTATATCAGTAGAGCCGGCACCAGGGCCAACTTTTACCCACCTGCCACTCAATCCACGGGCAAACAATGCGCGATGGAACCAGCCACCCTCCATCCGACGCCCCTTCGCTGTCTGGTCCAACCTGACGGCACCAAATTAGCCATAGCATATGATTAGGCCTCTTTCTAGCAGCAGACTACCACGTGGATACGAACACCCAGGCGGCGTCAGTGGATGGTGGTGTCTGGCTTTAGAGGCCGGCGTTTGTCACCCCTGCGACAGCCGCCGGCCGGGAAACGGCACTACTACTGACCCACTATACCGGCTGGGCTCTCATTAACGGCCGCTTCAGACGGCGCCGGCTGCACTGGCTGCCTCCGAACGGTGACGTCACCCTCGTCACTGACCGCCCCAGGCCATCACGAGTACAGGCGGAGCGAACACGTGACCGCGGCAGAGCCGGCAGTTCGTGGAAAGATGCGCCTGCTCAGCGGAGCCCAGCCGTTTAAACGCGACAGCCATGTTGTTGCTACGTATAAGTGTGGATGATGCCAGTTTTCAAATTGTGCTCGAGTTTGGCTTCAGTCTGGAGGTGAAAAAGGTGACTATCAGGCACCGGGCTGCTGATGGAATGAATGTAAATCTTGGAAACGCATCAACATGACATTACTCGGCACTTTCCACAGCGAAAAGCATTCCAACGAAGTAGCTATAGGAAGTCACTTCTGGTTCACGCTCTCTGCCCATACAAAGGTGAAGCGGCGCCGCCCCCGCCGGACAACACATGGTTGCGCGTATTAAGCGCGGCGACAATGAAGTCCTGGACTGCTCCGGCCACGGCCCGACCCTGCTCGGCTTGAAGTGTCGTGCCCTGTGTAAGAATGTTTAAATAGTGTGTTGTTTGTGCTTGTCGGATGTCTACATTATAAGCTGTCAGTTGATTTAGAAGAGTTTGGCGATGTGTGTTGTATAGAGGACAGTCAAGGGTGCAAGGCTTGGAATTTTCTATTGGTGATCCATGTAATTCCGATCATACTCTATTAAACACTTTTTCTATGTTCCTCACCCACCTGCAGCTGCTTCTGACATCGTTGCTATCAGTTGTATGTGACCATTCTTTCTGAGCTCGGGCCGGGCGGTAGAATCCCAGTTAATCTCTGACCTCACCTAACCTACTGAATTCAGAGCGAGCCGCTGTGCATGCCTGGAAAGGCTGTCCCGGCTGTCACGTGTTACATTAACACAGTTTTGCAACCTCCCACCGTGTTGCAATACGGTCGGGTTCAATGATGCACGGTTGTGTAAACAATGATAGAAAGGCAGGGACCGCACGAGCGGCACCTGCCTATTAATGCCGCCGCCCCGAGTAAGCAGGGCCCGGCCATGTCAGGTGTTTGCCTGTGAACGGCCTGGATTTCGTAACGCGTGTCATGGTCGATGTCTGACATTGGTGGATATTTATAGACGGCGCTTAACAAATATCATCTCTACGTCGTGATTTGAGTTTTCAGGTGTGAGAGCGTGTCTTCTGGCCCTGGTGCCGTGGCTGGCTTTTGTGGATAATCCACGTTTTGAACCAACGCTGAGTTCTGAGCTTCCATCGAAAAAAACATATAACGCTAGAATTCCAATGCGTGTGCTGTGGGTTATCGGCATCGAGCTCATGGTACAGTGCTGTTCTGAATCGTCACTTGGACAGACCCCGCAGAAAGCCGCAGTGGGCCGTAGCTGGAGACTGCTGAAACTTTACACACACCATTTTCAAACGGCTAAATCTGCACCAAAAAAACAATGAGTGGCGTCTTCCTGCCACTTGACAAACTAGCACTTCAACATTGTCTGGTGAGAATTAAGTCGTTTAAAAATGATGCCATGATCTGACTTGGTGCCGGAACCCGCCACCACTTCCCATTAGGACTATTCACGCTGCCTGGTCCCCTGCAGAGCACTCTCATCTGGCTCCCTATCGGCATTGTATTGCGCGCGCTAAATACTATACTTTTGGTCTTAACCCTCGCCCCGTTGGAGGCATCTGAACATCACTCGGGTTTTTCCGGCGGCACCAAAAAACGCCGCTGTACTTGACATACCTCATCATTGATCAAATCATCCTGCAACCTTTCCCCAAAATTTTAAGATTGGGTCATATCAGGTCAGGTCACCAGTGCAGGTCAAGTGATCTCATCCCAAAAACGTCTGAGATAGTATAAGCAAGGACATGATTAATATATCCAATTAAAACTCATAACATAATAGGCCTACCGAGTACCACAAAATTTGTACCGGGATTGATCATACCGATAACTTATGGTCAGGTACTGATCATAGCATCTCCATTGGAAATACATGGGGAAAACGGGAATTGAGCAAAAATAGCTCCATTTATGTAGATACAACTCAGAATGCCTTCCTATTCTCCCAAATCGTAGTATCCTTAGCCCCTTTTCAGGTTCATATTGCAAGTTTAAAGCTGTGGCCTGGGGTCAGCAGGTTTTCAGCCTTGGATCAAAAACTTGGCAGGAAATGATGGTAAAGCTTTTATTAGGATACAATTACGTTTTGATTATTGTTGCAAGTCGATTGATATGTATATTGACTATGTTAGATCAGATGGTGACCTTGAATTGACCTTAGGGAAGGTCATTTTCATATTTTGACCTAGTATAGTCGTACTTTACCTACATCATTTGATTCGCCATAACAAGAGGCAGCGAATGGTGCCTAAAAATAGATTCTAACACAAGTCTATCAGACGCTAGAGCCCAGAAGCTCCTATATGACCTGTCACCTTCTTTGACCTGTTATGACCTCAATACGGACCTGAGCGAAGAAGTGACTTATGTATTTTTTCATGAATTTGCGTAAGTTATCCACCGAGGTTCGCGTTTTTCGCTATTACGCGAAGGAGCTAAGGTCGAGGCGGCGTTTGAAAATCACCCCCCCCAACCAGGGCGAAGGTGGCTCGGAGGCCAACCGGGGCGGGTGTTAAACATGTCTCCGTCACTTCACAACGCAACAGTGGCAACAATGGCGGTGTCACAGCTTTGCAAGACAGTCCTTCTGAAAGCTCCGTTGTGCGGATCCAGAGACGGCCGGAAACACCTCCATCACAGCCGGTGGCATCTCCATCACAGCCGGAAACATCTCCATCACAGCCGGTGGCATCTCCATCACAGCCGGAAACATCTCCATCACAGCCGGTGGCATCTCCATCACAGCCGGAAACACCTCCATCACAGCCGGTGGCATCTCCATCACAGCCGGAAACATCTCCATCACAGCCGGTGGCATCTCCTGGCCATCCATCAGCAGCGAACCGTCATGTTGCACCAAGCTGGAACCCCAGCGCCGCTACGCCGGGTCGCGGCACGAAGCTGGCACCCCAGCGCCGCTACGCCGGGTCGCGGCACGAAGCTCGCACCCCAGCGCCGCTACGCCGGGTCGTGTCACGAAGCTGGCACCCCAGCGCCGCCACGCCGGGTCGCGGCACGAAGCTCGCACCCCAGCGCCGCTACGCCGGGTCGCGGCATGAAGCTGGCACCCCAGCGCCGCTACGCCGGGTCACGGCACGAAACTGGCACCCCAGCGCCGCTACGCCGGGTCGCGGCACGAAGCTCGCACCCCAGCGCCGCTACGCCGGGTTAGACCTACTGCCCATCAGCGGTGCGGTGGGCGCGCCCGGAACTGGTGCGGTGAAACCCGGTCAGTGTCGCCTCGGAGACGGCGCTGGCCGGACCGCCGCGTGAGCCCGTCGCCGCCGGCGTGGCTTACCCAGAGATCGCCGCATCCGAAAGCGAACTTCAAGATCGGTAACAGGTCCGCGGGCGTCTAGCCGCCTAATGAAACTCGCTTTTTGCCGCTCCGAGAGGAGGGTTTGGGGTCAGCGCCAGCACCGATGAAACAGTTTGGCAACTGTGGCCCCGTTACCTGGTTTTTTACTCGTCTAGGGTGAGATTCTGGGATCCGTATAGGGAAACTTTCGCTCGTCTATTAATGAGTTTATGTACATCAGTGTGGAAGTAAATAGTAAATTAATGCAAATGAGGAGAAGAGAGGGAGAGAGAGAGAGAGAGGTAGATGGAGAAAAAAGAGGAAGAGTATTAGAAAGGAAAGAAGAAAGGAGAGAGAGAGAGAGGGGAGAGGCGAGGAAGGGCAGGTTAGTAGGGAGAGAGGCAGAGAGAGAGGGGTTAGGAAGATCTAGGTGTGAGGTAAGGAACAATAATATAATGAGAATGACACCATAAAATAATGTGAAAGAATGGC
This sequence comes from Lepas anatifera, assembly GCA_034440635.1. NCBI lineage: Eukaryota > Metazoa > Arthropoda > Thecostraca > Lepadidae > Lepas > Lepas anatifera. The sequence goes on along the minus strand of JAOTON010001814.1, from coordinate 1,284,770 downwards.
TGCCACTAGAGAAGCATATGTGGATTCAGAGTGCAAATGGAAGCAACAGAAGGCACGCAATAGCATGATTATTTTTAGAGATGCGCGGGGTTTGCAATCCGCTCATACGTAAGCAATGGGTGAATTGCGTGACTTGCTGAAGTCTGAACACCACTGCTTCACCCGAAGCAGTGGTGTTCGGGTTCAGCTGAAGTCTGAAGACCACAGCCACCAGCACTGGCGGGTGAAACGTGGAAACACGTCACACCACAATAAATGCTGAGGCATCTGAGCCCCCTCCCAACCCTGAGATAACCAATCCCGACTCTAGAGGCTATCGTTCAACAAAATTTCAATTGGAACGAGGATCGTATGCGCTCTGAAAGAACGATCGTCCAGGATCCAGTGGGCATCGCCTTTCCAGCCAGGCTGTCCGCGCCAAGGCGAGATTTAGCCGGTCGCCCCAGCAGCCCGCTGGAAAATGCTTGCTTTCGGTTTCACCGGCCCAGATTGGCACGGGACGCGTAACGGCAGTAGTAGGTTACGAAACATTCCGATGATGCTGAGTGACGCAGGCGTTGGTGTGCCACTTTAGACGTCATGAAGGGAGTGGCTGCCGATGGACGAGTTAGCTGGAACTGGTGTTTGGGACAGGTCATTTCGGAGAGGCTGCCGGTAGTATTCGTGGTAAGAAAGTGGCACTGGTTTCCGTGCGTCATCTGAGTGGCTCAATCTGCTGTTCTATTCCTAGCAGTGATGACGCGGCAAGATGTTCCATGTTCGTGACTTTGCGATATCGTGTCCGAAAATGTTAAGGCTTAGTTTAAGCCCTTCACTCTGTCTACGCCGCCAACCTTACGTCTCTTACGCCGATTTTATCCATCAATGAACGTATCACTTATTTTTTGGGGATTGAGAACTTTATTATTTAAACGCGTTCACGTTTTCTAATGAGAGTAATAATTGCATAATTTATTATGCGCCGGCATTATTTTTTAAGCTTCGAACACGCCAGAAAATTTGACACCAAAGCAAGTATGTGCTGAGTTCAAGGCATCTCCAGCCTGAGATGCACCGAATATCAATCGGAGGCTCTAAACCTGTTTTAACATTAAAATATTCGCAACCTGTTTTCCTTTTACTCCTGACTGCTGAAGCTTAATCCTATTAGGTGGAAGAACATGCAGCCCTTGGTCGAGGCTGAAGGACTGCAGCACCGAATAAGAAAGCAGCCCTCCTCAAAGCCGGATCATCTTGGATCATCCCCAAGGCCGAGGGTCGGATTCAGCCCCTCCCCTAATATCTCACAATCTACCAGTCCTATCTTCAGAATCTCCATTGGAACCGACTCGTCTTGTGCTTGACTCCATCTTGAAAAAAACACAAAATTTTGAAAGCCGTGGGAGGGGATGAGTAAAATATGAAGTTCCTTCCATTGCTAAAGTTTTTTTATAGTTCTTACCCCTATGTAGTCCAATGCGAACTGATATGTATTGACTGATAGATTAAGCAAAAAATCATATGTTTCACATTTTGGAACATTTGAAATTCAATGGCCGTTCCCAGGACCCGAATGTGTGCTTTGTTGCATATATAAGTAAGGTGAAGATACTGCATGACATCCCGAAAGTAGAAATAGATCATCAAATGTCACAAACCAACGTAGGCGGGTGCAGGAGAGCAAATTAGCGAAGCAACATACATATTGTCAATCAGGCATGCACATACATAAGTATGTACGTACATATGTTGCCTGGCTATTGAGATAAGTATCTCGTTCATACTTTATTCGCCCATGGAAAAACCGGGGAAGTCTAAGTCTTGTCTCCTAGATCCACCTATGGACTAATCTTCCTTATATGCACTTGGAACCAAATGCATGTTCGATATGTGTCCCACTCATTGCACTACACTCAACTATGCTCGCATTTGCGTGAAATTTTCCTTAGTTACAGTACCTGGGCATGACACGCTGCAACTATGACATATTGGTCTGGGGGTATTCTTTACCTATCGTAATTCCACCGGGATATCCTGTAAGCAGTATTTTCAGTTTGTAAGTTTGTAAGCACAAAATGTATTTGCAATGAAAGCCCCCATTCTTAGCTCTTGTCTGTAGTTTCGAGTACCTATGGTAAAATTTTCTATGCCTATGGATAATGCAGAGTGGCTAATTCGAGGCAACGGCACAGGAGGCTTGGACCCCCAAGCCCTCTTTGCTGCCCCCCGAAATGAGGTCCTTGATCCTCCATTGAATAGATACTTTTTAAATACCAAACCATACCTTCGTCCCTGGTGAATAGATTATCTCAAAACTTTCACGGAATCTGCCGGTTCAGTTGTAAGGCAATTCAGGTTTTAGAACCCCATCGAGGAAAACCCAGAACATAATTTGGTAAAACATGGGGGGTGAGCGGATTCCACACTCATGCTTCCTGTAAAAAATACGGTTAATGCTTAGGAAAACAGTCAATATAGCCCAAGTGTGCCACTGGTCTAAATTCCAGCATTTGCCCGATTCTTCCCCCCCTCTTATCCCCCACCTCCGATTAGAAATTCTTAATCAATCTGTTTTAGGGTTACTTTTCAGTTCTTTTAGTCTATAACGTCGCAGAAAATTGGTTACGCAATATATTTTACGTTTATAAAAGTCTTAATTGATAATATCCTAACTGAAAATGCTAATTTTAAAAGCAGTTCATACTTTGCGTACAAAGTACCGGGGACTAAAATTTTCGTGCAGATACGAATCTCATACCAATTGACATGACACGACATCATTTCCAGCTGACTACGCATCAGACAGTTCCGCATTATTCTCACATGACTTTCCGAGGCTTTGACAAATGTCTGCAAAAACAGAATCCAATACAAGATGAGCGCACGGTAGTAAAAAGCGGTATGTACGTACAGCCGGTTCCACACTGATTGGTAGGTATAAGTGTAGTTGTTTTAAGAAATATCTTAAAAACGATCAGACTTCTCACAAAAGATTGCATCTATAGTAATCTTTTTTGACGAGCTTTTTAAATGTGGGGCCCTGCCATTTGGATGAAACGTCAATTTGGAAAATTATGGACGAAAAACATATTTCGCCGATCCCGATGATTTTCTGTGTGTTCTCTCGATTACTTCCAAATTTTGGACCCGATAAAGTATTGTTGCACGTCAGTTCCTGCATCCAGTTAAAAAGCAGCAAGTGAGGCAACATTGGTGTCGGCAGGAAACATCACTTGAGATATTTCTCCAAAACAATCGGGGCCTAATACCTAGCAATTAGTAGGGAACCGGCTGTACATATCTGACGCCCAGGGCGGTTCTGGCTATCCTCGGTACACTGGTTGGAGCCTCCAACGGATCGGTGCACTGGTTTGAGCATCCAACAGATCGGTACACTGGTTGGAGCATCCAACAGATCGGTACACTGGTTGGAGCCTCCAACGGATCGGTGCACTGGTTTGAGCATCCAACGGATCGGTACACTGTTTGGAGCATCCAACAGATCGGTACACTGGTTGGAGCATCCAACGGATCGGTGCACTGGTTGGAGCATCCAACAGATCGGTACACTGGTTGGAGCATCCAACGGATCGGTACACTGGTTGGAGCATCCAACGGATCGGTACACTGGTTGGAGCATCCAACGGATTGGTACACTGGTTGGAGCATCCAACGGATCGGTACACTGGTTGGAGCATCCAACGGATCGGTACACTGGTTGGAGCATCCAACATAGTTGATCCCACTTCTCCAGCAAACGCCTTCCGCAAACTGGCACTGCATTCGTCACTGCTCGCTAACATGATCATGTCTTTCCCAGCCTTTGGATAGTTTTACGAGCCACTCGTGCCTTGGAGAGATGAGGTCGAGTGATAATGATGATGATAATAAAAAAATAATAGCAATATTAAGGGTCATGACGACTGGTTCCTGAAATCAGCTAGCTTTAAGATCTCATCTATATGACCAGATTCATGGCTTAATTTTCTGCGTTCTTTTCTTAAAGGATGTTCAGAAGATTGATTTTCTTACACCAAGCGCTCAGGATACAACACGATGCAAAAATACACTAACCTGTTCTTGCTGTACCTTTTCACCATAGCGATGCCGCAACTGGGGTGTTTCTCTTCAACGGAGTTCACCAACATAGCCTTGATATAGTGAGAACATTTCTCTGTCAAAGGTCTTAAGTGACGGATAGCTACATGGTTTGAGTGCAATACAATGCGTTGGTACTTATCTGCGTAACATGACCAACCCACAAATTGCTTAAATCTAGAGGATATCGGAGGTAAGTTGGAAGAAAGTGGGAACGCATCGCAAAAAATAAACAACTCGGTTCCTGATTACGAAACTGTGGAAGGAAATCGAATAACTCTTACTTTCTCGCCTGCCATCGTAACGGATATGCCTAAAAGCACGGACAAGCGGCCACTTGATCGCATCACTAACAAGTGAAAGCCGATTGTTGGCCGCGGGGACGTGGCGGTGTAGGAGCTCCAGCTGCCGAGAGAGCGCCCGAGAGCTGCAGAGCGCGGCTGTGAAATGTAGCTCGTCGTTGCGACAGCCTGATGCAACGACGAGCCCGGCCTGGCCGAGAAGGAGGTGGTGGCGGCAGCCCGGCGGTGACCCAGTGGCCGTGGCGAGGGCTTCACCGGAGAGCGCCGACACGCTGACCCAAAACCGGCCGCCGCTGTCGCCGCGAGCCACTGCTGGAGCCGCCGGCCCAACTGCCTCGCAGGACTGACAGCTTGCGCCGAGAGGAATTCCCCGAGTGACGCTGGGGTGAGCGGTTTGGAGCTGCTTGTACATACCTGCACCTGACAGGGCTGTCCCGAGCTGCCTGCAGCTGCTGCAGGCTGCATCACTCCAGCAACGGCCGACACATTCCTGGCCGGCGCACGTGTGACCTCCAAACGTTCTTCCTGAGCTCTTGAGGCCACAGGACACGGAGGCCGCCGAAAGTAGAGCGGTGACGAGCTAATCACACACCCTGGCCATCTTATTCCAACCAGAAGAAATATATCGCAGTCTTTCATTTCATACATGTTGCGTAACGCAAACACGCAGCCAGGGATAGCCTCGTAGTGCATTGCTCATGCAACGGTTGGCTTTATGCTGTCCTGAAACGGCATTTAGCCTATTTACGTCTATGTGCTGCTAACAAGGCTAGTGAATTGCGGCAATACCAGCGCGATGCTCTTTACGAGAGCTCTCCGGACCGGTACCAGCTCTTATGGACTGAATCGGCCAGTGTTGGACATCTTTTCTCGGTCCAGGGGTTCTTCGTGGGTTAAAAATACTAACACCGTTGCAAAAAAAAACTTATATTAAACCTGTAAAGAACCAAAACATCTAGGGAATACTGACCTCCAAACCACCTCCGCCAGAATGCCCAGTTGTGTCATCCGGTTACTCCCAGATAAAGCTAAAATGCCTATGGTTTGCCTCTCTCGGCCAATTTCTCCGTTATGGCTCTTAACCACCCACCAACAAAGCTAGAACAAAAACTAGATACTTTAGTCGGTGGTTACCTAATAGCAAGATCATTTCACCAAATACATATACAACGGGCAAACAGTCAAGAGCAAGCCGTAACATTATACAAATCCAGCACTTCCGCAAACGGAGACCCCCCAGTGGTTGACCAAGGTCACCCGACCAATGACCAGTCACAAAGGTCAAAACCCGTATATCAAAAAACCAGACAAGACAAAACGATGGTGTTGTTCACCACTTAATTAGGTCAAAGTTATCCAAAATACTGTTTACCTCGGACAACCGAAAAGTCAAGCAAAAGACCCCGGATCCGAGGGTGTCCAAAACGTTGTTCACAGTCGATATTGCAATCATTTGTGGCTTAACAAAACAACTTTCCAGCTTTCCAATGAACCCGACCACCAGGCACGAAACAAAAACCCATAACACCTAGACCCGGAGGGGTTATGAAGTGGGAAGTTTCAAATCGATCGACTAAATGTAGCTCTTACAGAGCCTAAAGAAGAGGGACCTACCTCGTCGGACCGACCTGGGACCCGGGTAAAAATTTGGATGATGGAAAAATGCAGGAGAGGGAGCCCCAACTCGGTGCGCGCCTCGTCGTTTTCGCTATCCCGAAAAACCAGGGGCCATCGATGGCCCCCGGTGGGGAGGGTTAAATTAATCAGAATATTTGGTAAATAATCACGTATAGCGAAATAACTTGTGTTGTCACCAGGGTGATCAAAACTCGCTCGCACCAGAATTGTGCCTCAGTCAACTTTAAATATCATAAATCATTGGCGGACGCAGGGGGGCCATTCAGGTCATGCCCCCCCAAAGCGCTGGAGGGGAGGGGCAAACTATCTTTTGGCCCCCAAACGCCGGAAATTTTTGAAAAAAGGTGTTTACACTAGGTCTGAGGAGCAAAAAAAATCGCTCCCACCCCCTCCCCCCGAGAGCGATTATGCACTTGGAGGGGTAGCTTATACTAGGTCTGTCGAGCACTGAAAGAAGGTGTTTACACTAGGTCTGTAGAGCAAAAAATCTTCGCTCCCACCCCCCCCCCCAGGAGGAGAGGTAGACATGGGTTCCCCCCCAAAAAAAACTCGGGTCTGCGTCCGCCCCTGTTATAAATACGATTAAACTTGAGCTCCATGTCTTAGTTAGGTAGGTCTTAAGTAGGCATCTTAATTGTCTTAAGTAGTATAATTGTTCTATATCTATGTGAGACTATTTCCGCATTTAAACCTACAGTTTCGTGATAGTCCAGAAAGTGATGCTGCAGAGCCAGAGATGTGTTTGAGAGTTTAGTGGATAATCGAATAACCGACTCTTGGTTCACTTTCAGCACAAGCATATGTTTGACTCCATGGGATTATTTTCTGAATCTAACTTCAGGAAACTCAGGGATTACGTTGGAAAATACGCCCACATTAACACGTGCTGGGGGCGGACATCCGTTCACCCTTAAGGTTTTCACACACAGCCAAAAAGGCGACGGCGTAGCGCCACTGTACCTGCTATACCTGTTATGGGTTCTTTTTTGCAGCTTCTAATACAATTTTAAACCCAGGTCAAATCAGGTCAGGCCACCTGTTTGCTTGGCCTCAAGAAAATATTGGGGTGCCGCAGTAATTGTAAACTTGAATCATCTATCCGAGATTCACATCACCTAAAAAGGCCACCGAGTACAACAAGTTGTGGTAACAGGGTTTATCATATAGATGACCTGGGTTCAGGTCAGGGCCATGACGTCTATGTTTTGAATGCATGGGTAACTTTGCTTCTGGTCGATGATATTGCCAATAATGAAGCTTAAGGATTTGTTTTGAGGCCAGCGTGCGTGGTTTGATGCTGTGGGTCCAACAAATACAGTATGACCTATGCTGCCCTTCAATTTTAGGATTTGCCTTGACAAAGTTATAAGATACATTATTCAATCGGGCTTGAGGACAGGATTACGATTGTGCTTTCCTGTACTTTTACTTTATATTTTTTATAGTTCTAGTTCGTTAAGGTCGTTATAGCCCGAAATGTAGATTTCTATTGTCGCCCTACAAGAACTTACTTTGGCATCTTTTGACCTCAAAATTGACCTATTGGGACATTTTCAGTAGAGATGAAGACGGGCTATCTAACGCGTTCTTCCTCTTTCCGCTACCCGGCATGGTTTCTGAAGTTTAAGGAGGTTCCCGCCCCCTCCGTACTGGCGAAGTTGGCCCGGGCACCGTGCTGGCGCGTGTGGTAAAATATAAGTTGGTTAGTACTTTGACTCAGTCAATTAGCTCAGGCGTCCAAACTGTGTTTGTATTTTTGACGCTGAATTCGATTCAGCACTTATGATTATCTTGGAATGGGCTTTACCCTCAGTTTTATTTTTCTTCCAAAGAACGAAAACATGTGGGTCATTCCATGTAACCTCGACACACCGAGTACACGGCACCCCCACAGATTTGCCTTTTTTATTAGGGTTATCTTAGGCCAGAATGTCGATTCTGGGAAAATTAGACCCTTACTCCTTTCAGTTCTTATTATATGATGACGTCATCATTCGTTAAATATCCTTCCATTCCTTTTTTTATAAAGCTATAACTTCAAAACGGTGTCAAATATTTGCATTCGGTAGAATGTTCCTTAAAACTAAGGTATAAATCCATGCTTTCCGTGTTTTAAAAAAAAAATTATGTCAAAAATATATGTTATATTTCATATTGAATCACTAAACGTTGATTTTCGATCCATGTGCCATCTTAAATTTCCTTCATTTTCAAACATCCTATAGAGCGTTTCATTCTGTGCCATAAGCAATGATTTTTATAATGGTATCTCTGCTCTTACACTGACATGAATATCGAAAAAAGTATCACGAGAGCCCCGTTTCCGGCCGCACGGGCCGCACCGGACGCTACTAACTATCATGGTAATTTTCTTGGCGAAGCAGTAGTAGAGATTCCATTGTAAAAATCATTGTTTATCACGCAAAATAAGACTTTTTTATTTTTAAAAATGAAAAAAATCGAAGATGGCACACTGATCGAAAGTAAACGTTTCCTTATTCCATGTGATATATAACATATACTTTGAACAACACAATTTAAAAAAAACATATTAAGGAAGGATTGATGTTTATGTTGATGAACAGCTTGTAGAATGCAAATATTTGAAACCGTTTTGAGGCTATAGTATGGTTTAGACTGGAATCCTAATATCCTAATATTAGTAGCCTAATATTCTCAGATTTGTGTTCCCAGTTCACGATAACCCTGCATGCAAAGTAACATAAGGATCCGAGATGGAGCCGTGTGAACAATGATACTTGGTGTGTCGAGTTGGCATAAAATGACCCATGTAGGGTAAAATTGGGGAAAAACTAATACGAGCCATGTCAGATCACCAAAGGTCAACCAAGATAAGAGTTGGTACAGGTCATTTAAGGTCACGGAAAGTCAACTGAGGTCAGAGCATGCCTTACATCCAGCTACGTCGGAGAGAACGCATCACAAATCCTGAAAATGGAAAGCTTCCTGACATGCTCCTGCACATGGCGTCGCGCTCCGGTGACCTGACGTAACTCCAACATAATGTATCCATGCAATAGATGCCTAATCATCTATGCAAAGCAGCGTGAGCTTCACCGCAGCCGTTTTCAGGTCATTTCCGAGTACGTTAGTGAGGTTCAAACTAGTCTACCGGTGAGGGCGAGAGTTGACCCTAGTCTTACCGGAGGAATTTTGCAACCTCGCCCGACCGGGTTCGGTTCGAATCCCCCCCCTTCTCCCCTAGCCGTTTGGAAACTAAGAAAAACAGAGAGACAGCGTGTTTTTGTGACCTGAACACGTCGTTTATTTATTATTTGTTATCTAGGTCAAGTGGTGACCTTGAGAGGGCAAATAAATGACCTGAACACGCTAACACCACGCAAAACACTACCATGACAAGGTTTTGCGCCAACATTTAGGAACGTACCATCATAGAATAGTGTTTGAAGACATTTGCAATATTCTGTACATGCAATGTAATGTTTTAAATATCAAAAGGCCAACAATTGGCCTCCACAACCCAATATGATGTGAGGAGTTTTTGCGTTTCCGAGTGCACGATTAACTACAGCATCAGTAAAACGGCCACTCATGCGCTTGGATGTGTTCTGCCTCTTCTGTTCCATAATGAATTAGGCAAGCTCATGGGTGCTATAAACCACGAGCGTTGCCGCGACCTTAAGCCTAAATAATCGATCATATCAATAGGCGTGTTCATGTCACTGACCTGGACTGGCCTTGAAAGGACAAAGGTCAATAAGCCATTTGGGGAGGGGTTGGCATACATGTGCTCAGGAACCGTTACTAACAGCGTAAGCCATGTGTATCATTGGCTTGTAAAACTGTTGTGATGTCAGGATCAGATGAAGAACACCAGCTCAGAGCGCACCATGTTTAGAAAGCTCTGTTGTGACTGTACACAATGTCAAACCTGATCTGTCTAAGGCAAGATAGAACCTGTCAAGTTTGTACGATAACAGCGTCGCCGGAGAACTGGCCGAGGTGACCGGAGGAATCATTTTCTGCTGAATTGCTTTAGGTGACTGCACTTGTTCTGAGTAGCTGAGTTGTGCGGTCAGTTGGCTGCATCAGTGTCGACATATGCTGGGGAGAGCAGTTCAGGTGTTTGCATCTGAATCCCACACCAAACTCGGCATCGCAGTCTCCGGTGCGGAGTCTGGTCAATAAACTGGTGGCTCCTGTTGTGCCCACCTGCAGACTGCCAGATGGGTCCAGTGATGCTTGCAGGTGCTTCAGGGAGGAACCAGCCGGATGGGTAGTCCAGCTTCTTCAGGCCCACCTAACACTTACGCATGCCTTCTTTGCACTCGCATGAGCGTCAAACAGAGGCCCGCCTATCATATATGAGAACCCATCGATAAAACATATCAAATCAAGTCTCCGTAAGCGAGATTACAAAAGTGAAAGTGAACACAATTCGATGAAGACAGTTATGAATGCTCCCGGAATGCTCGCTAAATTCACCCCAACAATACATGAATTAATGAATACCAACTTCTAAAACCGACTGCGTCACTGGGTGCTCTTAGTCTAGGCAAAAGTGGGAGGCACAATTCTGAGCATGGAGAAGGGTTGTGCGTATTTAGTAGCCACTGACCTGCGCAGTGAAGTTTCTACAGCGGCCTGTGACGTCACCGGCCCTTCAATAGCCATACCAAAGGTCAGGGAAGACGTCACCGGCACGCGGCGGCAGTGTGAAATGCACCTCCGCGAAGAAGGACCTCGACAGTTGAAATCACCTGCAGAGCGCAGATACCATCTTTGTGAAAACGCGACTTTGCGAAATATTGCATGATGCAATGGTATGATGAAAAGTGTGAATGAATGATGTGAATAATGTCATATGCACTGGCGGATCCAGGGGGCCCAGGGGCATGGCCCCCAAAGCCGAAATAGTATCTTTTGGCCCCCAAAACGACGACTTTTGGCCGTTTTTTTAAATCCTATGCTTTTTCGATTTTTTCTCGATTTGGCCCCCAAAACGATGTTTTGGCCCCCTCAAAACTTTTTCCTGGATCCGCCAATGGTCATATGTGATGAAAAATGTGGCATTAGACGGATAGTTTTGAAAGGCTTCGGATAGTCAAGTGCTGTGCAATTAGATGATTACGCTTATATTGTGCTGCATTGCAGCTGATTAACACGCGCCCTGCTGAGGTCTCTGATATGACGCGCCCCGCTGGGGGCATATTCCCCCCCCCCCGTATCTAATGACCCAGAAAAGCTAAAGAACAATTACGGACGGTGTCAAAAAGACCTAGACGAGACGAAGAGAAATTATACGGCCTATTTCTATTTCAGGTTGATATCGAAGTCGGCAGAGGTCAAGGAAGCTTCCACAGGTTTACAGCAGGGCGGTGTACATTTCCCCATCTAAATTTTTACTCAGTGGTGCTAGAGCAAACCTGTAGGCACCAATGGATTCCTCTTGTCTTAGCAAACCGATTATCTATAATATGACCTTGCTAGGTCAAATGGTGAAAATGACGTGACTTCGAGCTAGGTCCAGGTCACATGGTGATCTGGTATGCTCATGTTGTAGATTAATCAACTCTCCGTGACAAGACAAACACAATGCAAGGAAAACGGAAGCTTTATCTCAATTCAGTGCGCATTTATTGTCAAAATATTAACTGCATGTTCATGTGATTTTACATGACCGCTGAGAGGTCAGATGGTGAAAAATAAACTTTATGGTCAAGATTATAGTAGGAATACACGGTTCGAGGACTTTCAAGTTGATCTATCCGGTATTTACTGAAAATGAGCTGTTTCTATTTTTCAACATAGACTTATGATGGGGTGACCAAAAAATTGGCACCATCCTGGGTCAACAATATGAAAATTCCGAGATAGCACATTTTTAGGCCCTAATGAGATGATCCTATTGTGGAAGTTTGAAACTGATCGGTTGGCAGATGTTCCTTAGGTGCTGCTTCCAACACGTGGTTTTGGGTTTTGAGGTCGGGTCGCTTGACTTTGAATAGCTCCTTAACCTGAAATGACTTAACCTAAAATATTTCGTCAGATGCGTGAAATCGTTAAGAGATAAGGTACTGTAACTTACGCTGTTCTGCGTCTCTTTGTTTTTTAATTATCTGGGGAAACCAGGAGGCGGAGGGAAATTTCGCCCCTCCCTCCAGCGGAGTGGGTGTTAAGTATTTTGGTACCAAAGGTACATTTATAAAAATGTTTATTACAAGTTTCAGTAGGGCTAGTATTCTACAGCATTCTTTTACAAACGATGTTATTTGCCAATGTTTAATATTCCTTACCGTTTTCTCAAAGCTCAGAGAAAATTGTCTGACCCTACCGTGGTACCTTTCAAAATGTAAGAGTTGATTCACATTTGGCTTATTAACAGAATCTCAAATACTTTTGCCTTAACCCGGTGGGAGTCTTTACTCTCTAAGGTTTTTCCGAGTAAGCCGGAAAACAGGGGAGCGCCTTACATGACACAGCTGTTCCATGATTCTTCACACGCTTGTCTTCTGAATTTCAAGTTGGGGTCCTTTCAGGCCAGGTCATTAGCCTGAACTAGGTAACTTCGTCTGAAACATCCAAGCTGGCGCTGCTTCTACACATTTCAGCCAAATTCAGCCATTTCAGCCTCCTGGTAACCATGAGGACGACTGGAGCTACAACCCTGCTGTTCTGGATTTTTTATATCTAAAGCCTTCCAATTGTAAGTCGATGGAACGTTTATTTAATGTCCATGTTTCAGTTTCCCTCTCTGATCAACTTCAGCCATTCGGCGTCGTGAACGATGGGGCCAATATCCAAGGTTCGTGTTAACTAACTAGTCTGTCGCTTCTGACAGGTCATACACTGCCAAGTTAATGATTTTCTACACTGTCGCTAGTAACTATCGACTGAATGAAGACATAGCTATCGTTTCAAAACAATTGTATTGATATTCTTGCAGCTAATCAACTGGTGTATGTACATACCTTGTGACCATGCCAGGACGCTTCGTTGAGCTGAGTTCAAGTCAAGCTTCAAATTTAGCGTAACATGACCTTTGTCAAATATAATTGGTTGATATTAACGAGAGTTTACGATCAGGATTCAATATTACTGGTCCCAGAAATATCCTAAAACAGCAATACGCTTTAATTTTGGAAGGATATTGTCTTCCACCTTGATTGAACTCAACGTAGAAATAACCTAAATACAGTAGGTTCTGAATCAATTTGTCTGTCCAAGAGCTTTCGAATGGCCCCCAAGGCACTGTTCTTTCTTACCTCTAAGACAGGACAGATGACGTCGACATCGAGCCTGTATGAAGTTGCAGCCTGCATGTATTTTCTAACATTTGTGATGTCTACAATGTGTGATGCTAGAACCTGCCTTGTCCCAGTCTTTGACCTGACAAGAAGGTTGATTACACGATGCCAGAACACGAGGCCCATTCTATTGACGTTTGGAAAAAATGTTTCTAGCTTTCTTAATGCCTCAGAAAACTAGGTTCTCTGGGTACACTTCGCTTATGCACTTTGACATCTTTTTGCCTATATGCAGTGTCCTCAATATTGACCTGACAAAAATGGCTGAGGGGAATTAGATTTCGAAGGAGCTTTCTATGGGTTACTCAGGAGCTTTCCTGGTTTTTTGGTTTTGATATAGAGTGATTTTATCCCCCTCTCCTACCATGGCGAAGCTGGGTTATACCTGCCACCAGGGCCAAGGTTAACACGCGCATTGACGGGGGTCTGAGCCACCTTCGCTTTGACGGGGGGGTGGCGGGTACCCGCCCCACCTAAGATCTCGAGAACCACGGTAGCACTAGGTAGCGAAAAACGGTAAGCGGTGTTGGGTAGCCCATCCACTTCTCCATCGAAAATATTTGAACTATTTTTGTCAGGTCACATTTAAGGTCACTAGAGGTCAAAACATGCAATCATAATGATAACATGTTAATGATGGTTTTTGGTCATTACATCTGAAGATCGAGATCATCACATCTGAAGATAGAGCAAAACAACTGGAACTGTTTGAATCCTCGCAGCAAGCCAAATCGAATGATATGTAATATGACCTTGCTAAGTCGAATCAAAGATTTAATCTGACCTGAAGTCAGGTCAAGGCAAATTAGGTAAAATGCATATCATTAGAATTGCAGAGACAAGGTAAATATAATGTAGCTAAAATAAATGCTCTATCACCATTTGTTACTAAGTTATTCAGTTAAAACCATTTTCCCATGTATTTCCAATGGAGAGGTCATGGCTCGTACCTAACCTTAGGTCATCGATATCAAAAATACCAGAAAATATTTTAGAGAACTTGGTGGGCCCCATTATGTGATATGAGTTTCAATCGGATAAGTTCACCCTGTTCCGACTTGTGCTATCTTAAACTTTTTTGAGGTCAGGTTACTTGACCTGTACTGGTGACCTGACCTGAGATGACCTGACCTTAAAATTTTTAGACAAAAGTTGTAAAAATTATGAGAGAAAAGGTATACCAGGGACCGAGGCGCTACGCGCCGCCGTTTTCATGCTCTCTCCGAAAAACCCGAGGGGGCGGGCGGGTACCCGCCAACCCCGTCAATGCGCATGGTAACACATTTATTGCATTTATAACACGTTCATGCACTTTTAACATCTTTTAGCCTTTATGCAGTTTCCTCAATATTGACCTGACAAAAATGGCTGAGGTGAATTAGATTACATTTCGGAGGAGCTTTCAATGAGTTACGCAGGAGCTTTCTTGTTTTTTTATATATATGTAGAGTGACTTCATCCCCCTCTTCTACCATGGTGAAGGTGGGTTATACCTGCCACCTGGGCCAAGGTTAACACATTTATTGTCTGGCACAGAAAAGACAGCGGGATGAAATGGGAGGTGGCAAAGGACATATGCATGTCAGGAAACAGTATGGTTGTCAGGATCGGTGGCGGTGCGGTGGTGTAGTAATCGGCGCGCTCGCTTTCCACGGGGCCGAACCGGCTTCAAGGCCCGAAGTATTCCCTGAACAAGCAGCGATCTGGCTCCCGAGAGATCCCTGCAACAGGGAAAGAGTTGACGACACTTTATGATCCTGGCAGTTGGTGCATCGATAAGCCTTAAAAAAGTAGTATTCTTTATTGTGAGGATGTTCATGCCTGGCAGTTGCCATTCCGTCCCGGCTCCCGAGTGGATCTAGAGGCAAAAGGGTAGAGGTGCCTTCCCCTTCACCCCAAATCTAGCCCTGTCACCCCCTGAAGCATCTTCGGCATCCCCTGAAACGTTGACTCCAATCCCGCCCTATTGAATGCCAGTATCGGTGCCCTTGCGATTGGGATCTGGCGTCCCTTGATAGGTTGCAGTGATTAAAAGTGGGGTCCCTCTGGTTCAAATGGCGGCCCCTATCCGAGTGCCCCCTTTCATTGGAACGTCTCCTTCTTCCCTTTACGTCCTCGCGCCTGGGGTGCGACCGTAGCCGCATCCGCTGCTGGTACGGCGCGGTCCAACCGCCGGAGCAGGTTCTCTATTGGACGGCTAGATCCCAATCAACAGCAAATCGAGGGATTCCATCGCAACACCTGGATCTGCCTGTCACGGAAATCAAAACAGGTATGATCTGATCACTTGCTAAGTTATTTCCTGTTTCTTTGTAGTTCACACCCACCCCGGTGGGCCTCCGAGCCACCTTCCCCATGGTGGGGGGTGTACAAACACCCCCTCAAACTCGGCTCCTATACGGGATGGCAAAAAAAACGTAAAAGCTGGTGGATAGCTCACACAAATTCATGAAGAAACTACATCGGCCACTTTTTGGCTCAGGTCAGTAATATTTGGGTCATGACATGTCAATATTGAGGTCATGACAGGTCAACGAATGTGGAATGTTAGAGAAGAGTTCGGGGCTCTAACATCTGAGAGAATTGAGTGAGAAATTTTTTAGACGCCATTCGCTTTTTCACGTTACGGCAAAACGAACGATGTATAATATGACTATACTAGGTCAAAACACAAAAATGGCCAGACCTGAGGTCAGTTCAAGGTCACCATCTGACCTAGCATAGTCAATATCCAATCAACCGACTCGCAATAACAATCTTAACGTAATGCTATCAAAATAAATGTTTTATCGTCATTTCTTACAACGTTATTGACCGCAGCTGGGCTACTTAAGCATATTTGCTTAAGTGGCCCAGATGACCTCTCAGTGGTTAAAAGTCAAAAATTGCAACATGAAGCTAGAAAGGGGCCTAGGATATTACGATCTGGAGAATATGAAGATATTATCAGCTTTATCTACACCAATACAGCTTAATTCCTGTTTTCCCATGCATTTCCAATGGAGAGGTCATGATCCGTACCTGACCTTCGGTCATCGATATAAATATCCTGGAGTTTAAGTAGTAATACTTGGTGGGCCCATTATGCGGTATGAGTTTCAATTAGAATAATTCACCCTTTTCTTACTTATATACTTGTACCACCTTAAACATTTTTTTAAGGTGGGGCAACATTGATAAGTTGATTGATAAGTTGAGGTAACATTGATAAGATTTAAGGTGCCGGATTGATCATCGATAAGTTGTGCCAAGTACGGTGGCGCTTCGGGCCGCCATTTTTTGTGTCACCGGAAAAAAACTCAGGGGGTGTTCAAACTCCCCCCACCGGGGTGAGGATTAGTCAAATCCTTTTTAACCGGGTCATGGACGCGCCCATGTCCACTGCCACATAGTGTGGGAGGGTAACGGAACGTACGCTGGCCCCCAGGTAACACCCCTGCCTCTGCCGGTATTCCAGTTAGCGGCCGGTGCCCAGCACTCCAGGGAGGCCGATAGCGTACCGCACGTGCCGCCAAATCACGTGCACGGGTCACTGAAACCAGCGTCGGATAGAGACCCGGCAGGGGGAGAGAGAGAGAGAGAGAGAGAGAGAGAGAGAGAGAGAGAGAGAGAGAGAGAGAGAGAGAGAGAGAGAGAGAGAGAGAGAGAGAGAGAGAGAGAGAGAGAGAGAGAGAGAGAGAGAGAGAGAGAGAGAGAGAGGAAGGGAGAGAGGGAGAGAGAGAGAAAGAGAGAGAGAAGAGAGAGAGAGAGAGGAAGGGAGAGAGGGAGAGAGAGAGAAAGAGAAAGAAAGAGAGAGAGAGAGAGAGAGGGAGAGAGAGAGAGAGAGGAGAGAGAGAGAGAGAACTATACGCCCAAATTGGAGGTGCCGACGGACTAGTAGGAAATTGAGTGTCGACACCGTTGAATTTGTATATGGTGATATAAATATAGAAAGTCCGGGTCAAGACCCGCGACTGGGGTGGCCTCTGCCGTTCATCGGCCGCTCAGGGGGTTCAGAGTATGGGGCGTTGTCCGTGGCTTCCTGAGGCCGATAGCCGCTCCGAGGGGAGCGCTGACCGTTCAATCAGATACCCATGCCCCCAGGGCAAGTGTCACTGGTCGCGAGGTCGCTCCACTCTGAACCGCTGAGATTTGGCAACAGCTCTGTTTTTGGTGGAGTAGATGATTGGATGATATCTTATTATTGAAAGTGAGAACGACCGATTTTGTAATCGTCTACCAGTCGGAGGTAAACAATGAAATGCCTTGGAAATCTATGGACGTGGTGTTTCCTTGAAAATGTTGTTTAACCCTTTTTGCCGTAACTTTTATTTTGATTATCGTGAAATAAAAAATCTAAAATACGATGGGAAAATGAACAGAAAACGCGGAAACGGTGACGGTAATCGGAGCGCAGATACAGCAGTGAGTCGTGCACGCAGCCACCACCATGTGCCGCCACACAAGAAACAGTTTTGCCAGTTCGTAAATGATAAGTTGTGGGTATCATAAATGATACCCTGGCCAGAAACGGGTTAAAGCATGTACACATGGTAGGATTTCATATAAATTTCTAGAAAGTGCTGAAACAGTGTCTGGGTTCAAAGGCTATGACAAACAAACATACGGCTTACACACGGCTGTTTTAGTTTATAGGTGATAACGTGCACACGACGCAGTGCAGGTATGTACGTTCTGGATGCTCTTGACGCTCTATTGCGCATTATACGCGTTGAAACAACATGCGTGGTCCAGAAAACAGTACTATACACAGGTGTTACACGGTGTGGTAGTTTTGCCACCATGAAATTGTTATGAATCGCCCCAATAACGATAAACAGATAGCACTAGCTTTGTGATCAGCCTTATCCTTCTCGTTATTCTTTAGACTACCTGGAGGCAGCGAGCGCATGCGACTTGGGCAGCAGTGACCCCTCCAGGTAGTATCCCACCTTCCTTTTCCCTTCTCCATCCTAATTATTACCTTCTCTTTCCATACTCTTCATCATTTCACGTCCATTACGATGGCGCTTGAAAGGTCACCGTATGTGTGGAACCGTTCGTAACAAATACAAATACAAATACAGGCAATGGGAAATTAAATTAATGTAACATGAAACAGCGAGGAGGCGTAAACAGTAAGTGTTCTACAAGACTAAAGTTAAGTTTTTTACTGAGCGAAGAAACCATGGCCGAGACAAGACAAAGTGAGAACAGAAAAATTTGGTGATCATATTCTGCCAGATGTGTATCGAATTGAAACTTATAATTTTAAAATATCCAAAACTGAGCCAACGGTTTCACACTACAGTGCATGCTCACGACTAATTATCAAACAACACACCATTCACAGTAACAAAATTCCAAAACATTTGAACGCCCATTCACTATCATTCGCTATTATCCCATTCACATGCATTTGGATTGCACACTTTCTGTGGATAGATGTTTCATGTCAGATGCCCAAATACATTGTGAATGCCATAATGTATACATGCATATGATGTTTCAGTTACATTTTAAAGTAGACAGTTTCTTGACCCAAAATTTCACATTTTGGGCGGGGCCGGCTTGGCCCCTTGACCCTCCCCTCCCCTCTGCGTCCGCCAGTGATTGGCTTTATTTATACTCTCTTGCTTGCCTGCGTGTAGTTGAGAAAACGACAATCCCATGACGAGCCATGCATGGCACGCCCACAAACGAGCAGCTGGCACAACTCAAAATTTTCCTTTCCTCTCTGGTAATGCGGAAGAGGCATGTCAGAATTGCTCGTTGAAAGTTACACTATTTCCCAACGCAAGTATAGAGAAGCAGTTTATCTCAATGCAGCAGACTTTTCGCGTATCGACTTATAATGAGCCTACTGTCTTTATAATACATAGCTTTTTACCTCTGACAAAACCGGGGAGCGCCTACAGGTAAAGACTGACTATGGTTATCTAAAGCTAGATGTAATTCTATAGAAAAATATACATTGTAAAGCTGGAGCCAAAATAAATAGGTCTTCAAATTAAGAACTGTAAAAACTCGTACTACCAAAAAGAAGGCACACCTCAAAATAAGTGCATGTTTTTTGCACACTTCAATAATATGGGGGGCACACATAGGCAAGAGATACTCTCAAAACCCTGCCCCTCCCGAAATGAAATCCTGGTTGCGCCACTGCTCCGTCTCCCACTCTAAAAAGTGGGGGACGCGTCCCCCACTTTTGTCTTTTATATATATATTTCTTTATTTCTATGATTTTTAACATTAAAACATAAATATTGTGTTTGCTTATCGACTTGAGCTTGCCCCCTTCTCCAGCTGACCTGCTGGATCTACCCCTGTCCAATATCAGGTAAAAAGCCTGGGTGATGTCCTTACTGCTAAGCCAATCGTGCCTAGGCTGTCATAATGTTCAAGCGCCGCCATTGCTGACTACAGGCTCTGATAGTACCGGTTGACCTTCCGGTGCGGCGTCGCCGTGCCTTTGAGATGTTTGTAAATAGAAATGCCCCTCCATCCAGCGTTGTACTGCAGTGATGCCCTTTGCGTGAAACAACAGCGCTGACAAGTCGCCCAGAAAGCCCGGCTGCCGGGGCGAGAGCTACTGTCTGGTTTGGTAAAAGCTGTGAACCACCCTGGGCCAGTAAACAATTTCAACGGCCCAATATATCCTGGGGTCGAGGCTCTTTTATATAAGTGGCGTAATAGGATTGGCTCGCTTATTTTGACGAGCGCAAGGTTACCTAAGAGTTTCTCTGAACGCTGTTCAAGGGCCGCTTAGTTGGTGACACGCAGCAGCGTAATCAGGAAGAAGGCATTCAATGATAACCTCCCCCACTGTTAGTTGTCTCATTCCATTTTACGTAAAAAAAACTACTTTGGCTATCATGACCTCTTCATTAGTTTCTGGCTACACTGATGGGAACGATACACGTTGACTCGTTCGCAGAACGTACTGGATGGTTTAAATTTATCCGTTTGATCAGTTCATCCGTGTTCATCCGCCTATTGCAAGCACTCGGGAACCTACGCCGAGCGCTCGGCTCATTTGTGTCCTATTGAATCCAGGCTTGAACAGTTTTGAAGGTCAAACAACGTGAAGATGCTCCGGACGTGGACGAGATGAAGCTGTGACGTCCGCACAGAGCGCGTGGGTGCCAAGGTTAACTGTCTTTGGCGACCCCACCGTAAATGACAAGAGACTGCATCGCCAGCTGAATTGTGTCAGGCTGGACAGTGGCGCTGGCGGCTGGACAGTGGCGCTGACGACTGGACAGTGGCGCTGACGACGGGCAGTGGCGCGGATGGACAGTGGCGGAGACTGCAGTGGGCTGACGATGGGCAGTGGCGGACGACTGGACAGTGGCTAGGCTGAAGTGGCGAGAGAAGTGCCTGAATGACAGTGGCGCTGACGTGAAGTGGCGTGACGGTGAAGTGCAGATGGCGCTAGGTGAAGTGCTAGATGAAGTGGTAATGAATGGCACATGACAGTGCCAAGAAGCCAGACGACGTGGCGCTAGAACAGTGCTGAGACTGAAGTGGCGCTACTAAGGTACGACTGGACACTGGCGCTGACGACTGGACACTGGCGCTGACGACTAGACAGTGGCGTTGGCAAAAGTTTGCCACCCTACGGCAGGGTGTACGGGACCCAAAACCAGACATTAGCAGGTTGCCGTGCACGTGTTGTATTCAGCACGGGAGTCAGACATCGGGGCTTAGCAAGCGTCTGAATACGAAAGATGGACCAGAGAGAGTGATGAACATGTCCGAATATTCAGCCCTTGTTTGCGCCGTCGCAACTGGATGTCAATGTTTACCCCCACAAATAGGGGCGGATCAAGGGGGCAATCCAGCAATTCCCCCAAACGAAATAGAGGGGCACCGAGCCCTCTTTTACCTCCCCCTGCCTCCCCAGCAAACTACTGCTTGATGATTGATCAATTGGGGAAAAGGTGTACGTCAGCACAAAAAAGTTAAGCACTTTTCCGTTCAGAAGAAAGCATTTTATTCACTGCAACAGACTTAACCTGCTAACCACGATCCCCGTCACTTATCGTTGTCTTTTTCTCAGCTCGCTGACATGGGTTTTGCACAGGGGCGTGTATTTCCGAAAATTATTGGGGGTACCCAAATTTGAAAGAATTTTAATGACCATCGTGCAAAAACAGATGGCGTGATATGATCTTTGTTTTAGCCCTCACACAGGCCTGCTGAAGCAAATAAAACCACTTAAAGTCCTGAAAATCATAAACAATTGAATTGAAAGTAATTTCTAACAACAACTCAACGTTTCATTGGGGGTGCCCGGGCAATCCCAAACAGATATAAATCCACACGCTTGGTCTGCCGCCCAAACCATCCGGCTGGATCCACCCCTGGTACACATCAGAGTTTGCACGCCGCTTGCGTGCTGCGTCAAAAAACATCGACGAAATTGCGCATGCATTTTTCTGTCCTTGACAAATCGCATAACTTCGGGGCGTACTTGGCCGATATGAAAACGAATGGTGTTAACCATCGTCCCGGTGGGGGGTGTTTGAACACCCCCTCGGGTTTTTTTCCGGCGGCACGAAAAAACGGCGGCGCTTCGCGCCGCCGTATTTGGCACATTTTCTCCTTTATCAATTCCGCAACTTCCCCAAAAATTTTAAGGTTGGTTCATCTCAGGTCAGATCACCAGTGCAGGCCAAGTGACCTCACCTCCAAAAATGTTTAAGCTGGTATAAGTAAGAAAAGCGTCAATTTATCAAATTGAAACTTATACGACATAACGGGTCCACCGAGTACTACAACACATATTCTGAGATTTTTCATATCGATGACATAAGGTCAGATACGGATCATGACCTCTCCATTGGAAATACATGGCAAAAACAGCAATTTGGTTGTATTTGTGTAGATACAGCTGAGGATACCTTCATATTCGCCAAATCGTAGTATTCTGGACCATTTTCTAGGTTCATATTGCAATTTTTGACCTGTTACCTCTGAGAGGTCATCTGGGTCACTTAAGCAGTTTTCAGACTTGGGTCAATAACTTTGATAAGGACATTATGATAAGGCTTTTATTCTTAGATCATTAAGTTTGAATTGTTATTGCAAGTCCATTGATGTGTAAATTGACTATGCAATATCAGAAAGTGACCTTGACCTGACCTGAGGTCAGGTCATTTTTGTGTTTTGAGCTAGCATAGTCATATTATACATCATTCGATCTTCCGTGACGAGAGAAAGGAAAGGAATGGTAACTAAAAAATGATTCTAACTCAACTCTGTCAGACGCTAGAGCCCAAAAACTTTACTCTAACATGCAATCTTCTTTGACCTGTCATGACCGCAGTATTGACCTGAGCCAAAAAATTACTAATGTAGCTTCGTCATGAATTTTCATGAGCTAGCCACCAGCCCTCGTGTTTTTTCGCTAAATGGCATATGAGCCAAGCTCGAGGGGGAGGGGGTGTTTGAACACTCCCCACCATGGCGAAGGTGGCTCGGCACCCACCAGGGCTGGTGTTAAATTAGCTTTTACAGGAAGAGCTCATATAAAAATGTTCGAGGAAATTACGATTTGAAGTAAACATTTTGTTTTCATTGCAGCATACCTCACACCACTTACCCAGCTCATTTCTATTATCCTCTAGTACCTCAGTTATGCTGTCGATGCTTTGGTATCACATAAAATATCACACATGCATTCACACATATCACACATCATTACAATGCCATCATTACAATGCATCATACAATGTCCTTGGTAGCAATGCCGGTAAGATTAGAGATGTCACGTTTTGATGCTTCCAAACCGATGACACTGAAATGACAATCTAGGACAACCAAGTAAAGAATCTAAATATTGCGCTATGGTAAATAAAAATAGATGCAGAAACACTTATGCTCCCATTAGATTCCTGATAAAGTCACCAGCTCTCACCCTGTTGGGAGAGTATTATGGGGATCGGAAAGACTTATGCCGAATACCAGCCCGGGGCTTTGGACCCAGGTCAGCGGTGTGGAAAGTGGAATGCTCTTACCTCACGCCACCGCGACCTCTGCGGTGTAGTGCTGCTACGCTGAATTGTCTCACTAGGCTACACCACTGCAGGCAGGGCGATTGGTGGGGCTACATACAACTATCATGCAACACACGTTGACTCGCAAAGTTTGTACAATGCCCGAAATGTGTCCGAGAATCGGAGATGTCCAAATGTGTCCAGGACTGTCTTACCGATTTCCGAATCAAACTCGGACGATTCTCGGTTTCCAGTCCGCCCAGAGTATGTCATGTCTGAGAGCATTCGTTCCCAGTCCGCCCAGAGTATGTCATGTCGGAGAACATTCGTTCCCAGTCCGCCCAGAGTATGTCATGTCTGAGAGCATTCGTTCCCAGTCCGCCCAGAGTATGTCATGTCTGAGAGCATTCGTTCCCAGTCCGCCCAGAGTATGTCATGTCTGAGAGCATTCGTTCCCAGTCCGCCCAGAGTATGTCATGTCTGAGAGCATTCGTTCCCAGTCCGCCCAGAGTATGTCATGTCTGAGAGCATTCGTTCCCAGTCCGCCCAGAGTATGTCATGTCTGAGAGCATTCGTTCCCAGTCCGCCCAGAGTATGTCATGTCTGAGAACATTCGTTCCCAGTCCGCCCAGAGTATGTCATGTCTGAGAGCATTCGTTCCCAGTCTGCCCAGAGTATGTCATGTCTGAGAGCATTCGTTCCCAGTCCGCCCAGAGTATGTCATGTCTGAGAGCATTCGTTCCCAGTCCGCCCAGAGTATGTCATATCTGAGAGCATTCGTTCCCAGTCCGCCCAGAGTATGTCATGTCTGAGAGCATTCGTTCCCAGTCCGCCCATAGTATGTCATGTCTGAGAGCATTCGTTCCCAGTCCGCCCAGAGTATGTCATGTCTGAGAGTATTCGTTCCCAGTCCGCCCAGAGTATGTCATGTCTGGGAGCATTCGTTCCCAGTTCGCCCAGAGTATGTCATGTCTGAGAGCATTCGTTCCCAGTCCGCCCAGAGTATGTCATGTCTGAGAGCATTCGTTCCCAGTCCGCCCAAAGTATGTCATGTCTGAGAGCATTCGTTCCCAGTCCGCCCAGAGTATGTCATGTCTGAGAGTATTCGTTCCCAGTCCACCCAGAGTATGTCATGTCTGAGAGCATTCGTTCCCAGTCCGCCCAGAGTATGTCATGTCTGAGAACATTCGTGTCCAGTCCGCCCAGAGTATGTCATGTCTGAGAACATTCGTGTCCAGTCCGCCCAGAGTATGCCATGACTGAGAAAATTCGTGTCCAGTCCGCCCAGAGTATGTCATGTCTGAGAAAATTCGGGTCCAGTCCGCCCAGAGTATGTCATATCTGAGAACATTCGTTCCCAGTCCGCCCAGAGTATGTCATGTCTGAGAACATTCGTGTCCAGTCCGCCCAGAGTATGTCATGTCTGAGAACATTTGGGTCCAGTCCGCCCAGAGTATGTCATGTCTGAGAACATTCGGGTCCCATCCGGCCAATCTCGGGGCCGGGTTAACGGCGTACACGCCAGCATTTGTCAATCTATCCGATTCATGTTAGAAAAATGTGACTAATCCAACAAAAACGTGAGTCCAAGCACAAGCTACATAGATCCCAGATTAGCCTAATTAACTGGCAAATCCAATCTAGTTCGATCCGTAGATCGGATTGATGGGATTATGTTTTAATATTTTGATATTCACTCCAATACCCAATCCCAGGGGTAGCCAAGCCAGATTGAACCCAGTACCGGTCACCATGGGTGGAAATCCAGTGGGGTTAGGGGTCAGGACCCCCTGGATTTTGTGTCTCCCATAGGTTTTGTATAGGACTCGTATTGCCGACCCAGCATTAACCTACCCAGGACCCCTCCCCCTGGATCGAGAAGAGATGTCCAGCCATGGCGGTCAGCTCCTCTAGTTCAGTTCTAAGGGGTAGACAATCCAGATTGAACCCAGCACGGGTCACCACCTCTAGTTCAGCTGCATATCAATGCTGGCCTCCTGCGCCGTAAGCAATTGCTAGTATACCGGGCCCGAATCCCAAAGGTACTGGTTCGATTATATGTGGGAGAGAAATTGCATTAGTTACGGAACATTTTTATTTCATTTTATTAGGGCCACTCCCAACAGGCACACTTGCCAAAATATAGTGAGTATTGGCGTGGGTGTTTAAGGATCCTCCCTACCGGGTCAGATCGGACATGGAAGGCGGTTTCCCGCCGTGGGGATTGAACCTACGTTAATCTATGCTATCCGATCTGAAGACGGGCAACAAAGCCACTCGGCCACCCGGCCCCTGCTGACGTAATGCCCGTATTTTTTGTCTGGATATTTGCTATGAGTATGCACACGACTAACATAATATCCAGGAAATGGACAGACAAAAAAAGATAATTTTTGCACTGAATGGATGGGCTACGTACAGATGCCTCACGTGTGAAAAGGAGTCGATCGATCAGTGGCGAAACAGTATCGAGGTGTTTAGCCTTATTTACTTCAGGACTTTGAAAGTGTAAACTCATAGCAAAAGATAAGAGGCGACGGAGATGAGTTGAAGTGCACCTGCTGGACGTTCAAGTCGTGGTGCTCAGAATTTCGCATCAGGCGGGAAGATGCCGAACAACCCCCCCTCCCCGACAGGAATAGGGAAACCCAGGAGCCTGATGATAGTTGGGCTAATATTTCGAAAGTCAGCTCCAGTCAAGCACTATCTTTGAAACAGGTGGTGAATGCCAATGGAGACTATTAAAGGGAACGTGGCACATTTATGCCGTGACTTTAACTAAGATAGCCAAGTTGTAAGGCATGCCAGAAAACCCAGTACTCAATTTATAATTTGTCTTGAAACTCAAAATTTCCGTAGAGAAAAGCTACAAAACTACCTAGAATGAAACCCACGTCTACCCTGAGCCAGGCAGCCACGGTCGTCAGCTGTTGGTGTGACCACAGCGCTGACGCCACGGTAAGTAATCAGCCAATTGAAGCGCTTGAAGCCTATTGAATGTGGTAGCAGCTGCCAGATTATGATTTCATCCACAGCCAAAGGTTTATTTTTCACCCTAGCGGAGCATTTCAAAAATCAAAATATTCACTGTACATTTTTCAGAGAAATTATGGACGTTTTTATGATTTACGGCTAAAAATACCCCTAATTACACTAAATTCTTCGATTCGACCAAGGTGCCACATTCCCTTTAACCAGTCGGAAGGGTTGTTCCCTACAGCAAACGCGAGCATTGCAAAGCATTGTTCCATTCACTCTAGCGAGTGCCCGCGGTTTCCCAATCGTTGAGCCACTTAATGTTTTCTTGTTGTGGTGAGCGATGAAAGGAGCTCTCACGTAACCTGGGCTAAGGCAAACTTCCAGTCATGTTTACTCTTTGGTTAGCACCTACATCATATAAACCACCAATATCTGTCCCCGAGAACTCCAGTAATCTCAACCAGGCGCCCTCCATATGCCCGAGTGGTGTTTGAACAAAAGACAAACATATATCAATGTGTTGGCAGGCCGACGCATGTTCTTTAAATTTCATGGACCACTTTTTCGAAATTAAAAAAATACTATCTATGAAAAAGAGGTCTGAATATCAGTAAACTACATTTCCCCATATTCATTCCCTAGAAACAGCGATATATCCTCTTTTATAACAATTTGTGACGCCATCAAAATAACAGTTTTAATAATCAGTGAATTCCCTGACCTTGATTATAGACTTGCTCTGAAACGGACATGTCAGACATAGCAATTAAATTAACAAGAAGCACCCATAGAATAAGCGAGTACCCAAGTCCTTATAGCTCAACATATAACATATAACTCCTGACTTAGTTGTGCTCAAATGAAACGAATGTGGTGCACCAGCTTTGTCGCAACGCCAAACAAGGCATAATGAATGCTGGTTCACTCGCTAGCATAACATTTTCAGCGAGTGGGTTGTACATTGGCGGCCCAGCTTGAGCGGATACGAAGCATGCTGCAAGGTCCTTCATGCATTTTTGTCCTTAAATCACTCACTCATAAATCCACTTTAAACCTTAAACAGTTAATTTCAGGATATGTCAAATCAAAATTACTTCAAAATTTTATATTTCCCTCACCTTTTGCCTTCGAGGCGCCTCAGCTTGAATCCTTATTAGCTGTTGTTTGATTAATGTTGGCGTGCTTCATAGCTGACCATCACGCGTAGATTTCGTCGGCGGACAGCGGCGAGATCCGTGCTCTGGAACCTGAACAAAGAGTTCACGGAGGGAACAAACAAAGAAAATGATGTCGGCACCGCTTAGCATCGTCACCATCTAGTAACTGAGTGGGCGTGACATAGGTATATTGACTTTCATTAGCTGCTAGAGATGATGTTCTCGTTGGCAGTGGACCGGGCACCTCTTCAGGTACCCGGTCCTGTTTATGTAGTGGACCGGACCGGGCACCTCTTCAGGTACCCGGTCCTGTTTATGTGAGTGGACCGGACCGGGCACCTCTTCAGGTACCCGGTCCTGTTTGTGTAGTGGACCGGACCGGGCACCTCTTCAGGTACCCGGTCCTGTTGGTGTAGTGGACCGGACCGGGCACCTCTTCAGGTACCCGGTCCTGTTGGTGTAGTGGACTGGACCTGGCACCTCTTAAGGTAC
This sequence comes from Lepas anatifera, assembly GCA_034440635.1. Lineage (NCBI taxonomy): Eukaryota > Metazoa > Arthropoda > Thecostraca > Lepadidae > Lepas > Lepas anatifera. Next base: position 1,256,856 of record JAOTON010001814.1, on the reverse strand, counting down.
CCGGTCCTGTTTGTGTAGTGGACCGGACCGGGCACCTCTTCAGGTACCCGGTCCTGTTGGTGTAGTGGACCGGACCAGGCACCTCTTCAGGTACCCAGTCCTGTTTATATAGTGGACCGGACCGGGCGTCTGAAGAGGTGCCCGGTCCAAATAAGAGATCGTGGTGGAAGTCCGAGGGCAGGTGACCGAGAGTAGCAGAACCAAGGGCATTGGCGGACGCAGGGGGGCCATTCCGGCCATGCCCCCCAAAGCGCTGGAGAGGGGGTAAACTATCTTTTGGCCCCCAAACGCCGGAGAAATTTTTGACAAAAGGTTTTTACACTAGATCTGTAGAGCAAAAAATCTTCGTTCCCATTCCCCCCCCCAGGAGAAGAGGCAGACATGGGTTTGGCCCCCAAAACTCATGTCTGCGTCCGCCCCTGACCAAGGGACAGTAGGCCAAGTATCACGCAGTTTCTACACATTCAAGTTTTGAGGCCCACATATTTAGCTGACTAAATATATATATATATATATATATATATATATATATATATGTGTGTGTGTGTGTGTGTGTGTGTGTGTGTGTGTGTGTGTGTGTGTGTGTGTGTGTGTGTGTGTGTGTGTGTGTGTGTGTGTGTGTGTGTGTGTGTGTGTGTGTGTGTGTGTGTGTGTGTGTGTGTGTGTGTGTGTGTGTGTGTGTGTGTGTGTGTGTGTGTGTGTGTGTGTGTGTGTGTGTGTGTGTGTGTGTGTGTGTGTGTGTGTGTGTGTGTGTGTGTGTGTGTGTGTGTGTGTGTGTGTGTGTGTGTGTGTGTGTGTGTGTGTGTGTGTGTGTGTGTGTGTGTGTGTGTGTGTGTGTGTGTGTGTGTGTGTGTGTGTGTGTGTGTGTGTGTGTGTGTGTGTGTGTGTGTGTGTGTGTGTGTGTGTGTGTGTGTGTGTGTGTGTGTGTGTGTGTGTGTGTGTGTGTGTGTGTGTGTGTGTGTGTGTGTGTGTGTGTGTGTGTGTGTGTGTGTGTGTGTGTGTGTGTGTGTGTGTGTGTGTGTGTGTGTGTGTGTGTGTGTGTGTGTGTGTGTGTGTGTGTGTGTGTGTGTGTGTGTGTGTGTGTGTGTGTGTGTGTGTGTGTGTGTGTGTGTGTGTGTGTGTGTGTGTGTGTGTGTGTGTGTGTGTGTGTGTGTGTGTGTGTGTGTGTGTGTGTGTGTGTGTGTGTGTGTGTGTGTGTGTGTGTGTGTGTGTGTGTGTGTGTGTGTGTGTGTGTGTGTGTGTGTGTGTGTGTGTATATATACATGTCACCAGCATGGGAGGTGTAAACAGATTTCTTGTCGTTTGGTAATTGGCTTAGAATGACTGAAAGCAATTCCCTTGTCAGTGCTAGGTCCAGCCAACATCATAAAACATACGCCTGCAAACTAACGGCGGTCCACAACCCAAATTTGCACATGGTATTTTAACCACAACACATAATACATACATGTTAAAAATGGTTTTTAATGACCTGATGACATGGTTCTTCATTATACCAATACTTGGGGTGAGGGTCTGGCTTTATTTCCTACCTTAGAATGTCATGGATATTATTTTTATCACTTCAGTGTAAATAGCATTATCATTGTTTTACTTATTTGACTTGAGCTATAAATGGATTGTCCCTGTTGCTCATTTGCGTGAATAAATACAAATATATACAAATACAACACATCGATGTTTAAAGACGCAACTGCGAGCCAAAAGGTCCAGAAGCCATGATGTTCACATTTTAAAATGCTAAAAATATCACCGATAGAGGCAAATAAGGGTACACCGACTTCTCCAGATTTTGCTCAGCTATGTCGGCAACTGACCACCACGAACGGGCAGCTCTGACACAAATCCGATGACCAACGCTTGGTAGTTAGTGCGTCGATAAGTCCCAAGTTCGATGACCACAAGGTCCATCTCCACCAAATGGGCAGCGGCGCCGTCCGAGCCGTGGCTCAGTATATATCTTCTTCCACTCCGCCGCCGCCAAGGCGGGCACCAGCACCACTTTTCGTTAATACCAGCCCCAGAATGTGTGCGTCCGCAGTTTTTGTGTATTCGAGAGCAAAATTATCGAGTTGGAAATTGGACATGCTGCCTATACGACCGTAGCCTCTTGCGCATTTAACCGGGCAAGACATTGTGTACATCAAAATGTTCGTGTGAACGGCTTACCATTGCTACGGCTACTATTGACAAAATAATTCCACATACTGACGAACGTAGTGCGACCACTCTGGACAGTACCAGGGCCTGAGGAAACTTTGTTTTATTATCATTAATTAGACATCTTTAAGTTTTTATATTTTTTCTCGCATTTTACTCAAGATTAAGCATAGCTATGTGAATACTACACTTTCGGGTCGTAACTATACCGAAGAACGGTACCTATTCGAATTATTTTAGTACGGTTCACTCCTGACGAAGCGAGACCCTCTCAAGTAGCAACTGCATCTTATGAGCAGTCAGGAGCGTTGCAATCATGAAGGTGCCTATTTTGATGACTCGGTATTTCATGTTGAGAGCACAAGGCCTAGGGTGACAAACCAGCGCCATCTAGGCAAAGCAAGATTTCCGAGAGCGGCATCTGTTCCCCACTAGCTCTAAGTGCTTGGTATAGAGGACGCTACCGTCTGATCAGGCTGCTGACACGTCATCGCAGTCCTCAGCGCTAGGTGGCGCTCGTTGTTTCAGGAATACGAGATAGATGGCAGTAGGTCTGAAACTCACGACACGCTCGCCATAGTCTGAGTGGAGAACCCAGCTCAGCTCAAGAACCGATACGGAAGTCCGCATTAGCTTCATTATCTGGAACCTAGTCGCTAATTGACGTTAGTTTTGTCTTGCAAGTTGAGTTGCTGGTTGACTATGAACACTGCATTGTCATACCATGGGGATGAGGTGGCTTAGTGGATAGCACCGCCTTGTCTTCTAAGCTATTGATCCCGGGTTCAAGTCCCGGCGAATCCTCTGAATAAGTCGATCTGATCCCCACAATCCCTTCCAACAGGGTGAGAATTGGCAACGCAGTGTCCCAAAACCTGGGGTGCTGGGTGCAGAACGACACCCAGTCAAGCAGAATTTTCCACTCACTTTATGTTTTTGCTGAATTTTCCACTCCTTTCCAACAATACTTACTACTATTGAATTTTACTCAACAATGCTTACTACAAAGGCCAGCTCCATTGCCTCCTCTACCAGCGTCCACTGGAAAAAGAGCAGCAGAATCAACTAGAAGATCGCCAAATAACTCGGCTCTTATGGGCTTCTTACGCTTTTCTGAAAGAAAATCTGGCGATTTCTATTTTCTGGCCAATTATACCTGGCATCCTTATCTCCACCGATTTCAGTGGAACAACTGAATCGAAATTCTGGCACGGGCAATACGCTCAGTGCCCCGCCCCACCGGAGAAAGTTCCAATGGGTGAACACCGCCACTAAATTCCACCACTCACAAAATTGGTGAGTGGAAAATTAGACACCCTAGCCTTGTGTTGCCAAAAAATGAGTTGACAGCTTTGAAAGATACATTTCTGGAAAACAGTTTATCTGTGCACATGATTTCTAGGCTTACGTCCTTGAAAAATGTTTTTGTATTTCTGGTACCGAGAATAGTGAAAAAGCCATTTTGGTCATCTTGTTCTTAAAAGTAATTATCTTGAAATTTGTATGCTATGCAGCATATTTTTTGATATTGTATCGTAGAAAATTGACCATTTATTGCGAAAAAAATTTTATCCATATCAGCCCTTCATTGCTACGTCCACACCCTGGACACCCAAATCCACTCACGACACCCTACGACACCCTAGGCATAAATACGCTGATATTTAAGTTGAACTGAAAGCGTCCGGTACTTGAATACATTGAAAGTCTACATTTTCATTAAATGTTTTTTTGGGCAACAAGAATGCATCCAGTTACCCTTCAAACATCGGCGCTTTTTGTATGGCTGGTCTACGGCGTGGACTTACCAAATCGCCGTCTTTACATCTAGTTAATAAAAGCGGCATCTTTAGGCTTTTAAAAGGCCGGTTTCTTATTCGTTTTTGACAACACATTGCTAGTCTTCCTCTTGGTGTGCTTTTAGTTGTATAATTTTCTAGTCTATAAGCATCTAGAAAATTAATTTAGAGCAATTTTTGAAATGCAAATTATGTAGCTCATGCGACCGGCAAGCGGCAAGCGATCAGAAATTTAAAGTAGTAGTCGCTCTGACGCTGTCGCAACCCGCCGCAGCTGGCTGATTGTAGACGAAAGGAATGAACAACAGAAAGAAGGCTGTAGCTTCGATTAGATTGATAGAAAGCAGAATATTCATATGAAGGTGAATAGATATGTGAAGAGGAGCAGGGGGATTGACAGGTAAAGAAAAGAAACTTTTAGCAAGAGTCTGGAAGAGTTTACTGCCATGATAGAAAGTTTGTAGTTTCGTCTGGGTTAGTTAAGTGTAAACCAAGACTCTACTGGGCCTAGCATAGTGTATGCAATGTGGAGTGATTGAGGTCAGGAGTGGCCTCCAAAATTCAGATAACTATAGGTATAGGTGTAGGAGGGGCGTTGTCCCGGACAGAAAAACTAACAGTGTATGGTTAGATAATTAATTTTGGTACTAGGTATTGCATGAAAAAATCCCTTTTCATTTTCACCACCTGCCGGTCTCGAGGCCCCTCTGCAGAGTTGGTCCAAGGGGGCCCCGATAATTCGTCTCAGGGGCCCTTTAGAGCTGGTCGTGGGAGAGGAGAGGAGGGGCACAAGAGTTGGTCTAGGGAAGCCCCCAAGAGTTGATCTTCACCCACAAATTTTAGTCTTCTTGGCTCCCAGAGTTCTTTCCCCCAAAGGTTGGTCTCAGAGGCCCCCAAAAGTTTTTATTTGTGGAAATTCACCAATTCCATAAAGAAAATTGGAGACTGCATCAGGGGCTTCAGTTGGTAAAGATTTACCTGCTTAACCCAAATTTTTCACATGGTAATGGTCAAGCAATGCTGCTTGGGGACGATTTAAAAATATTTACTTTGAGAAAATTAAAGGAAATATCCATCCCCAGTTCAAACAAGGGCTCTGAGAGTTTACCACCTGAGTACCAAAATTGGAATTTTTACTCCGCCATACATTTTGAGGGAATTTTCCACTCACTCGCCATACATTCCGTGCTGAATTTTCCACTCGACACCCTAGCGCAAAACCTATTTTGGGTCACTGTGGCAACGCCGTATGACCCTGCCAGTTGGTGCGTCGTTAAACCTCCACAATTATTATTATAGTCATACCATGATTTCCACAGGCCACTGGGGCATTCCACCACAAAATGGCAAAGAAAATTGAAAAAATGACACCATCATTTCTCAGATGTGAACCAAAATTGGTACCCGGAGTTGCCTGGTGCGTAGAAACAAGATTCGAAAGTTTTAGTGTAATCGGTGGAACGGTTACGGAGTTATGGTCCGAAGCATTTTGCGAGGTCACCAAAAGCATCATTCGTTCTTTTGTTGATATGGCAGGGTCAAAGTACAGGAAAATTGACCTTTCTTTACATGGTTGGAATTACAGAGACCTATGCTTTCAGTCTTTGGCCTTTATCTGTCATTTTGGGATTTTTTTCTCAATTTTTGCGTGGTGACCCTCGGTCAAGTGACCTGCTGTGACCCCTGGTACATTGAATGTTGCCCTTTTCATTGCAATGCATTTGAGTCAAATCATTTTTCTTTTCATACATAAGATATTAAAAATGTTTTTTTTCGATAAGTATGTCAAATGTGCCCGAATGTTTCAAGTGCTTTGTAAAAATATGTGCTTTTTGCTTTCCAATACCGGTGTTGTCCGCCAAAAAATGCATCGAGAGTCAGACTAATGTAATGCTTGCCGAAAAATAAACTGGTGATGATGCCTTTGGACCGCTTGAGCATATGACATAGGTCGTCACCTCAGATGACCTTCAGTTACCCCGTCGACCTCGGGTCAACATGCTCGATACAATGACGAGAACATGACACCTTTGGGCCCAGTGCGTTGAAATAAGTGTCTAGCACTTACCTTTGTCCTTTTCTGATGTATGATCTGCTCAAGCTCAATCAAGGTCAAGCTCAAGCCAGGACCGTACCGCCTAGTTTTTTCAAGCTTCAAAGTACACGGTTAAAAAGAGCCGCCCGCTAAAGCGGACTCTTGGTGTGTTTTCTGAAGCACAGCCAGTATCACAGGGTGTCCATAATACTGACGAGGTCAAGGCGATAATAAATGCCTGTTTGAATCCGACAATGAGAGTCGGATGTGCCCTGGTAAGAGTGACTTTGTCAATGTGAGAAACCTGGATGGCACATAGGCAAAAGTGGAAAAAGACTTGTCCTGGGAAACCTGCGGATTATATACGCCCCCTTCAAACAAGATCGTACTAACCCGAAAACAAGGTTTTCTAGCTTCGCTTAACTCCACCCCAAGAACTGCGTGTTGGCTGGTCGCAGCGGTACCCACTCTGTTTGTGATCTGTCCGTCGTCAAAACCCCAAGCTCATCATATCCGCTCGTGTCTTACAGGGTCTCACCTACCATAACTTATTTGATTTTGCAGTATGTGACACAAAAAGCAGAGACTGCACGGTGCAAGACTGCACATGCTGCCCAAGTGAGAGAGGCTCCATGACGTTCCAGACACTTGCACTGGGTGAAGGGTTAGAGGATAAAGCCGCATCAGACTCTGTGTCCGACGACAAATTTGACAGCGAGGCAGGTTACAGCCAGTGGGGCAATACTGGCAGGTGTACCTTAAACGAAATTGTAGGGACAAAGGAAGGATGCTCGAGATGCTAGGCCAGCAGATAGCCAAGCTTGCGAATAACCACTTTATATCCAATTATCAAGGTGAGTATTTCATCACGCTGAAGGCCACCACTGAGGATGGAGAGGTAGTGGCGCTGGGAGATTTCTCTGAAACTTTTATTCCTGCGTTCAGGATACACCACAAGGTTTTTATTGGAAATCAATTCAGTGCACACTTAATCCTTTTGTGGATTATTGGAGAGAATATGAGGCTTTGCGCCATCTGAGATTTTGCTTGATCTCGAACAGTGTTAAGTGTGACACGAGCATAGTGCACCATTCTATAAAACAACTCATTCCGAAGTGGTGCTCACCCGTACCCAGCATCAAGAACATATACTTCTTCAGTGATGACTGTGCGGCGCAATATATGAACAGAACATTGTTTTGGTAGCGTGCGCTGCCATGATGTTGATTTTGGAATCCCACGTCAGTGGCATTTCTTCGCCACCTCACACGGTAAGGGTGCCTGTGACGACATAGGGCAACCGCAAAACGAGCTGCGTGTCACGAGAGCCCTGGGCGTCCCTTCTCGGACCAGATCCTAACAGCGGAAGCCCTATTTGTCTATCCCGACAACAAGTTTGTCAGTGTCTCGAAGTTTACTTTTTAAGCTCAAAAGTGGTGAAAGATGTTGCAGCCAAGCTCCAAAAGCGCTCTGCTCGAACACATTTGGTGAATGTGACGCAATGGCTTCATAAGTTTGCACCCGTGGATGCCAGGACTTTGACCATACATGAGCTGTCAGCTGACATTGGCCGTCGTGTGAAAATGTTCAAGTGATGTGTCTGCGTTAAAAACCTTTCAAAGCAAGGAGTGAAATATAACTGTACATGCATTTTATCACAGTTGCTAACAAAAAAGAGTGACGTCTCAAAGGCTTATTTCAGTCACCGTGCCGTTTTTTGAAATTTGGCTGGATCATTGCAAGATTAGGCTCATAGTTCTGTCCTGTATCCTTTTGTGATTGTCTTTTGTACGGACCTATGTGTTTAGCTGCTTCCATAACGCCTCTCATTTCGGCCCACCACACAATTTTCATTGCCTGTTATTGGCCTGTAAACAAATGATAATGCATTTCTGTATTGTTATATAGTGTACATTTGTGTAACACACACTGGGGAGGGTCCTTTCAGATCAGTGACCTTACCCAACCTTTGATGTGACCTTTAGTAACTTTTGCACACGAACTATCAAAGTTTTAACCCTCGCCCCACGGGGGCATCGATGCCCCTAAGGTTTTTTCGGGGATAGCAGAAAAATGACGAGGCGCAGCACCGCGGTTGAGGGCTCTATCTCTCACTCCATCATTTTACCACCATCCCTAAGAATTTTTTACCCCGGGTCACACAAGGTCAGGTCACCAGGAGAGGTCAACCAAGGTCACCTCACTTCAAATTTTGAGCTCTATAAGAGCTACATTTCTTAACCGATTGATTTGAAACTTCCTACACATCATGACCCTTCCAGGGTCTACACAACGTATATCCGGGATTTTTCGATTTCGTGACCTGATGTCAGGTCACGAGGTGACCTCTCCCATTGAAAAAGCATGGGAAAAAGATGTCTTATGATCTAAAAGTTACAAAAAGGATTGCTCAGAAAGGCGTTCTTGGTCACTCTTTCACGGATTCCAGGGGTGATATTTGCCCTTTGACCTAACTTAGGTCATCACAGGTCACCAGGGGTCAAAAACAGTATTTTGACGATAACTCTTGACCTAATCAAGCTAGAGCGCTGAAATAAACGTCATTGTGCATGTCTTGTCACTGGCTTTCTTTTGATATACAACAATATTACTCTCTGACCTTTCGTGACTTCAGGTCAAATTAGGTCACGAGATGATCTCTGGCATACGAAAGGGGAGGGGCTGGCCCCCACTTTTGGCCAAAAATTTCCTGATCTCACTCAAAATGAGAGAAGCTGGACATTCTTATATCCAGCCGCTGCGGAAGGCAACGAGGAGCCCAAATTCGAAGAGTTTTGGTCCTGATGGTGAAAGTTTTTGTCGGCAGCAGGTTGAAGTTTGGCTGGCCCCTCCACTTTTTGCCGGTGGCGACACTTATGATCTCTGGAGATCAAACCATTGGCGGGAGATCATTATGTTTCCCATAGCAGAAAAATGTCTGGAATTTTTCTATCAAATGTACTTTTCCAGATTGCAATAGCTCTAACGGCATGAGAGCTATGCCCAGTTTGCTTTAGCATTACATATTTTAGTGGAAATAGCCTATCGAGACCTAACGTGACCTCTGGAGGTCAAACTATTGACCTGAGCGCTTAAACATGTGAATTAATTTCTTACTGAATTCACATGAGCTTTCTGCAGATTTGCACTAATCCCCATATATATATATATATATATATATATATATATATATATATATATATATATATATAACCCTATTTTAAGCAGATCTAACTGCGCCCATTTTGAGCAGAGAATGTGAAGTGGTAGGCGCGTCTGCCACGATTCCCAGGCATTCAATAAAACAGCGCACAGCTGGGAAGAAACATCCATTTTTGACGGCTTCCATTCCTGCAAGCGATATAAGTGGTAGCTCCTGTTCGGCACCATGACCCTTGCCTCACTGGAATCCTTCGGTCCGTTGGGAGAAATTTCTGGCAGTAGTCCCAGAGTCTTCCTGGAGCAATGCCAGGGCAGGCGCTTGCAGTGTTCTAGAAGCTAACCATGAAAATAGCCTTGTCTCCTCCCCAACTTGGTTGATGGGCCTTCTAATAGACATCCAAGGCGGGGGGGTGGGTTTAGGGAAGCTTTCTCAACTAGTGAGGCAGGAGATACCTCCCCAACTCCGTAGTTGAACTGCCTCGATAACTCCTGCCGAACAGTACCAGCCCATTTTTCCCATGGCCTGCCCATTTTGAAAAGCCAACTTGCACCTTTCCGATGTCAACTCTGGTTGTTTTGAGTTGGAGAGGGGTTTGGCATCGACGTGCGCCGCCAAAAGAGCCGCTCTTGGGATCTTAAAGGCAAAGAGAGCTAGCAAAATGCCCGCTTGGGATTTTGCAGAGGCTGGAGTGATCTACATTATAGCCAGCTTTCATTGATCTGAGTCAATATCTTCAAGGTAATACGAGATCGTAAAGTCAAATATTGGCCATACTGAGGGCCTGTTGGAATTGCTGTGATTACGCGGCGAAAAATCAGAAATGAACTCAGAGCGGACTATCGTTATGCAGGAGAGATCCTATGCTGCTTTCTCTGAAATTGCAGGGGCAGGGTCACTCAATTTTGTTCACCTATGGTGCTACAATATTTACTTCATGCATTATAACTAGATTTAGAGTAACCGTTGAAAATGGCACGAGGGCTTGGACCTTGACCCTTGGCCTTTGAAATTAGCCTGTGGCCTTGACTTTAACATCGAGTAACTTATCCTTTCACGTTATGAATAATATACACCATAATTGGTGATTTTATCTGGTCGAAAATACCAAGGCCAATAACCGTGAAAGTACCGGAATAGCCTTGACCTGTAACATTTGACTTCGACGTTGATCACAATGTCAGACGACGTCAGAGGTCAGAAAAGGTATTCACTTTCTCAAGTGGAAAGCAGCACTTACCACAAGGTAAATCAGTTTTCCCAAGTGAAAAGGCTTCTGGGGTTATACAAAGCAGGAAGTGGCTCTCTGTAATTCACATTCTGGGATCATACGAAGGAGGGAGTGACTCTGTAATTCACAGTCTGGGGTTATACGAGAGAGGAAGTGACTCTCTGTAATTCACATTTTGGGGTTGTAAGAAGGAGGAAGTGACTCTGTAATTCACAGTCTGGGGTTATACGAATGAGGAATTGACTCTCTGTAATTCACAGTATGAGGTTATATGAAGGAGGAGGTGACTCTCTGTAATTCACATTCTGGGATTATACAAAAGACGAAGTGACTCTCTAATTCACAGTCTGGGGTTATACGAAGGGGAAAGTGACTGCAATTCACATCCTGGGGTTACGTGAAAGAGGAAGTGACTGCAATTCACATTCTGGGGTTATACGAAGGAGGATGTGACTCTCTAATTCTTAGTCTGGAGTTATACATAGGACGAAGTGACTCTGCAATTTACAGTCTGGGGTTATACGAAGGGGGAAGTGACTGTGTAATCCACAGTCTGGGGTTATATGACCCCATAGTCACTTCCTCCTTCGTATAATTATACGAAGGAGGAAGTGACTCTCTGAGTTAGGATTGTTATCAAATCGCGATGCCATGCTATATTGAAGCGCTTAGTGGTACACCAATGTGCACCAGCATTAAATTTGTTAGCATATTTTTGCATCAAAATTTGATAGCATTAAAAGTGTTCAATCTTCTGTTTCATCGATATTTGTATGCCTATATTGAAAAGATTGGGATTTTTCTGACCTCTGGGCTGGGGCGTGGATTCCCGAAAACCATTCGGGGTACCCAAATTTGAAAGAATGCTAATAACCAGTGTGCAAAAACAGATAGCATGATATTGTACTTGTTTTAGCCCTCGCACAGGCCTTGCTGAAGCAAATAAAACCAGTTGAAATCCTAAAAATAGTACACAATTCAATTCAAAACTATTTTTAACACTAACTCAACGTTTCACTTGTGGTGCCAGGGCACCCCCAAAGAGATAGAAATCCACACGCCTGCCTCTGCGTGACCTAGATATATAATTCCCCGATTATATAGCATCCTGAAGTTACCCTCGGTCCGCTGTGCAGGAAAATTGGCGTGGCCACGCGATTGTAACGATTCCAAGGCTTTAACTTTAACATCGTTCAGCCTATCATCCTATAGTCTATCAGCCTATAGCATATCAGCCTATAAGTATGACTCTAAAAGCCTATACATAAATAAAAAATATCAGAATATTTCCAAGCTTTTTTCGCCAATCGTGCTCACCAATATTCGAAATTTTTGGTTTTTCATGCAGTGTTTTTCTGCTGCGAGCAGTCCTCCAGTCACCCCGAAAAGGTGGGGTTGACATTTTAGAGCAGCCCTCCACTGTTCGTAATACAAGGCGGATATTTCTAAGTCTTGGTGGGAGGTGTGGGATCTATAATTATTTCATGATTATCAGAGGTGCGCCGCTCCTTGGAGAATAACGGTCAAAAATAGAAGGAGTAACACACGCCGCAGCAAAAACTTTCCGGTATCGCTAGATAGCTGGAGCGTAGCGCACCCCTAACTGTCATATTCTAAAATCAATTGAAGACGGATATAGCAACCACAAAGTCTCAAAATTTAACCTAATTCTTCATGTGTGCCTCAGCACCGGATAGAGAGGGAGCACCTCGCTGAGCCTAGAAGATGCTCATCCACCCCCTTGGATCTATCCGTGGACATCAGGGACATCACGTCACAATAATGCTATCCTTATAGAGGATGCTGCCTGACCGGTGCTGGTTTCCCTTCCGAGAACCGGACACTATCAGAAAATAATCATGGAAAGCTCAAAGGCAGTCAGCGGTTCACACCCAGAGATCGCCTCACTCTGAGGTGGACAATGCGCTTCAACTATGATAAGCACACTGTGCCTGATAGAAAACACCGGTCACTACCACAGCGGTGTGGGTAAAAACCAGATCGGAATTCAAGACGCGGCCCTCCTCCTCGTTTTATTCAGCTATCGATAGGTGGCAACGGTTTCTATTGGCAACGGTTTCTATACTGTTCTATGAGCCTCTTCCGCATAAGATTACCATACATTAAAAAAGGAAATCATAGGTATTCAAAAAGAAGATGAAACAAATGCCGAGTAATTATTTGAAACTAAGCTGACTAAAAATTTAGCACAGTGAAGCTGAAAAGGTTGCAACAGTTTCCGTATGCGAAACAAGTGGCAGTAATCAATATAAATTACGTTAATCATTGACGATGGGGTGACATTAAGTCCCAATAAAAAATATACATCTTCAACACTGGGCCATGTGCTTTGACTTAAAGGAAATAACTTGAAGCACATATGCACTCTTCCCCTCCTCCCCGCCCGAGATAAGGCCAGGGCGGTGGCATTGAACTCGAGGCTGCGTCCGGCCAGGAAGACGTGAGGCGACTCTCAAGGATTGGAACCTAGTGCCATCGCCTGTCCTCCTTACTGTGCCGACCGCCTAACTATAGACATCTGATATGGATCAGGGCTGTGGGTTCCTGGTTGCCAGGCTGTGGCCCCTACAGTTTGTTCACCCGTGAACCCCGATGGTTATATCATCGGCCAACGTCCTCCAGTGACATCGGCCTACCTCTCAACATCGGCCAGCAGCCTCTCTCATCAGCCCAGCACAAGTCAAGCCTCGCTCTCGCAGGGTCGGTGAGAGCGCTCTGTTGCTACCTTGCTACAGTTATTCGAATATGGCCCAGAAACGGTTACAGCTCGGCTTACGCCACTTTGCACAGCTTAAAGGGAATGCGGCTCCTTTATAACGCGATTTTAACTGAGATAGCCAAGTTGTAAAGCATACCGGAAAACTAGGTACTCAACATATCATTTGTCCTGGAACTCTAAATTTCTGTAGAGAAAAGCTAAAAACCTACCTGAAATGTACCCAAAATGTACCCAAGGAGCCGGCTACAGTTGCCACCTGTTGGTGTGACGTCATTTGGACGTCACAGGGAGTAGTCAGCCTATTGAACACTATTGAATATGGTAGTAGTTGCCAGATCATGACGTCATGCACAGGCAGATGTTTATTTCTTACCATTGTGGAACAAAATATTGAGCTTTTGTATGTTTTTCAGTAAAATCATGGATAGTTTCATAATTTTGGCTAAACATGCCCCTATTTACACGAAATTCCGGGATTTGACCAATAGGTCCCACCCCCTTTAATGGGCATTCTTTATTTGGTTTTTGGAATTTTTGCTGAGTTCCATCGAACGCAGTGACGGCGGAACGGCCGAAATTAAGGGGGTACCATGGGCTTTTCAACTCATTTCTTTCCAGTCAACGCCAAAGACTGGTGTTAAACTTTTAATTTAACACGCGTCCCGCTGGGGTCCCTAGGGGGGCGTAGTTCACCTCCTCCGTATCTCATTTCCCAGGAAAGCTAAATAAAAATTACCAACGGCATTCGAAAGCTCTTGACGAAACGAAGCGAAATTATTTGAATTATTTTTATATCAGGTCAATATTGAGTTCAACATAGGTCAAAGAAGGTTTCATAGGCTCACAACAGGCCAGTGTACGTTTCCCCTCTAGATTTATACTCAGAGGAGCTAGAGTAAATATCCATGCATTATTGGATTTCTCTCATCGTGGAAAATCGAATGATGTATAATATGACCTTGCTAGGTCAAATTGTAAAAATGACCTGATATCGAGCTAGGTCAAGGGCGTAGGGTGACCTGGCATGGTCATGTTGCATATCAATCAACTCCCGTGACAATTTAACACGCGCATTGACGGGGGTCTGAGCCACCTTCGCTTTGACGGGGAGTGGCGGATACCCACCCCCTAAGATCTTGAGAACCACGCTAGGTAGCGAAAAACGGTAAACGGCGTTAGGTAGCCCATCCACTCCTCCACCCAAAATATTTAAACTATTTTTGTCAGGTCACTAAAGGTCAAAACATGCCGTCATAGGGATAACATGTAAATTAAGGTTTTTGGTCATTACATTTGAATAGGAGTAAAGATAGAGAAAAACAACTGGAACTCTATGAATTCTTGCAGCAAGCTGAATTGAATGATATATGAGATGACCTTGCTAGGTCAAATCAAAGATTTGACCTGACCTGAGGTCAGGTCAAGGTCAAATTAGATCAAATGCATATCATTAGAACCGCAGACACAAGGTCAATCTAATGCAGCTAAAATAAACGCTCTATCACCATCCAATACTAAGTTATTCAGTTAAAACCATTTTTCCCATATATTTCCAATGGAGAGGCCATGCCTCGTACCTGACCTTAGGTCATCGATATAAAAATACCGGAACATATTTTAGAGAACTCGGTGGGCCTATTATGTAATATGAGTTTTAATCGGCTAAGCTCACCCTGTTCCGCCGTATGCTATCTTGAACTTTTTGTGAGGTCAGGTCACTTGACCTGTACTGGTGACCTGACTTGAGATGTCTTGACCTTAAAATTTAGACAAAAATTTGTAAAAAAGATGAGAGAAAAGGTATGCCAAGTACAGCGGCCTACGCGCCACCTCTTTTATGCTATCTCCGGAAAAACCGAGGGGGGGCGGGTACCCGCCCCCGTCAATACGCGTGTTAAGCACAATGAAAGCAGAGTAGAAGCTTTCTCTCAATTCAGTGAGCAGTTATTGGCAAAACAATCACTGTATGCTCCTATGACCTGATATGACCTTTGAGAGGTCAGATGCTCAAAAACTCAACTTTATGGTCAAGATCGTGGTAAGTATACACGGTGTAAATATTTTCAGCTTCATCTATCCAGTATTTCCTGAAAACGAGCACTTTCAATTTTTCACCATAGACTTATCATGGGGTGACCAAGAAATTGACACCACCTTAGGTCAATAATATCGAAAGTCCGAGATAGCAGGTTTGTAGACCCTAATGACGTTATCATATTGTGAAAGTTTCAAAGTTATCAGTTGGCAGATGTTCCTTAGGCGCCGCTTCAAACTAGTGATTTTAGGTTTTGAGGTCGGGTCGCTTGACCTTGAATAGCTCCTTGACCTGGCATGACCTGACTTAAAAATTTTGATCAAATGCGCCAAATTGATCAGGGATAAGGTACTGTAAGTTTCGTTGTTTTTCATCTCTTTGTTTTTGCGTGATCTGGGGAAAACCAGGAGGGGGCAAATTTCGCCGCCCCCCAGCGGGGCGCGTGTTAAGGGAGAGATACCGTGCCCCAGTAACCCCCCAGTTCCACCGCCAGTGCTCGTAAGTAGTGTGTATGTAAGGCATACTGGGACCTCAGCTCACCTTTTGCGACCTTTTGCCACCTATTTTGACATATAAGAACCTGTTTATATGATTGATCTTTGGTGACCTTTCGTAACCCTCATTGGGGCTTTGTCCATTTTACCCTGCATTTTACCATTTTTGGGGAAAAAGTTGAGTTTTGGAGGTGAAAATCCATCCTAAAATTATTGTGAGTTATAATGCAGCTCCGATTATTCCACTTAGAAGTCATAACCAGACATTTTTATGTTAACTTTGTATTATGACCCTCATTGACCTTTGACCTTTTACCCTGCCTCATGCGTTGTTTCCCTGAGTTGCATGAGTGTGCGGCATATGAATGGAAGTGCGAATGTCTTCCGAAAACTTTAACTACAGTGTCGTTACGCTATACGAGGTGATTCACCAGATGCCCTGGTAGCAGCCAGAGCCAGAGCAAATAAGATGTGAGAGGCAGGTATCATATGCTTGGTCTCACCCCACAGACGACGGGTTAACGATAGTTCACACAACTAAGTAACAATCGAGAGTGGTTGTGAAGAGTAATACAATGTTTATTTTGTCGGAAAGCTTACCTCAATTAGGGGCTGATTCTGAGGAAGGGCTGTGTTCGAATATATATTCACTGTGTTTCTGCTATTTTATGCATCCAGGATTCGAGGAGATAGGCCAATTAACAACTTAAGCTCGATGACTGGCGCCTGCCATCTGTGGTTATTATGTAACTGAAAGGGGATGTGGCATCTTTATATCGTGATTTTAGCTGAGATAACCAAGTTGTAAAGCATGCCAGAAAACCCGGTACTCCATTTATCATTTGTCTTGAAACTCAAAATTTCTGCAGAGAAAAGCTAAAAACCAGCTGAAATGTACCCTTCATGTACCTCAAGCAGCAGGCCACAGTTGTCAGGCTGTTGGTGTGACGACATATGCTGACTTCACCGTGAGTATCAGCCAATCAAAGCCCTTGAGGCCTCTGGAATATGGTAGTGGTTGCCAGATCATGACATCATCTACAGACAGAGAATTATTTTTTCCCTAGAGGCGCATTTTAACAATCAAAATATTGAGCTTATTGTACATTTTTCAGAGAAATCATGGACGATTTCATGATTTCCGGCTAAAAGTACCCCTAGTTGCATTAAATTCCAGGATTCGACCGAGGTACCACATTCCTTTTAAGCGTTTTACCTACAGCGCCAGCTCATCGCTCAAAATCCTCGTTCACCTAATTTTCCCCTTACCGACCTGGACTCCAGTTGGATGGTCCTTGGGCATCCGCAGACATCTGGCAGCCTTGTGTTTGACCTGTACGCAGCGGTAGTACATCATGGCAGCCCCCAGACCAGCCACTGCACTGAATTCTGCCGGAACCAGTCGGAGGCTGGTTGGTGCCACATTAACGATACCTGTGTCAAGGAAGTACCGGCCGAGGAAGTGAAGAAGTCAACAACGTACATGCTTTGTTACGACGCCAGAAATGCTGTTTAGTTCTTCTTAAAGCAGCTTTTCTTCAATTTTTCAACTACAGAACGTGGCGTTAAATATATAAATAAAAATCGCAGTAGAGTGATGAGACTAAGGTATAGCATAATATAGGTTGGCAGTTAACAAATTTTCTAGGAGCTCCTTTCCCCTTCAAAGCACGAACAAAAAACGCTTAAAATGGTATTTACTGGCAGACAAAGAGAGCTCAGCTGACCATTCTAGGCCTAGCTGCTTAGAGAGGGCTCTGCTGGTTTTAGAGAGCCTAATGGTCACAAAGTCTTCTGCTGGTATATGTGGGCCTTCTTTAACTAGTTACAGAGAACCATGCTGGATGCAGAGGGCCACCAGGACGCTTCGAATCTGTTTACAAAAAGTCCAGCTGTCTAGAAAGGGTCCTTCCATTGATAGCGGGATATACGATCAATTGTGGGTCCAACTGGTTCCAAAGAGTCCTAAAGTTACATATACTTCTTATGATAGTCACAGTAGGCCCAGCTGGCTACAAAGGGTCATGCTAAGCACGGTGGCCTTGTCCCTTAACACCCGCCCCGCTGGGCCTTCGAGCCACCTTTGTCCTAGTGGGGGGTTTCAAACTCCCCCTCGAACATGGCTCCTATGCGAGATAGCGAAAAAACGAACGCTCATGGATAGCCTATACAAATTCATAAAGAAACTCTATCGGCCACTTTTTGGGCCAGGTCAAAGAAATTGCGGTCATTGAAGTCCTAACAAGTCAAAGAAGGTGGCATGTTAGAGAAGAGTTTCTGCGCTTTGGCGTCTGACAGAGTTGAATTAAAATCATTTTGTAGACACCATTCGCTTCCTCTTGCTACGGCTCATAGAATGATGCATAATATGACTATACTAGGTCAAAACATAAAAAATGGCACGACCTAAGGTCAGGTCCAGGCCACCATCTAACCTATCATGCTCAATATGTATATCAGTCGATTCAAATAATAATCCAACCGTAAAGGTATCAAAATAAAGGCTTTATCATGTCCAGCAAAGTTATTGACCCAAGTCTAAAAACCTGCTAAGTAGCCCTAGATAACCTTTCAGAGGTGTAGGTTCACAATTGCAACATGACCCTACAAAAAGGGCCTAGGATACCATGATACCGCTAGAATACAAAGGTATTCCAAGCGGTATCTGCATAAATTGAGCAATTTTTTTGGTCAATTTCCGTTTCTCCCATGCATTTCTAAAGGAGCAGTCATGATCCGTGCCTGAACCCAGCTCATCGATATGAAAAATTCAGGAATATATTTTGTAGAATTCGAAGGGCTCGCTATGTGGTAGATGTTTCAAATCGATAGATTCGCTCTTTGCTTACTTAAGCCACCTTAAACATTTTTGGACACGAAGTCAATTGACCTGCACTAATGATCTAACCTGGCAAGTGGCATGACCAAACCTTTCCGTTTGGGGAAAGTTGCAGAATTAATCAAGAATAATCTGCCAAGTATGGCGGCGTTTTGCGCCGCCGTTTTTCGTGCCGCCGGAAAACCCCTAGGGAGTGTTCAAACGACCCCAACGGGGCGAGGGCTAAAAGGAGGGACCAGCTGGTTCTGCTGGTTGTGGACAGCCCTGTGGGTTACAATGGACCGTGCTAGCTATAGGTTAAATGGGTTTTAGGGGCCTTATAGCGACAGAAAATGTTGCGAGTCACAAATTTTCTTCTGTTTTAAAGTAGCCTACAAGCTACACAGGTCTTTGATGGAGTTAGAGGGTCAATAGGGCTATCGGTATAGTCTATAGAGGGCCCGGCTGACTACAGAGGGCAATTTTGACTATATAGAGCCCTACAGAGAACAGTTAGTTCTACTGGATCAAAGGTTTCTCTGTTAACGAGGGTCTTGATAGTCAAGAGTGGGCCCTGCAGGTTAAAAACGTCCCCTGCTTGCCACAATGGTATTCTTATTTAAATAAGGCCCAGCTGTTCAGACAGCCCTGGACAGCTGTTCAGAGTCAGCTATAGCGCTGCTGGCTATTGCTGGCCCTGCAAGCCGCAGTGGGCCCTGGTGCCCAAAGCACCCTCCTGACCAGCTACCCTGCTGTGGCTTTATCGGTTGAAAAGGGTCCAGCTGACCAGAGTGGGTCCTACTGTCGACAGGAGGAACCTGGGGGCCACAGTGGTTCAAAGGGCCCTCATTTTTAGAGGGTTCCGATGGTCAAAAGATCCCCGCTTGTCATATAATGGAGTACTGGAGAGAGCTTGAGAGTGCCCTGTCTAACATGAAATGATGCGGTAGGGGCAGCCCATCCTCGAGGGGGCCCTCAGGGGTCCACCGTCCCAAGTGCCTCTCCTTGGCTAAGCCTATGGAGGTGCCCAGCTGACCATAGAGGGCCTTGCTGGCGATAGAGAGCCCTGCGGAGAATAGTAGGTCATAATAACTTAGAGGCTTCTCTACTTAAAGAGGGTCCTCACAGTCAGAGTGGGCCCTGTGGGCTAAAACAATCCCAAAAGCCACAGAGGTATCCTTACATAAAGATGGCGCAGCTGGGTCGTCAGGGCCCTGAAGGCTTTAGCTGGCCCTGCGACTCGCAGTGGGCCCCGAGGCCCAAAGCGCCCTCCTGGACATGGTGGTATCATCCGTTGAAAAGGGCCTAGCTGGCCATTGAGGGTCTTACTGTCGATGATGGCCTTGGGGTGGCAGTGGTTTGGAGGACCCTTTGATAAAAACCCCTGCTTTTCACAGAAATGGAGTACTGGAGAGGGCTTAAGAGGGCCCTGTTAGATATGAAGTTCCGCGGCGAGCCACAGAGGATAATGCAGGAGGGCCGCGCTTGGCGCTATCCTCGAGGGGCTCTCCGGGCCCCCAAGGGGGCCACCGCACCAGCCGCCTCTACTTGGCTACTCCTCTGTAGAGGGCCCAGCTGGCCAGAGTGTGGAGAATAAACTGTTGCACTAGTTCAGAGGCTTCTCTAGTTAAACAGGGTCCTGACTGTCCCTGTGGGCTAAAATGGTCCCTGCCAGCCACAACGGCTTCCTCACTGAAAGAGTACCCAGCTGGGTAGACAGGTCCCTGACGGCTGTAGACCGGGCTCTGACAGCCTGAAAGTCGCACTGGGCCCTATTGCCCAAATAGTCCCGCTGGCTATCGTGGCTTAATCGGTTAGATGGCCCAGCTGACCAAAACGGGCCCTACAATGGACGGGGGCCCGGACCCCCAGTGGTTCAAAGGTCAACTTTTTACAGACGGTTTTGGTGAGTAAAAAGGGCCCTGCCTGTCGCAGAATAAAGTGCTGGAGAGGGCTTAAGAGGGCCCTGTCTGGTATGAAGTCCCATATTTGGCCTCTGAGCATATTGAGAGCGGGTTGCGCTTTGTCCGGCCCGTGTCCTCAGGGGGGGCTCAGGGGGTGGGGCGCCTGCCCTTTCCGCCCCCCCCGCCCCCTTGGCTATGTCCTTGGTTGGCTTGGTTGGGGAAAATTCGGGAAACCTGAAAAATGAATCTTCCCTTCAAAGACTGTTTCCGTCAGTCTGATGCTCATCTTCAACTGGATCTGATACCAATCTGATGCGATTAAGTCCTTGTAGGCGACTAGATATCACAATGTATTGGGTACCTACACTCTTAAAGGACGCCAGTATCATTAATGTATAAGAAATCATCAAAGCTGAAAAAAATTTTGAGTCCGGATCCAAACCCATATCCGGGGTTTTCATACAAAATGTTGCATACGTTTGGAATTTGGTCTGCTAACTCTCATTACCACGAACATCAGAGAAATATTCAACCAAACGTCCACGTTTCGAATGCTATTCAAGCAAACAGATTAGCTGTGAAGCTGCGGGGTCCACTTGATATCCAGCCGCGCCGCTCTGCCGCTTCCCGGAGGGCACTATCATAGAGGCGAGATGGTGTGCGTCGGTGCATGGGCAGAGAGGCTGTGCGAGCTTTGGAGTTCGGTCTGGTGTGATGTATCATAGCGAGGGGTGTGCTCCAGCAAACGTCTCCGAGAACTACTCTCAACTTCCCCGCAGTAGTCTCAACTTGTAGAGGCAGCTTCCGGTGATATGAAGAGTCCTATTCCAAGATTGGAGCATTAGATGGGCGTCAGCAGCGACTGGAAATGCTGGGGAACAGTTGGTGGGTCGGCCAGTCATTCCTTTCCCATTCAGCGGGCTCCCTAACTCACCGTTGAGCTCATCCTCCTCTCATGCTCGTGCACCCTGCAAAACTATGCCTTTTTTCAAACGGAAGCTATTCTAAATAAAACAACTTAAATAAAATATTGGGTGGGTCATTAGAAATATAGAAGTGGGTCATTGGCCCCTATCCCTCTTCCCTGCTTTCCAGACTTCATTAGGCTGCATACCCCGAAATGGTGTGGACGATTTAAGCTACCTTAACTTACCAACCGCTGACATGAACTCAACTCACTGCAGAGTTCAGTTGCGTGGACCTATGCCCAGCAGAAGGCCGCTCCGCTAAAGATTCCAGCCCCTGCGTAGTTTAAAGATCTAGTTTGACAGCCCCTAATGACGTGAAAGAACACAATGTTTACCGAGTGGACGCGACACGTGTGCGAGGCCTTCTTCTGAGTAAGGAGACAAATCCTTCCCCCGCGACAAGTACAGGAAAACTGAGGAGTTTGCGTGGAATGTCAGAGTGGCCAACTACCTGGCCGAGAGGGGCTGCGGCACCGTCACAAAGAACGGAATTTTTTTCCAAGGACGACCAGTCAAAAGAAACCTGCTTCAGGACGTGGAGATGTCCGAGAAGGTGCAGCCCAGCTTCACCAAGAAAACACTGAAGAACTAAACTACTAGCAGTTGAAGGTCAAGGGTTTCCACCGTATTGAATAAACACTTCAGATCTGAACTGAGAATCTAGGCCGACGATGGCGCCAGCGGCTTAGAGGTGGTGTAAAGGAATCACCAGTCATTCTGAGATTGGAGATAAAAAGGACGAATGCTGTCATTGTCAATAGTTCTAAAAATAACCTACGTACATTCATTCTATATATTAAAGAAAACGGGTCAATATAATTAACTTATTTAGACCGTTTTCTTCGTTATTATCTTGGCCTTTCTTTGCTATTTGTCAATTATATTGTCCCGTTTTCTTCAATGTATAGAATTAATGTAAGTCGGTTATTTTTAGAACTATTGGAATCAACAGTCAGCTGGGAAGTCATCAACGCTTCTTGCGAGGGCAGTGACTCGGTACTGTGTTACATGGCAAGCTTCTTGTCGCATTCGTACACTATGAAGCGTGATCGATTAGGCATGATTATAAAAACGATGCTCTTTTTGCTACACATATTTGATAGGTTATCGGTTTCATGGTCTAGTTTGGGGTTTTGGTGCGATATAGGGGACATTTTCAGCCCCGGTGCGCATGACCAGTTTTTGAGTCTCGAGGAAACCAAAACCGGTTTTGAGTGACATTCAGACCAAGTAGTAGGGAATCTGTCGGGACTATTTTGCAAAGCTGGGGGTGCAAGTAAAATTGGGAACCATAGGGGGCGGGGAATACCTTCACCGTGGTAATGGGCATCTGCGACCTAGACCCTTAAAAATGTAACCAGTCCTCGAGATATTCACTAATTTGAGAGCTATATTTACGCTGCTGTGGCAGTGGGTAGGCAGAACAAATTTTAGGTAGAAACGAAATGAATTCCCCTTGCATAAAGTAAGTAAGTGGGGTGCTTGCTCCTTCCCCGATCGCCCCTTGGTGCCCCTAAAAAGACCACGGCGCCCATTGAATGGTCAATGGTGCCCCCACCCTGAATGGTCGCTTCCCCCCAGGATGCATGTTTCGGCGCCCCTGCGACAGTACTTGGAGCCCATCTGATCTCAAAAGTGACGCCTCTTGGTCAGGATGGTACCCCCTTCCCCCAATCGGAAATCTTGGACCCGGCTATGCCTCTTGGTGCAAATTTTACGCAGGCTTGTCAATGATTCAAGTTATCACGCAAGCCATCACTTCAAACGTAGCAAAAGTGTAGAGCCATAGCTGGCGACTGTTCAGTATTTATCGCGGTAGGTTTTTTTCTTGAAAACGCCGCCTCGTTTTTGTATATTTCGAGAACATATAGTAGTTGGGTGCCAAGCGCCGCTTTGGATGTGTAGTATATGATCAGCTTTTGGAATAAAAAAAGCTAAATAAAAGGACTTAATAACTTTTTAAGATTTATCAGTTTTGACCATGCTTCTCGTGTGGTTCAGTATCTGTCAGCAGTGCCGTCCCGGTCCATTTCCGGGTGCGATTTGGTTTGGGTTTTGATTTCCGGGTGCGATTTGGTTTGGGTTTTGATTTCCGGGTCCGATTTGGTTTGGGTTTTGATTTCCGGGTCCGATTTGGTTTGGGTTTTGATTTCCGGGTCCGATTTGGTTTCTCTGACCGAGTTCCGCTACGTTTTCAGTCAGCGACGTCCATTTTCCTGGAGTCAGCATACCAACAATCCAATAAACAAACAGGTATCTCACCTTTGTTGGTGGGTGGCTGGGGTTCAGGGTCGCCCAGTACTGGCAGTCGTCGCCTCCAGCGGTGGGGTCCGTACTATGGACCCAGACGCTCCTCCATTCAGCCATCCGGCTCCTGACACGTGCACGTGAATATATTGCCCGGGGGACTGCTCCACTCACGTGTGGGACGCCCCCCTTATCACTGAATATGGTCGATGCATTTGGCAGCCGAGTGGCCGCAGGCTTGGCGGTGCACTGGGTGACTGCTGGTGGACCAGTGCTACGGCGTAATTGGCGTTGGTGAGACGACCCCCAGCTCCCGCGCCGCACAACAGCCACCTGGTATCGGGCTACAGTCACTGGCCCACTGCAGCGGTCGCGCTAAAAACGGCCATAGGCCTGCAGACAACGCTGCCAATCTTCACCGCTACCACAATTGCACACAGAAGTGTTAGCTGACGCCAGTGCTGGGGAAGCAGTGCAGACGAGGTGGGGCGGCGGTCGGCCTGCCGACCGTCTCCTGCACCAGTGGCTACGGCAATGACTGGCTGCTGGTCCTGACCCAGCAGCGGTGTCACCGCGCCGCCGGGACACGGCGCCGGAAGAGACGGGTCGCCGGCTGTTGACCGGCGCAGAGGGCGCAGTGACCGCTGGCCGGCCGCACGGTTCACGAGTTCAGGTCACGTGGACAGGGCACGTGCGGGTGAGTGATCTCCGAACGCACCGGGAGAAAGGCTGCGAGCCAGATAGCATCAGAGCTCGGGGGTGAACGGTCGCGCCCAGAGCACATCGAAGTCAGGAGGAAGGGTGAGCAGGCTCAACGACAGGGCGCTGGTTGAAGAGCCGGGCTGAATGTGTGTCGGCGCTGGATATCTACATACCAATGAGAGCCATGTGAGCTTTGAATTAGTATCGGAGGGTGGTTCAAGCCGCCGTTCAAAATGTCTCGCATTTAGTTGTCACGCGCGCTACCGCCTGTAATTAAGGTCGGTTCATATCAAGAGTTTGGTGACAAAAAAATTGTTCACCATCATTATCATTCAGGTCATGACGAATCGCCTTTGCCCCAACTTCTATTAACATTCTTGATAACGCCGTACTGAGGTCCCTTACATATTGCGATGGAAAAAGCAGGTCAAAGCATACTGAACGTTTCAGGTATTATTAAGGAATTGATTTTTATAGAAGATATCTTCGTGTCGGATAAGCATTTCAACAATTCGTAAAAGTTAAAGGGGCGTCAGCAGTCGCTTCAACGTGCGACGATTCAAAGAACTGCGTGAGTCTGGAGAACTGTGAAGATCCAGCTGTGTGTGTGTGCGTGCGTGCGTGCGTGCGTGCGTGCGTGCGTGCGTGCGTGCGTGCGTGCGTGCGTGCGTGCGTGCGTGCGTGCGTGCGTGCGTGCGTGTGTGTGTGTGTGTGTGTGTGTGTGTGTGTGTGTGTGTGTGTGTATGTGTGTGTGTATGTGTGTGTGTGTGTGTGTGTGTGTGTGTGTGTGTGTGTGTGTGTGTGTGTGTGTGTGTGTGTGTGTGTGTGTGTGTGTGTGTGTGTGTGTGTGTGTGTGTGTGTGTGTGTGTGTGTGTGTGTGTGTGTGTGTGTGTGTGTGTGTGTGTGTGTGTGTGTGTGTGTGTGTGTTTGTGTGTATCCGTGTTCCCCCATAATTATCCATGTCAGTCTTAGAATAAACATATAAATACCGCTCGAGTATGGCTAGATTTTCCATAGTAAAAACTCTGAGCCTTTTGCTAGGGCATGCTTCACATTGTCAAGCCCTCTGTTTCCGAGATAAGGTCAAGACAAGAAATAAAAATAAGTCTACCAAGTGTATGTTTTCTCAAATGTAAGATTCGTGAGCTATGAACAGGGACTAGGAGCCGCGGGGGAGGGGGCAGCTGCCCCCAACTTCCATGATTCTTAACCATTAACCCTATGGCGTTGACTGGAAAGAAATGACTTGAAAATTCCCGCTGCCCCCCAACTTTGAACATAGTTCCGACGCTCCTGGCTATGAAGAAATTACACTCTTGGATGAACATGATTTTCATCTATTCTTTCTGTACTCTAAGCTCGCTTTCAGATGTAACGGTACTGGTGAAAAAGCCGCAGGGGAGGGAGGCGCAAGA
Organism: Lepas anatifera; assembly: GCA_034440635.1. Lineage (NCBI taxonomy): Eukaryota > Metazoa > Arthropoda > Thecostraca > Lepadidae > Lepas > Lepas anatifera. The sequence continues at coordinate 1,231,148 of JAOTON010001814.1, read as the reverse complement.
GGGTCGGCAAAGAGCATGTCCCGGCACGTGACTGCACCAACTGGGCCGCTGGGCGAAACGGACTCGGCGGGTACGGACCGGACCGAGTGACAGAACAAGTCCCTGGCTCAAACACCACTGCCTATTTGTTCTATCGTCAGCTTTTTGCCATCTCTCTCACCTTGGTGAAAGTGGCGATGCCTACTTTAACCCGCATCCCTCCCACGCCGTGCCAAGCTTTCGGAACATCGTTAAAACCCAACATTATTATTGTTAATGCAAGCTAATGTTTCCTTCAAGTGGCTCATAGAATTTGCATATTAGCTGGATGAGTTACAACCCACTTTTGGCAGAGGTGAATGCAAAATTTCGGCAAAACTTGCCCCGCAACTGAATTAAGTTCCCCTTGCCTTTTTAGGAGTTTCCTGACTTCCCGTACCAAATATCCATACGGGCTCCGACGGCTATCCGCCTGCTGGTACCTTGTACTACACCGCCTGCTGGTACCTTGTACTACACCGCCTGCTGGTACCTTGTTGTACTACACCGCTTGCTGGTACCTTGTTGTACTACACCGCCTGCTGGTACCTTGTTGTACTACACCACCTGCTGGTACCTTGTACTACACCGCCTGCTGGTACCTTTACTACACAGCCTGCTGGTACCTTGTACTACACCACCTGCTGGTACCTTGTACTACACAGCCTGCTGGTACCTTGTTGTACTACACCGCCTGCTGGTACCTCGTTGTACTACACCACCTGCTGGTACCTTGTACTACACCGCCTGCTGGTACCTTGTTGTACTACACCGCCTGCTGGTACCTTGTATTAGACCGCCTGCTGGTACTAACTGTCTGATGTTACCCTTGTTTAGCTGGAGAGAGGAAGACAAGTGAAGGATTCCATAGGCTGCTTCATGTTTGCTTTGGATTGTGGTTTTGCCTGCTCTCAAACATTGATGCAATTGGATTCTGGTTTGTGTGTTTGGAATACAGAACACTTTCTGCATGGAAAAGGCACTAAGAGTGCACTAAGACCATAGAGGGAAAGTCCCAGGGGGCGGACATGAGATACTTCTCTAGAATTCTGGGGGTTTTGAAGGTTCCATTTCTGGTTCTAACAGTTTTTTGGCAGCAAAATTTAACATGTAATTCCAATGGGACTGTTTGCAGGGGTTTGGGGCACGGGCCAGTGGGAAAATGTAAGTGGTGCTTAAGGGTATATTTTTTATTTTTGGTATGTAAAATTGATCAGGCTATCTGGGTGCAGTTTTTAGTCTCTAAAGCGCTTTTATAACAAGGAAAATCCACGATGAACTTCATGTTAATTCCTTCAGAATTCTGTTTCAAACGTTTCGAGAACCAAATCAAAACGCTGCATTCTACCTTATGCTAGCAAAATCAAAGTTATCTTGAACAAAACCCTTCAAAATACTACCATATCCTCAACGTGCTGCCAAATCAGGCAGTCAGCTGGCTGTCATGTCCGAACCGTATCTATAGGAACCGTGGAAAGTCCCACACCATGTTTTCTGAAAGTTTGAGGTCAAGGTCATTCGAGGTCACTGACTTCTGATGTAGCAATATGACATATTCCCAATCATGTACACTCTAACTAGCACTATTGCAGCCTTTGAGCGGGAAATAAGGCCTTGGCTTTGAAAAAGACATTTGCACTTGACCTTGACATTAAATACACTGAAAATAATTTGAAAGAATGTCAACAAAAAATGTTTATCTCAGGAACCATCTCCTGGGCTAAGCTGTTGGTAGATACAGAGGTGCAGAAACTTGCCAACTCGGCTACTGGGGTTTGTGACACATTTATGAAAATTGAGGTGCATAAGTGTGACAAAATAGCGATCGTCACAGTATGGTTCAAAATCAAACCGCATATTTCGAAATACAGAATGAAGCGTGTAGCGATAAATTTAATTTAGCAACTCTGTTCTTCAATTGCACAGCGTACCATCAGTGATACAATATTGGTACTGTGTTCAGTTTCTACTAAAACGAGGGACCCCCGCTGCAGAAAACCCGGAAACCGCTGTCACAGTTGCCAGATTTTAACATGCAGCCCAATGGTGCCGATTGTTAGTAGTTGCCAGAAAGTTGCCGCCTAGATGCCCGAAATGTGACAGTCAATTTTTTCGAGAAATACATGATTGTGGGCATATTTAAGGCATTAAAGATAACGCAAATACGTTATCAAGTATTTCTCTGTCTATTTTGTCAGGTTAAATAATATTTAAAGTTTGAGCCTCTTCGATTTAGCGGTCCCTATTTCTTTGAATTTAGTATTAAGTACGCCTAAAAGCTACTAAGAAAAGTACTAAATGAGTGAAAGAAATAAACATAGCTGGGCAGCAATTCTACCTAAACTACGCAACAGCGACAAGACAAGTTCGTAATGTTTATTTGATGTAGAGCCTGCCAAAAAATGTACACAGGTGGGAAGCCACTTTTTAGGGCATATTTTTGGGGTATATCTGAGATAAGTGCAGGCTAAAACTGGCTGGAATAAATAGTGCTGCCCATGGCTAATCTAAGATGAATGTAGTCTACTTTGACACTGATGCACTTTCACATATCAAACTTGGTTTTTCATTCCTTAGCTTGCTTGTGCCTTACCTTATTTGTGCCCTAGATCAAGATTGGTTAGGTAGATTTGGAGCTGGAGGAAGTTGGGAGAGTTGGCGCCAGCAACAGACTGGCAACAACAGTAATTCAGGTGAGATTTCATGATCAAATTATCATGTCAATATTGTACAGATAGCAAATGTGTGCCAATGCAGTCCTCCACAAAGTGTTAAAACACACACTAACGTTCACTGGAGGGGGGCCTAGTATACCCCCTTCTCATCTCAGGAAATTGCAGAAAATCTCAGAAAGAAAGAGACTTTGAAAAACGCTGGTTGGGGGTGTGTTGCTTACTACCAGTGGTGGTAAGCAACACACAGGACCTGAACTGCATGGAGTTAAAGCAGGACTTTGACTACACTGGATCTTTCTTTGGTATGAGGCTTCCAATACCTCTGTAGGTACCTATTAGGCCAATAGACAGAATTTTACATCTATGCAGGGTAGTTTCCTCAGAGTTTTTACTGCAAGAAGGAATGAACAGGCAGGTGATAATCAGGTGTTCGGGAAAATTTTAAGCATTTGATCTGTCTATAAAAATGCTACCTAAGGTCCACTTTACCAACACATTTTAGGTAGATCCAAATCCTATGTTGACATTGACATTTTTGTCCCTTTTGTTGATATGTGAGATGGAAGTTCAGTGGGGGGGGAAGCTGTGATCAGGGTACCCAATTGTGTGTAGGTGCACGCTCCCATTCATAGATTAGTGCCCAATAATAATTATTTTCATGATAATTGCCACATTTAATCATGAGGAAATGTACCATAATTGGAAACACTCCTTCCAAAAATGGAAACTTTTTCAAAAAGGGAAATGCATGTCATTAGGGGAAACTGCAGTCAGAGTTGCCAATAAAAGTTATGATCCCAATACTGGAAACAATGATCCATAATTGGAAATTTTCCTTCCAAAACATAAACATGATCTAAAAATGAAAACACAGTTTAATACTTTTCATGCAGTAATGGCTTGGTGCTTGAACCTTGTCTGTTGCAAAAAGTAAGAGACAGGTAGATGACATTCAGCATATTGGAAATAGTATTCAAGTATACAATTATCATTTCCAGCTTTTTGTGACAGAGGAGGCATATGTCGCATTGAGTTTGTGACAGCCAGCATACTTTCTGCACCTCTGGGTAGATATACCAGTCTAGTTACTTCGTGAATACCAGAGAACCTGAAGCAAGTATAATGGGATAGGGAAAGCCCGTTCTATGCGATAAAGCTTAATCGAGGTTTTCGGAGCCAGTCCGGACTCAACTTAACAATTGGACTCTCTTCCTCACCAGCATTGATATGTATGACATTTTCTGACGAACGCTGTACCGCACACACCTTTAAGTCTCTGACGTGCCAAGGCACACCTCCAACCTCAATCACCTCTGGTTAGACCACCACTGTCACCACGTCACGTAGTGACGACTCAGTACAGCGGGTACCCGGCCGTCTCACCCACACCTCATCTCCCACGGCGTATGTTGCAGAAGTTGGCACCTCTTCCACACAGAAAGAATTTATTACAAGGTACAAGCTTAAAATTGTGTTTCTACAAGTTTTACCACTGCAGAACAATAGTTGCACCGTAGTTCAATTACCGAAGTAAAACAACCCTGGTTAAGTCACTAGCATAAAGCAATGCAATTACTACGGAATGACAACCTTGCTTTGTGCCACAATAGTGCGCGCCTCGTTCATACCTGGTTCATACCTTGCTTGCGCACCAGCGCTGCACTAACTGAATACTAGGCGTTGTAGTGGCATTGTAAATAGCTGGTAGGTAAAGCTAGGGCGTTGCTGCACCCTTGCTCGGCCATTGTCGTTTGACTATGGTTTCAAATACCTGCTCAGGTTACGGTCGCCATCTTGCTTTCTGTTTACCTGTGGCGATACACAGTGGCCTGGCACGCATGCCGTGTAGGTTAGAATAAATGTGACTTATTTTAATCAATCGTGGAACTTTGGAAGCTGTCTGGAATATTTGTCAGTGATCTGCGAGTGGAAAGAATTGTTCTCTGTTCCAATAGTTGAAAAGTGAGGCATTTTGGAATGGTCAATCCAGGTCCAGGTAAGTAGGGATGTGGTTACGTCAGGCATGTATGCCATATTGGTATTAAGGCTCATATTTTCGTGTCAAAGGAGCACAGACTATTTGATCATATGGCTTAGGTACCTGCAGTGGGTAGAGCCTAATTGTGTCTGCCCTATGGGCCCGTTTGAAAAATAGGGTGAGTTGAGTTCCAATATGATCTTGCTGGTGTCTTCAGATGGATCGGCGCCTGATGAGTGATGCTGTGTTTTACCGATATGGGTAAGACAACGTGCGGGTTATTTTCTTGCTTGAGAGGTGGCTCAATGCTTACCCTTTTTCTACCGATGGTCTTCCGGTTGCATTTGGGACCAGAAAACGCTTTAGCTTTCGCATAGAGACTGAAAAGTTCCTTTTGAAGCAGAGGTAGGTACAAGGGGAGGGGCTAAGAGGGCTCAAGCCCCTTTCCACATCATGAAATGTCAGAGTGCCTAAAGTAAATGCGTAGTCGGATGCTGTCTAGACACTATGGCGGAGGAGGCGCGAACGCCCAAGCTTCCCCCCCGAAATGAAGTCCTGGATCTGCCGCTGTTGTAAAGACGTAATCCGAGTCTCGTTTTACCCTTGTAATAAGCCTTGCAACACCCTTGTTCCCTCCCCGTTACGCACTGGTAAAGCGGTTGTGCAAGCAAGGTTCTAATCTCGTCACGCTCTTGTAGGAAGGCTGCCGTTGCGTACAAGGCGGACACAAGACTTTGTTCTACCCTTGTTATGGGGTAATCATGACCTAGTAGAGGGCTTGTGGGGACGTTGTCAGCCATTGTCTTTGTCATGTAGGTTGACCATAGTTAAGTTACAAGGTTTGTACAACGTCTTCTAGCAACCATTGTCGTACTATGGTTCTACCGTTGTTCTACATGGTTTTTCCTTGTATTTCCCTTGTTTTCGTGGCACGGATTTTGAACGTACAAGCTTTGCGTTTTACCCTAGTAATTTTCCATGTAAACAAGGGTCTGACAAGGTTTGCCCTTGTAAAAATTTCTTTCTGTGCAACACTGGGCTCGCCGGCTGTGCTGCTGCCGCTCGCACACAGTCACGCACCTTGTAACGATAGACACCACTGGCCGGCGTGTCAGACACATCGTCACCATCGCGAGGTGTGACGTTGTATATGTGTACGGCCTCAGGGCTGACTTTCACAGTGCGGTGATTCCGTTCAACAATCCCGCATCCACTCGGCCTATGTACAGCACGGAACTGCAGTCGCACTCCCCACCGCGCAGCAAAAACAGCAAACTGCCTGCTACAAAATGCCGTGCCGTTATCCATCAAAACCTCGGCCGGTGCACCACGTTCAAAGAACACCTTCCCCAGCTCGGCTGTAACAGAAGCTGCGTCAGAACAGCGTAAGGGCAGCTATAGACTGAACTTAGCCGGTCCACAGCCGATGACAGTCAAAAATGTCTGGTTATAGTAGTGGGTAATGCCAAGCGCTAGCCTCCACCACGTCTCAGGCACACCTAGTGAGCCGTGTGCCCACTTAACTGGTGCTAGGTCCAAAGATCGACACACGTCACAACGCGAAGCAACTGCACGCACCTGATCTCGCGTTACCTCTCGACAAACGTCTCGTCGTACAAAGTATAACGTGCGCCGGATACCCGGATGCCCTGCCCTGGCGTGCACTTCAGCGATCGCGTCATCAGTGCCGTCGGCGTCCGCCATATCTCCAACACTATCGCTGGCTGAAACAGAAGCGGTACGGACCGGCGCCAGTGCTTCACCGGCAGCACTGGGCGGCACTACATCCTCGCCACTGTCGTCGGTGGCTACCACGGCAGCGCATACAACTGAGGATTGGCCGTGCAACCACTGAGACGGAACGCGCGTGAGACAATCCGCAAGGTTCTCAGCTGAACGCACCAGCCTCACTGACAGGGTCATGTTCAACTCACTCACCAGCTGTTTGATCACGTCCACACGACGCCTGATCAACATCTCTCCGTGTGCCTTAGTTCTAAGACGCGCCCGGCCGCTAAGCGCGTCACTGATCCATCGGTGAACAGCCGAGCAGTCGGTTCGGAGATCCAGTTCTCATCATCCCCAGGCGATTGCCATGTTTATACCTCGGACGGCCGCAACTAACTCGGCTTAATTGATTAGGCTTGTCTCGCCGCGCTTCAGCCAGCTGGCATCCTCGTCCTCAGCCAGGGGGCGCCTTTGATATCCAAGGGCGTTCTGCAGAAGCTCTTTGGACTCGGCGTGCGAGGCCACATGGGATGGTTTATTTCTAATTTTCTGAAAAATAGGTATTTTAGATTTCGCGTAAACTCAGCCGTATCTGAATGGTATTAGCAACAAAGCGGCAAAGCCCAGGGTTCTGTGATCTCCATAGCCTTATTTTCCGTTATGATCAATGCTATTGCAGACACTCTTCCCGCAAACATATGTCATGTACTTTTCGTTGACGACTTCACAATATGGGTGACAGCGTCTTCTACAGCAGCTGCGCAGAGGCGGCTGCAGCTTGACCTCGATACATTGCAGCAATGGAGCACACGTAATGGACTGAAATTTTCAAGTAAAAAAAACCAACTTCTGTAACAGGCGCTTCTGTACACTTCTGTAACAGGCGTGGGGACTAAAGACCCAATGTTGTAAATTCGCGGTAGTCCGATCGACGTTGTAGCGGAAGACGGATATCTCGGGCTCACACTCGATAAACTTTTATATGTGACACACCTGAAGGAACTCCGCAAACATATTTCGATATACTGAAAATACTGCAGGTGTTGATGGTATGAGATCCGGTGCAGATAGCAAAAGGTTTCTAATGCTATACAGATCACATCTGTTCGAAGATCGAGTACAGCTATGTTGTGTATTAGACCGCTCCTTAGTTCGCGAAAAAAGATATCGGTATTGTCCATCATCACGCTATCAGAATAGTAACAGGGGCGTTCCAAACTTCACTCATAATAAGAATGCTTGTGGCTATTAACGAAATGCCGCTATAAATGCGCCGTAAGATACTCGCTTTGCTTTACGCCATTAAAATCAAACAGTCACAAACACACCCCACATACCAATCATTTTTTGGCGACGCCCATCTCCGTCAGATAGACAGTGGCTCACGTGTTGCAACCCGTCACCCTGGAGTGAGAGTCCGTGCCTGGCTGGCAGAGGCTGGTATCGACAGCAGCCTCGTAGAACCACATGAAGCAGCTGTTATTGAACCATAGCTTATCTCGACAGCTAACACGAACACAGACCTACTCTAAACAAAGCAAAAACTGAGGCGAACAAAGCAAAACTGAAAACCCTGAGGCGACGCGCCAGTTATTTATGAACTTGCGTTCGGAGCCGTTCAAAATCCACGTCTGTTTCTATATAGACGGCTCCAAAAGTGACAATGGCACAGCGTGTGCATTTGTAAGTGACGATGTTGATAAGTTTTTTAGTTTGCCTTACGGAGGATCCGTTTTTACCTCAGAGCTGTACACAATTTTTTACTGTTTGAACCAGAGTCTGAGCTGAGGGCGAGGAAGTTGCGATTTTTACTAATTCACTGTCTTCTCTACCGACATTGAAGTCATTCTATTTATATAATGCGTCATCATTTTATCTCTTGATTCATAAGGCAAAAGTTACGCAGCCTGAGGCAAAAGGGAATACAAGAGGAAAAAAGCAGGGCTGCAAAGACTGCTTGCAAACGTGCTGCTCTGCCTGGCTTTTCTTTTGACAAATTTTGTCCCAGTTGTTCCCAGTTCGGCTGTTGGAGTCGGAGCCCCACTAAAGTCATCAATGGACTTGTCACGGAGATCCCGACCCCACCATTCGAATGAGCAACTCCCACAATGAAGGGTTGATTTAGAAGCCAAAGTTTAACGTCCCACAAAGCACAGAGACGGCCGCCCCGCTCAGATCACCCCCTCATCAGTCAGTTGCCAGCCAACCTGTACGTCAGGTAAACTATTCAGCGCCGGAACGTCTCAGGGGAACCGATCCCAAGCCTGGACATGCACTGCCACTGCATGCTTCTGAGCAGCGGGCCGGAGCCCAACGCTCTACCAACTGAGCTACCGGGCCGGCAAGTTTCTTTGCATGCTATTTTTTACTTCTACGCTACAGTTGGGGCATTCCACATTTCAACATACGCGACGGTCGATCTTACACCCTCATGTCTATGATCTTCTTCAAACTTTGTCCATGTGGTTTAAAGCAGCCCGGAACACGCCAGTGACATTTTTAGCTGTTGTTGTACCCGGCAGCGCATTTTGCAATCAGGAGCGGGCAACTCGGTCTCGGTCGGTCCAGAGCCGCTCAGCCATATGCCGCAGCCAGCTGGTGGGGGCGCTCGGTCGCAAGCATGTGAGCAGTTTCTTGTTTTTTCGTCCTTCGGAACTGGAATTACGGTTGCAGCTAGCCATTCTCGGGGCACCACGCCCGTCATCCAGGAGACGTTGGCGAGGCGCAGTAGGGCACTGCGCCCTACTGGGCTGAGGTGTCAAAGCTTCTCATTCGTTATCCCGTCGGGCCAGGGGCCTTCATGAGCTTCGTCTGCTTAAGCTGCCGTTCCAGTTCATCCATAGTAAAGGGGCACAGAAGCCCATCTGTTCACCCCGGAAGTCTCTGCAGCTTCTCATCTCGGGAGACTTCATCTTAGCCTTCGCGGCCCGGTCCACCTTAGGCTCCCGCACTTAATTGGAGACTTGCGCATATATCTTAATGAAGGCCTCCGTTTTCTTCTTCTCGGTGACGAGGAGTTTGCCGCCGTCTTCCATGGCTTGGCCCTCTTGACAGTCGTCATCTGAGGTCCGTTCCCACTTCTTTAGGATATTTGAAACCCTGCCAATCATGGCTGGAAATCTCTTCTCAACCCAGGGGGTCCTGGGCGGGTTGACCCTGGTACGGTCATACAAGCCCTATACAAAGCCTATGGGAGACCCAAAATCCAGGGGGGTCCTGACCCCTCAACCCCCCGGGATTTCCACCCATACTGCCAATAGTGGTGTAACGATTCAACTCTGTGGTGAAGAAGTCGCAGAAGGGTTCCCTGGCGACTCGTTCCTCCACTGCGGCTGCCTGGTGCTTGGCTTCGTCATTTTTTGCTCGCTAGGTTCAACGGTTCAGGACGTGTAGCTTCCGGAAATTCACTCTTTGCCGGAGCAGCAGTTTCTTCTACCGCTATTTTATCCAATTATAGTAATGATAAAAGGGTAAACTTAGATATCAAAATGTTTGGAATAAGCCAATAAACACAACGATGTATATTTCAGTATATACTTTTTAAAGTTGTAATTCTTCAAACGATTTAGGTGGTTTTAAAAACAGGTTCTTTAGCGTTAATTTGAAAACTGACCACACTGCGTAAAAGAGCACGTCTCAAAGTGTTAAGATCAAGAATAAAAACCGTGGGTATTTTCGTCTAAACATGACCAAACTACCAAGATATGCCTTGGGTACGTGCCGTCAGTGCACCCCGCGCGGTGCGCATGGCACATTTGCTTCCCCCTATACCGTAGATGCCGTGACATTGACCTGAATAAAATTACCAATAGAGCAATTGAAAGAACACCAAGAAAACCAAGAACTAAGCAGCATTTCTGGCGGACAAAGCACGCATGCTGCTGCCTTCTTCACTTCCTCGGCCGGTACTTCCTTGACACAGGCATCATTAATGTGACACCAACCAGCCTCCGACTGGTTCCAGCACAATTCAGTGCAGTGGCTGGTCTGGGGGCTGCCGTGGTGTACTACCGCTCCATACAGGTCAAACACAAGGCCGTCAGATATCTGCGGATGCCCGATGACCTTTTGAGTAAGGTCCAGGCCGCTAAGGGGAAAAGCGCCGTGAGCGAGGGCTTTGAGCGATGTACTGCCGCTGTAGGTAAAAAGCTTAACGCTCACACGAACAGGGGGAGGGTTGTTCCACCCCTAAGGTTTTTCAAGAATTGAAAACGAGTTTAAGTAAGAGCCTTGAAAGTTTGTATAGTCTCTGGGGCATTGATTGCGCATGTTTCGCAAAAACAAATTGTTCCTACCTTTCAAGGTCACGGAGCTATGGCGTCAGGAGTTGAGGCATGTTGAGGTCATTTGGGCGCCTTGTACCCGTTTTCATATGAATGCTCCAGACTCCCATCGTTCTTTTGCAGCATTTGTTCATGCACTGGCCCAGAATATTTTCTTCCAGTCTTCGAGGATCACTTTTATCAGATTAGACTTTTCATGACCTTGTTGACCTTCAATGACCTTGATTTGACCTTTCGTGGCCTCAATAATAACTCTGCGTCGAATAACGACTACAGACGCGTGTTTCGATTCGGTGTTTCTAAATGAGATGAACACCGAATTGGTTGACTAAATGATGAACATAATGATGAACACCGAATTAGTTGACGTAAATGATGTAAAAATATGAATATTCAATTTGCAGCATGAGAAGGACGCTGAACAAGACGTTTTTCTCCCAATACGGACTTGACCTTTTTCGACCCATTAGGGGGAATCCTTTGAGGGGTTGACCTTGAAGGGGATGTAAGCAGTGACAGATGATTAGACACGCGCCAAATTGGCGTAGTTGATGCAGAATGGCTTATGAATAGTCCATTTAAGTGATGTGGACACTGAACTAGTTGACTTGCTTCCAATATGGACTTGACCGTTTTACCTAGTCATTGAGGTCAACCAGGTTATTGACCTGACCTGGAAGTTGACCTGATGGCCTGACATTTTGATGACAGAAGCCTTTGACGTTCTTTAATGTGCTAAATTTGAATCCACCGTCCAAAATTACCTCTCTGAAAACGAAAATTCGAATTTTACCGGTCAGTGACCTTTGACCCTTCACCTCACCTCCTGAATTACCTAGATGGGTACATAGGTTTATATCATATGAATCGAGGCGTTAATGCCAGTTTCTTAATTTGTTGACCATACAAATGTGGTTTTTTGCCAAAATGCTGGTCCATAGCAGCCAAAACGACAAAATGGGCCACAAAGGGCGAACATCAGGTCATTGACCTGACCTGGAAGCTGACCTTATGAACTAAGGTAAAAAATTGGTACCAACCGTGAGCACTCATGACGACCAACACGCTGGTTTTTACCGCGGAGCTCTACGTCAGTTAGAGGCCAATCGCGAGGGGTCGCAACAACCCCCTGTACGGGCGAAGGTGGCGAAAACCCGAGTACGTGCGAGGGTTAAGTTGCATAATCACCATATATGGGAGGCGCCAGGCATCGAACTTCAGTTGTGAATCGGCCTCTCTGCTGGAATCCTGGATGCATGAAATAGAAAAAAACTGAAAATAAATTCGAACACAGAATATATTCTTCCTCGGAATCTTCATGAAATGTATTAATTGGAGAAGCCTGTGATCATGATGTGAGCTGAGCCTGGAATTTCAGATTTCACCAAATTGCAGAATAATCGTTGTGCATTTGCTTCATTATGAACGCTGGATTTGAGGAGATAGGTTAATTACCAACTTTTCTAGGCACAATTATGTTCCTCAGTGCAACATCCCAAAATTTATTTATCTTTGGAAGAAGTTTCTCCCGAAGACGAACACATACACTGTTTTTTCGCTTTTCGAGCACGATTGGCTCTGAAGCAATTTGGTAGGCACACAAGTGACTTGTCATGGTGATATCTTAGCGGTGCTCTGGTTTAAAGCGACCTTCTTTAGATTATTTGACGCAAAAACTGCGCTGAACTTTTTTGCTTGTCGACATTTTTGAAGTCCTTTTGGCGAAATGTCGCCCTTTGAAGCCGCCCCCTTGGGCAAAATCCTGGCTACGCCCCTGAGTGTATGTACGGTTGTATAGGTACAGGGATAACAAATTTATTACGCGATAGAAATAGTTTTATAGTGCAAGTAGGTATGCATTTTTACATGTCACCGAGCATAAACGAGGGGATGAGTTGGCTTAGTGGATAACACCCTTGTCTTTTAAGCCACTGGCCCCGGGTTCATATCCCGGTGGAGCTTCTGAATAAGTTGATCTGATCTCCAAAATCCTTTCCAACAGGGTGAGAGTTGGCGACGCCGTATGACCCTGGCAGTTGGTGCGTCGTTAAACCCCCACAATTATTATAGAGTATAAACGAGCACTGGCCCGGTCAGAGCTAAAAATATTGATTCTGTCTCCGACGAAAGCGAAAGCGGCCTGTTTTGTCCCCCAGAAACTTAAGCTTCCTACAAAGGGCAGCCCAGTTTATCCCTGTTGTCAAGCCCGTCACCTTCTTTCAGGTAACAATAAAAACAGCTCGAAGACTATGCAATAGTGCTGACACAAGATCGGAATCAGGGGTTTCCATTTTCGTGCGTGAACATGTGGTCAGTCGCTCCTGAACGGGTCGAAAGCCATTCCAGTTTGGCTGCAGCCGGAACACTTTGAAAAATGGGGACCTGGACCACACTGCTTCAACTGGGTATTGACTGGCCAATGCTCAAAATGGATGACAGAGGATGGGGGAGTGGGCAGCGCAATAAAATAATTTATAGATATTTTGCTACATCCCAATAAGGTCCGTATGCAATACTCCAGGTGCGTACCTACCTACACATAAGACCCAAGTCTACATTGGTAGCTTATGTTTCATTGGCTGTAGTAATTTTTCCAATCAGCATTTCATGCTGCGTGTAGAAAGCACCTATTTAGTCACGTTTTATATGGCCTTTCACTCACCTTATATGCATATCATCAAGCTGAAACCTGGCAAATTTTTAAACTGACTGGTCTAGTTCTGCAAGTTGGAAAATATAAATTGTAATCTTTGCAATTTAACAATATGTTTTAAATATGCTAGTGTTTTGCTTTTACTATTTTCGAGACTCCATATTTGATAAACCTAAAACTTTCAAACTCATTAGCGGCTATGAACAATATTTTTGGCCTTTGGATAAGTATCAGATTGCCTTTAAAATGCGTTAAAATGTGAAATTTTGAAAAAAATGTCCCAATTTCTTATATTTTGCTTGAATTTGATTTCGAACACAGATTTTGAACGATAATGTCAGAAAACCTCTGAATACAGCCTTTGGTAGCAATCGAGAGATAACTTATATATTTATAAATATATTGGGTTATGGGTGGAGATATTTACGAGTGTGTCACACTCTTATATGGTCATAACTTTTGACGTTATCAACGTGTTTCAATTTATTTGCAAGTTGGAATCATCGTCTCAATTTATTTCAGAATCTGTACATAAAGGTAAAACAGATTAAATATTTTGGAGAAAAAATTAAAAACTCATACAAAACTTTGATTTGTTTTACGCTCGGAAATTTTTGTCGTTTCTTCAAGCCCGTCTAATCTAAATTCAAAGAATATCAACAGGTAAACAGTATATGTTTCTCACATGAATGTGATAAATAAAGGCCATGTGCTCAGGCTTCTGCTCCACAAGCTATAATTGCCTCTGGGGAACATTCCTCTCATCTCGGGGCATCAACTGGTCGGCGTTGAGGAACCAAATTTTTCTCATCTGTAAGATTTGATTGATAATTCAAACGCCCAGGAATCCTGTGCCTGTGCCTGCCCGGATGCACTTGCCTCATATGCCTCTTCAAAGTCCGGTATTCACCGGCAAATGAGTATCCTCCATGTCCACACGACACTTTAGTGCCGCTCGAAGTCGGTCGGGTGATGGCGAGGTACTCTACATCCTCCCAATCCCAAATTATCACACGATTGAACTCTGAAAATAAATTGAGAAACGCCTACCTGCCCCCATACGACCACCAAGAAACAATAATGGAATAGACACGATTCTAAAACAGCGTCACTGCTCGTACCGCTATCAAGGAACACCAAATGAGCAACTTGCCGTTTACTTGATTTCCAATTATTGACGTCATATTTCATTTTTGTGATGCTTTTATATGCATTCTCTTAATTTAAGCTATTTGCATTTTTTAACATTTCAAAACTAAAGTTGAGGTGAAATTTTAAGAAAATCAGGCCCTTAAAAGAAAAAATAAAAGGGAATGTGGCACCTTGGTGGAATCCTGGAATTTAGTGAAATTAGGCGTTCTTTTAGCCAACAATAATGAAACCACTCATGATTTCCCTGAAAAATGTTCAATAAGCTCAATATTTTGTTTTTAAAAATACTAGGAAAATAAATAAATATCTGCCTGTGGATTATGCCATGATCTGGCAACCACTACCATACTTGAAACGCTGCAAGGGCTTCGATTGGCTGATGCTCATCGTGACGTCAGCATATGTCGTCACACCAGCAGCTCACAACAATGGCCGCCCGGCGAGGGGCTGATGAGGGGGCTGGTGTCAGGTAGGTTTTAGCTTTTTCTACGGAAATATCGAGTTCCAAGACAAATTATATATGGAGTACCGGGTTTTCCGACTTGCTTTACAACTTGGCTATCTCAGTTAAAATCACGTTATGAAGGTGCCACATTCCCTTTAAGTTGGTTTGTGTGACGCCATTGAATTCATTTGCTTCAAACCCACCAGACCATACTTTCCGGTCAGTTTTTTCGATCCTGAGTTGGTTACTCAATACGGCCCAGAGCAACCTTTCTTAAAAGAAGAAAATGACCTCTAAACGTCTGAATGTCTGTCAACGAGCCGCCTTCAGTTGTCAGTACTTCAACGGAAGTTGCCGCCTGTTAAGTCTAGCATTGGTCTGGACTCATGTGTCTAGCGCCGTTGTCTTATGGTCCAATGATCATAACGTCCACAAATGAAAAGGCCGCGTTTTTCAAAATGTTTCAGCCAGCATTTCGTCTCACCGGTAGTTAAAGGGAGGTACGCGAAAAAATTATTATTGTGGTTTCTTGCTGTTTGAAAAATCTTGATAATGAAACTACCAATTATTTTTGTATCTTCGGCAAAATTTTGGGAGGCCACTCACTTATTATCGAAATAGATTAACAGTTTCGATAATATGCCCATCACTTACCCATGCTCATACCCATCACTTACTTTTCGAAAACTATTTCAAGTTAAAAAAGTAATGTTTTTTTTATATTACAAATGTCTGTTCTCCTGTATTTGTATTTGAATTAATTTTAAAAAGCTTTTAAAAACTACAAAATGAATTAGTTTGCCCTAAAAACGGAAAAAACATAATTACTCAAGTCTTCAGCGGTTTCGCACCGCGGGTCTTGAGTCATTTTCTGCTTCAGCCCCAGGATGACAAAACTTTTGCGTCAGATAGGTCACGTGACCCCGGTTTGAGAATTCCTAGGCTTCTGATTGGTTAATTGTGATTTATTTTAAGCCCTATATTTCTGGTTCAAAAGAGTTTTGGAATGTTGTTTTTCTAAGGTAATTTTTTTCTGTAGTAGTCCAAAGTTCTACATCACTATTTAGGATAGATATGACCTAATTCTTAGAGAAATTGATAGCCTTAGCCGTGTGTGCGTCATATACATCGATATGAGGTGTACCGGTAAAGTCGTCTAGAAATGTTGACTTTGAGAGCAATTTTAAGGCATTTGCAGGCCGAATTCGCAAAAATGAGAATAGGACTTCTGAAACAACTTTTGTAACCTTTTCATATAGCTAATAAAATTTTTCGCGTATCTCCCTTTAACCCTTGCCCCGGTGGCGGGTACGAGCCACCTTCGCCCTGGTGGGGGGGCTAAAAAGACCCCCCCACGATCTCAAAAACTAAGAGAGCTAGAAAAAAGCGCAAAACGGCAATCGAAAGCTCTTCGAAAATGATATCGAAAATACTTCGGTCATTTTTCTTGTCAGGTCAATATCAAGGTCACCAGAGGTCAAAATAGGTCAAAATCGCTAATATGAGGTGTACTAAGAAAACCTCATATATCTCAGAAACTATGATAGCTAGAAACCCTGAGGAGTGTTGTCTCCCTCGCACCACGGCGTGCCGGTGCTTTTCTTGACCTCTGGGCCTGGTAGCCCCATGCCCTTTGGATATTCTGATCATCTCGGTGTATTATCACAGGGCCTCGTTTAACAGACCTACAAACATAACAAACAAACTAGCTCCACACAAACTAGGTGGGACGAGTCCCACCTAGTTTGGCCAGATCCTACCTAGTTCAGTAAAAAATCCCACCTAGTTTTTACTGACTTTGGTGGAAACTGTGTGTTATAAAAATCATTTCAGTTTAAGAACATTCTAGGAGATGTGTACATTACATGATACTTACCTACGGACTGTATTTTCTAAGTTCCACCTGATGCATGTTTTGTTTTGGACCATGCTCGCTTATATCGGCTTACCCCATGTGCTCGTGGAAAACTCCGCGAATGCGCCGACTAAGCACAAAACTGGATATAGTCTGCAGCCTATAAAAACGCTCGTCTCATGCAACCCAATGCCAACTCGCGTCACTTGTCAACCTGGAAGCCCGCTAGTCACGCCTGAGGCGGGATTGGGTGATTGGAGTGTGAGTTTTTTTCTAGATATGTCTGTAAAGAAAGAATCAAAGATCTGTTGAAACGGATATAGGCTCGTTCTCCTTTTCTGAAAGGGTGAGTAAATATTTTGAGGTTTTTGTTGTTTTTGAACAGAGGTGCAGAAACTTGCCAACTCGGCTACCGGAGTTTGTGACACATTTACGAAAATTGAGGTGCATAATTGTGACAAAATAGCGATCCTGACTGTATGGCTCAAGATCAAACCCCATATTTCCGAAATAGAGAATGAAGCGTGTAGGGAATATTTTAACTTAGCAGCTCTGTTCTTCAATTGCACAGCGTACCAATAGCAATACAATATTGGTACTGTGTTCAGTTTCTACTAAAACGAGGGACCCCCTGCTGCAGAAAACCCGCAAACCGCTGTCACAGTTGCCAGATTTTAACATGCAGCCCAATGGGGCTGATTTTTAGTAGTTTGCAGAAAGTTGTCGCCTAGATACCGGAAATGTGACAGTCAATTTTTTCGAGAAATACACAATTGTGGGCATATTTAAGGCATTAACGATAACGCAGATACTTTACCAAGTACTTCTCTGTCCATTTTTTTAGGTTAAATCATATTTACAGTTTGAGTGTCTTCGATTTATTGGCCCCAATTTCTTCCAATTTAGTATTAAGTACGCCTAAAAGCTACTAATAAAAGTACTAAGTGAGTGAGAAAATAAACATAGCTGGACAGCAATTCTACTTAAACTGCGCAACAGCGACAAGACAAGTTAGAAATGTTTATGTGATGTAGAGCCTGCCAAAAATTTAAACAGGCGGGAAGCCACTTATTTTGAGGGCATATTCATTAGGTATATTTAAGATAAGTGCAGGCTAAAACTAGCTAGAATAAATATTGCTGCCCATGGCTAATCTAAGATGAATGTAGGCTATTGTAAGACTGATGCACTTTCCCATATCAAGCTTGGTTTCTCATTCCTTAGCCTGCTTGTGCCTTAGTTTATTTGTGCCCTAGATTGGTTAGATAGATTTGGAGCTGGAGGAAGTTGGGAGAGTTGGCGCCAGCAACAGGCTGGCAACAACAGTGATTCAGGTGAGTTCTCATGATCAGATTATCATATCAATATTGTACAGATAGCAAATGTGTGCTAATGCAGTCATCCACAAAGTGTTAACACCCACACTGGAGAGGGGCCTGGAACTAACGTGCACTGGAGGGGGCCGAGTAGACCCCCTTCTTATCTCAGAAAATCACAGCAAATCTCAGAAAGAAATAGACTTCGAAAAACGCTGGTTGGGGGTGTGTTGCTTACTACCAGTGGTGGTAAGCAACGCCCAGGACCTGAACTGCATGGAGTTAAAGCAGGATTTTGACTACACTGGATCTTTCTTTGGTATGTGAATTCCAATACCTCTGTACCTATTGGGGTAATAGGCAAAATTTTACATCTATGCAGGCTAGTTGCCTCAGATTTTTAGTGCAAAAAGGAATGACCAGACAGGTGATGATCGTGAGTGGGATGCAAATTTTAAGCATTTGATGTGTTTATAAAAATGCTACCTAAGGTCCACTTTACCAACACATTTTAGGTAGATTCAAATACTATGTTGACATTGACATTTTTTTCCTTTTGTTGATATGTGAGATAGAAGTTTAGTGGGGGGTGGGAAGCTGTGGTTAGGGTTCCCTATTGTGTGCACATGTACGCTCCCATTAATAGGTATGTTCCCAATAATGACTATTTTCATGATAATTGCTACATGTAATCATGTGGAAAAGTACCATAATTGGAAACACTCCTTCCAAAAATGGAAACTTCTTCAAAAGGAAATGCATGTCATTGGGGGAAACTGCAGTCAGAGTTGCCAATAATAGTTATGACCCCAATACTGGAAAAAATGACCCATAATTGGAAATTTTCCTTCCAAAAACAAAAACATGAGCTATAAATGAAAACTCAGTTTACTACTTTCATTCTGTAATGGTTTGGTGCTAGAACCTTGTCTGCTGCAAAAAGTAAGGGACAGGTAGAGGACATTCAGCATATTGGAAATAGTATTAAAGTATACAATTATTATTTCCAGCTCTGTGTGACAGAGGTGGCATACGTCGCATTGAGTTTGTGACAGCCAGCATACTTTTGCACCTCTGTTTTTGAATAGCAATTTAATCTGGACAAGATTGCGTGCAATGGAGTGAAACATTAGGGACATTTTATGGCAGCATCAAAGGCGTCCCCACAAATTGTTCCTGTGACGACGGACTCCGCCATAGAGATGGAGGATCGTTGGAGGATAGGCAGTGGCGGACCCAGGACTTCATTTTGAGGGGCTGCCGGCTGGGCGGCTTGGAGCCTGCCGCCAGCACCTCGGACAGCCTCCGGCTACGCATTTACTGTAGGGGGTGACATTTGGGCTCGGGGCTCATTGGCACAGGAACCCTGGGGAACAGTGAGGGCGGCTGCCCCTCCCCAAAATTTTCTGGCTTTGGGGGCACTGGTGAGGGGCACGAAGCTGGGAAGGGGCACTGGTTTCCTCTCCCCAACTTCGAACCGATTCGGGATTTCTTCCGTCACTTATGCGAAATGACGAATTTCATTTGACCCCACCATCGGCCATGACTATTGCCCCCTCCCAAAACTTGCAAATGTTCCCGTACTTATGCCATAAGGCTGGGGTAAAACTTATGACGTTCAGAGCCTTTTTAAAAACTAGTACTTTTGGTGAAAACTTAGAGTGGATTTATCGGTTCTTTGGCTTCAAAACTGCCAACATTTGACCGGCAATGTTTTGCTTTTAGGATTCTACCGGCTCCGGCAGAAGAACAGGCAGTAAGCTACTTTCAGTTGGCGTGAGCTCCGAGCAGCATCGTATCTACCTTTTTTATGTTATCTCCTGTGCAACACCACAGTGAACGCGACTCTGGGCGCTGACCCATAGCACAGACATGTTCACTGCCCGTCATACAGCATAGTGACGTGTTCTGAAATTTTTATGATGATGAGGTGAGAGACTGAAAATGTGAGCTGAATTAGTATATTCCCCCCGTTGCCCTGTTGGGCCAGCAAGCTAGGTGAAACCTGTTGTTCACCAGCTTTCAAGGGCAACGGAGAGAATAAATGATTTTCTCGTCTAGCTGTCGAGTCAAATGTCGTGTCAGAAACAGAAAAACGTAATAAATAATAATGGTTGGGGCTTATCGACACACCAACTGCCAGGGTCATATGGCGTCGCCAACTCTTTCCCTGTTGGAAGGGTTTCTCGGGAGCCAGCTTGCTCCTTGTTCAGGGAAGCCGCCGGGCCTTGAACCAAACGGAAAAACGTAAAGTCTAGACTCACCTGTTTTGAATTATGACGGGTGTTGATGAGGTGCGATCGACTGAAGATGAGAGCATGATTTTGCTTTTCATGTGTGGCATGCGTGGGAGCACCACAGTGTGACTCGACACTGGGTGCTGAACCACCGACATGTATAATATCAATAAGGTTTCATTTCGAGCAAGATGCAAGGGCGCAAGGTCCCCCGGCTGCAACCCGCCAAGCCGAAGCCGGACGGACCCAGATGAGCCAAACTATGTAGCACTGGAACATCAGTTGTCCCTAACGAGACATCAGTGGCACAAATGATTCAAGGCTCCCCCAGCCCCACCGGAGAAGGTCCAACGAATAGCAGCCGACGAGACCCCATGCCCCCGCGCACACAGCCGCCCGCAGAGAGTGAAGGAACATCACCATTTGAGCAATACTTGTTCTAAATAGCGCAGTAGGAATTTAGGAAATACTCGTTTATTAATTTCTTCATCGTTATTTCACTCGTTGGAACTTCCTCCATATTTCCGAATCGGGTGCCAAAGATTTCATCCAAAACCGCGGTCCATTGCAAGCAGTTGTGAATAATCTGTAGTTTCTATTTGAAAAAGGGTGAATTAGCAAGTTGTGATGTCTAACATCATGGCTTGGTGGATCTCTTATTCTAAAGATGAGCTTAAAAGTATTTGTTAACTGATTTGTAAAAACAATTGTGAACAAACAACAGAGTGTTTGAGATTCTGCTAGATCTGTCAATTTGAGGAGACTGTATTTTAATATTTGCTCGGACTTTGCGGAATGACGATTCGGTTAATCACTCGTATTGCTCTTTTTTGTAGGACAACAATTCTTTTCAAATGATTTTCGTAGTTAATCCCCCAGAGAAGACAACAGTAATTTAGATGGGGGAGAACAATAGAGTTATAGAGCAAACAGGGTATTCGATTATCTATAAAAAACGAATTCTGCTAATTATTCCAATATCTCTACTAATGATGTTTGCCATGTGATTTATATGAGCGGTCAACTGAAGTTGCTGATCAATTATAATTCTGAGATACTTAACCTCATTCGTCATTTGAATTTCATTTTCATTTATCCCAGATCTTAAGGAGATATATCGACCTCGATCCCGAGCAGTTTTTCACCATAGCACGAGGTCACTCCTGGAGGCTTGCAAAACCTGTAGCAGTGTCCAGAGTCCGCCGGAATTGCTTCAGTGTTAGCACTGTGACAGACTGGAACTCACTTCCAGCTGCAGTGGTAGAGTCTACGACGACTAACCAGTTCAAATCACGGCTTGACGCCCACTGGGCACTACAGAAATATGACATCCCAAACCAGGACTGAGCGAAGACCTCACATGTAGTTGAGCTCCATTAGAACGGACCCCACAGGCATTAAGCCTTCACTACTCCGATTATCATATCATATGATATCATTTATCTTCACCTTTAAAAGGAAAGTGGCACCTTGGTCCAATCCCGGGATTTAGTGTAACTAGGGATATTTTTAGCCGAAAATCATGCAAAGGGTCATGATTTCTGTGAAAAATGTACAATGAGCTCAATATTTTTTATTTGTAAAATGCTCCTCTAGGGTGAAAAATAAACCCCTGTCTGTGAATAACGTCATGATCTGGCAACTACTACCATGTTCAATAGGTTTCAAGGGCTTCAATTGAATGATGACTCACCATGACGTCAGCGCTGTCGTCACACCAACAGCTGACAACTGTGGCTGCCTAGCAGGAGTAGATTTGGGGTACATTTCAGTAGGTTTTTTTAGCTTTTCTCCATGGAAATTTTGAGTTTCAAGACAAATGATATATCAAGTACCGTTTTTTTCTGCCACGCTTTACAACTTGGCCTCAGTTAAAATCACGTTATAAAGGTGCCACATTCCCTTTAAACATATTTCTGTTTGGTACGGAGAATAACATTGTATAAAGGGTTTGTCAGTGTTGAGAGAGATAAAATTGTACGAAACTATTGAGAGACTAGATCTAGTCTGTGATATTGTCTTGGAGACAGGGGATGAGGTGGCTTAGTGGATAGCACCCTTGTCTTCTAAGCCACCGGTCCCGGGTTCAAGTCCCGGCGGAGCCTCTGAATAAGTCGATCTGATCCCCAAAATCCCTTCCAACAGGGTGAGAGTTGGTGACGCCGTATGACCCTGGCAGTTGGTGCGTCGTTAAACCCCACCAATTATTATTGTCTTGGAGACACTCTAAGTTTTGATGCTTAAGAAGAGCAGTATCATCTTCATATGTCAGGCATAAAATGTTGCTGCTAACTAAAAGCAAATCGTTAAAGGGAGATAAGCGAAAAAAATTAATGATTAGATCAAAAGTTCACAAAAAGTTGTTTCAGAAGTATTATTCTCATTTTTGCGAATTCCGCCTGCAAATACCTTAAAATTGCTCTTAAAGTCAACATTTCGAGACGACTTTACCGGTACACCCCATATAGATGTATATGACGTACCCACGGCTAAGGCTATCAATTTCTCTTAGAATGAGGTCATATCTATCCTAAAAAGGCGTGTAGAACTTTGGACCACTACATAAAAATTACTTAAAAAACGTTCCAAAACTCTTTTAAAACAGAAATATAGGGCTTAAAAGAAATCACAATGAACCAATCAGAAGCCTAGGAATTCTCATACCGGGGTCACGTGACCTATCTGACGCAGAAGCTTCGTCATCCTGGGGCTGAAGCAGAAATAGAATCAAGACCTGAGATACGAGACGGCTGAAGACTTGAGTAATTATATTTTTTCCGTTTCTAGGACAAACTAATTCATTTTGTAGTTTTTAAAGGCTTTGAAAAATTAATTCAAATACAAATACAGGAGAACAAACATTTTTATTACAAAAAAAACATTACTTTTCAACTTTAAATAGTTTTCGAAAAGTAAGTCATGGGTTAAGGTTTCAGCATTTTATCGGAACTGCTAACCTATTTCGATAATAAGTGAGTGGCCTCCCAAAATTTTGTCGAAGATGCAAAAATAATTGACAGTTTTGTAATCAGGATTTTCAAATAGCAAGAAACCACAAGAATAATTGTTTCACGTATCTCACTTTAATGTAGAGGATAAAAAGAGCGGACCAAGGATGGAGCCTTGTGGTATACCAATATCAATATTTTTGAGACATGACTTAAATCCATTAATCTCAACACATTGTTTTTTAATTGTAAGATATGACTTCAATATGAGGTGTACATTACTTATTATTCCTTTTTTAATTTGTCTAGGAGAATTTATTTATTTCTTTATTTATTTATCCATCTCATATGAGCGACAGGAGCTTGGCCCCAGTAAAAACTCAAGTCAGGGATAACATCATCAGATTCCCTTAACGCGCGCACCGCTGGGGTCCCTGGCATGACGCGCCTCGCTGGGGGAATTTTTCGGCCCCCTCCCCCTCCGTATCTCATTCCCCACGAAAGCTAAAGGAAAATTACGGGCGGTTTTCGAAAGCTGTTGACAAGACGAAGAGATTTTATTTGAATAATTTTTATGTCAGGTCAATATTGAGGTCAGCATAGGTCAAAGAAGGTTCCATAGGCTTACAGCACAGCAGTGTACGTTTCTCTCTCTAGATCTGCCCTCAGGGGGAGCTAGAGCAAATCATATTTATGCATCGTTGGATTCCTCTCATCGCGGCGAATCTAATGATGTATAATATGACTTTGCTAGGTCAAATAGTGAAAATGACCTGACCTCGAGCTATGTCAGGGTCACAGAGTGACCTGGTATGGTCATGTTGCATATCAATCGACTCTCCGCGACAATATAAGCACAACGCAAGCAAAATGGGAGCTTTGTCTCAACTCAGTGAGAAGTTCGAAATATCTAAATTCCGAGATGGCAGATTTTTAGACCCTAATGACGTCATCATATTGTGGAAGTTTCAAACTGATCAGTTCACTGATGTTCCCTGGGCGCCGCTTCAAACTCGTGGTTTTAGGTTTTGAGGTCGGGTCACTTGACCTTGAATAGCTCCTTGACCTGACATGACCTTAACTAAAAATGTGATCATATGTGTCAAATTGATCAGGAATAAGGTACTGTAAGTTTCGTTGTTCTCCGGCTCTTCGTTTTTAGCTATCTGGGGAAAACCAGGAGGGGGGGCGAATTTCACCCCCAGCGGTGCGCGATAACATCATCAGATTCCCTTAAATTACATACAAGACACATATTAAAAAACAAATCAAGACAAAAGTAAGAACAAATTAAGATAAAAATATATAAAATAAAACTCTAAAAACTTTTAAAAATACATATGTAAAGGGCAACAATAAAATGAAAAAACTAGCAGCATGTTCATTTCAAAACTTTTTGTGACAAAACCTTGAAATAAGATTATTGGCATATATGTTGATTTATTTTTCTGGGAACAGAATTGATTTTAATGGATAATTGAATGTTCCGCGAGGTATTTTTCTAGTCTAATGTGGAGATGTTTTTCAAGTATTTGTTTCAAGTATTTCAAGCACCTTTGTTCAACCACGTGAAATTACCCACAATTCTGGGGCCGGTCCAGTAGCCGACTCTAGTTACGCTGGAGGTGCTGATAAACAGCTGATCCTTCGACTTAACCGGGCAAATTGACCCAAAAGCTGGGACCGTTCACGGAGAATTGAGGGAAACTGAACGATCTGAATCGTAAGCGACAGCAGTGGAAATTTATAGAGGAGCCAAACTGGAGGTCAAGTGGCTAAGCCGGCATTTCAGTGCCCATTTAGCCTTAGAGCAAAGGAAACTGAACAACAAAACGAGAACATGCATGGTAGCAAGACATGCCAGAGGCATGAAGCTGTCGCCGTCAGCGCCTCAGGAACCGGCCGAGTACATTTTGCCACAGGCATAAGGGTAGACGATAAGTAAAGCTGCGAGGGGTTGTAAACCACATGCAGGGGAGTGATCACAAAGCTGCATCTGCAGCCGGCAGATTCTCTGAACAATGGAAAAATAGCAAAAGGATCATCCTATGGCTTGCTGGCTAAAAGAAGTTGATCCAGGCATTGTGAAGCTGCTGATTGAACTAGCTGTGACAGTTTATAACGACAGCCTACAAGAAACTTGTGGACGGAAGTATGGACAGACAACAAACCGATAAAAATTTTGTGGCGATGCGCCTGATCGGCAATCTGACTTCTCTCCTCCTCTCCATGATTGAGCCGGAAGGGAATGGCGTGTAAGGCCTCCTGGAGGCCATGGAAACTTCTCTTAAATCTACAATATTTCCACAGACAAGCTAGTGGGAGTGACCACGGATAGGGAAAGTGCAAGTACTGGGAAGAAAAGTGGACTGTGGGGGCGAAAGTGATGGTTTCCCACCTGAGTTTTTTAAGTTCTTTTGGATTGCCTTATGGGAAATTGTTTTTACAATGATTCTAGAAAGCTGGGAAGAAGGAAAACTGCCGGTTACTCTTATGGATGGGATCATAACATTGATACCAAAAGCGAATAAACCGAGGAATTTGATCAACTCTTATAGGCCGATAAGCTTGCTGAACACTGCCTACAAAATAATTGCAGGGGCAATTGCGAATCGATTTAAAAAGGTTCTAGGTGGCCTTATAGGAGCTAGTGAGACTGGTTTCATGAAGAACAGATACATAGGAGGAGAATATTCGTATGATGCTAGATATTGCCGAAAATTTAAAAGATCACCAAAGGACTGGATTGTTCGTTAGCTTGGGCATAGAGGGTGCCTTTTGATGCTGTCAGCTGGAGATTTCTGGTGGAAGCCTTACGCCGATGAGGTTTTCCACCAGAAGTGGTTCCGATTGCTCTACGATAGATCAAAAGCTAGAGTCTTATATAACGGGCACCTCTCTGAGACAATTACGTTGGAAAGATTTTATCGTCAGGGAGATCCCTTGAGTTGTTATCTGTTCCTTTTAGTAATAGAATGTCTGATTTTGAAAATAGAAGACAACGAGGAGGTGAAAGGCATCAGGATTGGTGGAATTCAATACAAAGTGTCATGCTATGCGGATAATACATTATGATTGTTGGATGGGACAGTCAACAGCTGTAGAACATTATTCCACGATCTGGGCCGGTTCGCTAAATATTCAGGTTTGAGCCCAAATATCGAAAAAACAAAAGCAATGTGGGTAGGGGCTGACATTGATAGAGAACCAATTTGTCCTGAGTTATCACTTTGTTGGGTGGATAAAATGAAGGTTCTTGGAATAACTTTGAAAATAACGAAGGGCAGATGTGAAGAAATAATTATAACACCAAGATGGCTGAAATAAAACGTACCATTAGGAGTTGGGAACATAGAAATATGTCGCTGAATGGTAGGGTGGTTATCATAAAATCATTACTATTATTCAAGCTTACATATCTGTTCACGACCCTACCCAACCCAGATCACAGGTTTGTAAGCGAGTTGAAAACAAAACTTTTCAGGTTTCTGTGGGGAGGAAAGCGAGACAGGATTGCTCGTAAAAGCATTATAGCGCCAGTTTCCAGTGGTGGATTGGGTATGATTGAAATTGATTCTTATATTGCCGCTTTGAAGTCAACTTGGGCTAAGAGAGAAATGGGGTCCAGTCACTCGTGAGTCACACTGTTTCGTGAGCTTATTAGTAGAGGAAGCTTCTTATGGGACAGAGGCTCAAAAGCACTGCGACAAAAGGCTTCAGATATTCAAAGAAAAATTGGAAGGATGTATTATTCTCCCTCAGCAGACTAGCAGAGGCATTTATTTTAGAACCCGAACAGTTAAGCGCATGCAATCTCTGGTTCTCAGACGCAACCAAGTTCTGTCGTGGAATTCACCGCTCTTGGTACAATTGGTGCATGAGAACTCTGAATGATTTGTTGGATCAAAACGGGAGAATTTTGAGCTTCGAGCAAGCTAGGGAAATTTTCAACATGCCGGGTAAATTCTTGGATTATGTTGGATTAATAGATATCTTGCCAGAGGCGTGGAGGGAGAGCGAACGGAGGAAACTGCCGTCGCCCATAATTCACCCTATAGTGGCGTACCTGTTGAACGAAACCGTGACCTCTAAATGTTTCTATAATATACTATTACAGGATCTTCTAAAGGAAAACACGCACAAATGGGTGCAAAAATGGGGCTTAAGATTTGGTGATGACCTAGAATGGTCAGAAATTTACAGAAACGTTATTAGTATAGCGGGCCCACCCCCCCCCGGCCCCTCCCCCCGCCGCAGGCCGCCGGCGCCCACGTACAACTAGGTGTAGTGGATACAGGGCCCTACATTATAAAATAGTTACTAGGATTGAGGTAACAAACATGTTGCTCCATAAAATGGGAATGGAAGAGACCAGTACCTGCAGTCGATGCCAAATCAGAGAGGAAACGATAGTACATACATTTTGGGATTGACAAATCGTCAAACAATTTTTGGAACACTGTAAATGAGTGGTTGGTCGCTATTGGGGCGAGGGGGGTGAACGACATTTTTACTGATCGGCAAGTTCTCTTCGGTGTTAGGGACCCATTTATAAGCCATGTCATTATCATAGTAAAATATATATTACGCAAGGGAGGTGGTCTCCATCTTGAGCATGTCAAGCGGATTTTGCGCCGAGATAAGCAATGTGAAGAGGTAGCAGTTTTGATGGAAATCAGTGGCGAAAGACGTAGTCCAGTCGTTAAATGGCAAAATGTCAGAGGCGAGCCATTGGAGTTGGTGTGAAGTAGGGAACACGATTATGCTAAGTGTGCAGGTTTTGTTATGATGGCCGCCATCAAAGTGCAACCAGGCCGTGTGTCATTATCACCAGTGTGATTGGTCGTGCAGATGTTCGGTTTTCCATCAACGTTTTCAGGCATACGTATGTAAGCATTCAATCTGAATTAGCGGCTAAGAAAGCCTTCCCAAAAAAGTTACATTGTGAAGTTTCAATTGCTGGGAGCTGTGCCTTTCATCATTAACACCCGCACTGGAGGGGGTCTGGCACTAACGCGCACTGGAGGGGCCTGGTAGGCCCCTAAGATCTCGGAAACTAAGAGGGTTAGAAAAACGCCACTTGATAGGTGGGTGGGGGCTATAATGATCTACATGATGACCAATTTTCATTGACCTAGGTCAATATCTTCAAGGTCAAACGAGGTCGTATAGGTCAAATATTGGCCATGCTGGGATCGATTGGTAAATGCTGTGATTATGCAGGAAAATGGCGGGAATAAGCTAAAGGCGGACAAGGTTCATAGAGAAAAGGTATCAAAGAGGCTTCCCCACAACTTTTGGGTCAAGGTCATTCAAGGTCATTGACCTTTAAGGTCACCATATGGTATACTACTTATTATTTACACTTTGACTAACACTGTAGCCACTGTTTGGCGGGAAATGAGGATTGACCTTTCCCAATGTCCTTTGACTTTGACCTTTGACCTTGACCTATGTATTGGGGTACCCTACCGATGACGTCATAGCATAATATATGTCAGACGGGGTAACGTCATTTGGCCGGACGCACAGTGGTCAGTAACCTTGAAAGTGCAGATATGACCTTGACCTGTGACCTTTGACCTTGACCTTGACTTTCATGTGAAGTGACCTTGACATATAGTCCCGCTTATATGACGTTGTGACGTCACCACTCGGTCTTCAATGCAAGCTAACTGGTCCGACCGCGCGTTTACGGCGATCTCAAAATGCAGGTCTGACTTTGAAAGCCTATAAGTCAAAAAATTTTTGGCCGATTTTCAAAAAGTCTTCACCAATCGACGCGCTATTAAATTCTGTTAAATGTGGCCACGTTTCGTTTTTCGGCTACAAGCGGTTCTCCGGCCACCTTGGAAAACAGGTGGGGGCCTCCGAGGCCCCCTTCCAGTGCGCGTGTTAACATGTTGTGCAATGTTCTTTCTGTGCGTGCTCGCTGCTAACTGAAATGTCACAGAGGACGGCTCCGGGGTGGAGCTGGCCGGGCGTGTTCTGCTGCTTCTTACCGTGTGCGTTAGGTACCATTAGTCATTGTGCGTTGTGCATGTACTAACTGTGCTCATGATTAAATATAAAAAATCACATTACTGCAACCATATAGAAGGTATTCATTCAGGGTTTGAAATAAGCCAATAGGCCCCTTTACCTTGAACTTTAAAGCCGGCGGAAATTTTATGCCAAGAGCTTTGGGTGAAATTAAAGATGCCGATAGTGGTTTCTCAACACGCTCTACAAAACTGCTATCTCTGTTCAAAACCCATTATAAAAGTGGGACACTCCCTTTAAATTAGCTGAAATCCCAACTAGTGAAAATTCCTTAGACGAGGCACTGCATTGTCAGCCAAGTTTCCGAGTTTGAACTGCTCAGTCGTTCCACTTGATAGATGTCGACCCCTGATGGATGTCGACCTCTCTCGAGAACGCGCGGTTACAGTCGGTTTAACAATCATCGACTGTCATTGTACAGCGCCGCGGGTCATTCATCAGAAAGGTAGCGGTGCCACCGAGCACCAACGAAACGCCGGGCCGCCCGGAGCTGCCACAAAAGAATGAGTTGTCAGATGGTGAAGCTGTGTGATCAGCTGGATTTGTAGAGTAAAACATGTTCATGCTTTCCGTCAGCCATAGACTCGTAGCCCATTTTTCTCACATCCGGCAAAAGGCGCGATTTAATGCCACAATAGAGAGGACCAATGGACGATGGGCCAATAGCCGCTCCCGACTCTGAGTGACGTTGCAAGTGGAAGTTGCATCCGAGCGGAGTTCGGCTAAACGAGTTTTGACGGTGGCGCAGACCAGATGTTCCACCTGCGCTGAGGCGCGTCATAGTAAAAGATCAGCTGATAGGCCAGCTCAGCTGGCCCAGCCGAGCTGAGAGGAGTCCATTGTGAGCAGCGATGGCGTGCTGCCCCATCACATCCTATTCTTGTTCGGACGAGAGGAATAGGCGAACTGGTTGGCCGTATTTCTGCCCGCCCAAGTGGTCCCTGGGGCCAAACTTGCCAGTCAGCGTCCGTTCCTGGCGGGGCTGCAGCAGAGGCGGACCCAGGACTGGAATCTCGGGGGGACCGCACGCGGACCCGACGCACGTAAGCAGCGTGGGACCGAGACACTGAGAATAGAGCAAGCGTGAATATGTTCATTATTGACGGGAGATGAAAGGACCCAAAAACTGCAGCAGGCGGGGAATATGTATCCGACCGTTCAACAGAAAGCGAAAGGTTGAAAGGGCCACTTTTGGTGTAGTGTGGGAGGTCATGAACTCGTTGACCCTCTGGGTGCGCCGGTGCTGGGCAGGTCGGATCCAAATCCAGCCCGCCTCTTTTGTGCCAGTACTGACCGGACCTGACAGGCGATGGCGTCTGTCGCCGCTGTCGTCGCCATGGCAACACAGATGGCTTACAGCGCTACGGTGGTAGAGACACGCTGGCGAGTGAGACGCGGGCGGTCTCACATTTGATCCGAGTGACACCACGCCCGGAGATGACTGTCGCTGTACCCCGCTGACTGAGTGGATAATTGGCCGTCACCAACCTGCCGACCCGGGCACGACTGCCGCCAGCGAGGTGTTTATTAACGTGCGGATATTGCAGCCGGGCAGCGGCCTATCTGCCGGCCGGCGGTCACGTGACCGGGGCGCCGTCTCGCCTTTCATCCTGCGGTGGTGAGGCCAGAGCTGTTCTCATGCGCGGCACGGCACAGCCGGCACTGCGATACTGCGCCGCACTGGATGAAACACGAGAGCTTGCTTTCGGCTGGCCTCATGCCTATAGCTAAATTGTACGTACAGCGCAATGATTCCTCCGTCTACCATATTCAATGCGCTTCAAGGGCTTTAATAGGCTGATACTCACCGTGACGTCA